>CM062615.1:31815269-32442769 GCA_025617555.3 Puccinia polysora
AGGCAAGATGATGTTGGGGAAAACTTGAATAGAAGGAGTCAAGAATTGTTCAGAGTTAAACAAGACAAGGAAATTGTGAGTGACAAAGCCCACATGCTAATAGCTCTGGTTGTCAGCAGGAGCTTAGGAAAGATAAAATCAATCCCAAACAACCTCCAGGTTCTCAATGAACCTGCCCAACTCTCCGCAATTAAGCGCTTGAAGGGTACCAGATAACTGTGGGTGGCCGCACAAGACAAAGCTAATTGTTTGAAGAAGCTCTAGAAGCAAAACAATAACTGATTCAAACAAGAATAACCCAACACTTCTCAAGGGACTCAAGAGTAGCGTTGGGGAATTCAACTTTAAAAAGAGATGAAGGGAGGTTTACCACTTCAGGTTTTAAGCTTAATAAAACCTCTTCAGTCAAACGTGACTGGTTCAAGAAAGATAATCAAAGGATGATCAGGACCAGTATGGTCGGATAAAGGGATCAGGAGTGGTGTAACACACTCAAGAATTCAATTATTCAAATTCTTCTTCAACCAGCAAAGCTATTGGTTGGTGATAAGGATCAAGGATCAAGGGTTTTGAGTATGGAGGCTCAAGGATGAAGGGGCAATCATAGATATCTGATGTGATGATAGGATGTGCTGATGTGCTGTCCTCCCAAAAGGCAGGGGAGAGCCCCTCCTTATATGCGTAGGAGGCCCGGTTAGACTATGTACAACGGATTCTACAAATAGAGCGGAAAAAGAAAGAAAATCAGGTGATCAGAAAAATTTGATCACGCAGGCTGGTGGAAATCCTTCTCATCCCTTCACCATCTCTCGCGTCCATCCATGGATGGGCACGCGCAAAAATACCGGAATCACCCACCCCTCACCCAAAGGCAGAAGGGGTGGGAAAAGAAAAAACAGATCAGACCGCCCGCGGGTGTCTGCAGGTGGTAGATAACACTCTCCACCCCTTGCCCGAAGGCAGAAGAGGGTGGGAGATTCCCAGGAAGGGCAAAGGATCAGATGATAGCAGGTAGGACTTGACGGCTTGAGGCAATTGAGTAAAGCCTGACGGGCTTGAGATTGGCAACTGATAGATTGAGTGTGGCGGGAGATTGATGGATCCAAGGATTGGACAAGCGCTTGGAGGTGCGGTCGGGATGGGTTTGGTAAGGCATGGATGAGCGACGCGCAAAAATGACGATGAGGATGAGCAACGCGCAACAATGACAATGAGGATGAGCGACAATGAGGATGAGGATGAGCAACACGCAAAAATGATGATGAGGATGAGCAACGCGCGAGGATGAGGATGAGCGACAAGCAAGGATGAGGATGAGGATGAGGGACACGCAAGGATGAGGATGAGGAGCGACACGCGGGGATGAGGATGAGGATGAGTGTTGTGGTGTCAATTTATGACACGGATTGGGAACTGCGTTGCGGCTGCGCGCTCAGAATTGGGGGCGAGCGGGCTCAGCATTAGGGTAAGCAGCGTGCTCAGCAGCCGCAGCCGCTGTTTGGCTCCGCACCTGGTGGACGGGTCGGGCTCAGCATTGAATGCGGCGTGGGCGGCGATCCTCCCCGGAGATTGTATTTGGAAGGTAGTGCGCTTGACTAGGTTTGCGGGCGCTCCGGTTTGGATATGTAGGGGCGGAGCAATCCGCGGGCTATGATGGAACGGATGAAGCGCGCGCGCAAGCGCGCAGTTCATGCCAGATATTACCAAACACCCACGACGGGCGCGTAAAAACGGATACGGACAGGCGCGGGGGGCTCCGAGTAGGGCGCGGTGCAAGGACCGCATCATGAGAAGGACAAACCAGATGAACGGAACGGCGTACGGATGGCGGGGGGAGTTTGGTACGGAGGAGGTGGGGAGAGGAGGCTAGGGTTTCTGTTTTGGGATTGTTTTCTGTTTTTTTGTCATACTGTTATTTGCGCGTGTACTTAGGATAGGGTTGAGAGGGAGGACTTATCCTCACTCTCAACTCCGGGTTGGAGGAGGGGGGGGCATCAATGGAGGAAGAGGAAAGAGGAAGAATATCAGATCATCAGATTGAATCACTATCTCACCAGGAGATTAAAGGAACTCATACCGGATACACATCCAGGTGGAAAGTTCTGAGGACTGAAGGATTGGTGATTTCTCTCTCTCTACTTTTCTTTATCTCTTATCTCCTTATTTCTATTTCTCATTTTAAGTGCGACTTTGGACATCCTCATCTCCTTTCAAATGCAGGGAACCGTTAACTTCCAAACCTTGGGAAAATTATAGGGGGATAACCTGTATTCTCTCCACATCTGGGGGTCTGGCCGGGAAGTAACTTTCCGTTTCTTGTCTTTTGAAGGTAACTGGGCGCAATTTCCTATTCATACCTCCCTACAGTTGCTCCTTCTTCTTCTTCTCCTTCTCCTTCCATCTCCGGGTCCGCTACTCCAACCCCACTCTTGTCTTCCATCCCTCCTCCTCCCCCTCCCTCCGCTCGACCTAGGACGAGCTACGCCATTCCTCCATTGGTCTCCAGTGATCATGAATCCACCCGTCCGGTTTGCATCAGGCCGCACGACTACCCTCACATCCAATTCAACACCGCGGATGTGGAGCGATTCATCTTGAGATACAAAGGTATTGCAGATGCGGAAGGTGCGTCGGACGCAGATAAGGCCTGGCTTGTTGTCCTGTTCATTATGGACAAAGAGAAGCTCCAGGATGTGGAGGAAATGGAAGGCTATGAGAATCAAGATTGGCCAAAACTGAAGGCGGAGATCCTAACGCGGTGGGGTAGGCGCAAACCTTGGTTCCGGGAAAGCAATTTTGACCACGTGGTCTTGGAGGTGAGCGCGCGTGGAGGGGTAAGAACGCAGGTGGATCTGGCGGAGTACACTTCGACATTTGATTGGATCTATTGGTACTTGTCAAAGAACGAGGTGGTGGCGGGACAGACGGGGGCCATGAAACGCGCGTTTCTGGGCGGTTTAGGTGCTCAACTCCGGGCAAGGGTGCAGCGGCATCTTTACAATCACAAATTGGTAAAGCGGTCATTGGACGGGAGCATTGCGCTCCTCCGGGAGTTGGCTGTCATTTGCCGGGCTGTGGAGAGTGAGCTCAACTTAGAGGAGCTTATCAAGGACACCGCTAAGTCCTTCCCAGTGGGACCTAAGAAATCCAACCCCCAGGTTCCGGCTCCGGCGCAATTTCCGGCCCCAGTTCCATCTACTTCCACGTGCGTTCTGGTTCCTCAACCCACGCCAGCCGCTCCGGTAAGCGAATTGACGGAGCTGATGAAGGACCTGAAGATCTGCATGAGTCTTATGGGCCAGCAGCAGCCGGGAGGGCTTCCACCTCACATGGTGGAAGGGTTTCAGCCGCCCGGTACCTTCATGCCGAGGGGGTGCTTGTACTGCGGGGCAAACGGTCATTGGCAATCGGCGTGCAAGGAGCTTACGAAGGATCTCAGCGCGGGATTGGTTTGAACGGCGGGGATGGGGTACATGTTTCCAACGGGCAAACAGATTCCAATGGAACCAAGCCAGCCGACCGCAATGCAGCAAGTGCGCACACGGGGTCAGGAGGCGGGAACAACGGCGCGAGCATCACTGGGCATCGTCACCGGTCCCGGATTGTGGAAACCACCTCAGGTGGAAGCTGAGGTAAGGGTAGTGGCAACGGAAGAAAAGGTGGCGGTCTCCGATAAAATGGAGGTGGACGCAAAGGAGCGACCCCCGTGGGCCGTTCCAAAACCGGCCGCGCGCGCGCCTGGAAACAAGGTGCCGGCAGCAAACCCTGTAGGGAAGAAGAAAGCGGGGGACATTGTGCAAAGGGTGATGGGTAACAAGACTCCGGTTCTGTTGACCTTGCGGGAACTGGCGGCCGTGTCTCTGGTGGTGGTAGACAAGATGGTTCAGGCGTTGCGGGATTGAGGTCAGGGCCGGGTACCTCAGACGGTGAAGCGGGTTCATGTGGTGCGGAAGGAGGAGGGGCGCAAGGAGTGTGAGTTGAAATCAGTTTTGAGTCCACTTGCTTACGTTCCAATGGTCATAGCGGGAAGGAAGGTGTGGGCTATGGTGGAGAGCGGTTCAATGGTGAACCTGCTGCCTTTGCGGATGGTGGATGATTTGGGGTTGGTTTGGCGGAAATGCGCAATGGGTCTCCGTGCGCTTAACGGAGGGGAGTGTTGTGTGGATGGGGTAGTCGAGGAGGAGGAGGTCGAGGTCGCAAGGGTCCGTAGGCCCCTTTCTTTTGTTTTGGTTGATTATGTGGACGTGATTTTGGGAAGGATGTTCATGTTTGGGTTTTGAGCACGCATGGTTTTTGATCCGGAGGCGGGAACGGAGGCGTTGACGGTAGAGGATTTGTCCGGCAGAAGGTTCAAGACGACTATCTGCAATCACGGGCAAGGGAAGCGGAGGAGAGTGTTGGAGTATGAGGAGGAACCGGACGCAGAGTTGGTCTGCGACGGGAAACCTTTGGAGGATTTTTTCTAGTTGACTGAGGAAACGGAGCGGAGAAAGCTCCGGTTTTGCGCGGGCGGTTGACTAAAGAGGAGCAGGGAGGGGGAGGAAGGAAAGTGCAGGGCGCGCACGTCGCAGAAGTAAGTCCCTTTTCTCAGTATGCATTGCCCAAGGGTACTACGCTTTGAAAACCCTATCATTGTGCCACACTTGTGAGCAAAGGCAAAAGCCGCGGTTCCATTCTGCATAGGACTTACAGCAAAGGATGCGTGCAGATGATGCAGTGCAACACGGGCAAGTACAAGCCGGTGTCACGGAAGGTCCGACCAAGGAATGAGCCAATGCCCCAGGAACTGAACGGACCGCTTTGACCGATTGCTTGGTCACGGGACCCTTGGGTCACGCCAATTAAGGCTTTGGGGTGGGTTACTAGTTCGGCGCGGATCACAGAGGAGCGGATTGCAGCTTTCAATTTCGGCCCAACGGGATGGTTGAGTACAGAGGAGTGCGAGTTGCTGATTTTGGTTCTGGTTCTTCGGGAAAGAGCGCTCGCGTTTGGACCGGAAGAGCGGGGGCTCCTGAAAAACAATATTGGAAACCCCTATGTCATCCCCACTGTCAATCACAAGCCGTTGCAGATCAAGCCAATTCCGATACCGCGGGCGGTCCGGGAGCAGTTTCTGGAGTTGGTGCGGGAGCAGGTGAAGACTGGCCTTTACAAACTGTCAACATCTATTTACTCCAGCCTGATCTTTGCGGTGGTTAAGCAGGACGGAAAGTCATTGAGGATTGTTCATGATTTACAGCGGCTCAACTCCTTTACAATCCGGGACGCAGGATGGCCCGCTCGCTTTGAAGAGTTCCTTGAGTCAATGGCGGGGCGCGCTTGTTACGGTTTAGTGGTTGTGATGGGGGGATACAACCAGCGCAAGTTGGATCCTCGCTTGCGGCATCTAACGGCATTTGAGACTGGGTTGGGAAGGATGCAGCTGACTTGGCTTCCGCAAGGCACGACCAATTCCGTGGCAGTGTACCAGGCGCAAATGGCGTGGATCCTGAAGGACAATCTTCTGGAGGGAGTCCAAATCTTCATTGACGACGTGGGCATCAAAGGTCCAAAATCCAATTACGGGGGAGCAGAGCTGGTTGAGGTTCCCGGCGTCCGGTGTTTTGTGTGGGAATATGCGCAGACATTGGAACGCATCCTGTTTTGCATCAAGGAGGAAGGACTGACAGTGTTGGGGAAGAAGTTGGTGGTTTGTGTCCCGGCACTCAAAGTCCTTGGCCGTGTTGTTGCTTCCGACGGCTGGCGCATTGCAGAGAAAAAGCGGAACAAGGTCCTCAAATGGCCGACCCCGCAAACGGTGTTGCATATCCTTCAGTTCTTGGGATTATTTAGCTATGTCCGCATGTTCATCGAGAGGTTTGCGGAGGTGGCAAGCCCGCTCCAATCACTAACGTGGAAAGGCGCGGAGTGGAAGTGGGGGGAAGAATGCAATTGCGCGTTCCAGAAGCTCAAGGAGATTGTGGGACGTGAAATTGTGCTCCGCAATCTTGACTACAACGCGGGAGGAATTAGGCTAGCGGTTGATTCTAGCAAATTTGGCGCGGGGGGGGGGGGGTTCTCACTCAATAGGACAACGGGAAGGATAGGCCAGTACTTTACAAGTCAGTCACCTTCACTCTGACGGAAAGCCGGTACTCCCAGCCGAAGTTGGAGTTGTGCGGGGTCACCAAGATTGTGCGGGGGCTCCAGTATCTTTTGTGGGGGGTCCATTTTGAGCTTTTGGTGGACGCAGAGGCGCTGGCGCCGATGATCAATTCCCAGGCGTTGCCCAACGCTCCCATGACCAGGTGGGTGGCGTTTCTCCAACTTTTCTCCTTTGCTGTTGTTCATGTTCCGGGAAAAGCGTTCACTATGCCCGACGTGTTGTTGCGGTATCCAAGGGACGACCCGTTTGAGGATGCGGAACTGCTCAATGTGGAGGCCCCATTTGTCAAGGTAGGGGTTGTGGAGGCAGGCGTTCAGCTGCCGCTCCGGCAAACCGGGCGGTACGCAATCCTTTTTGACTACTTGCAGGACCTTTGTTTTCCCAACAGAGCTACAGAGAAGGACATGCAATGGGCAAAGCCGCAAGCGGGGAATTTCTACTTGCAGGAGGGGCAGCTTTGGCGGCGGAAGACTCCGGTTCCTCTTGTGGTTACCACTTCAAGAGCGGATCAGGAAGCTATTCTCCAGAGCCTTCACAACAATCTTGGTCATTGAGGAGAGGTCAAGATGAGGAGGCGGGTCAAAGAGCGGTTCTGGTGGCCGGGTGTAGTGCGTGCGGTGCGGGAATTGCTGGCGTCCTGCAAAGCCTGTCAACGGCGGAGCGCAAGACTGCCTAAGGAAGTCGGAAACCCCACGGGGGAAGACGCCCTCTTTGGTCGAGTCTTGCTTGATGTTGTCCACATCAAGGCCGGTAAGTTTGCCTATCTGCTTGTCGCACGGGAAGACCTGTCCGGTTGGGCAGAAGCACGTCCGTTGGTCAAGCTCTTGGTGGACAAAGTTGCTCTATTTCTGGAGGAAGACTGGTTTGCGCGGTACGGATCGCTTTGTCTGGTCACAGTGGACGGAGGGGCTGAGTTTTGCGGCCGTTTGATTGAGTTGGTGAAGAGTTGCAGAGCCAAGTTTGGCAAAGTAATGGAGTACTATCCTGAAGGGGCCGGCATGATTGAACGCGGGCATCAGCCAATCAAGGACGCCCTGGTCAAGATGTGCGGGGAGGATGGTAAGCGCTGGCAGGAGACCCTTCCGATTGTGCTGTTTGCGGATTGGATTTTGGTGAAGCGGTTGACAGGCTACTCGCTGTACGAGTTGCTTTTTGGGAAGCGCCCCATGCTTCCGGTGGACATTGAGTTGGAGACGTTCCTAGGGGTTGACTGGTGGAAGGTGAAGACTACCGCCAAATTGCTTGAGGCTTGCGCCGAACAGCTCGTTTGATGGGAAGGAATGCTTGCAAAGGCCGCGGACCGGCTAAAGAAGACTTGGACAGCATTGGTGCGCTATTGGGACAAGCGCTGCTCGCATTGTCTCCGGGATCCCTTGCGGAAGGGGGATTTGGTGCTCCTGTACAACCAAATTCTGGAGTCTCAGTGGGGGAAGTTGTTTGCTAACCGGTGGAATGGTCCATTCCCCATGTCGTCCAAGTTTGAGGGCGGCAGCTATCAGTTGGAGGAATTAGACGGTACTCCGCTGAAAAGGAAGGCGGCGGCTTCGCATGTCAAGCGCTTCTTTGCGCAAGGATCCACCTCGTTCGATGAGACGGTGGAAGGGGGTGAAGGATTGGACGAGGGGAGTGTGGAGCGCGGCAATGGTGTAGGAACGCAATCCTGGAATTTGTCTTTGGGCGGAGAAGCGGAGGCCGTGCCGTTGCAACAGAGTAGGCGGTTGCGACCAGCTGGGGACAGTGGCCAAGTTGGGGGGGGAGGTAGAGGGGGTAGGGGATAAGTTTTGATTTGGTGAGGGGGTGCTCTAGCCGGTTCACAGCCGGAATGACTAGACACCCCAGAATGTTTGTTTCTCTATGTTTCTTTGTTATCTGGATTGTGGGATCTTTGCTGGTTTGGGGTTTTTGCAGGAAAAGCGGGCGCGGCGCAAAGCCGGGTCGGTAAACGTGAGGACAAGCCCCGCAGATCTGGGATGCGTGGGCAATCCCGTGGATGGGGGAAGCGGGACAAAGAGCAATTTGCGGGCGGTCTACGGGCGTTGCGTGAAAAAAAAGTGTTCTTTTCTATTTTTCTTCTCTGTTGGTTTCTTTTTCTCTTTTTCTTTCTCTCAGGATATCTCAAGGATGGGTGGTTGGTATGGGATTAAGCTTGATTTGGTGAGGGGGTGCTCTAGCCGGTTCACAGCCAGAACAACTAGACACCCCAGAATGTCCGTTCTCTTACTCTCTCTCTCTCTCTTCCCTTGCGGTGGCGCGCGCTGGTGTTTGGTTTGTTGTGTTTGTTACAGGAAGGGTATGGGGAACTGTGTGGCAGTTCTTCTGGGGCCGTCCAGGTGCCTCTTTTGGAACGGCTAGTCACTTACGGTCGCTCACAAAGCAATCGCGCCTGCGCGGACTCAATCTTGGACTCACTCTCTCAAAGCGCGGCCGCGCACTTTTTTTCTCAGAAGGATAGGACCTCGCGCGGAGACATGTATTTTTCTTAACGTAAAAAGGAAGCGCGGTACAAGCAACAAGAAGAGAAGAAGAAAAAGGAAAGGGAGAAGGCGAAAAAAGGGGGCCGATGCGCCCACGCCATCTTCACCATTTCCTCCATTTCCGCCCTCAAAGCCGCCAGCAGAGCCTGGAAAGACGCCAGGAGTTTGCGCCGGGATTCTGAGGATTGTGCGCCGGGGATCACGAGGAAGTTCCGGAGAATTTTGGTCGACCTTTCCGCAAAAGATTCAAAGCCGGCCGCCGGGAGCGCCATTACAATTGGGATCTCTGGGATCTCAGGAGGGCTGGCTGGAGGAGCGGCCGGTGAAGATGAGGCCTCCGGGGAATCAATGGGGGGGGCTCGGTCCAGCTGAAGGCAATGACGGGAAAAAGATTGGTGACAGAGGCGGAGGAGAGTCTTGGGTCACAGGCCTCTCATCCGAGTCCACTGGTGGCGCGGGCGGTGTCAGCAGTTGTGGAGTAGGAGGAGGAGGTGCTGGCGCGGCCGCGGGTCTTCCAGAGAGTCTCGGGTCCAGTACCGTTTGGTTCACGCCAACAGCAGCGTCCCAAGCGCGGGTTGCCGCGCGCCACTCCTCCAAGTGTTGTATTCCCCCCGTTGCAGAGGTCCAGCCCGGCGGAGGGGTGATGCCGAGTTGCGGCTCACGTGCGAAGTAGTGGGTGACGGAGCTCGGGGGCGGCGGAATGGAGGTGAACCAGGTGGTGTCCACAATCCTTCCAAGATGGGCTCATTGTCCAAAACCACAAACGGGTCCGGACGAGCACTCTTGCGTGGCCTGGGGGGGAGCTCGAGGGATGCTGTCGCTAAGCCCGCAGCAACAATGACCGCAACGGCAAGCTGAACAGGCGCAACAACCAGGGATGATCAAACACGCATGCCCGTTCCTAGCGCAGAACTCGCAAGGGAGCATGATGGAGACAGGTAGGAAGGAAAACAACGGGGAGGGTGGTAGTGGGAAGTGGTGGGGGTGGAGCGAAAGTAGCGGAGGTGATGGTATGGCAAAGCAATGGAAACTTCTGGGGACAGAACTCAAGTTGGGGGGGGGATGTGGTGTCAATTTATAGATACGGATTGGGAACTGCGTTGCAGCTGCACGCTCAGCATTGGGGGCGAGTGGGCTCAGCATTAGGGTAAGCGGCGTGCTCAGCAGCAGCCGCTGTTTGGCTCCGCACCTGGTGGACGGGTCGGGATCAGCATTGAATGCGGCGTGGGCGGCGATCCACCCCGGAGATCGAATTTGGAAGGTAGTGCGCTTGACTAGGTTTGCGGGCGCGCTGGTTTGGATACGTAGGGGTGGAGCAATCCACGGGCTATGAAGGAAAGGATGAAGCGCGCACGCAAGCGCGCGGTTCATGCCAGATATTACCAAACACCCACGACGGGCGCGGACAAACGGATACGGACAGGGGCGGGGGGCTCCGAGTAGGGCGCGGTGCAAGGACCGCGTCATGAGAAGGACAAACCGGATGAACGGAATGGCGTACGGACGGCGGGGGGAGTTTGGTACGGAGGAGGTGGGGAGAGGAGGCAAGGGTTTCTGTTTTGGGATTGTTTTCTGTTTTGTTGTCATACTGTTATTTGCGCGTGTACTTAGGTTAGGGTTGAGAGGGAGGACTTATCCTCACTCTCAACTCCGGGTTGGAGGAGGGGGGGGCATCAATGGAGGAAGAGGAAAGAGGAAGAATATCAGATCATCAGATTGAATCACTCATCTCACCAGGAGATTAAAGGAACTCATACCGGATACACATCCAGGTGGAAAGTTCTGAGGACTGAAGGATTGGTGATTTCTCTCTCTCTAATTTTCTTTATCTCTTATCTCCTTATTTCTATTTCTCATTTTAAGTGCAACTTTGGACATCCTCATCTCCTTTCAAATGCAGGGAACCGTTAACTTCCAAACCTTGGGAAAATTATAGGGGGATAACCTGTATTCTTTCCACAGCGTCCCGCAAGGATGAGGGTGAGGAGCAACGCCCGGGGATGAGGATGAGGATGAGCATTGCGCAAGGATAGTTTTTTTTTTTTTTTTTTTTTGAATTCTTTTCCCATGGTGTCCCAAATGGTTCACCACATCTCTCCCCAACTTACAGACTGTCCCTAGTCTGTATCATAATTTTGAAAACATGAAAAAGAAAATAATTGGCCGTTTCTTGATCCTCTAATTAAAAAAATGTTGAAACCCATCTTGATCCATCCAAAAGAGCCTAAATGTGGAGAAGATAAAAGAAAAGGCGTCCCAGGTGCTCACACAAGTCGCATAAAGTATAGTTTCAAAAACTATGGTAGAAGAATGCCCTGATGGTGCACAATTGGAAGGACTTACTTTGAACCCAAATTGCCCCCACAACAATAAAATCTCTTAAATTGATCAGCAGAGAACCTTCTAGCCAACTGAGTACCATCCAGTTCTTCCAAAACATAAGATCCACCTCTAACTTGACAAACCACTCTATAAAGACCATTCCAACGATTCGAAAAAAGTTTTCCCCACTGAGTCTCTAAAGATTGATTATAAGCCAATACCAGATCACCAGGGTTTAAAGGATCCCTGCTCCAATCTAGATGTTTATCTTCCCAATACTGAACTGATTTTGCTCTTGATTCCATCATATTCTGATAAGCTTTGTTACAAATATCTTCACTCCGCTCCAGTTGCTTTGATCTGGCAACTAATAGGTCAGTAGTTGAAGAAACTTCTTCCCAAGAGATACCCAAGAAAAACTCCATTTCAAGATCAAGAGGAAGAACAGCCCTTTGACCAAAGATGATTTCATAAGGAGAGTAGCCAGTGGTTTGCTTGGTGGAAATTCGATCAGAGAAGAGGACCAAGGGAAGAAACTTTTGACAATTCTTTCCATTTTCACCAGCCAGTTAAACCAGAGCAGCCTTCAAGGGAGCATGGCCTCTTTCCACCATGCATTGTGCTTCAGGATAATAGGGAGTAGTAACTCTATGTTGTCCAGGGAGCGATTGGATCATTTCAGAAAGTTTTCCACCATATTCTGAGCCACCATCAGTAGAATAAGATCAAGCCAAAATGTAACGCATTGTCCAATTCTCATTCAGGAAAGCTGCCAGATATTCAGAACTAAGTTTCTTAAGGAATTTAGCTTCAGCCCATCCAGAAAAATCATCTCTAGCCACAATCAGGTACTTAGCACCACCTGCCTTGATATGAACCACATCCATAGCAACCCTTCCAAAGACAGTGGACTCCCCAGTAGGATAGCAAATTTCAGCTGGATGCCTAAGATCATGTTTTTGACAAACTTCACAACTCTTGCACCATTGAGAGGCAGATTTCTTTGGAGATGGCCACCAGAACTGTTTGGATAATTGGCGATAAGTTTTGGTTTCCCCACAATGACCAAGGCCCTCATGGAGACTTTCAAGGATTGAATCTTGATTAGCCGGGATAGTAACCACAACAAGCGCACAAGGAGTTCCTCTTTTCATAAGCCTAGAACCTTGGAAAAAGAAAATAGAGCACTTTCTTTTAAGGGATTGAAATTCTTTGGCAGAGAGATCAGGGGGTCTTTGGAGAGTTGAAAGGTACTGCTCTAACTTAAGCCAGAAACCTTGTTGGAAACCAGAGTAATCTTGGCAGGAGAAAGTAAAACCAGGGCGGACCAAAGGTTCTTCCTCATTGAAATCCATCTCAACATCCAATTCATTGTCTCCAATAGGTCTTCTAGATAAACCATCAGTAATAGTAAAAGATTTCCCAGGCCTATGAACAATATCAAAAGAGAAAAGCTGGATAAAAGCTACCCAGCGAGTCATTGGATCATTTGGAAGGCTGGGAGCATTGATCATTTCCACAATGGATCAAGCGTCAACTTTCAATTTGAAATGTTGTCCCCAGAGTACTGTTTGGAGTTTCTTCAGCATTCTGGCCACACCACAGAGTTCCAGTCTGGGCTGAGAGTATCTAGATTCCACATCCAAAAATAGCAAAGATTCATAAAGAACAGGGCGGTCAAAACCATTTTCATCTTCCTGAGTAAGGACAGCCCCAACAGATTGATAACTAGAGTTGACAGCCAATTTTATTTTGCCAGCTCCAGGCCCATAAGAGATCTTTTTCAAAACTATGTCATTGCCAACAATAGTTTTGAGAAACTGAAATGATTGTTTGCAATCTTGGTTCCAAATCCATTCAGATTCCTTTTTGGTTAGACAACGCAAGGGTTCACAGATTTTGGATAGAGAGGGAATGAAGATCCTGACATAAGTTACAAAACCTAGGAAACCTCTAACTTCAGTTGGATTTATTGGAGTAGGCCAGGAGATTATTTTGTTGAATTTAGAGGGTGCCATCCTTCTTCCTTCCTTGCAGACTATATGACCAACAATTTCCAAGGCAGGGACACAGGCAGCAAGTTTTGATCCAGAGACAGTAAGGCCAGATTCCTTGATTCAAAAAAAAAATCCTTTCCAAGATAGTAGCATACTCCCAGATAAATTGTTGAATTCCTGAGTGCCAAGGTAAGAGCTCATTATCATAGTCAGAAACTGGACCTTTAATTCCACCATCATCAATAAAGATACCCGCATGATCTGGGATTTTGTCTTGGAGGATCCACATCATCTGAGCCTGATAGACTGCAACCGAGTTGGTGGCACCTTGAGGCAATCAAGTCAGTTGAAATTGACTAAGAGGAGTATCAAAAGTAGTGAGAGGGCAAGAGATAGGATGCAAAGATTGTTTGTCATAACCCCCCATGATGTCTCCTAGACCATAACAGGCTCTCCCAGAGAAGGATTCAACAAATTCTTCAGTGGCAGGAGGAACACCAGAGTCCTTAATAGTAACTTTATTGAGAGGCTGGAGATCATGAACTACTCTAAGTTTACCATTACTTGTTAGAACACATAAAACAGGGCTAGAGTAACTGGAGGTTGACTGTTCATATAGACCGGTACAGACTCATTTGCGGAAAAACTTGATGAATTAGTCAACTTTTGCAGAAGGAATAGGGATCTTTTTCTTTTGCCAAGGATCATGTTCAACTACAGGGATGATGTAAGGGAGACCATGGGATTCTTTCAAGAGACCTCTCTCTTCTTCACAGAATGCAATAGATTTTTCCCTTAGAGATAAGATATTTTTAATCAAATTTAACTCATCAGGTAAAAGCCATCCATCTGGACCAAAGTTGACCACCTTCCATTGTTCTTCAGTGACACAACCACAAGGTACAAAGGGGCCAGTAAGAGAGTGAGATAGACCACAATAAGGATCACAAGATAGAAGAGGAGGATTGAGATTGAGGGCATGGGTTGGTTGACAGGCTGGACCTTTTTTGCAACTGGCTTATACTTAGTGGCAAAAGAGAGAAGTTCTTGTTTACTCCAAGCATTCACCAGCAAGACCTGAGTACAAAAGCTGAGACCAGATTCCAACATCCTCCAAGTTTGATGTTCCATAAAATTTTCAAAAGGTGCCTTTTCTATACAAGAGGATCCAAAAGATAACGCTTTGCTCACATGTGTGGCACAAGGTAGAGTTCCAAAAAATATGGTAGAAGAATGCCCTGATGGTGCACAATTGGGAGGAATTACTTTTACCCCCAAGTGCCTCCACTGGAGCCCATACTCCTCCATACCAAAACCATTAAGAAAAGAATTGAGGTCAGGATCTAGTTTATACTCATTGAGGAGAATCAAACCAGAGATAGATGAAGATTGATCAGTGATAAGAGTAAAAGTAAAAGAAGAAACAACAGAACCAGAGAGAAGAGAAATATTTTTGGAATTTTGTGTTTCAACATGTTTTTGATTTTGGACATTTTTGAGATCAGAAGAAAAAGAAGAAAGAGATGAAAAGGATGAAAAATATGCCTCAGAGATAAAATTTGGCCCTGTAGTTGAAATCTGAGGCTTAGAAGAACTAAAACTATTAGTATCACCAACTATTCTGCTAAAAAAAAAGAGGAGTTAGAACAATCCTTCTGCTTCCCCTTCAGAACCGATTTAGGTGAAAGACCAGGGAAATCTCTTTCCCAACGACCAGAATACAAAGAACAGAGAGGAACTTAAATATTCCTACCATCAGCATCAGGAAGAAGAATTCTCTCCCCAACTTGATTGGAAAACATCAGGGTGGCTCCAAAGTCTATTAAGAAAGGACGACCCAAAATCATAGGACCTTCCAAACAAGCAATCCAAAAGTGACAGGTTCCAACAATATTTTGACCAATTCAAACAGGCACATCCTCAGCAATAACCACCAACTCACAAGATTTATTCCCAATTCCATAAACAGCAGAGTTGAAGCTGACCCTTGGACTGAGATTGAGCTTGCAGGCCATTGCATCCAAAATTAAGTTTAGTTGGGACCTAGAATTGACAAGTAGAGAAACCATTTTGGATGAGTCACCTAGAGAGCATGGTAAAAATCCAAGAGGAAAAGAATAAAGATTTGAATCAGAAGGAGGATCTGTTCCACCATAGTCTTCTATCAAGGTCCCAGAGGAAACTTTCAATTTGTCAGGACCAATCTCCACACCTTGCCAAGAAACCCATTTCTTCATGCCTTCAGCCACAGATGGTGAGATGGAAAGGAGTTCAGCCACAGATAGATCAGGGATTTTAAGATCAGAGATTTTCTTTAATACCCCTTCCACAGCGTTGGGGTGGTCTTTGGAAATTCCCCTTTCAAATCAAACCTTGGGTTGAGTTGGAAGAGGAAGTTCAGGTGAGGGTGGCACTATAACTGGATCAGTTGGTGAAGGTGATTTGGATGGCAGAGGAGCAGGATCAGAGTATTCTGGGAGCCTATCCATGAGGGGTTCCTTTTCTACTTCCATTTCTTCTACCTCAGATGAAGGAGGCTCCAGTGAAGATTGATGTTTGACAGGTTTTCAAAGAATTGAAGATGGAACAGGAGGAGCGTTATGAGGTCTGGGTTCTTCATGTTGTTTCCTAGCTGGATCAGATCGATGAGTTCCAGAAAAGCTGGAAGAAGAGACAGCAGGAGGATACCAAGGTTGAAGAGTTCCACAAGCAGATCAAAAATTAAAATAGGCCAAGGATGCCTTCTTGGGAGCAGAAGGCTGGAAAGAGGCCACCACATGACAAATTGGACAAGATGAATCAAAAGGGATAAGTGCACCATTAGGCAGAAAGAAGTTACTCCCTTTCTGTTCCACCAACATTTCCTCCTTGTCCTTCTCAAGTTCACGACATTGACCAGTTCCATGACCTCCTCTGTGGCAATAATAGCAAACTATGGTTGACCTAGGAACAGAGTTGGAGGGTTTAGGGACAGCCAGAGAGGAGAGTTTATGATCCATTTTATTCTTGAAATCTTGCAGGAGTTTGGTTATCTCATCAATAGTAGGTGTTTCCCAGTGGGTCTGAGGATTTGTTTTAGGTCTGCGATTGCCTTCCATCTTATTCATGATTTTGTTAGATGCTTGAAAAGAGGTGGAAGGGACTGGTTCAGTGATTCTAGGTTTTTAAAAGGTGAGAGATGTTTGACCTTTCATTACTTTATCCACAGTATTCCTAAGAACCATGAAAGCAGGGAGCTTGAACCAATTATCTCTTGTAGTGATCATGAATCCAGATTTCACCAATTCATCCTTAATTCTTTCCTGCACTCCTGGAGAGAAAGACTGAAAAATTGCACTCAAATTTTGTCCACCGTATCAATGTGATTGTTTTGGATAAGATAGGATTGGATAGGGTCCCAAGATTTTCTGAAAGCTTGATAATCAGAGGCTGAAGAGATACAACCTTTTGAGGTCCATTGGGAGACTAGGGCATCCAGATCTTGGAGAGTGAACCTAGCTATATCAATTTTGCCCCAGTAGGCGATCATTGCCTCCTTAAGAAGTACCCAGTCATGGTTTCAAATCCATTGAATGATTCAATCACTTCCATGACTTCATCAGAGGAGATAAAGAATTGCAGTTGATAATCCATGTCATATTTTCTAGCACCGTCCACTTCAGCAGCCATCTTGTAGGAATCCAGGAACCTTTCAACATTCATACCGTTAAAGCATAAGTTCTTGTTCTGAGGTTTGATCTTGATCATCTTGGCCCAAACAGAGGTAGAAGGGGTACCAATATATTCCATTTTGACAAAAGATTTCCTAAGGGATCTAAAGAACAGATTTCCAAAGTGGCTCACAAGTGTGGCAAGGGTAGGGTTTACAAAAAAAAACAACTAGGATCAAACCCCTTGATGGTGCACAATTGGGAGGACTTACTTCTGGAACAAGTTGCCTCCACGGATCAGATCTAGACAATAACAGAAAAACAGAAAAAAGAAAAACAGAAAAAGAGAAAAAGATTGGGTTTCAAAGTTGATTCCACAAATTTTGGACTGTAAATCCCAAGGTTGCTGGTTTGATCCCAGCCCGGGGGACCAAATGTAAGACTCCAGATGGTGCTAGGCCGTGGAAGTTCTGTGGAGGGGAAAGGTGCTGTTTAGGCTGCCCTCCTGAGTGTTACAAAAATATTTCAATTTAACCAAGATCAAAGTCCAGAACCTGGTAAACGGGGAAAAAAATGTAAGAGGATAAAGATTATAGTAGTCGGTATCTGGGAGACAAGACTATCTGAGGCAAGATGATGTTGGGGAAAACTTGAATAGAAGGAGTCAAGAATTGTTCAGAGTTCAACAAGACAAGGCAATTGTGAGTGAAAACGCCCTCAAGCTAATAGCTCTGGTGGTCAGCAGGAGCTTAGGAAAGATCAACTCAATCCCAAACAACCTCCAGGTTCTCAATGAACCTGCCCAACTCTCCGCAATTAAGCGCTTGAAGGGTACCAGATAACTGTGGGTGGCCACACAAGACAAAGCTAATTGTTTGAAGAAGATCTAGAAGCAAAACAATAACTGATTAAAAAAAGAATAACCCAACAATTCTCAAGGGACTCAAGAGTAGCTTTGGGGAATTCAACTTCAAAAAGAGATGAAGGGAGGTTTAACACTCCAAATTTTAAGCTTAATGAAACCTCTTCAGTCAAACGTGACTTTTTCCAGAAAGATAATCAAAGGATGATCAGGACCAGTATGGTTGGATAAAGGGATAAGGAGTGGTGTAACACACTCAACAATTCAATTAGTCAAATTCTTATTCAACCAGCAAAGCTATTGGTTGGTGATAAGGATCAAGGATCAAGGGTTTTGAGTATGGAGGCTCAAGGATCAAGGGGCAATCATAGATATCTGATTTGATGATAGGATTTGCTGATGTGCTGTCCTCCTAAAAGGCAGGGGAGAGCCCCTCCTTTTATGGGCAGGAGGCCCTGTTAGACTATGTACAACGGATTCTACAAATAGAGCGGAAAAAGAAAGAATATCAGGTGATCAGAAAAATTTGATCACGCAGGCTGGTGGAAATACTTCTCATCCCTTCACCATCTCTCGCGTCCGTCTGTGGATGGGCGCGCGCGACAATACCGGAATCACCCACCCCTGACCCAAAGGTGGAAGGGGTGGGAAACAAAAAAACGGATCAGACCGCCCATGGGTGTCCGCAGGTGCTAGACAACACTCTCCACCCCTTGCCCAAACGCGGAAGAGGGTGGGAGAGTCCCAGGAAGGGTGACGGATTGGATGATGGCAGGCAGGACTCAACAGCTCGAGGCAATTGAGTAAATCCTGACGGGCTTGATATTGGCAACTGATAGATTGAGTGTGGCGGGAGATTGATGGATCCGAGGATTGGACAAGCGCTTGGAGGTGCGGTCAGGATGGGTTTGGTAAGGCATGGATGAGTGAAGTGCAACAATGATGATGAGGATGAGCAACGCACGACAATGAAAATGAGGATGAGCGACGCCCAAAAATGACATTGAGGATGAGAAAGGATGAGGATGAGGATGAGCAACGCACAACAATGACAATGAGGATGAGCGACGGGCAAGGATGAGGATAAGGATGAGGGACGCGCAAGGATGAGGATGAGGAGCAACGCGCAGGGATGAGGATGAGGATGAGCTTTGCGCAAGGATGAGGGTGAGGAGCAACGTGCGGGGATGAGGGTGAGGAGCAACGTGCGGTGTGGTGCTCTTTCATGTACGCAAGTTGGGAAAGGGCTGCGGGCTGCGTGCTCAGCAATAGCGGCGGGCTCAGAAGCGGCGGCACGCTCAGCAATGGGTAGGGCCTTGCCGCAGCTAGCCGCGCTGCGGGCTCAGCAGCAGTTGGGTTGGGCTCAGCACCTGGAGACGGGAGATGGACGGATTGCGCGGACAGGACGGATTGGCAGATTGGAAAGCTTGCGCAAATTGGAAGGATTGCGCGGATTGGAATGCTTTCCCGGATCAAGTCAATTGCGCATTGCAAGACGCGCGGATTGGATCATGCGGGTACGCCCCGGATACCTGGAATGGGTTGTGGGGCGGACGCGCGGGGGGGTATGTCAATATTGAGGGGCATGGGTTATGGGGCAAGGGATGGAGGGGTAGGATTGGGCTAGGTTTCTGTACTTAGGGGTTGTGTTTCATCATTCTTGCTTACTTGTGGTTGTAATTAGGTTAGGGTTGAGAGGGAGGACTTAAATAATTCACTCCCAACTCTGGGTTGTAGGGGGGACTTTTTCACTTTATCATTGGACTATCACTTTTTATGGCATCAGATTGGATTGGATTGGAAAGGAAGGAATTCATCTTATTATCACTCTATCCCTCACACACACACACTCTCTCTCTCTTGACCAGCTGCATCCATTCTCCTTACAGAAGCTTTGATCAATAACTTCCAGAACTCAAGGACAACTTCAGGGGTATTTGCCCTTTGGTTTCCACATCTGGGGGTCTGGCCGGGAAAGATCTTTTGTCAAAGTCTCTCAAAGGTACTCACTGATGCTACCAACAGCCGCTTCTCTTCCTTCCTCCTCCCACAGCCTCCGCGCTACCCCATGGATTTACCTGCATATTTGAATCAACATTGCGGAAGTGGAGCAATTCATCTCACGGTATGAAATGATTGCGGACTCTGGAGGCGTTTTGGATTTTGAGAAGGGGCACCATGTTGACCTGTTCATCAAGGATGCGGAAGCGCATCGGGACGTAGAGGAGATGGGAGGCTACCTGAACCTGGATTGGCCGGCACTGAAGGAGGACATGCTGGTGAGGTGGGGGAGGCACTGCTTCTGCTTTTGGAAGGAAAATCTCAAGCCATCCGCAGAATTGAATTAGGGACCAGGGGTGCGCGGCGAAGGCTGGCTACAAGGGGGAGTGGACTATGCGGAACTGGAGTACTACAGGGCAGAGCATTTTCCGGCCCCACCACCGGCAACCATCTCTTGGGCTAGCAAACTTGCGGAGGTGGCAAGGGGCCTCAAGGCCTATCTGGAGAGTATTCAGTCTCCCAGCGCGTCTGCGCCCCCCGTGTGCGCAAATGGGGAGGATGACAACCGTTGGCAGACGGGACAGAGGGACCGGACAGCCGATTCAAACCTGGAATTGGTTTCCCCAGTGGGGGCTAAGTACGTGTTGGGGAAGCAGGACTCGACGGAACCTGTGCGGCCTACTGAAAGGAAGCAGGAAAGGACAACGGAACGTGAAATGGATGCTCTGTGCGGTTTGGGAATCAGCAAGCGGCGGACGGGCCTTGCAACAAAGGTAGACGTGGAGGCGGAAGAGACGGACCACGCGTCGGAGAATCACGACCCAAGCCGGACCTCTTTGATGGCGGGGAGCGCGCATTTGGAAAGGGTATTGGCAGCAATGGAAAGGATGGGGGGGGTCGGAGTGCCGGAAGGATGGTCCCAGAACGGGCGCGCAGCCATCAAGGCTAGCAAGAGCCTTGGGATTGGTGCAGTGGACGCTTGCAGCAGGGCTTCAGGGGTGGAGCAGGGAGGGATTGGATGCCAACGGCAAGACTGGGGAAAAGGACGACTGATTTGCGGGGACGCTGGTGACGGAAGGTGCGTCGGGACAGAAGGTTGAGGAATTTGCTGGAAAATGAGGCCCCTGCGGGATTGGTTGAGGCAACGCGCCGCAGATCTGGTGATGGGTATAGGGGGCGCGGTTGGCTGAGGACAGCGGCAAAGTTGGGGGGGAAGCTAGCGCGGGGTGGAAGGTCGGAGTTGGGACGCAGGACGCAGGCTCAAAAAAAAAAAAAAAAAACTTTTTTCTCTTGTTCCTTCTTATCTATTCATTCTTCCTTTTCCTTTTTTTTCTCTTCCTGTCTCTCTCAAGGATTGCGTATGCCCGCTGGGGCTTTGAGGTCTCCCCATGTACTCTTGCGGATACTCTCACTGGCGCGGATTTCTCACCTTTGCTGATTTCTCTCACTGGCGCAGATCTTCTCTCTCCAAGGCGCGGATCTTGCGCGCGGTTCTTATTCTCTCTCAGGGACTCACAAGCCCAAAGGCTACTCAATTGTGCGCAACGTGTGTTGTTTTGTGTATAGGCGCTGAATACAAAGGAGAAAGGATAGGAGAAGGAAAGGATGGGAGGGGGGGCAATCCGTCTAAGTTGGTCCAGCTCTCATCATCTTCACTGCGTCCAAGTGAGCCGCGGCAACCAAGTTGCCGAATGAGGCCAGAAGTTTGCGCTGGGAGTTGGCGTTGTGACCATGCGGCACGGCTAGGAACATCCAGAGGAGTCCATCCGCGTTTTTTGCCATCGCGTTGAACCTTGCAAGTGGGACAGCCGGAACCATTGGAATGAAGTCCGGGATCTTGGGAGTACTGGCCAGGGGAGTGGGGTCCGGGCCTGCAGAGGCGTCGGGGACAGGAGCCTGTTTGGGCAATGAAGATACCATGACAGGGGACGGTTGACGGGCTGGCTTGGGTGAGGCATGCGGAGCCGGGGCTGATTGTTGAGGAGGCGGGGGATGAGCAGCCAGATAAGTGAAGTATTGCAGGTCCATTGCGGGCTGGTTGATGCGGACCCGGGCCGCCCAGGTTTGAGCCGCGTTCTGATACGCCGCAAAATTTGGGAAGTCTGCGCGTCTTTGAGGCCCAGCACAACGGTATGGTGAGCCCAAGTCATGGCTCTTGCGCAAGGATGGGCCAGGGGGAGCGCGGGGCAGGGAGTTGTTGGGGGAGCCGGCCGGGGTCCACTCGTGGCTTGAAATTTCCTTGTTGCTTGAAACCACAAACAAGTTGCAACGGGCCCTCTTGCGCGTTTGGGGGTGGGGTTGCGCATGCGGACGAGCACGGGGAATACCATCACTCAGCAAGAAACGGCGGTGGCCGGCACGGCAAGGGATGAATGCGCAACGGCCAGGAATGATCCGGCAGAAAAGGCCGTTCCGGCTGAAATAGGTGCAGGACGCCATGGGGGAGAGCAAGGGAGAAGGGGGGTAGTGTACTCGCTGGCGAGGAGTGGGGTAGTTGCAAAAAGTGGGGGAGGGGGTGCAACTACGGAAGGTGAGATGGTGGGAGATCTCTGGGGAAAGAACTCAAGTTGGGGGGGGATGTGGTGCTCTTTTATGGAAGCAAGTCCGGAAAGGGCTGCGGGCGGCGGGCTCAGCAGCGGCGGCACGCTCAGCAATGGGTAGGGCCTTGCCGTAGCTAGCTGCTCTGCGGTCTCAGCAGCAGTCAGGTAGGCCCAGCAGCGGTCGGGTTGGGCTCAGCACCTGCAGACGGGAGACGGACGGATTGCGCGGATCGGAAAGCTTGCGCGGACCGGACGGATTGCGTGGATAGGAAGGCTTGCGCGGATCAAGCAGATTGCGCATCGCAAGACGTGCGGATTGGATCACGCAGGTACGCCCCAGAAACCTGGAACAGGTTGTTGGGCGGACGCGCGCGGGCGGGCGAACCGGGCGTACGTCAATATTGAGGGCATGGGTTATGGGGCAAGGGATGGAGGGGTAGGATTGGGTTAGGTTTCTGTTCTTAGGGGTCGTGTTTCATCATTCTTGCTTACTTGCAGTTGTAATTAGGTTAGGGTTGAGAGGGAGGACTTAAATAATTCACTCCCAACTCCGAGTTGTAGGGGGGACTTTTTCACTTTATCACTGGACTAT
Source organism: Puccinia polysora (assembly GCA_025617555.3). Lineage (NCBI taxonomy): Eukaryota > Fungi > Basidiomycota > Pucciniomycetes > Pucciniales > Pucciniaceae > Puccinia > Puccinia polysora. Next base: position 31,837,853 of record CM062615.1, read on the forward strand.
CACTTTTTATGGCATCAGATTGGATTGGATTTGAAAGCAAGGAATTCATCTTATTATCACTCTATCCCTCGCTCTCTCTCTTTCTCTCTCTCTCTTGACCGGCTGCATCCATTCTCCTTACAGACGCTTCAATCAATAACTTTGGGAACTCAAGGACAACTTCAGAGGTATTCCCCCTTTGTTTTCCACAGCGGGGATGAGGATGAGGATGAGCGTCGCGCGAGGATAGTTTTTTTTTTTTTTTGGATTCTTTTCCCATGGTGTCCCAAATGGTTCACCACATTGGGGGAGGTGGACAACTTAGCATAAGTTGTCCACCTCCCCAGCCTCTCCACCGTGATTTCACATGCCATGTGATTCCTGTATGCACACATGTCCAGTGAGGTGGACAACTTATGATAGGTTGTCCACCTCCCTGGACATGTGTGCATACAGGAATTACATGGCATGTGAAATCCTGGTGGAGAGGCCGGGGAGGTGGACGACTTATGCTAAGTTGTCCACTGTCCCAGCAATCATCAATTGATTTGCATATTCAAAATCATGCTACACATCATTGAAGGGAAGTGGACAACTTAGCACAAGTTGTCCACCTCCCCATCTTTCCCACACAATTTTCCCATGTGAAATTTTTTATGTCCAGGGAGATGGAAAACTTATCATAAGTTACCCGCCTCCCTTGAAATGACATTTATATGTTTATCTGATATGCAGGAGAGCGGAAACTTTGAGAATTCCCCATGCTATTTACACAAATTGTACTATGTAGATTCTAAATAATGAGCAACTTTCATTCATATTACACACATGTAAAATGTGACTAGGTTTTTTAGGGTATATAAGCCACAGCTCCTTCACCGAGAGGTCTCAGTTCATTCTGATCTTAACCTCATTGTCCCCATCAGATTTCAACAGCATCATCTCCAGCTTCTTCACCTCGGAAACTTTCTTGATTATACCATGGCTGATTTCCCAGGTAAGTGTTCAAATTCCCTGGTTCCCTTGTGGTCTAATACTTTTTTGAACTGGCATGATCAATTTTTAGAACAAAGTGCTCTTAATCAATTGACTGCATCCCTTAATGAGGAATATGTTGAAAGATCCCATGAACAAGTATTGCAGTCAATGCTTGATTTTTATCAGAAAAATTACAATGAAAAGGTGGAAATGATGAGCTTACAAACCTCCAGAGATCTTGGTCTGCTTGAGCCTTCAACTGAAGAACAACAACAGCCAAAAATAGCTGATAGTTTGACTGTCCAATCCAATCACAACATACCATTGGTGAATGATGAAACACAAACTTCACAAGATCATCCTGCCCCCCAGCTTAAAGTGGTTCCAGCAGAGCTCCCAGCCAACCAAACCAGTGAGTTGAGAGAATCATTTGATGGAACAAAGTGTTTATCAAAAATTATCCAAATATGCAAAGCTGATACATTCCCATATCTCCAGGTGAACCTGAAACATTAACTGAAGCTGTGCCTGTGGAGGATCCAGTTCAAGAAGCTGCGGTTATTGCCCCTGATATTGCCCCCCTCCAGGCCTCTGAGAATACCCCAGTGCTGCACCCAGAAACACCAGCTGAAGGACCCCGGATTCCTCCAGGAACCAGGGCATCTTCCCGGCTGGTTGCCCAAGCTGCTCGACAAGCAGCTAGAAAATCCTAATCAAGGCCACCCTCTAGCTCTCAAGCATCCTCTGACTCCTCTGATTCTGACACAGAATTCACTTGCTCAAGTGATGGCCAACCAGAGCAACCAGAAGTCATTGTTATTGAACCATCACCCAGGAGTCCCACACCTGCACCCACCCTAGTCACAACATCCCCTGAGCCGGTCAGTTTCCTATTTTGAAGGATATGCTGGATAATAAACCCAAAATTGACTTCCAAATTAATCTTCCCTTTCTGAATCAGAGTGGCCCATCTTCAACACTCCAAAAACGGAATGCATCTGATGCCGGAATCATTACTAGGGATATGGAACAGAGAACTTCAAGGCCAAGGATTGAGAACCCTTCATTGACCCAGTCATCTCAGCCTGGAGGCCAGGCTAGTAGCCAAACTGAAACCCAGTCCCAAATCATTGGGCTAACATCAAATCCTGGCTCAAATCCGCCTGGTCAGTGGAATTATTTTGTGATGAAATGAAAATCATGGAAGCTAATTCTATTGCATTTTCTAGAACTTTTTGTTGGCTTGACTAAGGAAGACCTGTTGAGGTTGTCATACTGGGAAGAATTAAAGGACAATGCAACACCTTTGACCTATTCCAAAATTATCAGCAGTACCCATTTTCTAATTACCAATACCCTTAACCTCCTTGGCCAAAGGATCCTGTCAAACCCCCCCAAGTCATCAAAAATCTTAAAATAATTGGATCTCTGTTTGACACGGTGCAAAGAGGGTAAATTTTCATGATGCTGTCTTCCACTCCTATGAAAATAAACTGATTCTTACTTTTTGATTTATCAGAAAAGATTTTTCTGGGAAAAGATGATGATGTTTTTGTTGGAAGCACCTTCCTAAACGCAAACTCCCTCTCTTGTTCCAAGAAGACAGTGCAGCTCAATATGCATCCCCTCTCTGAGATCCTAACTTATACCAGAGAGCCAATACGTGGGGCCTACATGAAACTGAAGCACATCTTGAATGACATCATAGGTGTAGTCTCCCACAAAATATCAAAAAATATCCTCTTCTCGATGGAAGGTATTGACGGGACTTCAGATGAAGCTTTACTCAAAGCACAAAGTTACTTTGCCAACCTGCAAGCAGCTGTAATCAATGATTCCACCTTTGCTCAACACAAGAGGTCAGGTGCTAACCAGGAAGCCAAGATGAATGCTGGAAGAGGTGGCCTTAATAATGTTTTTGAATATTTTGTCTCCATAGTCACTGGGCTCATCAACTTACGGCTTGATGAAAAAGAAGATAATCAGCAGCCTTTTATGTCAAAGGACTCTGCAGAGAAGAAGAATCAATGGGCAACCAATTCTCTAGCATGTGTTTCACACATGTTAGTTTTTCGTCCTGCTGCTATATGGGTATGTCCAGGAAATCAACAAGTCATGCCCAAGTGGAAGTCTGGCATTCTCCTTGAATTTGGCAGTCTTGTGCTTGAGTCAAGGTTGAAGGCTGGCTTGCCTGCTGAGCCACTCTGGGGAAAAATTGGTAACACAAGGGCATATATTCTTACTGCCTTGTGTGATATGGGCTTTAGTAAAGACCAAAAAATAAACTGGAGAGATGTAATTAGAATTTTTACTGAAAGATTTTCTTATGAAAAATTGGCTGAGGTCCTTCTGGAAGATATTGTGCTGGTTACTGACTATGATATGGGTAGCCACTTTAATACTTCCTGGGCTGTTGAAAAAACTACCTCTTCTAATTTAGTTGAAGTTACCTCAGAAACCCAAGCTTCCCACAGTTAATTCCGTTGACTTTTTAGGAAATTAGACTGTTAGTTTTTCCCAATGGATAATTCTTGTTTTCAATTTTTTTTCTGATCTTGGGATAATCAAATTCTTTACGTGGAAAAATGGTTCTTTTGGATGATTGAATGCTTCATGATCATACTGCCCTTTAAACTTATTGACTAAGTTGCTGATTTTAAATTGAAAAAAGATTAAGTGTAGCCCTTTAATTTCAAACCAAACGCTACATTTTTGGAAAATAATGAGATTATTTTTTCATTAAATAATTCTTTCCATCATCTGCTGCAAAGCATGACAATTGTGAAAAAGTCTTTAAAATTTTTCTTTAAATCAAGAATAGCTGAGTTTTTGTTTACAAATTAATTTTATATTGTAATTTTATGGGAGTCAACAACAACTCAATGAAGAATTGCATTATTTTGCATATTAAAAACACCATCAATGAAACATTGAATTGATCCAATATTTTGGGCCTTCCATATTAAAATATCATGTTTGGTTTGCCGCAAAATCATTGATGCTGTGTGTTGCTCAAACACTCATACAAAGGTGATGGAATGCAACTCAAAGCAAGTAGGCACGGCACCATGCTTAAAAATTACTGGATATCTCCAAAAACTGCTGTTCAATATTATTATTGGCTTCTTAAAGGAAATAAAACAAAGCAAGGGATCATATCATGGCTGGTTTGAGTGTACATAATGTTAATCAAATAAATAAATATATCCAAAACCATGCAAATATCTCTCTTTCCTAATTTTAAGTTTAGCTGTAATTTTTTTTTGGTTATCAACATCAGTGATTCACAATACCTTCATTTATCAACCAATCATTCATTTCTTAAGAACTGAATCAACCAAGGAAACTTCATTCCAATTTCCATATGATCTCCAAACCCATAGATCCAATAATATTCAAAATTTCTGATTCAAAATGCCACAGGAATTTTATAAAATCTATCAAATCATTACCAAAGTAATACAGTATGTAATACTCTTCAATTACTGTATTTAATGCATATAATGCTAAGCACAAATGAAGATCTCCATACAATCTATGCATAGGTTTTTTATATATGCAATATTCAATTTGAAGTCATGCAATAGTATACTTCCTTTTAATTTCCTATAAATATCAAACCAAAATTGATTTGTACCCAACTTATCAAACCAACTCATACCTCACAGAAAACACATATCCAATCCACCAATTGCTCCCAATACCCCTGAAACCTGAAGCAAAGAAAATGGTTCTATTATCCCATCAACAAAAAGAATGGTTGGAAGAAACACACCAACATATTGATCATGAGCTCAACAAAAAAATTGAGCTATGTCCTGAAATTTGGGCACCAAGTGAAATCTGGATGCATGAAGAGCAGAATGAAAGAGTTTGGGTTTGCAGACTTCAAAGAATAATTGACAGGGAAGCCTTAGAATTGCGAATTCCAGAACAATTAATACCAAATGTCTGGCACCTTTTGATGGAGAGGCGTGAATGCCTTGGAAGGTTTAAGTACTTATGCTTCAAAAATCATATCAGATTTATCATTAATTTCTATTTCTTTTACAGCTGTTGCATTGGTGGTCAATAGAAGTTCAATTAAAATGGACTTTTAGATGTTTGTCATCAATGATTACCAGTAATTTTCACAATTATTGGATTCTCTACTTGATCTTTCATGAAAATTCCACATCTTTTCAATTATAAAACAAGGGTTGACAAGAACAGAGAATAATAAGCGCCTTATCTCAAAGTCAATGCTAGAAAAAGCCTTTTTATGCACTGAGAAAAGAAAAACTCATCTTTGTTTCATGAAAAAATCAATAATACATGGAAGTTTGTCAAATATGGAGTGTCTGACCTTTTGATAATCTTTAAATTTTCAAGTCCAATGCATGTTTTGATATGTGGCAAAATCCAATCAGATTTATTGTCCATTGGTTTCCTTATAAAATGAATTATTTCATCCTATGAAAATACATGGATTTTTCCAATGAATGGGGTTTGCTACCTCAAAGGTATCAAATCAAAGTATTTTTGGATGAGATTAACTGATTTTAATCTCAAAAGAATCTTGAAAAATTCACTATGACTTTAAATGAAAGAACCAATTTTTCATAAGCATCTCTCTTTGTAAAGAAATTCAATCATATTTGGCTTAAAACAAAAATAAAAGTTGAAAAATAAAGCTTGATGTGCGTTGCAAGGAACTTGAACTCTTTTTGTGAAATATTGTCCTCTCATGAATTCCAACCAACCCATGAAGGTAAACACAAGTGGAAAGGTGGTAAGATTTGTGTTTATTTATGCAGTCAGGTTTGATACGTCTCAAGATATTTCAGTTTAATCTTCCAAAGTCATGTTTAACCAAATAAGATGAAATGGTTTTAATACATGAAAGGAAGTAAGAACATGATTTTTATCAAAAAATTAAATTCTATCTACTTTCAATTGCAAACATTTTATCTAAAACGTGGTAAATCATCAAGAAATGAAGTTTTCATCCCATTTTTGATTTAAGAATATTACCTTGGCCCTCTTTTCAGTTAGGGAGAATTTAAGCACTCAAAATTTCAGATGAATCTATCTAAATTTGCATTCAAAATCAGAAATATTCAGTTATTAAGAAAACTTTTAATATTTTCTTTACCTTTAGCAGATATCAAAACAGATTCACAATGAGATTTTACTGCAAGTTGGATCAAAATTGCACCTCCAAATTGCATTAGAGGAACCATTTTTTTTCAAGCATTTTCATACCAATTCACAATTGAAATTTGACTCCCCATGTAAAAAATGATAAAAGAATTTCATCAATTTCAATACTAAACCTGGGTAAAATTGATCCTCTTGAACACACCGTGGATTTAAAAAATGGAGGGGAAATTTGCAACAACTTAAGTGCTCATCCCAGTAATTTGAGAAAATTTCTATTTTTAATAATAGGTTTCTTCTTGATTTTAAATAAATGTACAAAGGAAATACTTGGTTTGCAACAGAAAGCTTTTGAATTTCATTTTAAAATCTATAAAATCATTTCAACTGTAAAACTTAATAATAAGTCTCAACCTATTTTTGGATTAATTATTTTCCCTGGTTAAGAAAACTGAATGATTATTATTCCTGACATCATTTAAATTGATAAAAAATAATCATCTCAATCAAGATCCATGGTAAAGCAAAACATGAATAAAAAGTATGGTCATTTTTATCAAAATCCAAGTTGTAGTTCCCAAACATTTCTTCCTTCTAACAATATTGTTTTTTCATTGCACAATGTAGAATTTGGCTCACATGCTTGAAATGAATTATAGAGTAGATGCATATCCAATTTGAGATATTCAATTTTTACATGAACCCTTTTTAATCTCTCAAAATTCATCATATTCAATAGCCAATAACTTCAGATTCAATTGCCTGCAAATTCTCTTCCTCCATAAAATCTACAATTCAAACAACCCCACAACCTTTTCAAGTGCTAGTTGAAGACTTCCCTATATTATAACATGGATTGTAGACCTCCTCATAGTTAAAAATCCATCAAAACTTGAACATTAAACAAGGAAGTAGCAGAACATTTGCCAAATTCCAATGACCCCGTAAGTCTATGCCTACGTGACTATGTAAAGACTATTTTAAACATGAAATCTCAAGGAAACAGGGTTCTGCCCCCACCCACTGAAGATCAAGTACAAGTTTTAAACTCAAAAAGCATCAATACAATTGACCCAAACAACAACTTTTTCAACATGGAAACAACCAATGAAAACCTCTATGGAGGGAAGAAGAGCATTCCTGTAAAGTTCAAAGAGCAATTCCAGAAAAAATTAGAAAGCTATGGCAAACATGTTTCAACTTCCCAATGGGACCATCATAATTCAACAAAGTGGGACCAAATATTGTTAGAAGTGATAATAAAACATTGGTTAAATGCTAAGGAAAATGATGCATTTACAAATTATCCACTTGATATTTATTTTTGAAAGAAGGACATACTCTTTGGCCTACTGGAACGTTGGCTACGTGGGCAGAAGGATAATTACATGAAGCCTAGGACATGTAACAAGAAGCCTAGGTCTAGAGTTAAACACAGAGTAAGCTTAAGATTTCTCTCCATTTTCTAAATACTCTTAGCTAAAATTTTGGTCTTGAATCTGCAAGATATACAGAAACCGCTTGGCGACTGCAGAGCGCCATATGGGAAAGGATTTGTCAAAATGCCTTCTCCCTAGTAAGGAATGCTGCTCAGATACAGAAGAAGACAATGAGGGGAAATATCACTCTGTCCAAGTGTATTGGAGAAGAAAAATTTATTCACAATTTCTTCATAATCTTGATAACAACACTCTCAACTATTTATCTGAGATGAAAGGTGAACTTCAAGCTAAAAAACAAGTAGAATATGGAAGAAATTATGATTAAATAGTCCCAAATTATCAGATGAAACCATGTGAATCCCTCCCTTCTAATTTTTAATGCCCTCTATTTCTTGCCACATTAAATTGGACAGAGAAATTGGTTTTGGAGATGAAGCCAGTAGAGGATAAACTAGAAAGATTAGCAAAATCACTTGAAAACCCACGTTGGTTTGAATAAATTTAATTCCAAGTAGTTCTATATTTCCTCTTTTGTCACCCAGAAAACAATATTGAAAGCTCTAAATCTTAGAACATTTTTATTTATTAATTAATTCCTGCTAAATAAAACAAATCAATATAACTAGATTAATTCTTTTGAGCTTCCAACATTATAAGAAATATTTAAAACAAAGTTTCTGCAAAAAGACATTAGAGAAATAAAATCATTCAAGGCAATGGTTTTCTTTTTGTAAATTCATTCTTTTTGTAAAATAAAATGTGAAAATCCTCAATTATTTCAATTTCAAATTGATTTATTTGAAATTTATAACTGAACTCAATATCTATGTGGTACAATATTTCCAACATGTCTGAGTAGATTTTTGAATCTTCAGTTAAAATTTAGAGTGACAATTCAATTTCCTACATCAAATTGAGATTTATTACATTTCACAAGAATAAAAAGAAGATATTAAAAACTGAATTTAATCCTTTCAAAAAATACAATTTTTTTCAACCACAAAGTAACAAAAAAGAAGGACCCTCAAACCTCTTGTAATGATCTAATAGGAAATAGAAAGAAAAAAAGCATCAAAATCTTGACTTATCCAACCCAGGTAGTAACTTTTATGTGTCAGGTGTGAAACCACACTGCTTCACTTCTCTATCACTTTACATAAAATTGAATTTCCTCATAATTCCAAATCTTCTGTATTCCATGCATGCACTAGAATTACTTGGAATCCTCAAGAACTGATACAAACAACTTTTCTCAGGTTCCAACTCAAGTTAGAAACAGAGTTTTCTCAGAGTCAAAACCAAGTCAAAACAAGTTTCAGGTGCTACAACTGCCAGCAGGTGCAGCATTTTTTTTCATGGTAAATGTCATAGCAGGCCACAATGAGCACACCAACTCTGATGTCCAAGCGGGCCGCAATTAGCGCGCCAACTCCAATGTCCAAGCGGGCCTCAAAGAGCGCGACATTTCTGATGTCCAAGCGGGCCGCAATGAGCGCCCAGACTGAAGCACAGTTCCTGATCCAAGGCTATATAACAACACCACATTGCTACATCATTTACATCCAGGTATTCAACCAACCAAAATCTTGGAATATTGCGCTTGTTCAAATGGATTGTAGAAAAATTCTCAGATTTCCCTCTGAAACCAACAGATATATGATCTGCCCTCAAACTTTGAAAGGACACCAAATATCCGCCAGAGATAGAAATAAATGAAAATACAAACATTTGCCTTTCAAAGAGCTTATCTGAGTGGTTTGCAAGGATTGCAATTTTCCCATCTCAGCTAGTCAATCAGAATTGGACCTGCATGTCAATAAATCAACCATGATCAAACTTAGCATTTACAAAATGCAGGATTGACCAATGTAACCTTTTATCATCTAATGTGTTCCTTGTCATCCTCCTTTGCAAGATATTCAACAAGAAGGAAATTTTATGGTACAAGCTTTATCAATTTTTTTATTACTGTACCCTGTTTTTCCAAGTATTCTTACTGTTTTGATTTTTTTTATGAAATTTGAACTTTGTTTTCACAAAGATTTTGATAGTGTTGCAAGTAAAAAAAAAAATGCAAAGCTATCTAAAAATACAAATTGAAATTATTACGTGCTATTTTTGAGAGTTAAATTAAGCTTGAAACAAGTAATTCAAAGTAAATTGGCCAATTTAGCGCTAACAGTTCCATTAATTCTGTCTACCCAACATACTAACTCATATACCAATTGGGGTGAGAAGAGATAGAGGATGCACCAAGCCCTGGAGAGAGAGAGAGAGATCCTGAGAAGGTTGAATGAATCATATGAAAGAATGGTAAGGTTTACATTGAAATAGATATTGTTCCATACAGGGAGAGGGTTAACCTGGTAGAAGAGGATGGAGACTTCAAGGTGTGCAGGAGTACTATCCAGTGGAAGTTACAAGATTAACTGAATTTGGGTTTGAAATGAGGGTGAGGCTGATGAGGAGATTGTATTTTTTTGATTGAAGGAGTGTCAGAACTGCAGTTATGACAGCTATGCTCAAGCTCCAACCAATTTTTTGGTGCCAAGGCACTGTGAAAGATCCACAGTTACTGTTCATTGGAGGTTGGATAAAGATGAACCTGAGCTTGGCTGGAGCTTGAGCTGATCTTGGCTGGAGCTTGAGCTGAGCTTGGCTGGAGCTTGAGCTGAGCTTGGCTGGAGCTTGAGCTGAGCTTGGCTGGAGCTTGAGCTGAGCTTGGCTGGAGCTTGAGCTGAGCGTGGCTGGAGCTTGAGCTGAGGTTGGCTGGACCTTGATATGAGCTTTGCTGAACCTTGAGCTGAGCTTGGCTGGACCTTGAGATGAGCTTGGATGGAGCTTGAGCTGAGCTTGGCTGGAGCTTGAGCTGAGCTTGGTTGTAAATTGGGCCTGAGCTCCTTGATGGCACTTGCTAGCAATTGACATGAAGTTTTTTTGGTGTTAAATACATTTATTTAAAATTTCTCTATGTTTTAGAGAATAGTTTTTTCATCCCATTATAGTTGTTAATTTTTGTTCAAATAACTCAATTTTCAATATTTCTTTGACCATTCTTGCAGTTGATGGTATTTATTTTGTAATTTTTTTTAATATGTGAACTCATGTAATGAAATAGGTGAATGTTTCATTCCTTTAATGTTTGCTATGTTTTTGAAAAAGAGGTTTAAATTACATATGAAATATTAGGGCGTATCAGAGTTAGCAAACCTGCCATTAGAAACCAGCCATTTCTTTTGGCCAAACCTGCCATTTTTAATGAAAGGTTTCTGAAATACACATAAACCCTAACTGGTGTATTTAAAAATGGCTGTTTTCATGAAAATGGCTGATTTCAAACATCAAACCCACCATTAAACCCACAATTTATGCATCATCATCCATCCACCATCCATCACATCCAAAACAACCATCCACACCTCCACCTCAGTAAATCCATACCAATCCCATCTCCATTGCATCACACACATCTCATCTCCATTGCTTCACATCTATATTGCTTCACATCTCCATCTTCACACAAATTCGATCATCATATCATCACCCCACATCAAATCACCATTTTTCTCAAAATGTCCCATTAAACTTCCCGGCAGCAAGTGGAAAATGCAAAAAAGCTGACTGGACTTTTGTTCATATTTGACTGCCATTCAGAACCCAATTTGGAATCAACTTAGTTGGCTTTGAATGCTCTATTAAAAAATCAATACATGGTTCCAAGAAGACAAACTCTCCACAACCCTATGTATGAAAGGCAAAAGCTTCAACTACTCCCCCCCTTAAGCTTCCAAAAACTGTTCTGAAATCTATTGCCTTAATTCATAAAAATTTTGGAGATGATTGAAGACCACCACATCTTCCAGGAAAATTATTGGAATCCTCAAGGCAATACAGCTATCCAACTGGCTGTTGCTATTTGTAGATTGGGATCAAATGGAAATTTGGCAGCAATTCATCAATCATAAAATCTATTCTCAGTTGGTTATCGAACAATTGACTCATACACCAAAAGAGTAATTATTTCTATCCTATCTTTCCATTTCTCAGTCATTTCTGGGCCAACCAAAGAAGAATGCAAGGAGATATCTCAAGTAATGTAGACTGAAGGCTTTCCTGGTTGCATTGGTTTTGTTTACAGAACCACCATCCTCTTGAGTCAAAAACCCAAGCTAGATGGCAACCAATATTTTGATTGGAAAAAGAGGCAATTGATTCATTTCTTTTCAAATTACTTTGAAAAATATTTGATCACACACTTACCAAATATGTTGCATCTGTTTTTTTAGATAATCTTTGACCCTACAACTTGTTTGTGATAACAATAAGAAGTTCATATCCTTCCATGCTGGCCTTCTGGGTTCTTGTCATGATTCATATGTTTCAATTGGATGAGGATTTCCCAACAACAAGAGAACTACTTTGACCAAGATCAATACCTTCTGGCTGATTCAGCTCATGCTAGTGGGAAATATGTGGTTCCAGTATACCAGAATGTTTTTTCCAACAATCAAGGAAAAACCAATTTCAACTATCATATTGCCCAATCACAAGTTCTGATTGAGAATGCCATAGGAGTCCTGAAAGGAAGATTTTCCAGCTTGAGGGAAATTCAAAGCCAGCTTCAAAACCCCTAAGAAATGAAGTTCCTCATCAACTGGATTATCACTTGTGTGATAATTCACAATCTTGTGGCCAAAATCAAAGATGAATGGGACAAAATATTTGAAGATGATATTCCGGATCCACCTCAATTCACCCCTGTCTCATGTTTTTCCTCATCTTATTCTATGAGATAACTGATTCTTTCTATCAGGTTTGCCTTCTTTGATGATTAATGTTTGATTTTGAATTAGGTAAAAAATCCATTCACCGTATTTTTTTGGTTTTGGCTGTTCACCCAAGATTCATAGGCTGAGTCAGGGTTTTTTTTTCTCTTTTGGTGGGGTGGACTTAGAAAAAACAGAATCAAAACTTCCAAACCACCCACCTGACCCCACCAAACCACTGGTTGTTCCACTCCTTCCTCCTCCTCACCAACCACCTCCACCTCACACCACCTCCACCTCACCCACCACCTCCCCTCCTCCTTTGTTTGGCACCCCTTGTAAGCTCCCCCCTCCTCCTCCTCATCCATCTCCATGAACAGATACTTATCCTTGTATCCATCCAACTTAGCCCCCCCAACTTCTTACTTCTTCTTTCCTCAGGTAAGTTCCCCCCCCTCCTCCTCCTCTTCCCTCCATCCTTGATGACCTCCTCTCCCTCTTGCTCTCTCCCTCACCACCTCTTCATCTCTTTTTCTCCCTCACCATACTCCCTTTCTGCTCCCTGGCTTTTCCGGCCCCTCTTCTCCCTTGCCCCCCCTTTGATTGGACTGGTGTGATGTCATCATAAACCCTTGGATTGGGAACTGTGCCACAGCTGGCATGCTCAGCAATTGGTAGGTCAGGCTCAGCATTTGGGATGCGCGCGGTCTCGGCAGGGGCTGCTGCGGTCTCGGAAGGGGCTGCTGCGGTCTCGGAAGGGGCTGCTGCGGGCTCAGAAGTAGGCCTTGCGGGGCTCAGCATACTGGGTGCGGGTTGGGCTTGATCAGATGTGGCGGGCCGCGGCTTGCTCAGAAGATATGGACCTAGGAATGGAGCCGGCCCAACCAAGTTTGCAGGCGGTTATTTTGGGGAGGTAAGGGTGGGGCAATCACGGTGCTATGTACGTGGGAGGATGGGAGCAAGTGCGGGCCAACCCCCAGGGGCAGGAAATCATGCAGCCCGCCAGGCAGATAAAGACAATGCAGGGGGCTCCGAGTAGGGCGTGATGGAGGGCTATGTCATGAGAAGGACTAACTGGGTGTGTGTGAAACGGTAGGCAGCCTTGAGGTTTGGCAGTATTGGAATGGGTTAGGGTTAGGCTAGGGTTCTGGTTTCTAGGGTTTCTTTTTATTTGTTTTTGGACTATCATTGCGCTTGTACTTAGGTCAGGGTTGAGAGTGAGGAAAAAAATTCTACGCTCTTAGCACCAGCTTGGGGGAAGATAATGTATCATCAGACAACAGATCACGGAGTAGGGAAAAGGAATTCATCATGATCATCTCTATCTCTCTCATTGGAGCATCCTCAGACCTTACAGAAGCTAGGAACATCAATTCCAGAACTTGGGAAATAACCTGGGGAGTCTCTTCTTTCTTGTTTCCACACCAGCCTCCCCCTTTGTTTGGATCTCCAAGTATTTTTGGATGCTGAGTTCCTGGGTGATGTTCTCTTTTGTCCATTGGATTGTTTAGAGGACTTGCGGGGGGAGGATTACTGAGGGGAAATTTTAAAAGAGTAAGAGGGATGAAGGGATGAAGGGCTATGAGAGCATTTAAGTTTTGAGAGTGATGAAGTGATGAGAGGATGAGAGAAATAAAGCAAAGAGGATAGGAAAAGATGAGAGTGATGAAGTGAAAAGAGGGATAAAGCAATGAGAGTTAGGATGTGATTAAAGAAATAAAATGATGAGAGTGAGGAAGTGATGAAGATAGTGATGCAATTAGAGTTAGCTGGATGTGATGAAAGCAATAAAGGGATGAGAGTGATGAAGTGATGAGGATAGTGATGAAATGAGAGTTAGCTGGATGTGATGAGAGTTTTCTGGATGTGATGAAAGCAATAAATTGATGAGAGTGATGAAATGATGAGGATAGTGATGAAGAGATGAAGAGGAATGAATCAAAAAAATTCAGATGAGGTTGGAGGTAGAATTTTTTGGAGTTTGGAGGTGGAAAACCAGGGGTGTATGAAGTGGACAGGGGATGGAAGCCTTTATATACTTTGCTTGAAAAAAACCCACTTATTCCCAGGTAACTCTGACACATATGATGTGAAATAAGTGGGTTTATTCAATTTTTAATGGCGGGTTTGAAACCCACAATTGAATAATGGTGGGTTTGCTTAACTCTGATACGCCCTATTACCTTTATTTAAAGAAATAAATTTTATATTTAATCATTATGATTATTCAACTCAATGAATTCTTTGTTCAATAAGTTTACATATTTGAAACCACCTCATGAAAAGTTTATATGTAGAATTTTCCTATCTCTTTTTATGTTTGGCATAGGATATGTACATAACTTTGGAAATATCACTTCATTTTCAAAGAGAGAATCTTTTGATATGTATTATTTTCATATTTGACTTTATGAATATTCAATTGAAATATTTGAGCATACTTGAATTCTCCTGATGAAACAGAGATATGTGGCATGTTTAATTGTTTTTTATGTTTGGTAAAAAAGTATTCACATTTCATCAGAAATATTGAATTTCCTTCAAAGAAGTATGTTTTTCATAATTTTGATAATTGTTTCTGCACAGTGAGCATACCAAAGTCTTGGAAATGATTTAAGAAAATCAGCCATTGAAATTCCAAGTATGTTTTTAAATTAAATATGACCTCAAAATAAAAGTGTGTAGTTTCTTCAATTGTCAAGTCGAGATGATTCAGAATATTATGATTACTTTCAAAAAAAATTAAAAATATGAAACCAAAATAAATGGAAAAAAGAATCAAAAATTAAAAATAATTGCAAAAATAGCCAGAAAAAATCAAAAGTTCAAAAACTTTGGGATCATCACGCTTCTTCCTCATTGATTATTTCTTGAAGTAGGATGAAAAGGGAAATATTTGCTCAAAAGAAAGACCATATTGTTTGATTCTGAAATTGATCAATTCTAAAATTTAATAAATTTAATTTGTTGATAGCTTGGTCTAATTTGAAGTAAAAAGTTATTTAGAACTTTTGGGATTTATGATAAATTCTGAGACAGAATATTTGAGTCATAAATACTCATATAAGATATTTAATGTATCCTTTGGAGAATTTATGTGTCTTTGAAAAAATTTGGGATGGATCATTCATTTGTTGGTTTAAGAACAAGCACCTTTGAATAACTCTATAATTTTTTTTCAAAAAGCAATATTTTTAAAACATTTGGCGCCTTGAATCCCTGGATGTGTGAGATTAAATGATATTTATGAAAATCTTAATTTCAAAGGAAGAAAATCATAAAAAATACATATTGAGATAATTGGTTCAAATTTTAAATAAGTTAGCTACCAAATTTGTTTTATCAATTCATAATCAAAAATTGAAATTCAATTTAGAAACCAAGATGGTTGGGTTTTTGAACATGATTGACTTGCAAGGGAGATTGATTGAGATTGGTCAACAAAAACAATCATTCCTCCCAGGGTTAATCTAAATTTCTTAACTTATCTGGATTTGGTCACTTTGAAAGGAAGTTCCAAGAAATTTTTCTACCCACTGTAACTTATGAAATCATGAATGAAAAATTTAAAAATAATCCAATGATCCTTTTCAAAACATTATATGTATGATTTTTTAATTTGTTTTTTTATGTTTGTTAGTAAGTTATTTATATTCTTCCAGAAATGTTCCATTTTTTGGAATTTATTTTCCTTATTCTTCTTCAATTGAATGAATTTTCTTGAAAAACTAATTTTAGATTTGAAATCCTTTAAAATAATTGATATTTATTGCATTTCTAAATATTAAATTAACTCAATCTTTGTCAAAAATTTGATTAAAAAAACATATATTCCAGAAAGATCCCACAAGGGGCTTGCAGGGGCTCTGCAGGCCTTTATTTGGCCCACAAGGAACTTGATTGATTTTTGCAGGACTTGAGGGGGGAAACATGTCCTAAAAGTGCATGTTCTCCCACGTCAGGCACAGCTTGAAACCTTCAAAAGCCATTGCAAACAACAAATTTTTATATTCCCACCTTTTTTGTATTGAACCGCTTTATGAGCTTCAAAAAACTTCATGGGATTTTCAAAAGCGGAATAAGCTCTGATCTTAGTAAAAAAATTACTATAATCATGCCTTTATTCAATGAAAGCATGGATCTTGTCATTTTGAAGGTGCAAATTTACCCCAGGCCTTTTTCCTATCTTTCACCCAGATCTCACATACATTTTTTTAGATTGATTATTTATCAAATGGAAATTTTTAAAAAAATAAAAACAAAAATTATTTAAATTTGATTGATCTCACCATGGCAAAAACAATTTTTTTGATGCATCACAAAATTCCATACCAAGTTGGAACAGGTTTATTTATTAGCTTTCCTGTGACCTTTTATAACCATTCATTCTAATTTTTGGGTTGATTGATGCACTTTTTAATTGAATTTTTTCCACATGAAAACACTGCAATTCACCAAGGTTTAAATCACAAAAAAAAGATTCACTTAGAATTCACCTGTATGGACAATTAATCTTGTCACAAATTTATCAAAAAAAAAACTTCAAGTGAAGTCAATTTGTGTCATGGGTCCTGTTCCCATGGCCTTAAACTGCATGCATGAGAAAATTAAAAATTCAAAACCCCTCTAAAGGTGAGTGCATGGTCCCTTCCATGACTTTCAACTTTGAAAGCTTTACAAAAATGTAAAAAGAAAAAAAACACATAACCATGGACCCATACCTATATCCATAGCTTTTCCAGAAAAAAAATGAAAGACCGAACCCATAACTATGGTAGAAGACCAGAAAAAATAAAGCCAAAATGATGTAAGTTTTGTCTGAAAGAAAATTAGGGTATATCAGAGTTAGATTTTGAAAAATTTAAATAGCTTATTTCAGTAAAAATATCAATTTTTCAAAAGACATTTTTTCATCAAAATAAAAAATGAATCAATGTCTTTAGATGAAAAAAATAAAATTGTTAAAAAAAATGGATAGGGCTGAAATCAGACACTTGATTTTTTTAAAGGTTTAACTCTAATACGCCCTATTGACTGCAAGATTAAACTTCGAAAGCTAAATTTTAAACTGTTGGATTTCTCCCCAAAAAAATCAATACAAAAATAATGATAGAAGAAAAAAATGGGGGGGACTTCAAAATTTATAAGAAACCAGGGTCCTCAGCATGAACATATACTGTATAACCATTCTATGGAAAGAATTTTCCCAGCCCAAAAATTCTATAGATTATATTTAGGACATATATAAATATATATGTATACACCATCAAAAATCTGATGCCCAATATATGAACAAGCTCAGGCCAAGCCCCAACCTAGCTTAGGAAACAATTTAACAAAGCTTCAATTCCTACTAACCCTGAATTTTTTACAGTGACTTGGCATCAAAAAGTTGGTTTTGGAAAGGAGAGGGCATCAACTAATTATTGGAAAGAGCTTCAATCCAAAATTTCTTGAGGGTACTTGCTAGTTAGAAAAATAAAATTTCTCATTTTGATAAATATTTATTTCATGAAGAAAATCATCACTGTCAAATTTAAGCTCAAAAAAACAAGGATGCATTGGAAAAAAGGATTAAATAATGAACTGAAGGAATCAAGAAGTATTAAACTAAAATTTAGGATACAATACAATAATTTAAGCTAATTCAATGAAAGAAGGAGAAAAAATGATTAATCCATGGCCAGGAGGTCATACAAAACATTCCATAGCCGAAAGCAAAGGAATCTATAAATTTCAAATGGTTTAAAACAGGTGCAAAACAAGTTAATATTTATACTTGGTGAGAATACGCCTTTGGCCATAAAGTACCATACTATTTGAGAAGAGAAAATAATATTAAAAGTTAGATAAGTGAAATAAAAGAATGGGAAGAAAATTATTGAGAAGAAGATCAGAAAAAAAACAGAAGAAAACATGAAACCTGAGGCTTCCATTTGGGACCAAGAGATGAATCAAAAATCTAGAAGGAAGAAAATGATCATTATTGATTTTGAACTGCTACATGCATAAAAACAAAAATTCAGTGAAAAGGGAATACTTGAAGATAAACCATCAAGAAATTCAAAAGGAACAACCAAAAAACTACAGTAAGTTTGACCTTTGTTTTCTATTATTGATTAAATTTTTGTCCAAATCATAAATAAAGAAGCAGTAAAAGAAATATGAAAAGAAAAAGAATAATAATAAAAAGGAAAGTTTTTCAAGCTTTATCATTTCCTTTTTAATAAAGGAAAAAAACTGGAGCTCCTGAGAATTACCTTGAACTTCTGAAACAAAAAAGGCCAATGTTAAATTTGCAACCCCAGGTTTGCAAATGGGTGTGAATTGCCATTCACAACCCATCTGGGTTGCAAAAGGCAATTCATGGCACAAAAAGAAGCAAGCCAAGTTGCTCACAACTCACAAACCCCCAATTGCCACCCATTTCAAGTTGCAATTGGGGAATTGCAACCTAGAAAGTGTTGCAATTGGGGGTTTGAAATCCCCTGGGGGATGCGTGATTTGTGAGCAGGGTTTGCACCTGTTTTCCTGGACTATTTGGGGTACTCCCCCCCCCCAAAAGGGCCTTTTGAGGTGGGATTTGAGGTACACAGGCACCCTTCAACCACATTTGAGTGCTGTTAACCCAAATTTGGGGTTTTGGAATAATATGTGGAAATATTATTGGATCAAAAAAAGAAACTTTGAACCTTGGAATCAAACACTCTGCCTATTGGCACTATGTACACACACAACACACACCTGTTGGATAAATTTATTTTTGTAAACCCAAAATTGAGAAAAAATTTGGAGTTGTTGGATAGAAAATTTAATTGAATGCTAAATTTCTTTTTAATTTTGTTGCTTTATGGGAAAAGTGGCAAGAACAAGCCCTCCCACTTTAAACATGGCTATTTTAATGGAATTGATTAAAAGTGTGTGCAAAAAAGCTTTGGTGGAATCTAGGGATTTGGGTAAGGAGTTTCAAAAAAAAAAATTGGATAGGGAGTTGGAAAAGAAAAAATTCTAAGCCCAATTTCATCCTCATCTAGGGTTACAATTGAGGAACAAGATTTTTCCTTACAACTGGAATTTACTAAAGGTGATGGGTCACATTTCATTTTAATTTTACTGAGAAGGAGTTGGCTTGGAAAATACTAATGTAACTAAGGAGTTTCAGACCTGCTTGACCCTCCTCCTATGAGAGCCTTTTCTAGTAAGAAATAAGAAAAGATTTAGAAAAGAAAACATTGGATAGGTATTTGCAAAAGAAGAAATTCGAAGCCCCAATTGCTGTTAAGGTAATAGAATCTAGGTTTTCCGCAAGGATGAGGATAGAGGATTTAGACTGTAATTTAGCGGAGCAGATCAAGGGTAGATAAGGCATGACCAGCTTCATGACTGAAGTCTTGCAGTAGCGCAGAGTGATAGCTGGCCTACATAGGGCCTGAGTAAATGGCAATAGGAGGAAATTTACTTCTAAATGGAATACCTCAATAAATTCACAACCCAGATTGCCAGGAGGGACCCAGCCCCTATAGGTGGCTCTTACTTTGAGAGAATCATACTGGATGGATAAATTGCAAGTTCCTGGAAAAGACAGTTTTAAATAGACAACTAGAGAACCCCTCACAGGGGGCCTAAGGCACTTGATGACTAATCAACCATGGCAGAAACTATATGAATAAGTGACAAGGTGAGGAAATATGGAGTAGGCAAACAAGAGAGTATTGATCAGTCAATAATGGACTATTCAGCCCTATTGGTTAGGTGAAATGCAGAGTAATAAGTGAGGACACAGGTGCTGTACTCATAGAATAGTTCTAATAAAAGTGTTGATCACACCAAGCTAAAGGTTTATATCAAGATAAAGAAAAGAAGTAAACAGAAATAGGAGAATGAGGCTATGAGCAGAGAAACCAAAATCCAACAATTGCATCCTCATCAAGGGTTACAATTGAGGAACAAGATTTTTCTTCACATCTGGAATTACCAGTTTTTTCTTCACAACTGGAATTGACTAAAGTTTGTGGTTCACATTCCATTTTCATTTTAATGAGAAGGATTTGGCTTGAAAAATAATAATGTAAATAAGGGTTTCCAGACCCACTTGACCCTCCTTCTGTGAGAGCTGTTGCCAGTAGGAAAGAAGCCAAGATTTATTTTCAAAAATGGGCAGGCATGCATCTCTACGTGTTGACAACTTTCAAGTAAAGGAAAGATAAGTACTTTGATCTAGCATGCAAAAGATTTTGGGTATATGAAGGGCCATTCCTCACCAAAAATCAAAGGCAAACTCACACAAGGAAGGTTGAGTTTCAATTCATGATCCATGCAAGTAAGAAAGTAGCAGATCCCAGGTGACATCTCTTAATTACAAATGGCCTACGCAATCATCAACCATCTAAAAGACCTCCAGTGAATCATCAACTGAGGAGAATCTCTGGGAAAGCCTTGGATCTACTTAAAGAAGGCATTAAAGATGGGCTCAATGGGTTTCAGCTTAAAAGAAAATTGAGCCCGATTTATGGTGGAGAATACATTGATGATAGAAAAATCTATAACACTACGCAGAAGATAAAGCTTGCTGAACTGGATGGGAAAATTGTTATGGAAATTCTATTGGAAATCCTCCAGGAATACTAGTGGTTTTACGGATCATAATTTGGTGGAGAGGGTCACTTAGAGGCCTTTTCTTGTCTCATCCTGAGTCTACAAAAATTTCCAAAAGATAGCATCATATTTCTTTGTTGGATTGTACTCATAAAACAAATAGGCACAACATCCCTCTATTGGATGTTGTAGGAATGACAGCCAACAAGAATACTTTTACAAAGGCTTTTTTTTTAATAACAAAAGAAAAATATAAGTTCTACAGTTGGACTTTGAATGCATTAAGGGAGTTGGCTTATGATCCCAAGAGACTTCCCATAGTCTTTGTGACAGACTGTGAAAAATCTCTGATTTTTTGCTATAGAACATAGTTTACCTGAATCATCCAGAAAGTTGTTCTCCTGGTACCTGTCTAGAAATATTCAAGAAAACTTTCAAGTATGCTTCAGTAATGAATATTAAGCATTGAAAAGTTTTATGACTCTGTGGGAAAATTGTGGGGCCTCTGAAACCAAGGTGGAGGCAGATTTGAATGATGCAGAAGTCAGAGTATGCCAATTTATTGCTTCTTCTATTGATCTCTGCTGGGATTGCTTACTTTGAAACTTGTATACAGTATGTCTTGAAAGACCATAAGGATGTTTTTGAGTATATGGAAAAGGATATTTTCCCTATCAAAGAGACATTTGTAACAGAGTGGACTTCTGTCAACCCAGACTTTGGAAATAAAACAATTTCTTGGGTAGAAGGGGCCCATGCTAATTTCAAATGATTCCTTGTGGGATCTTTGGGTAACATTTTGGATTTGTGGAGATACCTTGAAGGAAACATTGAATTCCCAATTTAATCAGGCCATGCATCACTTAAAAACTCTCAAATGAATTTAGGAAAAGTTCTTCCCACAGGACTGTTAACTTTGGGATACAAATTGTTGATCAAGGCAATTAAACTCATTGGGGAACAATTTGAGAAGTTAAAGCGCAACCATGATGGCAAGGTTTGCTCAAAATATTATTCAAAAAAAAATGGCCTTGCCATGTTCCCACATTCTAGGTGAACTTTTAAAATCAAGAATATCTGTTGTGCCTGAGGATGTTCTTCCTCAGTGGCAGTTAGATTATGACCCTTCCAATGAAGTAATTGGGGTTTTTTGAAGGGTACCAATTATTGGATTGACAGATTAATTATTGGATTGAAAAATTGGTTATTGTTTTGGTTTTTGAAAGTTTGAAATAGACCCAGGGCTTGATGAAGAATCTCAAATGTTTAACAAGTGGAATTCCATGTATAGGGAAAAACCTATAAAAATTAGGTTGGAGATTCTGTGGTCAGTGCTCAAGGGTAAAGCTGCTTTGATTTTGAAGCCAAGTCTTGAGCCAAAGGTGTTAACTTCCAGCCGCAGTTGACCCAAATTTAAAGCAACTTGTTGTGAACTTTCAAAATTTGATCATGTTGGTAGAGCACTCAAGAGGGAAAAAGGTGTTAAAAGGGAACCAAAAATACCAAAGAGAGTAAGTATTTTATTTTGAGAAATGTTCATTTTTATGGTTTAATGAACTTATGGGAAAATGATCTCTGTAGTGCAAGGAAGGCTCTTCATCCAAATTTCATAGTTTGGTGGAAGAGACTAAAAGTTCATCAGGGTCACTTCCGTTGGAATCAGAATCCTTTTTGAAGGAGGAAGAAGAATTAATGGAGGATTAAAACAGAAGCTCATAATTGGTGACTATCAATTTCTTCAATGAGATTAGGATTTTGGCTAAGTAATTTGCAATTTTAGGAAACAAAAGGGAATTACCTCAATTAAATACCTGAGAACTTACATAAGTTCTTGGGGGAGGTTTGGGATCCAGTTGGTGATGGGAATTGTGGATTTAGAGACATTGCAAAATCACTTGGGTATGATGAGCATCAATGGTTTAATTTACCAAAGGAATTTTATTGGAACATTGAGGAAAGATAAGATTCACTATTCTAAAATCCTTGGTGGAATGAAACATGCTGAAAATATAAAAAAAAGACTTGATTTTAATGAAATCAATGAAAAGATTCCCTCTTCAAAATGGTATTCAAATTTGGATATGGCTCAAATAATAGCTGATACTTATGGAAGACCAATTTGTTTATTTCATTGGATTGATCTTGTAATTTTACTCTTATGAGAATGGGTGTAAAAGAACAGTCAGATCCAATATTCATATGCTTTCTCAACAAAAATCACTGGTTTCATCTTTTACTTGAGGGATTAATGATTCCACCCCGCCCATTGTTTGCAAATCTGCTTCTTTGACTTCTAAAAAATCTTCTATTTGGTTTGAACATCTAAAAGATCATATGAGGGAATATCAGAGTTAGCAAACCCACCATTAGAAGCCCCCCATTTTTTTTGACCAAACCCCTGATTTTGAATGGCAAGTTTCTGAAATACACATAACACCTAACTGGTGTATTTCAAAATGGCGGGTTTCATGAAAATGGCAGATTTCAACCATCAAAACCGCTACTAAAACTGCCATTTATGCATCATCATCCATCCACCATCCATCACATCCAAAACACCCATCCACGTCAGCAAATCCATACCAATCCCATCTCCATCACATCACACACATCTCATCCCCATTAATTCACATCTCCATCTTCCCACAAATCCCATCATCATCTCATCAAACCACATCAAATTACCATCTTTCTCAACATTTCCCATCAAACTTCCAGGCAGCAAGTTGAAAATGCCAAAAAGCTGACTGAAATTTTGTTAGTATTTGACTGCCATTCAAACCTCAATTTATTCTCCAATTTTGAATCAACTTGGTTGGCTTTGAATGCTCTATTCAAAAAGCAATACATGGTTCCAAGAAGACAAACTCTCCACAACCCTATGTATGAAAGGCAAAAGCTTCAAGTACTCCCCCACTTAAGCTTCCAGCAACTGTTCCAAAATCTATTGCCTTCATTCATAAAACTTTTGGAGATTATTGAAGACCACCACATCTTCCAGAAAAATTGTTGGAATCCTCAACGCAATACAGCTATCCAACTGGCTTTTGTTCTTTTTATATTGGGACCAAATGGAAATTGGGAAGCAATTAATCAATTGGAAAATCTATTCTCAGTTGGTTATGGAACCATTGACTCATACACCAAAAGAGTAATGATTGCTATCCTATATTTCCATTTCTCATTCCTTTCTTGGCCAACCAAAGAGGAAAGCAAGGAGATATCTCAATTAATGGAGACTAAAGGCTTTTGTGGTTGCATTGGGTTTGTTGAAGGAACCACCATCCCCTTGAGTCAAAAACCCAAGCTAGATTGCAACTACTATTTGGATTGGAAAAAAGGGTATTCATTCTTTTCTTTTCCAACACCTTTGATAACAAATTGGATCAAACAGTGACCAAATATGTTTTATCTGTTTTTTTAGATACTCCATGGCACTCAAACTTGTTTGTGACAACAAAAAGAAGTTCATATCACTTCATGCTGGCCTTCCAGTTTCTTTTCATGATTCATATGTTTTCAATTGGATGCAGATTGCCTAACAACCAGAGAACTACTGTGACCAAGATCAATAACTTCTGGCCAATTTAGCTTATTCTAGTGGGAAATATGTAGTTCCAGCCTGACAGAATGTTTTGTCCAAAGATTAAGGAAAAACCAATTTCAACTATCATCTTGCCCAATCACAAGTTTGGATTGAGCATTCCATAGGAGTCCTGAAAGGAAGATGGGCCGTCTTAAGGGACATGTGAAACCAGATTTAATATATCAAAGACATGAAGTTCCCATCAACTTGATTATCACTTGTGTAATCCTTCACAATCTTTTGGACAAAATCAAAGATGAATGGGACAAAAAATTTGAAGATGATATTCCTTATCCGCCTCAAGTCACCCCTATCTCATCCCTGGGGGATGTTTGCTTTGTTTCATTGGATTGTTGAGTGGACTTGCTGGGGGAGGATTACTGAGGGGCTATTATGAGAGTGATGAAGCAAATAGGATAGGAAGAGATGAGAGTGATTAAGTGACAAGAGGGATAAAGCAATGAGACTTAGGATGTGATGAAGGCAATGAAGCAACAAGGGTGAGGGAGTGATGAGGATAGTGATGCAATAATATTTACCTGGATGTGACTAAAGTGATAAAGGGATGAGAGTGATGAATTCATGATGATAGTGATTCAATGAGATTAAGCTGGATTTTATGAAAGCAATGAAGTGATGAGAGTGATGAAGTGATGAGGTTAGTGATGAAGAGATGAAGGGCAATGAATCAAATTTTTTTGCAATGAGGTTGGAGGTAGAATTTTTCCAAGGTTAGAGGTGGAAAACCAGGGGTGTATGAAGTGGACAGTTGATGGAAGCCTTGATATACTTTACTTGAAAAAAAACACTTATTTCCAGGTAACTCTGACACTTCTGATTTGAAATAAGTGGTTTTTTTGATTTTCAATGCCGGGTTTGAAATGGCCGAGTTGGTTTGAAACTTGCCATTAAAAAATTGCAGGTTTGCTTAAATCTGATATGCCCTATTCAATTGTATTCTAAGTTAGAAAAATCATTTTAATTGATTCATTTGGGTCTAGATTCTGATGCTGATCTTTCAATTCTATTAATATAAAGGGTTATCACATTTTTAACATCATTATGTTGAGTGTTTTGAGTTAACATCATCATTTTGAGTGTTTTGAATGAAATTTTATTGGTAAGTCAGTTCAACTTTTGTTGTGCTGATCCCATCTTAAGGAGTATTTTTACTTCTTGTAATGGTATAAGCTCAAAACAAGTTGAAGTTTTTTTTTGGTAATTTTACTTTAGGTCTAGTCAAGTTGAACTTGTATTTTTTGGTGTTTTTAATTTAGGGCTAGTCAATCTTGTATTTTTTGGCACTTTGACTTTAGGGCTAGTCAAGTTGAACTTGTATTCTTTGTCACTTTTACTTTAGGGCTGCTCAATAGACTCTTCCTTTTTTTATTTCATTTTTTTTTAACTTTAGGGCGAGTCAAGTTGAACTTACTTGTATTTTTTCATTTTGTTTCCTTTTTTGGTGTTTTTGTGTTAGAGTAAGATATCCTAAATTCCTTCAAAGATGGTTCAAAGAAAAAACCAGAAGTCTGAATCAAGCTATTAGAAAATGAGAGACAAGTAAGAAGGATGGACATGATATAAAAACCCTACCAGGCTCAGGAAAATGACTAAAAGTAGACAGCACAACACCAGATTGACAGAAAACTAATAAAGAATTGATCCACCATACACACTCCAAGAAAAGGACTAGACAAAGATAACTGAATGACGGAGTCAGAAGATTAGTCGCAGCCACTACAGTGTAAGGTTGAAGTACTAGTCGCACCAAATTACTAGAGTCTTGAATTATGTTTCTTTTAATCCTCAATCCTTGGTTATTCTTTGTGTCGCTTCAGTGATACCGGTCAAGGGTGAGTCTGTGCTGAGAGTCTCTTGAGGAGAAAGCAATGGGAAAAAGTCGTGCAAAGTAGACGCGCTCGATGCAAGATGAATATGCAATGAGAACTTTTATGGAGCGCCCATGCGTGCTTAGTAGAATAGAAAAAAAAAGAATAAAAGAAGGAATAAAATAAAAAATAAAGAAATAAAAAAAAATAAAACAGAATAAATCAAAATGAGTAAAGAATGAAAAGAAAATAAATATTCTCCTCTCAACACCCCCCCATAATTCAGTGCAACCTTACTCAAAAACATCTGGTTGTTAGAAGATCAAGAGCTGATCTGTTGGAGGCGTTGGTGAGAGAGTCTGCAACCATCAAGTCGGTGGTGATGAGGTCTACACAAATCTTATTTTCTGATGATTGCTCGCGTAACCATTTCATTTTCATATTGATGTATTTGGTTTTTGAATTTGACCCAAAGTGCTTGATTTTTTCAATCAGCCCCTTGTTATCAACACAGAACTTGGGAGGCGAAATTGACGCGTTCTTCCATAGTTCTCTAATAATGGAATCAATCCAGATTGTCTCCTGCGTGCCGTTGGTCAAGGGGTTAAGCTCAGCCTCCGTCGAAGATAAGGTGATATTGTTTTGCCTTCTGCTTTTCCACGCTATTGGAGATGATTGCCAAAAGAAGATGTAACCGGTCTGAGACTTTTGAGTAATGGGATCATCAGCCCAGGTAGAGTTGGTATAGACTTCCAGAGACAAAGATTCTTTTGAGTCGGGCTGTAGGGTCAGAGAATTGGAGGAAGTTCCCGCCAGGTATTTCCAGACATGGATTACCTTCTTCCAGTGCAATAGACCCGGACTTTGATTGAACCAAGACAGAATTGAAGCAGCTGCCGAAATGTCCGGACGTGTTCAACAGGATAGATAGTTCAACAGCCCGGTGAACTTCCTGAAGTTTACTCCCAGCTTAGTAAATTCACGTTGGTCATCCTGAGAGGCCGGAGACAATTGAATTCCAGGCGTAAGAGGGGTTTGAACAGGTTTACAGTTCTTCAGATTGAGTTCTTCTAAAGTCTTCTGAATCAGCTTGCGTTGATCAAGAGTCACAGTGTTGTTAACTTGAGTGAACTCCATCCCCAAAATTGTATTGGGTTTGTGCGCTGAGGACTGAGGAAATATTTCTAGAAAATGTTTTTTGAACCAATCCACCTAGCCGGTCACGATAAGATTGTCTACATGAAAGAATAGGAAGTAGAGGTGAGTTTTGTGCCTGTATAGACAGGGATCAGCGTTGGATTGAGAGTAGCCAATCTCTTCTAGCCACGTTGTCAGAGTTTTGTACCAATTGGACGGGGCTTGACGCAGTCCGTAAAGTGATTTCTTCAACTTCAGAAACTTAGATGAAGGCAAACTCTCTTCTGGCTTAAGGATGAAAATTTCCTCCTCCAATGGAGCAAATAGAAAGGCCGCCTTAACATCAAATTGCCGAATTTCAAGCTTGTGATCCAGACCACTTAGAAGAAGTAGAAGAAGAGTTGTAAACTTGCCCATTGGAGCGTAGGTGTCCCCAGAGTCGAGTCCAGGCGTCTGTTGGTTTCCCATTATGCAGAGTTGGGATTTTTGTTTTTCAGGCGACAGACTTGTGACAGGTTTGACTCTATCCACCCACATGGTCCTCAGAAAGTGATTTGGTTTTACTTTGGTATCTTCCAAAATATCCTGAGATTCAATCTCACCAAGTTTGATCAATCTCTCTTTAGAGAAGTCGGAGCTGTCTTCCCTGGAAACCGACGCGTACAAGTACTTAGCTGGTTTAACAGACAGGTCCCTTTTACAAAGGTTGTATACGGGAAGGGTTTGTGGAGGAGAATCCTCTGAGACTTCAATGATACGGCTAAGGTATTCCCCCAGTGAGTCAACTTTGGGAATGTAGTTTGTGAGACCTTCACCGGAGTCCAAGACAGCTGAAACGGAGTCAACACCACTAACCAGATCACACGGTTAAGAGTCGATTGAACCATCATCCGCGCACCAATCGCCCACCGTAATGGTGTTTTCAAATCTTTTTAGGTTGGCATTGAAGTCCAGCAGTGTGATGTGTTTTGTGTCAACTACTTTGTTGTTGGCCGTCAAGATTTTGTAGGACAGTAAGTCATTGTTGTAACCAATCAGTTTTCCAATCATACCCCAAGGTTCTAATTTAGAGAATGAGGGTGTTTCCTTGAGTATGTATCTGATGGGATTCCTTATGGGATGAAAATAGTCAGTACCCAGGCTCTTTGCTTTAAACAGTTCATAGGGTGATTTCTTAGACTTGTGTGAGGGAATTTGATTCAGCGCCAGTGCGCAAGACTTGATGATTGTGTTCCAGTTACGCTTTTGAATTTGAGAGTCAAAAAGAACTTTTCGAAGTGATTCTAGAATAATCCGGTTGAAGCGTTCCGCCAGTCCATTTTGTTGTGGATTATACGCGTCCGAAAAAGTTTGCTTAATATTATTGTTCCTACAGTATTCAGACATATTATGATTCCAGAATTCTGTCCCTCTGTCTGAGTGAATAATTGTAGGACAATAATCAAATCTCTTGTGCTCAACTTCAATAATGAATTGAAGTGTGTCTGCTACCTCTGCCTTGCTTCTGAGTGGAATTACGGTGAAGTACTGAGTACAACTATTGACTACAGTTAGGAAGTAAGAATCACCGTTAACGCTAACGGGTTTTATGGGTCCAACAAGATCTCAGTGAAGTTCTTGAAAGGGTCTATCGGCATGAGAGTGTTTCTTGTTGAAAGGAGTTTGTGTGATCTTGCTAATGGCACAAGGTTTGCAAGTCAACAGCTTCTTTATTTTTAAACCCAGTTTTTTAAGAATTCTCCCATAACCAGCTTGACCATAAGACTTATGAATTATCTTGTCTTGAGTGAGAAGAGTTAAAGGATCTGAATTTTGATTGATAACATGAATAATAGGTAAATTGCATTCATAAACGCCCATCCTTCTCCAGTCATTTTTCTTGATTACAAAGTTATCCCGTTCAAACTTAATAGTAAATCCATCTTGTAAAACGGAGTGGACAGACAACAGGTTTGCAGTAGAGTTGGGGGAAAAAAGAACATTTGGTATGGAGAGTTCGCAATTTTTGTTGTTGAACAATTTGATAGTGCCAACCCCTTTGTAGCTAAGAGAATTCTTTCCAGAGGTAGTTGAGATTAAGCCCGTCAATGATTGGTCTAAGTGAGAGAGGAAACCGAGATTAGACACAATATGTTGTGAAGATGCAGAGTCAACCACAAGGAAGTCTAAATTGAACAGGGAGCTTGTGTGAAAATAGCTAACAGAGTTTCCTTCTGAGATTGATTCCAACCCCAATTTCTTTTTTCTTGGAAAGGAAGGTCTAAGATGAGGGTATAGTTTCCAACAACGCCCCTCCGGGTGTGCTGCCTTTGGATTATGCCATTTGTCATTGCACGGCTTGACATTGGCAGAGAGGAAGGAAATGGGATTAACACCGTCCTCACGTTTATCAGATGGAATGTCCTTGTT
The DNA here is from genome assembly GCA_025617555.3 of Puccinia polysora. Classification (NCBI taxonomy): domain Eukaryota; kingdom Fungi; phylum Basidiomycota; class Pucciniomycetes; order Pucciniales; family Pucciniaceae; genus Puccinia; species Puccinia polysora. The sequence goes on from CM062615.1 coordinate 31,867,713, forward strand.
TAGAAAAATGTTATTGTTGAACATGCAAAGATGGTCGAGTACTTGATTGGGTGTAATCTTCTTATCAGAGTGAATTATTTGTTGAACAACCGTATCCATACTGGATGGTAGTTTTTCTAGAATGAGATAGGCAATTATGTCTATAGTTAAATCAATTCGGACTTCATGCAACCAAGACATGGATAATTTGGTGTTTGTTATGAACCCAGGGATATTTGAGTATGAAAAAGGAGTTTGCAAAAACTCCTTGAATACCCTGGCACAATTGGAGGCGTGATTGGATGCGAAATACTTGTTGATTTCTGCCCAAATTTGATGCGCATCCTTCTCATTCTTGGGATTAATTATGTTTGCTTGTACGGTGGTATCAAGTTTCAAAGTCAAGATTGTTCGGATTCTCATGTTTTTGACCTGGCTAAGCCCAACTGGATTTCCATTAGCGTCTTTTTGCTTTTTCGTGAGTTTGTTGTAAAGATCCTCTTGAAGATCCATCATGTTCACTACTCGATTGAGCCATATGGAAAAGTTGTCCAGGGTAAGTAAAGGAATAGCCTCAATAGCCGTCTTAAGCATGGTAGCCATGAGCGAGTCCGTCATGATCCTGTTCTGGTTGACCTTTTTGAAGTTATTCAACTGTTAATTGTGTTAGAGGAAGATATCCTAAATTCCTTCAAAGATGGTTCAAAGAAAAAACCAGAAGGCTGAATCAAGGTATTAGAAAATGAGAGACAAGTACGAAGGATGGACATGATATAAACACCCTACCAGGCTCAGGAAAAATGACTAAAAGTAGACAGCACAACACCAGATTGACAGAAAACTAATAAAGAATGAATCCACCGCACACACTCCAAGAAAAGGACTAGACAAAGATAACTGAATGACGGAGTCAGAAGATTAGTCGCAGCCGCTACAGTGTAAGGTTGAAGTACTGTTCGCACCAAATTACTAGAGTCTTGAATTATGTTTCTTTTAATCCTCAATCCTTGGTTATTCTTTGTGTCGCTTCAGTGATGCCAGTTGAGGGTGAGTCTGTGCTGAAAGTCTCTGGAGGAGAAAGCGATGGGAAAAAGTTGTGCAAAGTAGACGCGCTCAATGCAAGATGAATATGCAATGAGAACTTGTATGGAGCGCGCGTGCGTGCTTAGTAGAATAAGAAAAAATAAAAGAATAAAAGAAGGAATAAAATAAAAAATAAAAAAATAAAAGAAATAAAAGAAAAAAAAAAGAATAAATAAAAATAAGTAAAGAATGAAAAGATGATGAATATTCTCATGTCAAACTTTTGTTAATAAATAAAAGGGTGATGTTAAATTCACATCTCCAGCCATTTGAAAGCCGTGTACAAGGCTCCAGTTGTGTAGAAGCCGTGTAGGGCCCCACACGGCCTGTGGGAGTTGTGTAGGGCCCCACACGGCCTGTGGGAGTCGTGTAGGGCCCCACACGGCATGTGGGAGTCATGTAGGGCCTCTCAACGCATGGGGGCCCATACACTACTCCATATAATTTATTATTTATTATTTATTATTTATTATTTATTATTTATAATTTATTATTTATTATTTATTATTTATTATTTATTATTTATTATTTATTATTTATTATTTATTATTTATTATTTATTATTTATTATTTATTATTTATTATTTATTATTTATTATTTATTATTTATTATTTATTATTTATTATTTATTATTTATTATTTATTATTTATTATTTATTATTTATTATTTATTATTTATTATTTATTATTTATTATTTATTATTTATTATTTATTATTTATTATTTATTATTTATTATTTATTATTTATTATTTATTATTTATTATTTACTATTTATTATTTACTATTTATTATTTATTATTTATTATTTATTATTTATTATTTATTATTTATTATTTATTATTATTTATTATTTATTATTTATTATTTATTATTTATTATTTATTATTTATTATTTATTATTTATTATTTATTATTTATTATTTATTATTTATTATTTATTATTTATTATTTATTATTTATTATTTATTATTTATTATTTATTATTTATTATTTATTATTTATTATTTATTATTTATTATTTATTATTTATTATTTATTATTTATTATTTATTATTTATTATTGATTATTTATTATTTATTATTTATTATTTATTATTTATTATTTATTATTTATTATTTATTATTTATTATTTATTATTTATTATTTATTATTTATTATTTATTATTTATTATTTATTATTTATTATTTATTATTTATTATTTATTATTTATTATTTATTATTTATTATTTATTATTTATTATTTATTATTTATTATTTATTATTTATTATTTATTATTTATTATTTATTATTTATTATTTATTATTTATTATTTATTATTTATTATTTTTTATTTATTATTTATTATTTATTATTTATTATTTATTATTTATTATTTATTATTTATTATTTATTATTTATTATTTATTATTTATTATTTATTATTTATTATTTATTATTTATTATTTATTATTTACTATTTATTATTTATTATTTATTATTTATTATTTATTATTTATTATTTATTATTTATTATTTATTATTTATTATTTATTATTTATTATTTATTATTTATTATTTATTATTTATTATTTATTATTTATTATTTATTATTTATTATTTATTATTTATTATTTATTATTTATTATTTATTATTTATTATTTATTATTTATTATTTATTATTTATTATTTATTATTTATTATTTATTATTTATTATTTATTATTTATTATTTATTATCTATTATTTATTATTTATTATTTATTATTTATTATTTATTATTTATTATTTATTATTTATTATTTATTATTTATTATTTATTATTTATAATCTATTATTTATTATTTATTATTTATTATTTATTATTTATTATTTATTATTTATTATTTATTATTTATTATTTATTATTTATTATTTATTATTTATCATTTATCATTTATTATTTATTATTTATTATTTATTATTTATTATTTATTATTTATTATTTATTATTTATTATTTATTATTTATTATTTATTATTTATTATTTATTATTTATTATTTATTATTTATTATTTATTATTTATTATTTATTATTTATTATTTATTATTTATTATTTATTGTTTCTTGTTTCTTGTTTATTATTTATTATTTATTATTTATCATTTATTATATAAAATTTGTTATTTATTATTTATAATTTATTAATTATCATTCATTATTTATTATTTAGTAGAGGCTAAACAACTTGATTTTAGTTGTTTAGCTTGCCATAGAACTCAAATGGGACGTGTAGCATGCCACACAGCCCATTTGAGTCGTGTAGCATGCCACACGACCCATTTGAGCAGTGTAGCATGCCACACAGCTCATTTCAGTTGTTTAGGGTGCCACACATCCCATTGAGCTGTGAATTCAACATTACCCTAAATTAAAATATTCATTTGTTTTTATTTGTGTTTTTTTATTTGTGTTTTTTTATTTGTGTTTTTTTATTTGTGTTTTTTTATTTTTATTTAGTTATTTTTATTGATGTTCCCTTTCTTTATTTATTCTTACTCAATTCTATTAATTTTTATTTATTTTAATTTAATTTATTTTATTTCAAATGTTTTTTTTTGAGAATGGGTTGTGAGTGGCTGTTCATGACTGAGACAGGTTGTGCACAGCCATTTACAACCCAAAATGGGTTGCAAATCATGCCACAAAAACCTTTTTAGGTAAAGAGGTTGCAAATTTAAGTTGCCCAACAAAAAAAAGTAAGAAATAAGAAATAAGAAATTGTAAAATACCAGGATAAATCTAAACCATAAAAAATAATTTAATCCAAACCATTCTTTTGAAAATGCATGATTTTAGCAATTTTGTTGCTAAACTTACACCAAAAGGCATAATTGGCATGATTCTGTTATTTTTTACCAAATTCACACTTTTTGAACAGTTTTCCAAACCCAGGATGGCATGAAAACCTTAAAAACAAATCCCATTACAGAAAAGGCATGAATATAGACAATGAAGGTTTTGCACACCTTTTTAAGGTTTAAAGGAGTGCCTGGGTTGGGAGAAAACACCAGGTTATGGCATGTTAGGCCTCCAAAGGCCCTCAAAAATTAATTGAGGCCCTGGGGGCTTAATTAAGGCCTCCAGAACCCCTGTGAGATTATTTTCTGCGGTAAAATTTCTTGGAGAATTCAATGATGGAGAAAAATTGGGTAAATGTAATATTTGAAAAGCCAACAAAAATCAATTTTTTCAAAAAATTCAAAAAATTCAAATATGACCCAAGTTATGAAGGAAAACTTCATCAAATGTAATAGAAATTAGAGAAATGAAAAAAAAAATCATGTTGCCTACACAAAATGGAATATTCTGGTTAGAAAATGAATCACTTTGAAACAAAAATGAAGTAATATTTGAAAAATTGACATCACATATTACATGATGGGAATTCAAATATTAAAAAAAACCCAAAAAACAGAAAATCAATTACAAAAATGAGCATAAAAAATATGAAAAACATAGTTCTTTGAATAAACATAAAAAATAAAAAACAACTAAATATATCTAATTTAAGAGTATCATTTTTATATTTTTAAATACTTCAAAAAAATGAAAAGATCAAGTGTGAAAAATTGATTTCTTTGAATAAGAATTGAAATTTCAAGTGAGATTGTAAAAAATTTCAATAAAAATAAAATTAAATAGAAAAACGCTACATATAACTATTTTATGAGTAGGATTCAAATATTATTCAATATCCAAACAAATAATTCATTGTAAAAAATAATAAGAATGATTAAATACAACATTTATTTCTTTCAAAACAATCATTATTTGTTATGCAATTTAATTATCTTTTACAAACCAAAAACTATCAAACTGAAAAAATTAAAAAAAGAAAAATAAATGAAAAAGATTGATGATATAAATTTAAATATAGATAATAATTACAAAAGAAGCTCTATCTAACTCAAGATTAATCAAAAAAATGTCAAAAAAAAATGTTCTTTCAATAGTCCATTTTTTAATTTGAAATTTTCATGTGGTTATTAAATGATTTACTTTTGGAAATATTTCAAACAATTAAAATTCTTCTCATAAGATGGATATATTTATTATTTTTCTATTTTTTTTGTGTTTGGTACATATTTATTTACATTCCATTCAAAATATTGAATTTTCTTTCAAGAAATGTGTTGATCTTATTTTTTATAATTATTTAGGTATATTAAGACATTTTTGGCAAAATATTTCAAATATTTGAACTCCCAGCATCAAATAGAAATGTGTGTCATTTTTTGTATATTCCTTTATGTTTGGGAAACATGTATTTAAAAAAAATATATAACATTTTATGTAAAGAAAATGAATTTTTATCATTTTTCTTATTTTTCTCATGCTTCATGAAGTTTCTTTTTTCAAATCTAACCTGAACATTTAATTCCTTGCAAAAAATTGATATTTGGTGCATTTTTACATATTACATTTACACAATTGGTTTTAATATTTGAATTCTCCAAAAAATTCTACCCTGCCCTGACAGATTCACAACCCTACAAAAACCATAAATAAATTAAAATTTATTTTGTGGAATGGTTCCTAAAGAATTCAATTTTTTCATGGCTCCCTGCAACCCACAGATGCATTTTGGGTGAAACCTTCCATTTTTCCAATGGCAGATTTTACATATCCAAATTCCATACTTTATTGGATCACTGTAAGGGATAAATTCCACCCTTTTCAAGGGTTTAATTTGGTATTTGAAAATATAAATTCCTATGATCTGTTCAAATGCAGCTTTTCATAAATCCAAAGAAATTAAGATTTCCAATCAAATTGTGATAAATTGTAGAATTCATAATTAATGCTGGATGAAACTGCAATGTAAAAATTTTAATCCTTCCCATCCTTACTATTGAGGTATTCTAAAAATGGTCATGCAGTGTTCAGGAAAAAATTACCTTCATGGTTGTAGTTGGATAAACATTCATCATTCTTTCCTTAACAGTGAAATTGTGACTAAATTCTAGATAAATATCTTGTCCACATGATTGGAAAAACCACTTGTAAGATGAGAGCTAGATCTAATCCTCTTTGGTCTCCTAGAGATATATAAATTTGAAGGAGATCAAATGGGGATATTATTTTTCCCCAAATGAGATTTGAACAACATGTGCAACCCCCCACAGTTGTGCATGTTGTGAAGGGTTTTTTTCACAACTCAAGTGGGTTGTGAATGGTATTTCACTCCCATTTACAACCCGGGGTTGTCAATTTATCATGGCACAACTTTACCCCAGAAAGACCCCATGGAGGGTTTGGAGGCTTTAATATATCCCTCAAGGGCTGCGATTCATATTAAAAGAAATTTGGGGCCCAAAAGGGGTGTTATCCTACCCCAGGCACTCCTTTAAAACCTAAAAATGTGTTTCAAACCTCAATTGTCTATATTCACAACTTTTTTGTATTGGAATATGTTTTTAAGGGTGCATGCCATTCTGAGTTGGGAAAAAAAGGCAAAAAGGCGCAAATTTAGTTAAAAATTACTAGAACCATTCCAATCAAAAATTTTGGTTTCATTTCAGAAACAAAATTTCTAAAATAATTTAATTTGGCGTGTATCTAGGTAGTTTTTTTGGCATGAAATTAGCCTGGTCCATAATTAAAATAAAATGTTTCTAAATCTACTTCTATCAAGGAAGATGTTTTCTTTAAAAAAATAAAAATAAACATAAAATGGGATACTAAAAAGAACAAAGGAAATGAAAAACCAAGACTAAATTTACTGCATTTTGGACCAATGAAGGATTTCAAGATGTGTCACAGTAACTGTTAAAAAGGTTTAAATTAATATTCAGATATATCTCTCAGATATAACATATTACAGTGGTTTCAATGGAAAAGGAATATATCAATTCTGATTAGATGAAAAAGAGAAACAAGGATCAAATTTAAAGACTTTGGAAGAATCTTTATTTGGCCATGAAGTCCCATATTATTTTAGAAGGGAAAAGAAGGTTTTAATTTATAAATAAGGAAATCAGAGAAGGACCTTTGTTTTTACATGATAGACCACATAATTAAATTATATGGTGAATGGAGAGAAAGATTGAAGATTGACTAAAATACAGAAGAAAACTTAAAAAAATGTCTTTTTTACAGAATGAACCAACTAAAAATTGAAAATACAGAGCAATGGAAAGGATTGATTCTAATCTTGATCTCTAAGTGGATAAAATCATGAAATAATTAAGAAGGGAATAATTTAAGATAAACCATCAATATTTCAACTGAACAACAGGACCAATTAGGATTCTTCAGAACTTTCTTAATGAATCATTATTATTGCTTAATGAGTTCTTCTGGGATAAAAAAAATAAAAAACCAAAACTAAAAGAAGGATTAGAGAAATTGAAGGAGAATAAAAACAAGGAAAAATCAAAGAGTGGAGAGTCTGATGTTTTGAGGTAGGGAATTCTGTGGAAATAATTAAGTCTGGGGGGAAGTGGTATACCAATCCTTACCTATAGCCATCAGACTCAATTTTCTAGGATAAATATCATTCATATTCTCAAAAAAAAACCTTAGAAATATATTATAAATCAAAGATAAACTATGTTCATTCAGCCAAATTACACATCTATCTCTTTTGGATGGAAAGATACATTAAAATCAACTATAGCCAACTCATATCCCAATCATTTACCAAAACTCAATGAAAGTTACATGGAAATAACCTGGAAACCCTCAAAAAATTTTGTTGAAAGGTAAATTAAAACCTAGAGCATTCAACCTGGAGATTTAGATGCACCAGAAAAAAAACCAATAACCCCATCAGAATTCAAGAAGAAATATATACAAGAGATTACAAGCTGAAAAAAAGAAATAACCAATTTCCCCATTGAAAATACAAAAGCACTGTATGTTATTTAAAGCTTGTTTGTGCACCCACCCAAATTAGCCACTTCTTTGCTAAATTGCGCTGGAAACCCCCTCAAGCCCGCATGGAACCCCCTAAAACATGCTTGGTAAATAGCCAATTGCAACTTGGCACGCAGCCAAGTTTTGGTTGATTGTGCCAAATTTTGACTTGGCCAACACTCAAGCCTATTGGCCATGCTGGCCAACTTGATGATTGGGGGCATTTCTTTTTTTTCTTTTCCTCAAAAGACTAGTAAGTAAAAAATTTTAAATGAGAAAAAAAAAGAAAAATCTTCAGATTCAAAGGGTTGAAGGGAAGAGACAAATAGTGTAGAATAATTCATTCTATCCTCATGCATAATTATGTGTCCACGATCATCTCAGATCCTCTGTCACAAGTCTCTCTTGCACCTCATCCGCACACCTTCTATCTATGTCACACATTCTCCTTCTATTTCACTTCCATGTCATTCTTGTGTTTTCCTTCTTCTGCTTGTAATAGAATCTAACCCCTGCAAGAGTAAATTCACATGAAGGAGTACGCAACAACTTCAGACCAACCACTCAATCACTCAATCTTACTCATCAAGCTTTTAATCAACTCATTGTTAATCATCAACCTCAATCACTCAACACAAACACCTCTCAACTTCAACTCACTCCCATCTTATTTCTTTTTTTATATATTTTCTTAATTTCTTCCTTTCTTCTTTTACTTATCTCAATCCAAATCACTCATACTCAAATGACTACTCAATCTAATCGAACTCATCCAAAACTTGTCTGGTAAGACTGGCACTCATAACAGCTAAATCAAAATTTCTGAATCTGATCTCAAATGTCTTCTTCAATCCAAGACTCTTTCTCGTCCTACAACATCTCCTGTCCTGTTGCTTGGTCCCTTTTTGTTCTTGATCAATTTATTTCTTTTTCAGAAATTCAACACGGTTAAAAGCCAAAGACCAATCCGACTAACCTCATTGAACTCATGGAGGGATCTAGCAACAATGGTTTCCGTCAAATTATTCTCAAGGCTGCTCTTGAGGCCATTCCCATTCTCTCGGACAAAAACTATTCCATATGGAAGGACAAGATGACGATGCTTTTGGAACTCAAAGGATTCAAGGATGCCCTGGAGGATGATCAGAAAAATCTCAGTCCCAACAACGACATGGAAACTTGAGTTATTCTCCTCTCTCGTATCAATTCCATTACTCACAATAACGAGGTCAATCCGTCAAATATTTATTCTGCCAGACTTCTCTGGAAAACCATCAAGGAACGTTTTGCCTCCTCTCAAATGGCAAATCGAGCTCGCGTCTTTAACAAATCCTTATATCAACAATTCAAACCCAAAGCTATCAATCTATTCGTTACCAAAACTAAGATCTCCTTAAAGAAGATGGTAGATGTTGGAATTGACCTACCAGACGACATCCTTTCTTACCTTATACTGTTCAAATTTCCTCCCTCTCTTCACTCCCTTCGCCAACAAATAATGCACTTGGATAAAATAGTAACTATGGATCTGGTTCTAAACCATCTCATTCAACTGAACAATGAAACCAAGGTTAAATTGAGAGAAGCTAAAATCAATGATACAGCACTTATATCTTCTAGACCTCTCAAGAAACCAGTACCCAGAGAATTCAGATGCAAGAAAGGATATCACAATCCTCAATCACCCGATCATCCCGCAGACAAATGTTGGCACCTCCACGAGCATCTGGCTCCCGACTGGTGGAAGGAGTCTCAGGCAAACTGGCGAGCACAGCTTAACTCTAACTCAAAAACCAAGGAAGTTGCACATTATCTGGCTCTTCTCACGACCTGGGTTCAAGAAATCAATCCTCTTAACCGCATTATTCTCAACTCTGGCGCATCCTGCCATATGTTCAACTCCAAAAGTTTCTTTACCCACTTTGAGGATTGTAACGGCAACAACTTCATTAACACAGGAAAAGAAAACGCTAAGCTTCCTATTAAAGGAAAAGGAATCGTGAAACTGTGCTGGAGAAACTCAGTTATCACTCTTACCAACTCCCTCTTTGTTCCAGATCTCGTGGTTAATTTAATTAGCCCTGGAGAATTAATCTCATCTAAGAAATTCTCGCTTTCTTCTTCTAATAACCAATTTTCTCTCACTTTCAACTCTAAACTTGTCTTTTCGGGATTTATACGAGAAAATCTCTTTATTCTCAACACCCCGTCTCGAATTGGTAATGATAACAAATTCAGTCTCCTTTCACTCCAAGAATCTGAATCTGACAAGATCAAATTTCTTCACGAATCCTTTGGTCACGCAAGTCCACATCGCCTTAAGAATCTCTTTCCGTCTATCCAAACTAATCTTCTCTCAAGTTTTCAATGCGAGTATTGTGTATTTTCCAAAATCACTAAAGCCTCCTTCAAGAACTCTTCAAATCCATCCTCTAAACATTTCAAACAACTTCACCTTGACCTTATTGGTCCTATTTCTCCTTCCGGAAGAAATGACATGAATTATTTACTGACCGTCATTGACAATCATTCCGGGTACATTTCAGCAATTCCGCTACAATATAAATCAGATGCTTGCAAACAAATCAAAATAATTCTCAATCATGAAAAACTCAAACGAAATAGATTCCCTGCGACGATTTGTACCAATGGCGGCGGTGAATTCATCTCTTCCAATCTTGAAAACTTCTTCAAAACCAATTCAATTCAGCACCTCATCACTGGACCTTATCACCACGAACACAATGGTAAAATTGAAAGATCAAATACAACTATTACTGAGTCTATACGAGCCATCCTTCAAAGCTCTAAACTCCCACTTAATCTTTGGACAGAGATTTCAAAATCAGCTTGCCTTGCTCTCAACCAAATTCCCAAATCTCCTAACTTTCCGTCTCCTTATCAACTCTTCTTTGAAAAATCACTTCCAACAAGTTACTTCCAACCTATAGGTTCCAAAGTTTTTTACCTTGATTACAAAGTCAATCGCGGTGAAAAGTTTAAGGATCAAGGGCTACCTGGTACCCTTGTGGGTTATAATCCCAATTTTCACTCCTATTGAATTCTTAAACCTGACAACACAATTATTTCTTCCAAAAATATTAAAATTCTCAAGAATCACGACCATCTGCAACAATCCCGTACTTCAATCTCTGCCGGAGAGTCTCAACAACTCAAAATCAATCACAATCCATTCATCTCTTCTAATGCTCACTCCTCTCCCAATGATCCTTCCTCCAAATCTTCAATTGATAATCAACTATCCTCTTCTATTTCCACTCCTGACCATCCAGACTCATCTTCAGTCCACTCAGAATCAGACTCTTCAGAAGAACTCGCTCAACAACTCGCTCCCAGATATAATCTTTGAGATAGGTCAACCATGAATCCTCCTCAACACTACGGATATCATCATTACTATGTTCCTAAATCTTACGAACAAGCCAAACAATGCTCGGATTCTCTCAAATGGGATCTTTCCATGGACACAGAATTGAACGGTATAGAATCTCTCAAAGTGTGGGATGACTATGAGGGCCCCGAACCAGTGAATCCCCTCAATACAACCTGGGTGTATCGTTTGAAGGACAACTGCCACGGGGATCCTCTGGTCTAAAAAAGCCGTTTATGCGTTCAAGGATTTGATCAGATCTACGGATTGGACTACCAAGATACGTTCTCTCCTACTGGAAAGGCGGCTTCACTACGTATTGCACTCTTGTTTGGTCTCTTCCATTCACTCCCTATCATGCAATTCAATGTTAAGAGTGCATTTCTTCACGCACCTTTAACTGACAAAGTTATTATAAGGAGGCCCAAAGGATCAAAAAGAAAATCTGAATTTCTTATTCTTTGTAAATCCCTTTACGGCTTAAAGCAAGCACCCACAAATTGGTTCAACACTCTCACTTCATGGATTTGCAAACAAGGTTTCCATGAATCCATCTCAGATCCTTGCTTGTAAATCCATTCCGACTCAAATTCCGCTCTATTCTTTCACGTAGACAATCTGATTCTTGTAGGTATTGGCAATAATTTTCAAGATAAATTCTTAAAGCGATTTCCCCAGTCCAGCCATCATGAACCCAACACAATACTTGGGATGAAATATGAACGCTTTGACAACAGAATCCTTCTCTCACAACCCAAACATATAGATCATGGTCTGGAAGAGCTGAAAATGCTTGATTGCAAGCCTTCTTCTGTTCCATTAACTTCTCACATCAACTTACTTCCAGCTACGGACGAAGAGCATGAAGAATTCAAACCCCTCAACATCAATTACCAATCAGCAGTTTTTCTTATTAATTACATTGCCTGTCTCACCCGCCCAGATCTTAGCTTTGCGGTTTTGAGCCTTGCTTGATTCTGTGAAAAACCTGGGATACGTCATTGGAGGGAAGTAAAACGGTGTTGGAAATACCTTAAAGCGACGAAAGGTCTGAAACTAACTCTGCAAGTCAATAGTCAAAACACCCAAATTTAATGCTACAGCAATGCTACCTGGAGCAACAATACAGAAACAAGACGATCACAATCCGGCCATCTCTCTTTACTCTTCAACTCACTCATCTCCTGGAGTAGCTATAGACAATGAAATGTCACTCACTCGACCACAGAAGCAGAGCTTAATCCTTTAGTCGACTCTTTCCTTGAAGCTATTTGGATGAAGGGTCTAGTTGCAGAACTCTGGAAGAAAAATATTGAACCTAGTCAACACTTTGTTGACAACAAGGGTCTTGATGACAAACTTAAAAAGTTTGGATGCAATATCAAAACTCGCCACATAGACATTAAAACAAAAGCACTTTGCGAAGAACTAAAGTTAAACAATCTTTCCATTGACTTAATTCCTGCATCCAAAATGAAAGCCAATGGTCTCACAAAGGCTCTACCACCTGCCTCTCTTTTAATTCTGCAACAACTAATTAATCCGACCTTCAAGTCCTCAATCTTACCAGCCATGGGGGGTGTAGAATAATTCATTCTATCCTCATGCATAATTATGTGTCCACGATCATCTCAGATCCTCTGTCACAAGTCTCTCTCGCACCTCATCCGCGCACCTTCTATCTATGTCACACATTCTCCTTCTATTTCACTTCCATGTCATTCTTGTGTTTTCATTCTTCTGCTTGTAATAGAATCTAACCCCTGCAAGAGTAAATTCACATGAAGGAGTACGCAACAACTTCAGACCAACCACTCAATCACTCAATCTTACTCATCAAGCTCTTAATCAACTCATTTTTAATCATCAACCTCAATCACTCAACATGAACACCTCTCAACTTCAACTCACTCCCATCTTATTTCTTTTTTTATATATTTTCTTAATTTCTTCCTTTCTTCTTTTACTTATCTCAATCCAAATCACTCATACTCAAATGACTACTCAATCTAATCGAACTCATCCAAAACTTGTCTGGTAAGACTGGCACTCATAACAGCTACATCAAAATTTCTGAATCTGATATCAAATGTCTTCTTCAATCCAAGACTCGTTCTCGTCCTACGACATCTCCTGTCCTGTTGCTTGGTCCCTTTTTTTTCTTGATCAATTTATTTCTTCTTCAGAAATTCAACAAATAGCAAGGGAGAGGGGAGCAAGGGGGGGTTTAAACAGCTTGGCATTGGCCAAGCAGAAATTGGATGTGTAGCAATATCCGCAGTGAAACCTGATGTGCAAATCAAGCCTGCTGGGCTCACATCCAAGCCCACTGGGCACTGTGCCAAGCGGGACTTGGGAGTGGGACCAGAAAAGCTTGCAATACCATATATAAGTGACCACAAGCTTCCCAAAAAAAAAACAACCATTCACCCCATCAGCAATCCAGAAGAAATTTAAAGTCAAAGAACCACATGCAGTACCAAACAAACAATAATTAACATGAAAGTCATGCAAAGAAACATATACTCAAGGGAACACATGCAGTGCAAAAAAAAACAACCAGTCAACTCACCAGTATACACAGAAGTAAACATGCAAGGGACCACATGCAGTACCAATAAACAACCATTCATCTCACCAGCATACACATTAATATGCATGCAAGAGACCACATGAATTACCAAACAGACAACCAAGCACATCACCAAATATACAGAGAAATATATGCAAGCAGAATATGCAGTACCAAAGAAAAAAACTTTACAAGATCACCCGATTCCACACAGAAATATATGCAAGCATCACCCGCAGTCCCATAAATACAACCAGTGCCAACTCAGCCCAGCCCTGCACAGCACTATATGCAGAAACGCTTGCAGTGCCAAAAAGAAACCAGTATCAAATAACCTTATCAGCAAAAATATCTCCTACATATATGCTTTTTCTTACCAAAAATCAGAAATATTGCATCTAAATTAAGATAAATTTACCTCACCAGAAAAGAGAGGGCCTCAGGGGGAGCCTGGAGCCCCCTGAGGGATGATTTTTTCATTTTAGCAGGGCCTCTCTGTGCTATTCAAGTTGTATACTCATGCCCTTCAGTCTCTAATTCATCCTTTTAAATAATCCAATTACCCACTGTCCCATACCACCATTGATAGCATCATCAATCCATAGTACCTACCCAGATAAACATTACCATTGGAAAAATGATAAAGCAGAATTAAATGAAACATCAAATTCAAAGCAATGAAGCATATTATCAGCTGCCTGAATAATGATCCTTTTGAGACCTAAATAGTTGGCATCAATTTCAAAAAAATCACCAGTAAATCAATGAACAACCCTTATAAAGAAAAAGATAAAAAAAACCAGGAGCAACCAAACTTTCCCCTACCAATCCCCCTCTGGTTAAACTCATCCTTGGGTCCATGCCTCAACCATCACTTGAAGAAACCCCTTATCCTTGAAAATTGGTCTATTGGTTAAGATCACAGATATCTGATCAAGAACTTGGGTAACCCTTACCAAAAATGAAATAAATCCTCTATAAAATTTAAAGATCCTAACAATCACAGCTGATAGTCACTCTGGGTCTGATACAAGACCTATTTTAAGTTACAAAGAAACCATCCATTGAATTAAAAAATTATTTTGCATAATTAATATAGTTTGAGAAGGGTAGAAAATTCAAAGCCACCCTAGTTTTCTAATACTGTAAAGGAGTAAAAGTAATAGTATGTTACCCTTCAAGCACTTCCAAGATGCTCTTTCATTAATTTATCCAATATATCACGGGCCATTGGTGAAGAGGATTGGGCCTATTCCAAGAGGCAGGGATGATGGTCAAATGATTCCAGTTTATCTCAACATCCCTGAGTAGGTTAATGATTGCCTGGTTGGTGACAAGAGCCTCATTCTTCTTTTTGAGGAAACCTTCAATTTCCTTGTGCATTAAGGTTTATATAAAATTGATGAATATCAGCAAGTTGGAAATCATCTCTTCAGTGGGCTGGGATGGTTTTTTATTTTTGAGCATTACCTGGAGGGGCTCTTATGAAAATAACCACACAATATTTAATTTAAAAAATTCTTCTTTGTGTGGAATTTCTTTGTCCAAGATTTTTAATTTTATGGGATTTAATACCTCTGGATGATGATGGAATTTTGCTTCCAGTCTCTTTTCTTAATTCAATTGTTTTTATTTTTATTTTCTCCAAATTGCTCCTGGGCATTGAGAACCTTCTCAGTTCAATATTTTGGAAATTAAAGCCCCAAAGTCTTTCTGCAAGTCCTCTTGCTTCAGCCTTGTTTTCTCAAGCTTAAATATCACATGATTGAAAACATTATCTTCTTAGATGAGGTTAGCTTATTTGACAACACTTGGTTTTTAATTGGTGGAAGTTTCTATGACCATCTATATAACCCCACCCCACACCCCCCCCGCCCAAAAAAAACCTCAATATGTATAAAATATAAGTAATTAATGTTTAAAAAATAACATAAACCAGAAGAAAAAAAATAAATTCTTTAATTGAGTTGTGGAATAAATAGATAGATTGGAAGGTGGGAGGAGGGAAGCTAGCTGTGTGTGTTACAAGCTTTGATTTATTCAAGGGCAGCTTGGTCAAGTGAGACCCTTTAGCCCCTTCAAGCCCAAACCAATCACTTTTTCTGGGTTCACATTCAATTTCTGCTTGTCACAGGAAAATTTCAACTCTTACAGGCACCCAGATGCACTTTAAGACCATAAGTTACCATTGTGAATTATTTTGAATGCTTTTATGCAGGCCCACATTTATTCATTTTAAGAATTTTAACTCCATCCTCATGTGTTCCAAAAATATTTTTTTTGAGCTAAATAATTAATGATCCAATTAAATTAGGAGGAATAAATTCCATAGTTAAGTCTGGTTGACAAGTGCGCTGCTTCTTGTTAAGATTATTGTTATCTTATCCTGTGTTCTGACTCTCACTCTGTCCCCGCCCCAGTAGCTCTGTGAATGAACTGAGATGAGTCCTCATGACATGTCTGTACCACCCAGGTCTTCTTACGTCATGAGACAACCCGGGTGAACTTCTTGCGGATGCTCTTTCTCTCTTTATTCTTTCCTTTTTTTGATTATCTTCTCTTTATCTGTCTCTTTGAATGTCTCCTTACTTTTCTTTCCTCTTTATCCCTTCTATAACCTTGCTCCCATCTTTCTGCTCAATGACTCTCCTCAACCCGGATTCTCCCCAACTCAACACTCCTCCTCTGGTCTGACTTGTCTCTCCATCAATTAACCTATTCCTGGTAAGAATCTAATCCTCAAGATCACTTTTGCATGATTGCTCTGAAAACCTAACTCAATCTTGTAGTCCTCCATCTCCATTGTCTGAACTCTATCAACTTCCACGCTATCAACATCTTATGCCGTCTGACCTCCTTCTTACTTGCTAAATAACTCAAAGCTGTTGGTCTTCTCATTTTTCCTTCTTCTTAGTTTGTGTCTGATCTCTCATGATTCTAACTTTTGTCCATAGTCTGCTGGTTTTCAGTTCTGAGGAATTACATCTAAATTTTATCACGTTTAAAAGCAAAAGGACAACTCTGCTTTATTGAAAATGAACAAACCAGCTGGATCAAACAATTATTTCCACCAGGTTTCTCTCAAGGCTTCTGTCAATGCTATTCCCCCACTCAACAAGGATAACTATTCCATCTGGCGTGATAAGATGTTGATGCTATTTGATCTCAAGGATATTAAAGACATCATGATTAAAGACATAGGACAACTGCCTGTAAGACAAGACCAAGAAATCCAAGCAATCATCCTATCCAAACTTGACAGAACCACCCATGCCAATGTAGTTAACGCCTCAAACATCACATCTTCCAAGCTACTCTGGACCAAGATCACCCGCAGATTTGCCTCATCCAAAACAGCCAATAGAGCACGCATCTTCAACCAATTTTTTCACGCTCCATTTAACAAACATTCTATCAAAGGATTCATAAAAGACATCCAAAAATCCCTCACTTGTATGGCGGATGTAGGAATAGATCTGCCAAATGAAATACTGGAGTATCTAATACTATTCAAATTTCCACCAACTCTAGAGAATCTGAAACAGCAAATCATGCACAGCAAGAAGTTGATAACCATAGAAGTTGTATTCAATCACCTAACCTAATACAACAACAAGCGTAAGGCAAAACTCAAGACTGGTAAATCTACCACTGACGTCTCATTAGTAACCTTCAAGAGCAAACCCAATAAAGAAGATAGGAAGCCCCGCATTAGATGCAAAGAAGGTTTTCACAATCCAAATGCCCCCCATCCCAAATCCTCCTGCTTTTATCTTCATCCCCAAATTGCTCCAGGATGGAGGGTCAAACAGCAAAATGAGTGGAAGAATAGAACAAAGAAGACACCTACTATCAATTAACATGCCCTACTGACTCTCTGGATTAATGCAGACAGCATGCCCAACCTTCTTCTCAATTCCGGCGCAAATATACACATATTTAATGATCTAAAATATTTCACTTCTATTGATCTACAGGATGAATCAGAGGAAATTAAAACAGGCAATTTGGAAGCAAATCTCAAGATACGAGGAACAGGTACTGTTTGACTCAAGTGGAAAGACTCTATTATTACGCTTGAAGAATGTATGTATGTTCCAGATATTGTTGTTAATTTGATCAGTCCTGGTCTCCTGGCGAAAAAGGTATGCAGTCTCTCTCAAAAACAAGATTGATTTCACATCACCCAAGGGCATGAGATGGTTCTTAATCTCTATTCTTAAATCAATTCTTAAAGACCAATACTCTAAAGATGAATTAGACAAATTTCAATGTGATGGCTTTGTAAGGAGTAAAATCACACGGGCTCCATTCTTAGGCACCTTTTTGCCTTCATCTAAACCCCTTGAACAAATTCACCTAGACCTGATTGGACAGATCACTCCCCAGTCAAAAGCTGGCCATCAATACATCCTTACTCTTGCATACAACTTTACGGGTTATCTGGCGGCTTTCCCTCTCAAATCTAAAGAAGAAACTCCCAATGTCATCATCAAAATTCTCAAGACAGAATACAAACGGCTAAACTATTACCCCACCAAAATCTTTTCAGACAAAGGAATGGAATTCACTAACATTACCTTGAAAGAATTCGCCAGATCCAAACATATTAAACTACTAACTTCAGAACTGTATCATTCACAACACAACGGTTGAGCTGAACAAGCCAACCAGACAATCATAGAATTGGCTTGTGTAACGTTCTCCTCATCTAGACTGAATAAATGCTACTGGCATATCATGGTTTGGAGCTGTTGCTTCATGCTTAATCAAATTCCTAGGGAAGGTAATGAATGATCCCCTTGGGAACTTATGTTTAGCAAGAAGCTCCCTACTAATTATCTCAAACCTGTAGGATCCTCTGTCATTTACCTGGCAAACAGACTACAAAAAGGAAGGAAATTCAATGAGAAAGGATTAGAAGGGATCTTATTTGGGTTCAATCCCGTTTTTCATTCTTACCTGATACTCAGCTCATCTGGTGCTATTGTTGAAACCCAACATGTACAGTTCCTTAAAAACCCGCTTCATGAATTTCCCCTTCTTGAATCACCGGGGATCAATCTCTTTACTCAAATCAATTCCAAGTCAAAAGGACCCAATTTCTCATCATTCAAAAAAAATACACCTTTTGAGAATCTCAAGACAATCTCTCCATATCAGACTCAGATCAAGATGATTCTGCATCTGTAGTTTCTCCACCCTCCAATCATTCTCCTCTACCTTTGCCAGTCCCTGATGCTCCTATTCAAGCTACTTCTCAAAGACCCAGAAGGGAAGTAAGAAAACCCCAACAAGACGGTTTTCACCACTACTACAAGCCTCCTTCCTACAAGGCAGCACGCAAATGTCCTGAATGGCCAAAGTGGAAGAGAGCCTCTGAAGATGAATTAAATTTGATAGAACTCCAAGACGTCCGGGAGGATTACCATGGCACCCCAGACAACATCTTAAATACAACGTGGGTTTTCAAGGTGAAAGAAAATTTTCACGGTGACCCTGTCAAATATAAAGCTTGAATCTGTGTTCAAGGATTTGACCAAGTTCTAGGGATAGACTATAATGAGACTTGGGCACCAACAGGCAAACTTGGATCACTCCAAGTAGCTCTTATCTATGGCTTGAAGAATAAAATGAAACCAACTCAATTTGATGTAAAAGGTGCATTCCTTCATGCTCCTATTGATGAAACTGTCATTATAAGGACTCCAGAAGGATCAGCCAGGAAATCTCCTTACTTAAAGCTAAAGAAATCCCTTTACGGTTTGAAACAATCCCCCAAGAATTGGTACAAAACTCTGACATCATGGATCAAGTCTCAAGGATATCACAAATTGACTAGTGATCCCTGTCTATATCTCATCACTAAAACCGGTGAAATCCTTTACTTCCACGTGGATGATCTCATCCATGTAGGCAAATATAACCTCTTCAAAGTCAACTTTCTTGAACAATTCAAGAACTACTTGTGCCATCCCCCCAACACCATACTTGACATGTTCATGGAAATAAAAAACAATAGAATCCTCTTGAGCCAACCCAATCACATTGCGAGAGGTCTGGAAGAGCTTGGCTTGACCTCTTGTAAGGATACCCATATCCCATTGACTCAAAACTTAAATCTTGAACCTGCCTTGGACGTTGATCACACCAAATTTTGTCAACTTAATATCAACTATAGATCTGCAATTGTACTTTTGAATCACTTGGCTCATTAATCTCAACCTGAAATCTCATTCTCTGTGTCTAGTCTGGCTAGGTTTAATGCCAAACCAGGCATGACTCACTGGAGAGAAGTCAAGAAATTATGCAAGTATCTCAAAACAACTAAAAATCTTAGACTTTTAATTAAGTAAAATTTGGAGAAAGAAATTCTCTCAGGTTTCAGTGATGCTACCTGGGGAGACAATCCAACCTTTTACAAATCTCAAACTGGATACCTGATCCTTCACTACGGCAGTCCAGTCATCTGGAACTCTACTCAACAGAGAAATATCACTTAATCTTCCACCAAATCTGAGCTAAACGCATTACTTGACTGCTAGCTCAAAATCAAATGGATCAAACACCTCATCAGCAAGATCCATCAAATTGCCAAACCCAAGCCTACTCTACACATTGAAAATAAGGGTTTGGGCGAAAAGATCAAGAAGTTTGGATCACACTCCAAGTCCAGAAACATAGATATCAAAACCAAAGGATTGCGTGAAGATTATGCAAGCAACAATTTTACACTCAGTCTGACTCAAAGCCACTCCATGATTGCAGATTCTCTCACAAAGGCTTCTTCAGAAACCTCCTTGCAACTTCTCCAGAATAAAATCTTTGATGCAACTGAAAAGTGATCTTTTGGATTACCCTCTCACCAGTCACGTGGGGTGTTAAGATTATTGTTATCTTATACTGTGTTCTGACTCTCACTCTGTCCCTGCCCCAGTAGCTCCGTGAATGAACTGAGATGAGTCCTGGTGACATGCCTGTACCACCCGGGTCTTCTTACTTCATGAGACAACCCGCGTGAACTTCTTGCGGCCGCTCTTTCTCTCTTTATTCTTTCCTCTTTTCTATTCTCTTCTCTTTATCTGTCTCTTTGAATTTCTCCTTACTTTTCTTTCCTCTCAATCCCTTCTATAACCTTGCTCCCATCTTTCTGCTCAATGACTCTCCTCAACCTGGATTCTCCCCAACTCAACACTCCTACTCTGGTCTGACTTTTCTCTCTGTCAATTAACCTATG
Source organism: Puccinia polysora (assembly GCA_025617555.3). NCBI lineage: Eukaryota > Fungi > Basidiomycota > Pucciniomycetes > Pucciniales > Pucciniaceae > Puccinia > Puccinia polysora. The sequence continues at coordinate 31,888,858 of CM062615.1, forward strand.
CCTGGTAAGAATCTAATCCTCAAGATCACTTTTTCATGATTGCTCTGACAACCTAACTCAATCTTGTAGTCCTCCATCTCCATCGTCTGAACCTATATCAACTTCCACGCTATCAACATCCTTTGCCGTCTGACCTCCTTCTTACTTGCTAAATAACTTGAAGCTGTTGGTCTTCTCATTTTTCCTTCTTCTTATTTTTTTTCTGATCTCTCATGATTCTAAATTTTATCCATAGTCTTCTGGTTTTCAGTTCTGAGGAATTGCATCTAAATTTTATCACTTCTTCCCTTCCCGAATCCATTTTCTACAAGTAAACCTCCAAGAAGTGCTGCTCCCAGTGACCCCAATTCTCTAAAACTTCCTCCTGAAATTTATCCCATTCCTGTTCCTGAAAACCTTCCATATCCTCAACATCCCATAAATACTCTTCATTTGGGTGGAGTTTTACCACTTTCCAGACCCAATCCATATTTTTCGCCCCTGAAATGTCTGTGTTGCACCTTGCAAAAATGCAAACCAATTTAGAGGAAATGCCTTACCAAAAGGCTTGAGACTGACTGCAAGACCAGTCCATTTTCATCTTTTATGGTTTCACATACAACCGTGTAAAATCCTGCTGCATTCTCCAATTGGTTCAGGAAACAATGGATCTTTTCAGATCTGAAGTTCCCCAGAAGGTTATCCCATGGTTAGATCTTTCCTCTTCTCCCTTTTGGGATTGCTAGAAATTTGTAGGTGGACTACCCTTTAATCCTTGGAATGGCTTCCACAGGGTATATGTGGGATGCAGATGTTATTTTTGTGCCATCCCTGCCCCTGAAATTGAATTAATTGGAAGTCCTCCATCCAAAATAGCACCTATTTTTCCCATGATTTCAGAAATAATGCAAAAAATAAACATTAAATTTAAATTTAAAAATCTAGCCTAATTTTTTTTGCTAAAAGATGAACAAGTAAAGAGTTTCCCCATGAGGCCCCCAAATATTTGGTGCAAAAGAATGGAAAAAAGTAATTTCTGCCAAGATCTGCACAGGTGCTGGAATTTGATTTCTCTGGTTCCTTATTATTTCTTCCTCTCTGCACCTATTCTAAGAAATATTTTCCCTTCTAATCTCTGCAACCAGCTACTATGGAAATTCCTATTAAAGAAAATCAGCTCCAAAATATAAAAAATTCTTCTCCAATGTTTGACTAGCTAAAAACTTTCTTTATTTTGTATCAATTTCCAGATGGATTTGTATTCAATTATTTGCCCCATAAGCCTATTTACATCCTTGGCCTTGTGTAAATTCTCTAGAATAAGATAAGTAAAGAAATAAAAATGGAGACCACCTGGTAAAATCCCACACCTTACCATCTCTTCTAATGCACCTCTGCAGTTTATTCTTCAAAATACCCATCATTCTATGCCTAGCACCAATCCATAAGCATGTACTATCCATTCAATTTCTTGTGAGCTCTCAGGGTTCACTAACAAATCTTTCTAGGAATGCCTTCCTTGTTGGATCCCCTTTGATCTTCTGCATGCCAATTTTTTCCATTTTCCCCAATCTTGTGTCCCAAAAATCACCTTCCAAATCAATTATCTGTCCCATAACCCATATATCTGGCCTTTTAATCCAGAATTCAATCTTCTAATTTAATTCTTAGAGAATATTTACTTAACTCCACTTTTCAATACTTAAATCCATAATCTGAACCCAATTATTCATAAAATTTGTGTCTCCTTATTTTCCAACCTGTAGAATTCCACCTTTTTCAAAGTTGAGGTTTTTTAATTTCCACATATCTGCAAAAAACTTTGTGGCTTTGTTGCAGACCTGTTCTTTTTTTTTTGGAAGTTATTTTCCCATTTTTGAGCCTAAATATCCCTGCATCTAAGCAGTAAAAGTACATTTCTGAAGCCCCTGAAATCTCTGTATTGCTTTTGTTTCACTTATCATCCTATTTCTGTATATAGCCACCACACCACTTAATGAGGGTCCCATTGAGTTACCTTGCTCTTAAAGTTAATAATAGATTGGATTTTTTTTATCAAAAAGTGATTATTATTTTTGAGATAGATTTGCAAGAGCTTAGTTGATCAGAGATTGTGTATTCTGATAATTTGGGTGTTTCCTTCAGAGGAAAAGACAGAAAACCATGCTTCATGTTACACTTGAGTATTAATTGGATTTCAAAGTAGATAAGTTCTGCATGTGAAGGGTTTTCAATTAGTTAGAATCCCTTTTTGAGGAAGGGAACAAATTCTCTCAGATTATTAAGGACTGGTTTCAACAGGATAGCTTTTTCTACTGGTAGCTAAGTTCCATTATTTCATTTTAGCAGGCCATCTCCCTCAAATATGGCATGTATCAAGTACCCATTAGAAGTCAATAGGTAAAAAGATTTAGTGTATTGTTTTAAGAAGCATTCAAATTTATTCAGTGAAACTTGAAGGCTCCAATTTCTAATATAAATATTTTTATAGAAATTTATGAAAATGAACAGAAATCTTAATTTTTCTTGTTTATCTTCAGCCATTACCTCAATTTTTAAGGTTTCATCTGGAAAAGGTCCTCTTTTTTTAAGCTAAGGCTGGTTTGTGTTTTCCACTCCCCATAGGACAATATTCTATGTTTTTCAGGTTCAAATTTCTTTTTCCAATGTTTCTTCCAATCCAGACTGATTTTTCTTGGATTTTTTTCTTCTCTTCAGATTATTCTAAATTTGAAAGAGGCTTTTTTCAAAGTTTAGTGTTTAACTTTTATCAAACAGAATTTTTTGATGTGTGTTGAAGGTATCTGAAAGGTTCTTCAGTACATAGATGGTGAATATTTTTGCCTCCAGGTTTGGCAAAGAAGCCCTTTTTTCTGTTTGGAAGCTTGAGGGATGCATGTGGCTCATCCTAAACCTCAGGTCAGCTTCTAATGTTTCAGAGAACACTAGGTACTGAAAGACCAATTTCATCTTTTTTTTTTTGGAAGGGGATTCATGTCAGATTTTTCCAAGGGTTTAGATCACAATCTTCTTATATAGACAGGAAAGTGTGTATTTCCCCATATTTGGGGAGGGAACTCTTCTCCCAATTTCAAGTGTGCAATTTTTTTAGTGGAAGCATGCAGATTTCCCAGTATAAAATGGAACAACAGAACTGGATGCAAAAATTGAATAATGTGTCATTGATAAATGAATGGTGAAGCAGCAACAAGCACCAGGTGAGCCATGGGAATTTTTTTCAATTTTTTTATATTTATAGATAGGCAAGTATTTCATAGAAGTTAGTAATTTCAAATAGTTTAGTGCAGATTTTGGGTATCTGTTTGAGAACTCCTCTAAAGTTATTGATATTGGTTTACAAGTACCTGTCCAGAATCCTGATGTTGAAGAGTTTTTTGATTATGTCAGCTTGATTTTCACTGTTTTTGGAGGAATATGAAGCTTTGATAGTTGACCAGATCTTGGCTGGATTAACCATGATTTCATTTTCAATGTTTTTTTTTTAATTCAAGTGGTCCGGGAGACTCTTAACAAAATTTTTGGTCTGGGACTGCTGGGATTTGTGAATAGCAAGCTTGAAATATTCCAAATTCATTTCTATGGGTTGGATCAATTTTTCAATATTGCTGCACCCAATGTTTTCAATGATTTTCTGTTGCCAGATCAAGAAGTTTGTTGCATTTAGTTTTTCTATTCCTCAAGGATCTGGTAAAGAAATTTTACATGTTAATCTTGAAGGTATTGATTACATCTTTGTTGGAATCAATAGTTCAGATTCAAATTGGGAGGCTTTTTCCAGATTGATCAATAGTTGGTGGAAGTCTGGGTTCATAACCTAAGAAATTATGAGAGTGTGCACAATTTCAGACAAAATTTTCACCAAGACTTTAGCAGAGACAAGTTAGGAATACCTAGAAAATGATGAAAGGAAGAAATAACAATCAGAAGCTGAATGAGAGACAATGTACAATGTGGCTCAAAAGAGTGTCTGTAAGTCAGAAATTGTGATATAAACTAGCTGCACTTCTTGGGTAGTGTTACCTTGAAAATGGGAAAATTTTGGGTAGCCATCTAGAATTAAATGAAATTTAAATTAAGAAAAAGGAACAGAGTGAGTGGTCAATTGTATTTTTCCTTTCCTGTAAGAGGGGGCTGTTGCTTTTTGTAAGAACCAAAGCATCATTTACTGTGAAAGGTCAGACCCAAGACCACTTGTGACACATGTGTATGGTGAGTCTTTGGGCTTCAGGAAATGTGAACCTGCACAAGTTAGGATAATAAGAACAACAAAATTTGCCAAGGTATTAGACTCTGGGCTGCAGTCACACACAAACTGATGGCTATTGAGCCCTTGTGATGGAGCCAGGCAAAGGATAAATGTTGGCTAATTGTGAGAGTGCTCCACAGGATTCAAAATGTACCAGCTGTTGGTTAAATGACAGTATCCCCAACAGATGCCAAATGTTTGTGAGGTGGGTTAGAATAGGGCTGGACCCTGACTGCTCAATTTTGGGTAACACCCAACAACCAAACCAGTCACATCAAGTATTGGGCTGGCATAAAGCCATTGGCTATAGGCTGGGTAGTACTTGGGTTGAGAGTTTTTCTCAAAGATTTGTCACCCTGAGTATGTCTGGCTAGGGACATGACACTTTGGGTGATACACAGGTTTCACCCGCTAAAAAAAGCAAAAAGCTAAAAAAACTGGGAATTTTTTTTTAAAAAAAAAATAACTAAAAAACTATTCAACTAAAACAAATGATTGGTGCAATCGGTACTGTAGTGGGGCAGTTGGTATTGGACCTTCGGTATTTACCCGATGCACGCGGGTCCTGGGTGGGGCCATCCAAAATTGATACCAGACCTACGGGTATACCCGCGGGTCGGGCATCGGGATTGATTTTTGGGTCGGGCATGCCTCGGGGTCCGCCCTACGTTAGAGGGCTTCTTGGCCAAATATTTTTCGAGAGGGGCAATCAAAGACCCCAGTGGTAAAGCACGTCTTACGTCATAGAGGAGTGGATTCCGATGGGCAAGATGCAGGTAAAGCCATTAACGGGTCACGTGGAAACTATCTAGATTGAATAGATTACGATAGGAGAATTCAAGCTTGATTACCGCGTCTAGTATTATGTTCAACGTTTATTATTACTACCAACAAATCATTTGGACTGTCGTATGTTTTCTTTTATTTCATTGATTCCTCCTCAATAGCGTAAGGCCACCGTCTTCACAAAACCGTGACAAACTAAATATCTTCAGCAGGACACGCCCCGGGTGGAAATTACCACATCACCATTGTTTCCCGCAGTTCCGCCACTGATGTAAATTCGGCCGGGCTGTTAGGAACATACAAAAGCCACTCTCCTTCAGTTCGGCGATCAATCCGCTAGACATACAGAATCACTCACGTGAGAGCCACATTTGCTCAAAATCCATTTGAAAGGGGAATTGATTTCTGGATGAGAGCTATGAGAGGTAAAGGATATCGACTGTTAGCACCCAGGAGGATCGGCACAGACAGGAACTTTAGTCTGGAAAACTTACGTGCGGAAGCTGGAGGAATCAGTGGTTCTCAGGGTCACCTGATAGAGGACCGCGAACACATCAGTGGCGATGTCAACCTCGACTACGTTTCAGAACATCAGGTGAATACTCAACCGTGCAATTTCGGTAGGTGGCCCGGGAGAGGAATGAAGCAGAGTCTTGGACGATAAAGTTTCCCCTGTGATCCACCGGCAGTTGATTAAGGGCGCTTCACAACCAAACATTCACGTGCGTCAAGGCATGAATGATTGAATTGCGCAATAAACTCTTCTGAAAATGACTTTCGCCAACTTACATTAAGCAGTCGTTAGGTTCGTAATTGCAGGTTTGAGGCCTGCAAATCGGTTGATTTACGGTGTACACATTGGTAGTGGTAGAGCGATAGACTCGGACTGTGACCCCTTCGGGATAGGTGCGGACCCCGCCCTGAAAGAGGAGACTTGAATTGAGCAAAGCATGAACAGCTGTGAAAACCTCGCAGTGGGCACAAATGGTACTCACGGAAGAGGGACAATGCCGGGCTATGGTTTGAACTGTGGACTTAATCCATTGTCGGTTTCTGGTTGAAAAGGTCTGCGTAAGTACGCAGCCCACAACGGGCCGTAGAAATCAGATGGTTGGCAAAACCAGCGGTGCACATACGGCTGGCTCCATTGTGGTTTTTGAACGTTGATCTGAGAAATTGGCAGCAGGGTCTGTTTCAGATTTTCATAGGAACCTTATGTGCCAGAAGAATCATTAGAGAGCGGTACTGACAACACAAGTTTTGTGCCACACAAAAACCTCACGAGAGCGATCATCAAGTCGTCCTGTGGAGTCGTATACAATATCGCGCAGAGCTCTGTCAAGATGGCGACATGTGATAGAGGTAAGTATAGTTTCGCGTGCAAGATGTGAGGGATCGGATCAGACCTGTTACAATGATGGGCGTTCAGCCCAGTGAACCTGTTGTTGTAGCAAGTGAAGTCGGACAGGTTTTGAGCGACGAGGCAGGTCGGAATCAGAGCTAGTGCCGCGAAAATGCGAAGGACACAGAGGCAGTTGGACAGAGCACTGCAGTATTGAATTGACATTTTAGCTTCTAGGAATTAGGGATGGGGAAATTTACAATGGCAGAACTGGGGTCGTCGGATGTGATGCTGAAGTGTATTGGGTGAGGGCAGCGGTTTAGGTTAAGAGCAGCGTGAATTAGTTTGTGTGGTCTGGAATGTCACGGGGACACTATCTAAGGTGGCCTGACTGGAGTTAGCATTGAACAAAGATGAGGCGACCGTGGAATGGGTAACCGACGGAGCGGGCAAATGCCTGCTTATGAGCTCTCTGATGGTTTGCAAAAGGAAAGCTGGAAGTGGGATTTCAAAACTCATAGCGAAGGATTGGCCTCTTCAATCGAGATGTGCAACTGTTTGACCGACAAACATTGAGGATCTCTGATCGGATGGACTCCGCAACTCCCGGCTTGAAGTGCTATCGAAGGTCAGGAAACAATAGTCGCCCCGCGGCTCCGGTCTCAATTGATCGGGATGTGGTGATCCGCCATCGACTAATGCCGACAGATCACCTATCACCAGGAGCGTCGCAGAACAAGCGATCTACGAGCTGATTGCATGAGTGCAAGCAGGCAACGAAGCAAAACAAAGCTGCAGGCCCAGGTTTGAACAGGTCCAGCCATCTATATCCATAACTTGAGGGCATGTAGTTAGCACCGGGGTTTGGGGACCTGGTCGGCTCTTGGGGACACTAGGTTGTTCACCTAATGATAACAAGACTACCATCATGAATAAAGATAGTGAGAAGCAAACCTGCAAAACGATGTGTGGATTGTAATGACGGGGAAAAGGTAAAGCAGTAAGTGAGAGTCCAACCCAAATCTGCCCATTGCATGCCGGATGCTCTAACCATGGACACACCGCAAGCAAACCGCTGACGATTTTGCATAATCGTCACCCGGGCCATTTTGCTGTCGCGCGTGCCAAGTTGCATATGACACTTGCGCGACAGAAGAATCCACACCTGATCCATCATGCGACAGCTTGTGAGACAGGCTGTGTGACGATTTCGCGCCGTCCCGCCTTTTAACTGCCAATAAGTACCAAGATTGGCCGGTCTCATCTTTCAAAGTCTGTGTTCATCACAATAATCAGCATGGACATCTGTCTTTGCCCAATCTGTTCAAGCTACTCGTACATCAATCCCGGAGGTCAAACGCAGCATGGTCGTCATATCTCTGAGCGTAATTACCTCAAGCATCGTGCGGCAGAACAACAACATGCATTGAATTCAACCAGTTTGGTGGTGAGTTTTTCTGGGCTTATTGCTGCATCATCTGTAGAAAGCAAACCAGGTGATGAATCAACAATACCAACATCTATTGTGCAGGACAAATCTAACAGATCAGTACAAAATTCAGCGAGTAAGTCTTTCCATTTTATATATATTTTGCTATCCATTTGAGGTTGCCTTACAGCCTTGTTTGGTCAAAAACTGATGATTTTGTGGTAATTTCCAGGCATGGTTTAATCATTCATCTCATGGTTACATATCTACAGCAATGTTGGTTTGAAGAATTGTGATATTGCGTGGAATCTATTGGTGAAGATGATGAAGAATGACAGTCAAGTAACTCTTGACTCACTTGTTCCCGGAAGTACCCAAACCATCCTTAAGAATGAACTTGGAACCCATATAGTCAAGATTGCCTATTGTGCCAAGTGCTATACTCTCTACCACCCCCCTAATCTACCCAACACATGCTCATATTGCAAAAAACCCACGTCAAGACCTTGCGGATGCCTTTTATTCAAGGACAAGAATCTGTTTGTGGGTTCCTCCCATATTGGAAAGCTCTGAGAATCAACTTCTTGACTAAAAATGAATCAAACACCTTTGGTCAGTGTTCCCCAATGCACCTTTGTTTTACAGAAATTGAGGACATGGGTTGAGTGGTTTCTTAACATACCCAGGGTTGAGAAAGAAATAGGCAAGGGGAGTCAGAAAGTTGAAGTTCTTCCCACCCAGGTGGTCTTGGACATCCAGCAAGGTTATGCGTGGAAACAACTACCTTGGAAAAGTAGCATAAACGCACTCCACCTAGTTTTTTTGTTATTTGTAGATTGGTTTAACCCAAGAGGCAATAAATTAGCAGGAAAACAAGAATCCATTGGTGTGATTGTAATGAATTGCTTAAACCTTCCACCAACAATGCGGCAAAAACTGGCTTATACATTTGTTTCAGTTATCAATCCAGGACCAGACTCCCCTAGCATGATAACAATATCCCATCTCCTCAAGCCATTGATTGATTAATTGGTTGATCTTGCCAAGCATTTCAAAGTTCCAACCACCTCCAACCCATCTGGGAGATTCTGTGAACTGAACCTTCTCCCTTTAGTTGGCAATTTGGGTGCCACCCAGAAGGTTGCTGGTTATGCATCACATTCAGCCAAGCACTACTTCTCTTTGTGTGATTCAACAATCAACAAGCAAACCCAAATTTGGCTAGGCAATCCTTGGAATGGTACCCAAGTTTGAAAAGTTTCCAACAAATTGCAATCCACTCCAACCTTGAATGGACAAGAGAAACTTACTTGCAAGACTGGCATCTGACACTCAGAGCTCACTTGGCTGTTTTACCGTGACCCTGTGCAACATTTTGCATTAGGGGACCTCCACAATTGGTTTGAAGGGGTCCTCATGCATCACTTTTGGTAGAGGTGGGGGTTTCAGAGCTTTTCATTCAGAGAAAAGCAGCAAAGAGGTGTTGATGAATAATCAAGAAAACTGCCCCGGCTTCACCCAAGTGTTATCACACTGGATGAAACCAACTCAAACTCCAGTTCCACTAGCACTGATACCAAAAATGTGGAGCTCAAAAAAGGAGGGAATGGCAGGATTTTTAATAAAAAAAAATATGGATTACTTCAGGGAAGCAATACAAACTGTGGTCCTACAAACCAAAATCAGAAATCTTCTAAGTGAGCTTGGAAAATCCTAGTGCCGCAAGGTCAAGGCATCTGGATGGTATACCCTTTTTGTTTATGTGATTCCTCTGATGGTGGCCAAAATCTTCCTGGACTCCATTGAAGTCATTGATAGTGGATCAAACCAATAACTTGTCATGGAGAACTTTACAAATCTCACTTCCTTTACCAACATTGTGGCTTTGCGCAACATCCAAGAAAGTCACCAAAGTCTTTTTACCCAATTTTAAAAGAAATATAGCTTGACCCCCGAGCAAATCTTTGAAAACCTGGTAGTCCAACCAAACCATCAATACGCACTGCATATTCCTGAGCAGCTCAAGCTGTGGGGGCCTTTTTTGGGTTTAGCTGAGTTTAGTGGAGAGAGGGTTATTGGCTGCTTGCATGAGTATCAAACAAACAAACGGTCTGGTAAGCTTAGAATAGGCTTTGAAAGTTCAGGGAAAGTTTGATACTGATCAATATTGGGTTCCAGGTGAGCTGGAGAGTACACTTCTGAAGAGTATTTGTCAGTTAAAACAGCTGGAAGCAAGCCCCAACTTCTTTCAGTTTGTGAAGAAGGTTGAGAATGAGAGCCAATCAAGCAGAACTGATGGTCAAAAAAATGCATTTTGGAGGATGTTCTTTATGATCAAATATCAGATTATGTACGTTGGATAGATGAAACCATTGTGGATTTCCGTGTTTGCCGCGCCCTGAGGGTGCAAGGATCTTGAGGCCCACTGCTAGAATTCATATGTGTTTTTTGGTTTTTGATGGGGTGGAAGTATTGGTTATGAAACCTAATAACTGTGTGATTTACAAAGAAGACGGGAAGATTTACTATGGCATGGTCAGGGATATAATATTGATTGAATTGCCCATGGGGGAACATGAAATCCTGTGAAATGTTCAAACTATAACCAACTGTTTCTACAAGGACGCTGCTTGCCCCACCATGAACTTCCGCTACTGGTCCTACAAAATGAAGGCCATTGGTGGATAAATTGTCCCACAATCATTCCAGGTCATTTCCTCTTCTAGCATCCAGAATCTGGCTGCATATCAACTCCTCCCTGCTCATAAATTCACCCTTGATAGCAATGGAATAATCATCACCCCTGTGAATCATTATGCTGTGCTAAAAATCAATATGGAGAACCCCTCCCAGATTATCTCATAACCCCCTTGAGTTTATTTATCCATTTCTTTCTTTTTTTTTTGATGGAGATTTTTGTTTGAATCAGAGACATTCCAACAATGTTTTTATTTGCAGCATAGTAATGAGAAGCCTAAGAAATATTTACATTGGGTTTAGAGTGACCATACTCAATTTCATTGGGTTTTCCCCTTGGGTACATCAAATAAGATTCTCAGCTTGGAAAAAGGTAGTGGAATACCTTCCATACAAGATCTCAACCAGTACCTCCAATCATAGATACCACATTCATTCCTGGCTCATGTGCCCCCTGGACATTGATCACTCATGCATGTCATTGCTTCCTGATTCCTCCTTGCTTTTGATGTTTTCTGCTTTTTCAGAACCAATGCTTCTGATTTTTTGTTCATCATAGCTTGGATCATCATCTTTGTTGCAATGATTCCCCCAGTCACCATCAGACAAATAGGTTTCTGAGTCCACTGGGCTATTTCCCTGCAGATCAATCACCCCCCCCTCAAAATCAGACTTGGAACCTTTGTTTGTCTCTTCTTCATCAAGTTCTTCATCTTTGCTCACAATAGGGAGTATCAAAGTTAGCAAACCCGCCGTTGGAAACCTGCCATTTTTTTTGACGAAACCCACCATTTTTAATGGCGGGTTTCTGAAATACACATACCCCCTAACTGGTGTATTTCAAAATGGCATGTTTCATGAAAATGGCGGATTTCAATCATCAAACACGCCATTAAACCTGCCATTTATGCATCATCATCCATCCACCATCCATCAAATCAAAAACACCCATCCACATCAGCAAATCCATACCGGTCCCATATCCATTGCATCACACACATCTCTATTGTTTTTCACATACCTTCACATACCCATCTTCACACAAATCCCATCATCATCTCATCACCCCACATCACTCACCACCTTTCTCAACATGTCCAATCAAACATCCCGCCAGCAAGTTGAAAACGCAAAAAAGCTGACTGAAATTTTGCTACTGTTTGACTCCCATTCAGACTCTGATTCAGACTCCGATTTGGAATCAACTTGGTTAGCTTTGAATTCTCTGTTGGCAAAGCAATACATGGTTCCAAGAATACACACTCTCCATAACCCTATGTATGAAAGGCAAAAGCTTCATCTCATCCCTGACTTAAGCTTCCAGCAACTGTTCCGAGCTTTGTTGCCTTCTTTCATGAAACTTTTGGCAATGATTGAAAACCACCACATCTTCCAGAACAATTCTCGCAATCCTCAACGCGATCCAGCCATCCAACTTGCCGTTGCTCTTTGTAGATTGGGGTCAAATGGAATTGGAGCAGCAATCCATCGATTGGAAAATCTATTCTCAGTCAGTTACGGAAGCATTGACTTATACACCAAAAGAGTCATGATTGCTATCCTATCTTTCTGTCGCTCGGTCCTTTCATGGCCAACCAAAGAAGAACGCAAGGAGATATCTCAAGTAATGGAGACAGAAGGCTTTCCTGGTTTCATTGGTTTCATTGATGGAACCACCATCCCCTTGAGTCAAAAACCCAACCTAGATGGCAACCACTATTTTGATCGTAAAAAAAGGCAATTGATTCATTTCTTTTCCAATTGCTATGATAAAACTTTGAATCACACACTGACCAAATATGTTCCATCTCTTTGTTTAGATACTCTGTGGCACTACAACTTGTTTGCAATAACAACAAGAAGTTCATCTCCCTCCATGCTGGCCTTCCAGGTTCTTGTCATGATTCATATGTTTTCAATTGGATGCGGATTGCCCAACAACCAGAGATCTACTTTGACCAAGATAAATACCTTCTGGCCGATTTGGCTTATGCTAGTGGGAAATATGTAGTTCCAGCATACCGGAATGTTTCATCCAATGATCAAGGAAAAACCAATTTTAACTATCATCTTGCCCAATCACGAGTTTGGATTGAGCATGCCATAGGAATTCTGAAAGGAAGATGGGCCAGCTTACGGGAGATGCAAAACCAGCTCCAATGTTCCAAAGATATGAGGTTCCTCATCAACTGGATTATCACTTGTGTAATCCTTCACAACCTTTTGGCCGATATCAAAGATGAATGGGACAAAATATTCCAAGATGATATTCCTGATCCACCTCAAGTCATCCCTGTCTCATCTGGTCCCTCATCTTCTTCTATGAGAGAGCGGATTCTTCCTCTCACCCTTGCTTGCTTTTATGAGTAATTTTTGATTTTGAAATTGGTAAAAATTCCCTTCACCGTATTTTTTTGGTTTTGGTTGTTCACCCAAGATTCATAGGCTGAGTTTTTTTTTATTTTTTTTTTAGTGGACTTGAATCCAAAAACACCTCCACCTCAAACCCTGCCACTCACCAAATGCCACCCCCCTCCCCCTCACCACTCAACCCCTTCAACCTCACCCCACTCACTCACCGGTCAAACCCTGCCTCCTCCTCACCAAACCACCTCACTCATCACCACCACCTTACTCACCACCACCACCTCATCTCACCTCACTCACTGAATCCCCTCCTCCTAATCCTGGTAAGCCCCCTCCACCCTCTTCCTCTTCCTTCCCCTCACCAGTTGCTGATCCTTTGATCATTCAACCTGTAGTCCCCCCCTGGATCCACCCCACTCACTCACCGGTCAAACCCTTCCTCCTCCTCACCAAACCACCTCACTCATCACCACCACCTCATCTCACCTCACTCACTGAATCCCCTCCTCCTAATACCGGTAAGCCCCCTCCACGCTCTTCCTCTTCCTTCCCCTCACCAGTTGCTGATCCTTTGATCATTCAACCTGTAGTCCCCCCCTGGATCCCTTGGTCAATCCCTCAAGGTGAGCCCCTCCCCTCCTCCAATTTATCCTCTCTTTGATCGAGCGATCAATTGCTCAATCAATTCGCAATCAATCGGCCATTGATTCGCAATTGATTGGCCATCAATCAGCCATCAATTGCTCGATCGAGCAATCAATTCGCAATCGATTGGCCAATTGTTTGGGCCAATTGATGCAGGGTTTTTGTAGGGTACAGGAACTGACTTCCCGATTGATTTTTTTTTTTTTTTTTTTTTTAGGTTTCCGAGCTTGGCCAGAACATATTCTCTCAAGTCTTACGCCAACCAAGCTACGTCCTGGGAAAGTCTGGTTCGCCTAGTATGATGCCGGCTGCGGCTCCTCATCATTACCACTCCTCCCCATCTAATTCTATTCTTTTGATATTGATCAATTCCTTCACTGGCCACCAAACTCAAAATGTTATACATCCATCCAAATTTCACCTTGATCCTCACCTCGGGTGCAGCAAGTGCCTGGGAGGGAGAAAGATGGAAGGAGATGGTATGAAAAACATAAAGAGAGATGGCAAGCAGAGGAATTGTTGATTTTCATCTCTTTTTGATTTTTTTAATCCCACCGTTTCCATAATGAGAACGTTGCTGACATTTTTTTTTTATTTGTTTTACCGGTCTTTTTGTTTGTCCAACCCCTTTTTTGATATTGATTCCTTCAATGCCTACCAAACTCAAAATGTTATACATCCATTCAAATTTCACCTTGATCCTCACTTTGGGTGCAGCAAGTGCCTGGGAGGGAGAAAGATGGAAGGAGATGGTATGAAAAACATAAAGAGAGGTGGCAAGCAGAGGAATCCTAGAAAAAGGAGGGCTCAAATGAGGGATTCGGAAATTTCTTTGGAAGTGACTGATGACTTGATCAAGGAAAAGTTTGCCTGGTCTAGACAAAAGCTATGCCCTTTGGATCTGTACCCTGCTATCATGGCTGAAAAGAAAAACAAACCTTGAAAACCCACCCAGGAAGAATTTAAGCAAGCAAAACAGACAATTGGGGCTTTCCACTTCTTCCACCATGGAAAAGTTATTGTTCTCAACCAATCTGATCACCATGCTCTCGTTGCTGTCATTGAATTTGTGCCTTTGGATCGACTATCTGAGCAAGATAAGAAAGATATCAACTTTGTGACGACATTCCTTCACAGTTTGAAAAAATTTTTCAACCCGGTTGGTCCCTCAAGATCTTGGGGTGGAAAAATGTGGGCGATTGGTTGGCAAAAATCAATGAACCCTTTGGAGTTATTCAGACGTTATGTGAAGAAATTTTCCATTAGATCTTCTCCTCAAGAGTACGCTGTCCTCAACTTGAAGGCCGACAAAGTATCCCAAATTTTAGGACAAATGTTTTGTAATTTGGCCAAACTTGCCTTTGAATCAAACTGTGATATTATGAAGGACAGCAACATCCCCTCTTTCTCTTCGTTGGAATTTGGTTCCAAGCCTACACCTTTTGATTGCTCCCCACACCTCACTTTCACCTTGGATTCTTTTTACAATTCTCCTCATATTGACAAAGGCGAAATCTCTGGCTATTCCTTTTTACTTGTGGTCCCAACCAAAAAATTGAATGGTCGACTTATTGAAGATATGGATGAATATCAAGTTTTGGACGGTCAATTTGTTTTTCCTGACCTTGGCTTTGGAATTGATTTCAAGCAAAAAGGTATAGTCAAAATGGTTTGGGCGGCTAACAAGTACAAGCACTGTACCTTTCCAGCTGTGGACACAGCAACCCATACCAGAATGGCCATGTCACTCCAAATTGATAAAAAAACTCAGAGCACTTGTAGGGACATGAAAAACGGCCAAATTTACTCTAGAGAAAAAAATATCAATAAAAACAAAAAAGATTTGTATATTGGTGGGGTTAAGAATGCTCTCAAACGTTGTTGTAGTAAAAAATAATTTGTTTTTCTTTCATCCATGCAAATATATTTACAAGCCCAGCATTTGAGTAATCTGCTGTATTTCTTCTACCAATCTACCACTGCCAATGCAAGCCAAAGCTACTGATACCTTATCCTTTTTTTGTTTGCCCGTTGTTCCCTCTCCTTTTCCAGTTGCACTTGCTGCCAATCCTTCTCCTTTTCCTCTTTTTGAAACTCTAGCTCAGCTTGTTTCAACCTCCACTCAGCATTAAATTTTTGTTGATTAGCCAAAGTCTCGGCTTTCTGCTTTTGACCATCCATGGCCAGTTGGCGAACCCACTTTTGCTTTTCAAACTGAAGTTTATCTGATTCAATTTGTGATTTCACTGTTTTTTGGAGGGGAATGGCAATGAGCATGATTTCGAAAGCAAGGATATTGAATCAATCAACTTACATGAATCTTGCTTCTCCATGATTTCTTCAAAGCCCGAAAAACTGGAAGTGTTTCTCCTCTTTTGATGACTTTTTGGGTTGAAATTGATGGAATTGGAGGCCTTTTGCATACCCTTGGCAGAGGAGGTTTGAGTCTGAAAGTCCTCACTAGTATTTGAAGGCAATGTGGGAGGCCCCATTGGCTTGAGTTTTTGGCCAATCAAAAATGGATGAGCCTGTTTTTTTTACAATGTAAATCAGTCAGGAGCAACCAGACAGAATCAAAAACAATTTAGTTCCTTACTTGAGCCGATGTTGATGGCAACGGTGATCCAGGAATAAAATCCTCCTCATTGGGCAAGTTCTCCAGTTGTTCTGCCCCAGGAAGAGAGCAATCAAAAGAAGGAAGTGAGGGGTCCAAGGTCGGGATTGACTGATCAATCAATACCAAAGTAGAAGTGATTGGAGCCAATTGTGTTTGAATATCCTCCTCGTCATCAGATGGGGGCCACTCCAAGGCCAAGGTTTGATCAAGGTCCCCGTTGGTAGGCTGAGCATCCCCAGCCAAGTCCTTGGCATCAACAGAATTGGATTGTTGGGAATCAAAAGCAGCTAGGGGGGTGATGTTGGCCTTCTTTCCAAAGATTTCATCCATTTGAATATAAAAAGGACAAATGGAGTCCAACTTATCAACCACCGAGTTGATTCCTTTGGCTTTGTCCAAGTCGGTGATACCAAAGCCAGTGGAGATAGACATCGAGTGGGCCTTTTTGTACTTGGCTCGATAGTTTTTGAACCGCTCCCTCATCTGTTTGGATGACAGATCCAGCCTACCTTTTGTTTTGTTCTTGAGTTCATTGGCCATCAGGAGATAACCATTGACCTTAGAGGATTGAGGTCGGCCAACACGTGTTTTGTTGTTGGATCCAAAGCAGGCATTGTAGTTGGAGGGAATTTTCAGCCAGTTTACCAGGATGATGTGATCAGCTCTCTTGAGCTGACTTGAGACCTTGGAAGCTGATGGGGGAGGATTGTTTGTTGTGGAGTTCCTTGGCGATGTTCTCTTGGGTGTGTTGGACTTGTGGGGGGAGGTTTGCTGAGGGGCCATTTGAAAGAGTTTGGGCTAGGCAAGTGATGAGAGAGACAAAGTGATGAGAGTGGTGAAGTTTTGAGAGCGATAAAGTGGATGAGAGTGATCAAGTGATGAGAGCGGTTAAGTGATGAGAGTGATGAAGTTTTGAGAGCGATAAAGTGGATGAGAGTGATCAAGTGATGAGAGTGGTTAAGTGATGAGAGTGATGAAGTTTTAAGAGCAATGAAGTTTTGAGAGCAATGAAGTGGATGAGAGTGATCAAGTGATGAGAGCGATAAAGTGATGAGAGTGGTCAATCAATTTTATGATGAGGGTGTGGGTAAAAAATTTTCCGATGAGGTTGGAGGTAGAAGGAGGTGGGAAGACAGGGGTGTATGACGCGGACAGGTGGTGGATGCATTTAAATACTTTATTTGAAAAAACCCACTTATTTCAGGTTAACTTTGACACGTCTGATCTGAAATAAGTGGGTTTTTTTTGATTTTTAATGGGGGGTTTGAAATGGCGGATTTGGGTTGAAACCCATCATCAAAAAATGGCGGGTTTGGTTAACTTTGATACCCCCTAATGTAAGTCAATTGATAGTATTTCAAAACTTGTTCAAGGTATTTCTTGTTGAAACAACTGTCAGACATCTTTTCATCTTTATTTTAGTTGGGATTGTTTTTGGGAAACAGGGAATTGGAGGGATTGGGAAGGAAGGCAACCTGATTAATTTATTGTTTGCTGCTGACAAGCTGGCAGCTTGGCCAACCATTTGTGGCGGTAGAAATCCAATGGGAGCTGCTTTGGTTCCTTGATAAAATTTGAGGAGATTGGTTCCACTGGCAACTTACAAGTTCTCATTTGGCTTTTCTTCCCAGTGGCAACTGCCACATTTTTCATTGCCATTTACAATCTACAAAAGAAAATATTGGCTGCATTTGAGTGATAAAAAATTGTCTTGATGGTGAATCAGCCATGATCTGTGTCCCACTTTTTGTCACTGTGGGCATTGACTTCAGTGATGATTTTGCAGTAATGTTTGGGGAAATCATTCATCACTGAAAATTCTAATTGCGCTTCACATAGCTGAAAAAAAAGAAAAGTTTAGTCATACTATAAAATAATGCAAGAACTAACCAACTAATCACTTACCCAAGATCAATTCTTTTTTATGCTTCTCAGCTCCATAACACTGTTATGTTTCCCAGATGTCTTTCATTTGGCGGTGAATTTATGGGCCAAGACATGATGAACATAGTGGTTATAGGTGGGTATCATTATCAAAGCATCATCATTGTATTTGTGATTAAAGTTCATGAAATTGTATGCTGCTGCAACTGCCATCTTTCTGAAAATTTTGATTGCTGCATTTCAACAGGCTGCATTGAACAAGCTCTTGGGGCCTTCTTCCAAGTTTGTTCCCCAGAATTGGATTCCATCTTTTTCCAGGTATCCATGAATGTAGCAGATGTGGCCATCATCAATGTGAATCAAGTTACTCCCAATTTTCAATCTACCCGCACAACCAACTTTTAAAGTTTAGAAATTGTTTTGAGAGATTAATTGAGCTGATCTGGAATCCTGAGAAAGCTTTTCAAACTCTTTTATGGATTGGAAGTTGGTGCAGAAGCTCCTGATGAACACGGGGTTTGCAGCAGGAGGTACCAATGCAGTCTGAATTAGGCCCCAGAGGAGTCTGACATGAACAAACAGAAATTCCTATGCATTGAAAGTGGATAAGTTATTTTCCATTCTTGGATTGAATTCATTTAGGAGGCCTAAAACTAACCTTGGTGGCCTTAAAGCCATGTGGAAAATCCTTGGTGATCATCTGATTGGGTTTTTTCTTGGTAGAAGATCCAGATGCACTTTGAGTACTAGTATGAGAGTCCTTGCCTTTTTTGACTGGGGTGGTGATATTTCCTGGAGTAGTAGGGGTGGGTTTGGATTGAGCAAAATGGAACACATTTTTTTGGGTTGATTTGGAAACTAATGGGGCCCGCTTATTGACAGGTGGAGTCAATGTTGTTTTTTTTCTTGGCGTCCTGGGTCTTCTTTGGCTCTGCAGCTTGCTTGGGCAAAGTTTTTGCACTGATAAAGGCTGTTGGGTTGGACTTCAGCCCTTTCAATGGAAAATCCTTGGTGGTTGAGGGAGAATCATGTAACTCAAGCTGGTTGATTCTGTCTTGCATCTTGCTTAAGGTGCTAGGAAGACTGGACTTGATGCTGGCTTCAAGGGTGGTGGCTTGATTGGCTAGAGCAGGGGAAAACCTGGCCTCAAGGGTTTGGGGGTTAAATTTTGGAACAGGGGGTTTCACATAGTTTTGGTGGCGCATTTGAGTGACTGGCAGCTGGGGGGGGGCCTTGTTGTTAGCCATGTTCTTGGTCAGGTTGGCAGAATAAAAGTAGTGGGGATGGAGGGTCTTAGATAGGGTGGAGAGGGGTATGTGGTGAGAAGGGGAGATTTTATGCAGTTGAGGAATAGCAAAGTGGCTGGCCGTGGTGGGGACTGGGGGACCAAGGGAAAAAAGAATTCTCATGACAGCTGTCTCACAAGCTGTTGCATGATGGATCAGGTGTGGATTCTAATGTTGCCCAAGTGTTGTATGCAACTTGGCACGCGCAACACAAAAATGGCCCGGGTGAAAATTATGCAAAATATTCACTGGTTTGCTTGCGGTGTGATCTATAACAACTTGGTGCAAGGTGTACATCATAAAATGAATAATAATACAATGATTTGGAAAGACCCTATGTGACAAGGTGCTGAGATTGGTCTATTCATATACTCTTCTCAGTTGCTAGTGGATTATTCTATTCTAGTGAAGTTAGTATAACTTTAACCTGCGCAGCTGCCTCTCTACCTGCTTTTGCTTGTGACTCAGGGTGTTCATGGGCCGGGCCAACCCGCCAAATACCCCGACCTGGTGAGTATCTATCCAGGTTTGGGTAGAGGAGTTTCCAAAAAATCTTTTCTTGACCCAACCCTCCTCAAGCTGCGGTGGGTGTGGGTACGGGTTTTGTTGGTTCCCTTATATGGTGGGTAGACCCAATGGGTATCCCATTTTTCTTTTCTGGGGTTGTTTCAGTTCTATAACTGAAACCCAGGGCCGCTTCCATGCTGGTTAGGGACTGCTGTTGCTATTGGAATCAGTCTTGGGACCCTGGTTGAGATGTGTGAGGGGGTGCCCAATTTTAATTTGTAACAAACCAGACCAATTATATGTCATCCAGGGCAGTTTGGTCAGCATTCCTTGAATGAAGTTATTAAGGACCACTACCATGTGAGGTGGTTGATTGTTCCAAACTTGGTACTTTCTTGGATCCTAGGATTCAGGGTGGATACCGCAAATACCTACTTCAATGGCATCAGGCAACACTGGGAGAAGACACTTGGGTAGGCAAGGCTCTTACACCGATTCTGGCATAAACAGTGGTATTTATCTGGTTGAGACTTTCAGGGTGTGCAAATACTAGCAAACACTTGGCATAACTACGGGCAAGATCCCCAAGGGTTTGAGATTTTTGGAACCCTTGCACCAGAATCAGGTGGGGATTGAGAATTTTGATTACAGCAAGGAGTGGGAGGAGGCAGTGTCATATGATGTTCCCCATGGTGGTCACTGGTTGGTGTCAGTGATGAATTTGAAATAGAGGTGGGAATCTAGGGGTCTTTCCAACTTGCTTCAATTACTCAAATTTTGTCACAACTTCAGAAATCACTCAAGCAAAATCTTCCATCTATTCTGGATTTTACTCAAATCATTTTGAACAAAAATTGAAGATCATAGTGAAGATGAATTAAAAATCTTATCAGATGCACCCTTGTCCCAAAATAAAGCATCTACACTGCCACCCAAGTCCTCCTTGGAATTGCCACCCCCATTACTTTTGTCAAAAAAACGCAAGTTAACTAGGCAATGTATGGGAACATTTTTGTTGAGATGGAACTGCTCAATAAAACTCATTTCTTTTTTTTCTATTTTGATTTACTGACTTGAATCATTTTTCTTATTCTAGATGAAAATGTTCAAGCAACTTTTAAATATTGCCAGTTGTCTCTCTTGGGAAAAAGCAAGTCAGTTACAAAAATTCTGGGCGTCATATTGAGAAATGTTCTTGATTTTCAACCAGCTCTGAAGGAATGTAAAAAAAACTTATAACTCAATAAAAATCTAAAAAAAAACTCGAAAATTGGAAATTTAGTAATGATTTAGCACAGATTGATCTGGTCAAGCTAATAATAATCCATGAATACCCATTCCATATGGTTGAACACAGTCAATACATCAAATTTATCCATAATATTCAGCCTCTAATTAGACTTACTGGTAGAACCACATTGCAAATAAATTTCATGGAAATTTATGAAAACCTCAAACTAGAAATTTAACAAAAAATCAACAATTTTTCAACTTTGGCTTTGACTAATGATCTTTGGACATCAGATCAAAATGATGGTTACATGGTTCTCATTTGCCATTAAATTCATGGAGACAGGAATCTTGTCAAAAATATAATTGGATTTAGGCAAATTCCTTCCCCCCATACTGGGTCAGCAATTTGTGAAAGACTTATTCAAACAATGCAAGAATGGAAAATTATTGATAATGTTAGATCATTTCACTTTTATAATTATTTTAATTACTTATTTCCTCAATTATATTTTTCTGAGTATTGTTTGGGTTTTTATTTTTTAAGGTATCTTTCATTACATTGGATAATTCCAGTTCAAATGCTGTTGCTATTTCTTGCCTCAAGGAAATGTTGTTGGAAAAAACAAATCATTCACTTCTCAATCAAGGAAAATATTTTCATATCAGATGTGAAGCCCATGTTATAAATTTTGTGGTAAAGGATGGAATGAAGATATCTGCAGATGGAATTAACCAGCTTAGAAGTAGTATAAAGTACATCAGTGCGAGCCAATTGAGTGAAAAAAAAATTGAGGAAGCAGTAGAATTATTCAATATTCCTGGCAAGAAGAGACCCTCCCCTGATGTTCCAACCCGCTGGAACTCCTGCTACAAGATGATTGAATCTGCATTGCCATTCAAGTAAGCATTTCAACATCTTTCAATGATTGATTCAAACTATTCCTACTGCCCAAATGAAGCAGACTGGATGGAGCTTAATATAATGAAGGATTTATTGAAAACATTTTACATTGTTACAACTAAGCTATGTGATAAAAATTCCCCAACCTCCAACTTATTTTGTATTTTGATGAAGGACATTGAATTACACATCAAGACAGAAGCTGGTAATATATTTGGAAGTGAAAACATAAATAACATTTTCAAACCCATTTCAAACAAATTCAATAAGTATTGGGATGGGACATCTCAATTTCTTGCAATTGCTTTAGTATATGATCCTTTTTAAAAGATGACTTACTTTGATTTCAGCCTTAAAAAATATCCAAAAATTCTTGACCCTCAAGCTGAAATATCATCCATTTGTGATGCAATATACAACCTCTACAATAATTTTATGTCAAATAACATGCCAAGAGTAACAAAAAAAGCTTCAAAGAATATAACTGCAAGCACATCATGTTCTAAAACTCAACCCAGACAGAGCCTTCTAGCAAAATTCCACAAGTTTGTGGCCTCCTCAACTTCAAAAGTCAATCTTCATGTTCCAACAGCAAAATGGACCTATACCTTTAAGAGCCACTCATTGAATATGATAACCCAGATGATTTAAAGGGGGATAAATTTAACATTCTTGAATGGTGGAAAGTAAACTGTTTAAGATTCACCAAACTTTCTAAATTAGTAAAGACAATCTTGCTTGTTCCTATGACATCATTTGCATCTGAATCTGTAATTATTCTAATTTTCATTCTAACAGCTCTTTTATATTGTTTGGTTAATTTAATTTTAATTTTGAAAGGCCTTCTCCAATGGTGGATGTGTTCTGGATCAATTCCGCAGCAGTTTGGAACCTGAAACCATTGAAGGGCTTATATTTGGACAGGATTGGCTCAAAAAAATGGTTTAACCTCCATGAAATCAATGCTTATAATTACTATTCATCATGAATTCCTTTGAACTTATTTTTTTTCTTCATATTTTCCTTTGTCTATATTTTCTTTGTCTATATTTTTCTTTTTCTACATTTTTCTTTTTCTATATTTTTCTTTTTCTATATTTTTCTTTGTCTATATTTTTCTTTGTCTATATTTTTCTTTGTCAATATTTTTCTTTGTCTATATTTTTCTTTGTCTATATTTTTCTTTTTCTATATTTTTCTTTGTCTATATTTTTCTTTGTCTATATTTTTTTTTGTCTACATTTTTTTTGTCTATATTTTTCTTTGACTATATTTTTTCTTTGACTATATTTTTATTTGTATAAATTTTTTCTTTAATTTTAATTTTCTTCTTCATTTTTTAAGGCATATAGAGCGGAAATGAATGCCAACAATTTGCAAAATTAAAAAAAAACCGGTGGCCCCATGACCCACTGGCAGCCCGCCAAGACCCAAAAAGACCCAAAAATAACCGCCTCAGGCGTCCCATCATGGGCTTGGGTATGGCTTTGAGGATAGCCAACCCAAGCCACCAAGACCCACCTGCTGGCCGGTTGGGTATGGTCACTCATTTTTTTGGCCAACCCAGCCCATGATAACACCAAGTTTCCAATATTAAGATATAAAATGCATAAATACATACGTACTAGAATATTCTACATGCATAAAAGATATCCCATACTAGAATCACATAGAACATACTAGATACACAACAATAAATATATAACTCAGAATATAAAAGGGAGTGTTTCTTGTATCTGGAGAATGATTCCTTGGGGGAAATATATATCTTATTTTTCATGCATTTGTGCCAAATATTCAATTATAGTTTATGATCCTGCGGTACCATCACGCTTAAGATTACCCCCATCACGCAAAGGCCTTACACTCTTGAGTTTAATCATGCACGCAACCAGGAGAGACCCGACACCCAGGCACAGATTTACACCATAGAAGTAAGTGACTTTGGATTAAGGTTGTGCATCATCATGGGCCTAGGAGAGGACAACCACCACTGTCTGTGAGCAAATCCGCATCATATCTTCCCCACCAGATCAACCACCAAGCGGCTGCACTTGTGCTGGAACCAACTTTTTGAAGGACCTCCCAACTTATCAGAAGCAAAAAACCAAAATGTCCACCTTGACTCCGAGTAATCAACCCTCTTTGTTACCAACCCTGGATGTGAACTGTACCTACACCACAGCGGAGGTTCAGAATATACTGACAAGGGCTTGCTTCACTATCACAGAGAAGTCCTTCATTTCAGTTGCCAACATCAAGTTACGGTACCAAAAAATTGGTATGAACCTCACCCCACACCTCCTTGCTGATGGGTCCAACTTTTTCGAATGGTTGGAGGCCTTGGCAGTCAAAGTGGCGTCCCTGTTTGACCATAATCACTACTTTGAAAGTCCTAGCACTATGTGTCTGCTGAGCGAGCATCTTTGACTGCAACTATACTTCAATTCAGTATTAAACCCAATCTGGTCCCCCTGGTCAGAGGGAAAGTGGGATGTGAGGCGTTCCGGATCCTGAAGGACTGGTTTGACAAGAACTCATGGTCATATGTCATCCCAAGGTGGCTGGCCCTTACTTCAATGGATTCCAGGAACAAACCAGATAGGGTCTACAACCTCATCATAACCACCCTTAGGGATATTGAAAAGCAACTTGGGTCTATTGACATCAACCTCCTTGCTGCCCTCATCCTTCATCAAAACTCACAACAATGTTTCCAAAAGATCTTGAATTTGCTCAACGCTTGGCTCGCGGTAAATCCCCAACTTTGGTTCACCTCAAAAGACATCCTAAAACTACTGGGACATTACATGACCCACAAATCACATCAGGCAAATGCCGTTCTGGCCCTATCTGTATCTGGACCCCCCCAACAGGGTAAACAGAAACCTCCCAATGGCATGCATACAAAGTCAACCATGCCCACCCAGGACATCCCCATAATGAATAAACTTAACTGGTGGTCCCATAAGTGGTTGTGCCCTTCCAATCCGTGCTTGTAATGTTTTGAATGGGGCCACTGGCTTGCTGATTGTCCAGAGAAAAAATCCAACAGACCACCCCAACCGGATCCGCAGCTTACCAACCCCAATTTTCAACTTTTGAATTCAAAACACTGTCACCAAGAACTCACCCAAGGACCATCTTGAAAACAAGTTGCTTTGATCCAGGCGCAGCCAGGCGTGGAAGGAGCCGCGCTTTCTGATTCCGGGGCCGCCAATTTGGTCTCTAACAATGTTATTCTAGTTGCTAATATCCAACCTATTTCACTCCAATTGATGGTTTCTTCAGCTGATACTTTTGAGGTTAAGCACTGCAGGGATCTTCTGCTACCAACACCATACCACACCCTTTAGGTCACCGGCGTGCTTTTATGTCCGCAGATTGGGGGAACAATTATTTTGACTGGAAGTTTTGGCCAGCAAGATGGAAAGGTTGAATACAATGGGCACACATATACGTTTGTGCAACATGGAAAGCGGTTTCCAACACAAGAAGTCAATGATTGTTGTTTTCTCCCTCTTGGTAGTTCCTGCAATGTAGCCGTGTCTTCTTTCAATTTCAGCTATTCCCTTTTGCACAAGCGGATTGTTCATCTTTCCAGTAGGCTCCTTGAACGTAAATTTAAACTCTCAGGGTTAGGTTTATCCCCTCCCCTACTGCCCCCCTCTGCTAAGACTGTCTGCAATACGTGTTCCCTTGTGAAGAGAAAACACAAGTTCCCTGATCTGTTTTCCCAGGACCTGGGCCATGCGCCAGGCAATGTCATTGCGGCTGATATAGTGGGCCCTTATGCTCTGTCCCTGGATGGTTATCAATAAATCTTGAACATCCAAGACCTAGCATCAGGTCTGGTATTGTTGTGGTCGCTGAAGTTGAGATGAGAGGCATCCAAACAGATGATGGATTGGATCTTGCAGTTTGCAAATATGTCAGAGTTCTTGGCCAAACGGTTTTGGTTGGATAACTCTTTGGAATTCACACTTAAAAAGGATTTAATCTCTGTTTTTGCCAAATTTGGCATTTCTCATGAGACAATTGTGCCCCATAAACCAAATTTAATGAAAAAACAGGACGCTGGGGAAAATGGCCAAGGCCTTGATCCATGACTTGGGCCTACTGCACTCCCTGTGGCCCTATGCATACTGGCAAGCGGTGTTCATCTATTAAAGGTTGATTCAAATAGGCAAGGACAAGACACAGTGTGAAGTGGTGCTAGGCTTTAAATCCTGTATTGAAATGCTATGTGTTTTTGGTTGTGTGGCTTATGTCTATAACCATAACCATCTTTAGCAAATCAGCACCTATGGCAAGAACATGCACCATATTGGAAGTTTCCATGAGTCCAAGGGCTTTTAATTATACAATGAGGAGACTGGGAAGGTTATGAAGGGACTATTGGCCCGGTTTAGTGAGGATCCTGCTGAATTTTGTAAAAAAAAAAACGGTGGATGCAATTGAGCCTAAAATCATGGGGGATTTCAGCTGGGGAAAAAACTGGACAAACAGGATGAGTTACTGGGGTGAATTATGGCAATGGCGGTATACAGAAGGGAAAACCCAACATACAACAAGGCAATAAATCAAGAAAAGTTGGAGGAATGGAAAGCATCAATGGGTGATGAAAATAGGGACCTCCGGAGAATGGAAGTTTTTGAGGAAGTGGACTTACTGGTACCAAAGGAAAATTTCTAGGCGTCAAATGGGTCCTAGTCAATAAGAAAAATCAAGCTGGAGATCTGCTTCAGCGTAAAAGCAGGCTGGTGGCGCAGGGTTTCTGGAAGAGCCATTGTATCAGCTACAAGGAGACTATTTCACTGAATCCAATGTTTGCCTCACTTTGGATGGCACTGAAAATTGCTGCTAGGAAGAACTGGATCACCTTCACCTTTGATGTTAAAACAGCTTTTTTGCACTTAGCAATTGGCAAGGAAATCTACATCAAGGACCCTCCAGTTTAAAATGTGACTACTGGAAAGATCTCCCAGTTAAAGAAGTCTTTGTAAATCACTAAAAAAGCAGGAAGGTGCTTGTGGATGCATCTCAAGTTGGCCCTGGAGAATATTGGATTCATGGCAAATGCAGAGGATCAAAGCACCTACCCCTACAATGGAATTGAGGGTCAAGCCTTCCTGTGGGTCCATTTTGATGATGTTCTCCTCACAGCTAGATCCAAAGCTCTTATGAGTAAACTGCAGGAGGATCTGGAACAATTCTTGACACTGAAATGGGAAAGCGGCATTGATTCAATAGTTGAGATCCAGATAAAGAAGATGGCAAAAGGCTTTAAACTATACCAGCCCGCATTGATGAGGAAAATTCTCAGTTTGAAGCCCACAGATATATTGGCAAATACCCCTTTACTTGACACCAACTTGTTCCCAAAAATCTCAGAGACTGCCAATACAGACTATCTTTGACAGATTAGAGTATTGCTGTAAATAGACCAAGGCTCATGCCCTGATATCTGCTTTGCAGTACATTACTTGGTCCATTTTTCACTGAACCCTGATGACTAACACTGGAAAGCAATCCACCAGCTGGTGGCTTACATCAGGACAACCAAAAATTCAAACTGCAAATCAAACCGGGATTGGACAATGTTTGACCCCTCAGGACTTATGTGCATGCAAATTGGGGGGGAAAAGGAGCAACAGCAACGCATGGCTACCTTGCTACTCTATGGGGCTCACCAATTTCTTGGAAAGCAAAGCAGAAAACTTTTGTGGCCAGATCAACCTGCCAGGCAGAATATATGGCACTCTCACTGGCTGCAATAGAATCAATATGGATTTGCAACCTCAATCACCATTTTGAAAAAAGAGGCTATTCCCCTAATTATTTCAAAAAACAAATCAACTATTAGTTATTCTGGAGACAAGTCTAGTATGAAATGCACCAGGCAGATCAACAGGGAATACCATTTCATCAAGGGTGCTGTTTAATTCATGACTCCCAGTTGTTTGGGAGTTGTGTAGGGCCCTACATGGCCCAATGGACGTGTCCAAGACGCAGGTGTGGGCAAAAAAAACGCGTCTAGACACGCCCAAGGGGTTGTCTCAAACAGGCGCAACCCTGAGGGGGCTGATACACCCCTTAAAAGGTGTATTTGAGCCATGTAACCATGTAAACAGCAGTTTGGAGCCTTGTTTGGGGGTACACGGCCCTGGGGGGTTGTGCAAAACTTTTTGGGTCGCCCTGGACAACATTTGGGTTCCATCAACCCAAATTTGGGATCAACAATTACTATGTGGTACTTTTCTTGCAAATATAGCAATCATAAAGTGGAACTAAAGTGAAATTAAAGTGAAATCAATCAAAATTAAAGTGAAACTATAGAAAAATGCAAATAAAACGTTCCACAAAATTGATCTTTCTCAACTTGAAAGTCATCAAGCTTGGTAGTTTCTCAATTGCAATTTGGATTGAATAATGAAGTAGCATTGCATTTTTTTTGCATTCTGGGAATAGTGGCAACCCCTCCTTTCAACATGGCCGTGTTCAAGGACTATATTAGTGCAATGAAAAAAGCTGAAGAAAAGAAGGATTTGGGTAATGAATAATTGGAAGCCCCAATTGCATCCTCATCAAGGGTGACAATTGAGGAACAAAATGTTTCACAAATGGAAATGACCTCTGGTGGTCAGTAAAATTTTATGTTACTGGTCTTTTCCATATTTAATTTTATTGAAACTGATGGAGTGCATGCCATCAATATAACCATGAAACTGTAACTATGACTATGTAACTATGACATATCCACTTGCCCTACCTCCTGTGAGAGCTTTTCCCACTAGGGAAGAGGCACAAACGTATTGTCAAACAAGGGAAATGAAGCATAGTTATGCTTTAACAGTTTTCAAATCAAAGCGTGACAAATATGTGGATTTAGCCTGTGATAGACATGGTTTTTACTGTGAGAATTATTGGCCCACAAGCTTAGTCAAAGAGCAGTAGTTAAAGCAAAAGAAATTTTGAGAAAATCATGTCTTATGATTGATCCTTAATATGAGACAGAGGCAACGGCACACTTGTGAATGTGAATGAATTGGTGAATGAATGGATAGAAAACAGCAGGTAGAAGAGCTCCTTAAATACAATAGATGGTGCCCATGTGGAGCCCATTCAATGAAAAGCAAAAGGCAAAAATTCCGCCCCAAATGGGCTCTACAGGCTCTACAAGCCTGGCTAATTTGTTTGGGATTACTCAGCCCACTTGAAATTAGTCCCTGAACCCTTATGACCAGCTTTTACTGGTTGAGGTTGGTTTTTCCACCCTTACTGGGCTGAATCAGCCCTTGTTGCTGTTCAGAACCTGGCTGGTTGTCCCTTTAAACCAGCCTGCTTTACCTCTGTGACCTCATTGGTTCTTATTACCAACTTAAATGGCTGGTTGCCTCCTGAAACCATCCCCTGGCCCTCAGATTGGCCCGGGTGGACCCAGAAAGACTCTGGGTCCGGTCAAACTAACAGGGGAGGGGGTGTAACCAGCAGACATGCGTGCCCATCCTCTCTCTCAATCCCTGAAGGGAGCCATCAAATCCCCCCCCCCAGGGAGCCCTGGAGGTCAATACCCCCAGGGCAACACAAAAAATTAGTGGGCTGGGAGGTGGTCAAGCCCAACCAGCCCCAGGTCAACTCCCCCTTGGTAACAGGCGCAGGTAGATGGCCCCTGAAACCTTGTTGTTGCTATAAAAGAGGTGGGGGGGGTGGTTAAATCCCACCCCACCTTGCCAGTTGCCTTGTTGCGGCCAGCCTAATCAGTCCACACATGAGGTGAGGGGGGATCAACTCACCTCCCACCTTGCCAGTTTCCTTACTGCCAACGGCCTGGCTGGTTGAGGACTAGCCAGCCTCCTCTCCCCCTTGCAACCAAGCAAGGGGAGGGAGGGAGGTAGGGGCCACAGGCCCCCACGGCCCCACACACAAGCGGGTGGGGGGACTCCAAAGGAGCCCCCTGCCCCATACAACGGCCTTGCGTGTACCCTTGGGCCCTGCAAGGGCTCCGGAGAGAAACAAGCAGCCCCAAGCGGGTGGCAGCCCCAATGGGCGGCTGAGGCGCGAAGACCATAAAATACATACTTTGGTGGGCCAGCCCTTCTGGCCCAGTATGTCAAAAAGAAACCTTGGGCCCAGTTATACCCAAATAAACCCATCTGGCTAAGGTGGCACATCCACCCTGGCAGGCCCATTAAGGCCCGCGTCGCAAAAGACCTGGAAAACGTGTTTTGGTGCCCAAATTTCCAAAACCAATACCATCCACATAAGCCCATGTGGCCCACGTGATGTCTAATGGGACTTAGAGGCCCATTTGTGCACCCCATTTGGATTACACACTAAAATGCACATAAAATGAGTGCATCCGTATTTTAACATGTACTCTGGGCAATTGCTCACCAAAAGGTCAAGGCAAACTCACACAAGGAAGGTTGGGTGCAAGTTTTTAATCCCTGTTAGTCACACAAAGGTGGATCCCTTGTGGCAAATGTTCTAGAAGAATGATCAACATCACCATGAACCATCTCCACACCCTTCAGTTCATCCTCTCCTGGTGAGAATATCTGGGGTAGCCTTAGACAATCTAAAAGAAGGCATGAATGATGGGATCAATACAATTAAACTAAAAAAAAATTGAGCAAGATTGATGGTGGCAAATATACTGATGACCAAACAATCTACAACACTAAGCGTAAGGTGACGCTTGAAGAACTGAATGGAAAAAGTTTTATGGAGGTCCTCTTTGAACAACTTTGTAATTCAGGTTGGGTTCATCAAGCAAAAGTGAGTGGAGAGGGTCACTTGGAGGCCCTATTCTTGGCTGAAACAGAGTAATTAAAGCTTTGCAAGCAAGTCCATCATATAGCTATGATGGATTGTACTTATAAGAAAAATAAGTACAACATCCCCCTATTGCACATTGTAGGAATTTCTTCCAACCAGAAAAATTTCACAAAAGCTCTTGTTTTTATAACAAGAGAAATTTCTGAGTTCTAAATTTGGTCTGTAAATGCGCTAAAGGAGTTGGCTTATGATCCTGATAGACTGCCCAAAGTCTTTGTGATGGACCGTGAAAAAGCTTTGGTCCTTTCTTTAGAACAAATATTCCCTGAGTCAACAAGACAATGCTTTCAATGGCACTTTTCTAAAAACATACAAGAAAACTGTAAAGTGTGCTTTAATAATGAAGTTGAAAGGCGGAAAAGCTTTATGTCTCTGTGTGCTAAGTATGGGGCCTCAAAAACCAAGGAGGAGGCGGAGGTCAATGATGCAGAACTTAGAGTAAGTGCCAAATCACTTTCTCTACTGTTAATCTTCCTAGTTTTGGGTTTCTTAAATGATGACTTGTATAAAGTGTTTTTTGGAAGACCGTCTGGATGTACTCAAGTATATGGATCATAATATTTTCTGTATTGAAGAGAAGTTTTTAACAGATTGGAATTTCAAAAACCCAGAACTTGGAAATGAAACAACATCTTGGGTTGAAGCAGTCCATGCTACTCTCAAACAATTCCTTGAAAACGTTGGGAAACATGTTGGATGTTGAAACATGTTGAATGTTTGGAAAAATCTAGAGGGCACAGTTTCTGATCAAATTAATTTTTTTCAGGCTGCCATTTACAACTCTTGAATAAAGATTGGAATAGTTCTTCCTAATGAACTGTTACCATTGGGATACAGGGTGTCTTTACAAGCAACAAAACTTGTTGGGGATCAATTAGAGAGGTTAAAGCGGAACCATGATGGGCAAGTGTGCACCAAGTAATACTCAATGACTATGGGCTTGCCCTTTTCCCATCAAATAGGGGACCTGATAGCGTCAAGGGGCTCTGTTGTGCCTGAAGATGTTCATCCTCAGTGGAGGTTGGATTATGAACCTTGCCGTTCTATTTCTGTCATTTGGTTTAAGTTAGATTGTTCAAATCACTTTGTGATCAATGCTTTTTGATAAATACTTTAAGTCTTTTCTTTTTTAAAAGGTTCATTTCTTTTGTTTAATAAACTGATTGAGAAATTTTCATGGTCCAAGTCAGGATCTTCATCTGAATTTCATAGTTCAGTGGAAGAGACTAAAAGATCATTGTGTTTGATTCCATTGGAATCCTATTCATCTTTAAAGGATAAAGCTTTTGACTATTTGAATTTTTGAAAAGAACTAAGAGAGGGAAAAACTTAAGAGGGCTAAGACAAGAAAATTAATGAGTGAGATATTCAATATGAGAAAATGGAAAAGAGACAAGATAGAAAGAAAATCAAGAAAAAAACATCAAGTTGTTGGAACTTTTGGCAGAAAACAAGGATGAGTAGGTTCAGGTTGAGGAACAAGGAACTGATGAAGCTGGTGAGTGGCTGTTTGTAATAGACAGAGATTTAATGAGAGATTATTCGCATTGAGTTGAAAGTGTTGAGAAAGTTCTTGATGAGTCTTACCAGGCAGGTTGATGAGAGCACATTCAATGATAGAAATATTAGAGTAGTGAGAAGGTTGATTGTTTTTGTAGATGTCGTGAGTGATAGGACAAAAGGAAAAGATGTAAAGATAAGAAGTAAAGAAAAGGAAAGAAATGAGAAAAGAGGAAGAGTTGTTGGAAAAAGGAAAGAGTTGTTGGGGAATCTAAAGAGGAAAGATTTGTGATTGGAAAAGAAAAAGAGGTTCTGGTTGAGTATTTGTAAGTTGCTGACTAACCACTGATGGAGGCAGCGGTAGTTCTGAGAGGTGGTGGTTGTGTGGTTGTGACACCTTTTAGTGACATGAGAACAAGAAGTGACATTGAAATGAGATTTATTTAAAATTTATTTAACAAAAGCAGATGAAATGGGGGAGTCAAACAGAAGCTCATCTATGGCAAATGGTGATTCCATTAATGAGATTAGAATTTTGTCTGACTAATTTTTGATTTTAGGAAGTAAATTACCTCAATCAAATACCTGAGAACTTACATAAGTTCTAGAGTGAGGTTTAAGACCCAGTTGGTGATGGAAATTGTGTTTTTAGAGTCATTTCTAAAGCACTTGGGTATGATGAGAATGGATGGTTTAAAGTTCAAAAAGAAATTCTTAAAACATTGAGGAAAAAAAGGGGTTCTATTCTGAGATCCTTGGCGGCAGTAAAGAGGTTGAAAAGATAGAACAAAGACTTGATGTCAATGAAATCAATAAAAAGATTCCCTCTTTGAAATGGCTTTCAAAGCTTGACATGGGTCAAATAATAGAAGATACTTATGGAAGACCAATATTTTTCATTAGAAGATACTTATGGAAGACCAATATTTTTCGTTTGATTGGATTCATGTTGTTCTTTTAATCATATAAAAATGGGTTTAAAAGAAAAATCAGATCCTATGTTCATTTGCCTTGTTAAAAATGACCGTTGGGCACAGCTTGTACTTAAGGGAAATGTGATTCCAATCCTTCCCATAGTTTCCAAGCCAAATTCCATGATTTCTAAAAAAGGAAGCTTGTTGGGTTGATCACCTCAAAGATGAAATTGAGTTGTATTCTAACTTATAGATTAATTTCATCATTTGGGTTGGGTCTAACATGTTGATATTTTAATTATATTAATATAAAGTGTTATCAAATTTTGAACATCATTATGTTGAGTGTTTTGAGTTAACATGATTATGATGAGTGTTTTGAGTTAACATGATTACGATGAGTGTTTTGAGTTAACATGATTATGATGAGTGTTTTGAGTTAACATGATTATGATGAGTGTTTTGAGTTAACATGATTATGATGAGTGTTTTGAGTTAACATGATTATGATGAGTGTTTTGAATGAGATTTTAATGGTAAGTTAGTTAAAATTGTTTTGGGCTGATCCAATCACAAGATTAACTTGTGTTAATCTTGTGATGGGATCAGCTTAACACAAGTTGAACTTGTTTTTTATGGTTTTTTTACTTTAGGGATGGTAAAAAGACTGGTATTTTTTTTGGCACTTTAACTTTAGGGCTGGTCAAAAGACTTCTTGCATTTTTTGGACCTTTTACTTTAGGGCTAGTCAGGTTGAAATTGAATTTTTGACTTGAATCTGAAGACAACCGGTTGGTTGTCTTCAGTGTTTGTTGTTTTTTTTCTTTATTTATTTATAATTATTTTTATTTTATTTCTTATTTTTTTTAACCAAAAAATCAACTTTTTTTGATCTTTTGGTTGACTTCTGTTTTTTTTGTATTTTTATTTACTTTTTTTTAGGTTTATTTTATACCCTTTATTTTTTATTTTTATTTTTATTTTTATTTTTTTTCCCACCAGACTTTTAGCCTTGTTTGTCAGCCTCCTGGATGCCAAGACCCTTGCTATCCTTTAGCTACCAGAGGTGATAGAATTAATAATAAATATATTATTTGATGAATGCAGCAGAAATACCTAAAATATTTGGATTAAGCTAGTTGCAAGGTTAAGTGGTTTGGTTATGGTTTTTTGTTTTAATTCAATATGAATAAATTGATTTTTAAATATTTTTATAGAGGGGCCACAATTATATTGGGGATCTTCAACACCTCTCTTCAGGGATTTCAGTATGAAAACACGTAGTCCTGGTTACTTTGGGCTCTTTAGTTTAAAGGATATTTTACCCAAAGATAATATGTATATAAAATACACGGTGGAGTGGCAGGGCCTTGTAGCCAAGCTTCCACAACAGAGAAAGGATTATAAAACTCACTGGTATATTATTAAATCCTTTGGGTATCTTTTTGAGACGTGAACTGATGGGTTAAACCTGTATACTGGGGTTATAAGGTTGTTCAGCAGTTTTAATTGATAAAAAAGAGGTTGAGGACGGATATTATTGATCAGACTTAGGCATAAATCACTTACTTATCTCTTATAAGTACTTGATTACCTTTGAACAGTGTCTGGATATAAATATAACTGGGTCTCTGCCCATCAATATGCTCAAAAGAGCTCTTTATTTATAGCTTTTGGAGTCCCAACATTGTCCTTCTGAGGGGTGCAGGCGCTCAAAGGGATGGACACTAAGGCTAGCAGGGTAACCAGGGGTAGCCTGCCATGTGTTCTTGGTGCTATAGCTTGGGTAGCATCTAATTCCTCAGGGTATGGGAATTATTCTACTTTATAATAGATATTAGGACGTGTGAATAACACTAATCAGTCCCATTTATGTAATATTTAATTAATTATCCTTAGTAAATTTTCCCAGTAATATAATAATTATATAAATGGAAATTTCTAAGGAAATCCTGATGTCAGGTGAGTTCACATTATTTATTAAATAACTGGAGTAAATTCATGATATTGATTTTACTCCTTATTTTTGAGTTCCAGTTAATTTACTAAAATAATTACTTAAAAATAAAAGTCATGGGAATTCATGTAATATTGTTACATCATTAGTTTTCTTAGTATGCCACGAAAATATTGGTGTCTAGAAATTCTGATAAAAGTATATAAAAGTTTTTTAATATATTTTTAGAATTTGTCATTGTCTTATTTTCGACATTCTTGGTACTTTGAATTATTTTCAATAAAAAATACGTATAAGGGTTATTTAAGTAGTTTTATATAATATTATGTACTTTTAGACTATCTACTATCCACAGGAACATTTATTACATATGTAGAATGTTCCTGTGTGGGTTGTAGCATGTTTACGCAGGACCTGAGCCTCTCAGGCCGCCTGTCACTCTGTCAACCCGTAGTCCCGCGGCTGCGTACTTGTCAGAGGCCCAGGGCTGCGTACACAACCTTGACGGAGTGACAGGACTGTATCTCAGCTGCGCGCGGGTGCATTGGCTGCCGCCGCTGCGTGCGGGAATTGTGACAAAACACATTTCCGTCCATAACTCCTAAAATATACACAACACCTCAATTCTGACTGAATTTTAGGTGTGAAACCTATGTGTGACAATGTGTGTGAAATATGTAATTGACCAAAAGCTCAATAGTGGAGCCTTAGTATTTTGGTCTTTCTTTCCTTAATTATTTAAAAATATAGGGAGTGGGATTTCAAGGGTAGGGTTAGTGAGTGACCCTACCTGATTTTGGGTGGAAAATCCATTTCTGTAATAATATTTATGGTTTTCCTACTACTTCTCAGGTTAATTTTATTATTATTATTTTTATGTTATTTTTGTTACTTTTGCAGCTTGCTCTGCAATAGTAGCAAGCTGACATTCCCCCACTCTAAGATATGGCCATATCTGAAAAAAAATCTGGAGGATGTTTGGAGAAAATTAAGGAGAAAATTAAATTCATGTGTGTTTCAGTTCCTTTTTCTGGCCCTGTAGTTTCTGAGATGTATTGATCCATCAGGTATGTTATTTTCTGGTAACCATTCATCTTTGTCTGCAGATTCTCCTTTGTATCTTAATAATTATAGTTCAACATCTTTCCTTTTACTCTATCTTTCTTGTCTCTCAATATCCTGCTGAATTTCCCTTTTTCTTTCACAGGGTCAGGTTCTATTGGGATCATTTCTGGAGGGAGGTTGCTGCCTTCTCTTGGTTGAAAGTGTTTGACTAGGCTAACAGTAAATATTGGATGTTTCCTTGATAATTCTTCACTCAAGATTACTTCCACAGCATTTTTGCCACGCATCTTCTTGATAACAAATGGTCCAACAAAGGCTGGTTTCAGTTTTCTGTTACCTGCTAGATTATTGAAATTGGTTGTAGATATCAAGATCTGATCTCCTATTTTAAAGTGAGGTTCTTTATGTGATTTGTCCCATCTTTGTTTGTTGTATTCTACTGCTTCTTCTACACATTTTTGAGCATGATTATTTGCCAGATCTATCATCTTCTCTTAAATTCAAGAGATGTTGGATGAATAGTGGCTAGGTTATAGTTTAAGTTATTTGTAGGGAGTTTTGGAATCCATCCTCTTTCTAGTATGTAAGGGGCTTATTTGGTAGTAGAATGTTTACTGCTGTTATAAGCCATTTCTAGGGCTAGGAGTAGGCTTACCCAATCATGTCAATAACAATCTGAGTTTTTGTATTCTAGACCAAAGCTACAGAACCTTCTTAACAAATTTTCTAGGGTCTGTATCATTCTTTCAGATAATCCGTCAGTTTGGGGATGGTATGCTGTAGAAAATGCTAGAGTAGTACCCAGTATATCATGTAGATTCCTACAAAACTCAGAGGTGAATCTGGGGTCTCTGTCACTGATTATAATCTTGGGTATACCCACATCAGCTATGATCCTGTTCCAGAATAGTAAAGCTACATCCATAGCACTATCTTCTTTGTGGTTAGGTAAGAATTTTGCCTTCTTAGAATATCTGTCAACTATAACTAGGACAGAGTTATATGAATGAGTACCTCCAGGTGGGAGGCCGGTGACAAAATACATATTAATGATTTCCCAACTGGTTTTAGGTTCAGAGATTTTCTGTAAGAGTCCAAACCTTTTTCCATTAGTTTTATTAGATTTCTGGCAGGTTTCACAGCTAGTAACATATTTAATAGTGATTTCTTTCCAGTCTATCCACCAAGCAGTTTGTTTTACTTTCTCCAAAGTCATCTCTGTAGATAGATGCCCTGGTGAACAGTTGTCATGGCATTCCTGGAGTATATGTTGTATATGTTCTTTGTTGCTTAGTACTAATACACTGGAATTTTGGTGTCTGTAGTAAAGGAGACCATCCCAAAAGGTAAACCTTCCTGCTTTATAGGGTTTAAGTAATGAAGCAGGTAGGCTATTTATCAGAGCTGCTTCCGGGGATTCACATTCCATAATGGTAATCAGCAGCTTGATTTCAGGAGAGAAGTTATCTCTTACTAGGTTGAAGAAAGCAGTATCTAATTCACATAAGTGGATCCCCATTACAGGAGCATTCAATGCAAAAAGATTGATTTTCAGGATAGGAAAAATATCTTGATCTTCAGGTTCATATGCTTGATTGTTAGAGTCATTAGGAAAAGCATTCCTACTTAGACTATCAGAATTCTGATGTTTAGCTCCAGCTTTATGCACTATAGTCATCCAACCTATATACTGTTGTATAGCAATTTGCCACCTGAGCATATGTCTGCTGGGAGGTTTCATGTTCATAAAAGTTCTTAAAGCGTTACAGTCCGTGATTACTTGAAAAGTGGTGCCTTCTAAGTAATATTGTAGCTTTTCTAAAGCCCATACTAGTGCCAAACATTCCAACTGACTGGCCCCATATCTCTTCTCTGTATCTTTGATCTGTCTAGATATGAAGAGTACTGGTTTCTCTACTGGTCTGTCTTTTTCTATCCTTTCTTGATGTAGAGCAGCTCCTAACCCTTCCATGCAGGCTTCAATGTACAGTTTGAAAGGCTTGGAGTAATCTGGTTGGATAAGTAAAGGGGCAGAGGTCATAGCTATTTTTAATTACTCATAGTTTTTCAGTCTCTCATGAGTCATTTCAAATAGAGTGTTGCTGTTGCATACTTCATACAGAATCTTAGTTGGCATAGCAAAATTTGGTATTTATTGTCTTTAATAACTGCAAAAAATAATGAAAGAAAGTAACTCTGTTTTGTTTTGAGGCATAGGTCTATTCATGACAGAAGCTATCTTATTTTGATAAGCAGCTAAGGTTAGACAAGAGACTATATGTCCTAAGGCTTTCAATTCTACGTAGCCAAAGTTGCATTTCTTCATGGACACCTTAAATCATGCTCTAGAGATAGTCTGGAGTACTAATCTTACTTGGTTAATATGAGTATCCCAATCATCAGAGTATATGATAACATCATCTATATATACCATCATCCATCCTTGTCTGATGTAAGCACCTAGAACTGTATCCAATGTTCTCTGGAAGTGTGATGGAGAATTCTTTATACCAAAGGGAATCCTAAGATATTCATATATTCCCAAATGAAAGATTATTCTCATAAACTTCCTGCTTTCAGGGCTTATTGGTATCTGGTGGAAACCTTTAAGCATATCCATAGTAGTGATGTGCTTGGCCTTGGACAAGTTATGCAGAGCATGATTAATCCGGGGTATAGAATAATAATCTGCTTGAGTATAATTGTTGAGCATTCTGAAGTCTCCTACCATTCTTGACTTGTCATTATGCCAAGCTATGATTACAGGTGTGGTCACATCTACCTGTTCATTATGCCCTACTTTCCCTAATACTTGTAAGTCTATTAGTTCTTGGATATGTTCCTCAAGAGCTTTTCTATACTTAGGACTAGAAGGATAGCCTGGCCTTCTTAAGTTTGGAGGATAAGGAGGCTTGGTTCTCAAAGAAGACTTTCAATATATCTTTCTTCTGTTCCTCAGAAAGTTTCATATTCAGGGCTGCTTGAGAGAAATATTCTTGGTCAAATCCTTCTAAATGCTTTTGATAATTAGAGGAGGGGAAGTTAGACCAAATGGTGCATATCTTAAACTTCTTGTCCCAATTACCTCCTACTGTGAAGTATCTCACTTTACTCTGGAACACATCTATAACATATAGACATAAGGCATCATTACCAAGTATTAGGTAGTCACATAGTCCGTTGAGAAATACAACAAATTCCACTTGTATCCTCAAAGACCCTCTATTATAAGGTAGTATTATAGGAGCAGTCCATACTCCAATAGCATTCATGGTAGAGTTGCAAGAGCTGAACATAGCTTTTGGGACGGGAAAAAGGTGTTCTTTCCAATTGGGGTCCCATTTGTTTAAGAATTCAGCACAGAAACATGAGCAGAAAGCTCCACTATCCAGTAATAACCTTATAGGTCTGTTTTTATACAATCACGTTGCATAACAAGTTTGACAAGTGGTATAACTTTTTCCACTCATTGGTTTAACTGTTAATGGTTTGACATCCGTAATATGTCTAGGAATTATAGTAGGATCCCATTGTTGGGGCAAGCTAGAATCCCCATGGATGTTATTGATTTCTACAGAAGTGCCTATATCTCCTTCTATAACATTGAAAGGGTAGGTCAGGATCAATTCACATTCAGAAAGAGATCCTTCAGTATCAGCTATATCTTCATAGTTCTGATTCCCTTCAAACTCCTAAGCTCCTTCCAAGAATGCTATCTTTCTTTTTGGTAATGGGCAGTCTTGTCTCATATGCCCAGTCTTGTTACAATTCCAACAAGTTGCAGGCATCCTCTCTTTATACCTATTCTCATTAGGTTTCTTATTATCAGAGGCATTCATCAGAGGAGGTTGTTCTCTGGTTTTGTTGATGTTATAGTTCTCTTTTGGTCTGGAAGGGGCTTTCTTGTCTAACCCATTCATGTCTATTACTTCCTCTATCACATTGATTAGAGTTGGCAAGTCAGCATCCATAATCATCCTACATCTTACACTATGCTTAAGGTTGCCAGGAAACAGGTTGAGGAGTCTTTAATTTACTTCCTCTTTATCAGCATCTGGATAGAAGCAATTCAACCTTTTCTTCTGTTTCAAGCACCATTTGTGAGGTTTATCCTTGGAGGGGTCAAATGAGGAGTTTTTGAAATTTTTCATCATTTTTATTTTCCACATCCTAGAACCAAATTGTTCTTTAATTAGAAGTTTCCAAGAATCCCATGGTAAGGATCCTACTTCTTCTCTTTTACTGATAAACCAGTCAAATGCTACTCCTTCAAATAGCCTGGGCAGCCTGACTACTGCTATAGCTTCTGGTAGGTCATAAGAGTTAATAGTGTAGACAATAAATTTAATAAAATTTATATGATTGTATTCTACTTCACCGGAAAACTTGGGCCATTCAGAAATAGGGGGTAAAAGTTTTAGTGCTTGCTCCATCTCAGGGGTAGGACTAGGCCTAAAGGTGTCACTCCTATGCATTCCTAATAAGGGTGGTGCATAAGGAGTAGTGGTTTGTCTGGGAGGTTTTGGTTCCTCTGTGGTACTCCCCAAGGGGTTAGTCAGATGGAATTTCAAGTCTCTAAGATCATTTTTGATCAGATTAAGTTGCAGGTCCACTTTGTTATTAAGCACATCAAATTTTTCACTAAGGGATAGAATAGAGCTGTTAGTAGTGGTAACCAATTCTTCTTTTAAGGGGTGGAAAGACATAATAAGATCTTCTTGGATTCCTGATAACATATTCTCAATGGTTTGAGTCTGTCTGATCCTACCTTGATTAATTGTCTCCAATAACTTTTCTGTGTGTTCTTTGATTTCTTCCATTCCTACCGTCTTTTTTTGGTTATTAATCAATTTGGCTACTACTGAGGTTAATTTATCCATTTGGGTATAAACACCATCCAAAGTTTCACAAAAAATTTTGAAATTATGGCGCATATCATTAGAAAAGGAAGTAATTACATCAGAGGTTTTTTTGGGCTCAGAGTTAGAAGCTAATTGTTATAAACCTTTTTCCATTTTTTGAGCTAGGGATATTATCTGATCCCAGTCTTTCTTTCCCTTTGGTTTGGGATGGGAAGAGGATCTCTTCTTTCCTGATCCTTTGCCTTTCAGTTGGGCTAATTGATCCCAAGGATTCCACTTTTCTACGTAGGATTCTACCTCTTTCCTTGTAATCATTTTCTGAAGAGCTATCTGGGTGGCTTTTGCCTGGGAGAGTATCTTTTTAATAGAAACAATGTCCTCCTTGGCTTGGGCTTCTTTGAATTCTTCCCAATATTTCACGTGCTCTTTGACTAAGTCTTTGATTGATTCTGCTGGGGTGGCTGCAGGGAATCTTTTTGTAAATGAGGGTGGCTTGATTCTACTACCTTCTCCGGCTCTAGGTTGGGAGAGGGCAGAAGTAATTGGTGCTGCTCCTTGTCCATCAACATTTGATCCATGGGTTCTAGTCCCTTCATGGTTGTCCTTATTGGTGGTCTCACGGTTACTGAGAGCTGTTGGCAAAGATCCATAGGAGGGAATTCTTCCTGAGGCTCTTGTGTTAGGTCTATTCATTTCAGAATAATATGTTTATAAGTGTTTCACAGAAAAAATCTGTAAAAAAATAAGTTTTATTCAAAACTCACTTAAGTTGATGTTCAAAGGTACCAAGACCTTATTGGGGTTAAATTGATCCTTAGTAGGTGATCCTACGGGGTCTTGGTGTGTTCCAATGAGGTATTCACCTGCCCAATCAATATTTTCAGGGTGTCCAGAGATATCTGGGATTTCCTGATACAATAAATCAACTTCAGTAGCGGTGGTTTCTGGTACAGGAGGGTTCACTGATTAAAAAGTTTATTTTATTGGTTAATAAAATATATCAATATTATTTTAAAAAAATAATATGGTAATACAAGTTGTATACTTACTTTTATATTTCAAAAAGTAATCTACACGGTATTTCTCCCAAGCTTTTTGTTTCCTTAATAGGGCCTGAAAGTTGATACACCTTTCAAGATCTTATTTTTCAAGGAGTTTATCAAAGTGTTTATGTGCAGAAGAGATATTAAGTTGCTCAGCTTGAGTTAAAGCTTTCCAACCAGTAGGTTTATAATTTTTAATATATCCTTCTTTACTTATCTCAAAAGATTTAAATAATAGATTATTAATTCTGCATTGGATTTTAAATCCACTACAAAAGAATTTAATGATAAATCATGGTTATAAAGTCAGATAAATTTATCTTTGATTTTATTTTTTTGTGGAATTTCTGGTACAAGGTATTAAATATAATAAAATGGAATATTTCCTGGCCAGACCCCCAATTGTCAGCCTCCTGGATGCCAAGACCCTTGCTATCCTTTAGCTACCAGAGATGATAGAATGAATAATAAATATATTATTTGATGAATGCAGCAGAAATACCTAAAATATTTGGATTAAGATAGTTGCAAGGTAAAGTGGTTTGGTTATGGTTTTTTGTTTTAATTCAATATGAATAAATTGATTATTAAATATTTTTATAGAGGGGCCACAATTATATTGGGGATCTTTAACACCTCTCTTCAGGGATTTCAGTATGAAAACACGTAGTCCTAGTTGCTTTGGGCTCTTTAGTATAAAGGATCTTTTAGCCAAAGATAATATGTATATAAAATACACGGTGGAGTGGCAGGGCCTTGTAGCCAAGCTTCTACGACAGAGAAAGGATTATAAAACTCACTGGTATATTATTAAATCCTTTGGGTATCTTTTTGAGACATGCACTGATGGGTTAAACCTGTATACTGGGGTTATAAGGTTGTTCAGAAGTTTTAATTGATAAAAAAGAGGATGAGGACGGATATTATTGATCAGACTTAGCCATAAATCACTTACTTATCTCTTATAAGTACTTGATTACCTTTGCACGGTGTCTGGATATAAATATAACTGGGTCTCTGCCCATCAATATGCTCAAAAGAGCTCTTTATTTATAGCTTTTGGAGTCCCAACATTGTCCTTCTGAGGGGTTCAGGGGCTCAAAGGAACAGACACTAAGGCTAGCAGGGTAACCAGGGGTAGCCTGTAGTGTGTCATTGGTGCTATAGCATGGGTAGCATCTAATTCCTCAGGGTATGGGAATTATTCTACTTCATAATAGATATTAGGATGTGTGAAAACACTAATCAGTCCCATTTATGTATTATTTAATTAATTATCCTTAGTAAATTTTCCCAGTAATATAATAATTATATAAATAGAAATTTCTAAGGACATCCTGATGTCAGGTGAGTTCACATTAGGGCGTATCAAAGTTAGCAAACCCGCCATTAGAAACCCGCCATTTTTTTTGACAAAACCCGCCATTTTTAATGGCGGGTTTCTGAAATACACATAAACCCTAACTGGTGTATTTCAAAATGGAGTGTTTCATGAAAATGGCGGATTTCAATCATCAAACACGCCATTAAACCCTCCATTTATGCATCATCATCCATCCACCATCCATCACATCAAAAACACCCATCCACATCAGCAAATCCATACTGGTCCCATCTCCATCGCATCACACACATCTCTATTGTTTTTCACATACCTTCACATACCCATCTTCACACAAATCCCATCATCATCTCATCACCCC
Source organism: Puccinia polysora (assembly GCA_025617555.3). Lineage (NCBI taxonomy): Eukaryota > Fungi > Basidiomycota > Pucciniomycetes > Pucciniales > Pucciniaceae > Puccinia > Puccinia polysora. Next base: position 31,932,683 of record CM062615.1, read on the forward strand.
ACATCACTCACCACCTTTCTCAACATGTCCAATCAAACATCCCGCCAGCATGTTAGAAACGCAAAAAAGCTGACTGAACTTTTGCTACTGTTTGACTCCCATTCAGACTCTGATTCAGACTCCGATTTGGAATCAACTTGGTTAGCTTTGAATTCTCTGTTGGCAAAGAAATACATGGTTCCAAGAATACACACTCTCCATAACCCTATGTATGAAAGGCAAAAGCTTCATCTCATCCCTGACTTAAGCTTCCAGCAACTGTTCCAAACTTTGTTGCCTTCTTTCATGAAACTTTTGGCAATGATTGAAGACAACCACATCTTCCAGAACAATTCTCAAAATCCTCAACGCAATCCAGCCATCCAACTTGCCGTTGCTCTTTGTAGATTGGGGTCAAATGGAAATGGAGCAGCAATCCATCGATTGGAAAATATATTCTCAGTCAGTTACGGAAGCATTGACTTATACACCAAAAGAGTCATGATTGCTATCCTATCTTTCCGCCGCTTGGTCCTTTCATGGCCAACCAAAGAAGAACGCAAGGAGATATCTCAAGTAATGGAGACAGAAGGCTTTCTTGGTTGCATTGGTTTCGTTGATGGAACCACCATCCCCTTGAGTCAAAAACCCAACCTAGATGGCAACCACTATTTTGATCGTAAAAAAAGGCAATTGATTCATTTCTTTTCCAATTGCTATGATAAAACTTTGAATCACACACTGACCAAATATGTTCCATCTCTTTGTTTAGATACTCCGTGGCACTAAAAATTGTTTGCAATAACAACAAGAAGTTCATCTCCCTCCATGCTGGCCTTCCAGGTTCTTGTCATGAGTCATATGTTTTCAATTGGATGCGGATTGCCCAACAAACAGAGATCTACTTTGACCAAGATCAATACCTTCTGGCCGATTTGGCTTATGCTAGGGGGAAATATGTAGTTCCAGCATACCGGAATGTTTCGTCCAATTATCAAGGAAAAACCAATTTTAACTATCATCTTGCCCAATCATGAGTTCGGATTGAGCATGCCATAGGAATTCTGAAAGGAAGATGGGCCAGCTTACGGGAGATGCGAAACCAGCTCCAATGTTCCAAAGATATGAGGTTCCTCATCAACTGGATTATCACTTGTGTAATCCTTCACAACCTTTTGGCCAACATCAAAGATGAATGGGACGAAATATTCCAAGATGATATTTCTGATTGGCCTCAAGTCATCCCTGTCTCATCTGGTCCCTCATCTTCTTCTATGAGAGAGCAGATTCTTCCTCTCACCCTTGCTTGCTTTGATGAGTAATTTTTGATTTTGAAATTGGTAAAAATTCCCTTCACCGTATTTTTTTGGTTTTGGTTGTTCACCCAAGATTCATAGGCTGAGTTTTTTTTTTTATTTTTTTTTTTAGTGGACTTGAATCCAAAAACACCTCCACCTCAAACCCTGCCACTCACCAAATGCCACCCCCCTCCCCCTCAACACTCAACCCCTTCAACCTCACCCCACTCACTCACCGGTCAAACCCTGCCTCCTCCTCACCAAACCACCTCACTCATCACCACCACCTTACTCACCACCACCACCTCATCTCACCTCACTCACTGAATCCCCTCCTCCTAATCCTGGTAAGACCCCTCCACCCTCTTCCTCTTCCTTCCCCTCACCAGTTGCTGATCCTTTGATCATTCAACCTTTAGTCCCCCCTGGATCCATCTCTCTATCCATCAAGGTGAGCCCCTCCCCTCCTCCAATTCCTCCTCTCATTGATTGAGCAATTGATTGCCAATGTTGGGGGTATTTTATTGGAATGAGATGGTGACATTATGAAAACCAAGGGGCAAATAAACAAAAGGATTGATGTTTTAGGCATGGCGCGGCCACAGCCCAATCAATCAAATACCATCATCAATTAGAAAGCAATTTTCATGGTTTCCTTAATTGACGCATTCATGCAAGGCATTCAATATCCGGCATGCTTTGGTTGAAAAACCAAAGCACCTTTTAGGGAAACACGGAAAGAGTGAATAATGCCTTCTGGCATGGTTGAACTTCTTGTTACTTTTGGATGTTGAAGTAACATCTGAGTTTGGTAGTCTGTGTTGTTTTCCTACTACTAGAGGCTTTGATCCATGTTGTGTCTCCTTGGAATCTCCTGAAACGCCAAGCTCATCAAAACTACAAACCGTGTTTCAGGATGACACCCAGGAATCACAACATGAATGGAAAACCCAAAGAAAAATAATGCAGAATCAAAACTAGAGGCTTTGATCCATGTTGTGTCTCCTTGGCATCTCCTGAAACGCCAAGCTCATCAAAACTACAAACCGTGTTTCAGGATGACACCCAGGAATCACAACATGAATGGAAAACCCAAAGGAAAATAATGCAGAATCAAAATTTCAATTAGTAATTTTATTGTTGAAGGATATTGAGGAATAAAGCTTAAATCCCATACCCATTTTTACTAGACATGCCTTCATTAAATTCCATCAATATTGATATCTACAAAAAATGAAATTCCATCAATATTGATATCTACAAAAATTGAATACCCTCTTGTTTTTTAAAAAAAAAGGTTACTTACCAATGGGGTCGTGGTCGTGGTGGATGAGGTGGATGAGGTGGGTGATGGTGGGTGGTGGTGGGTGGTGGTGGGGGGTGGTCGGTGTAGGTCAGTGTTGGTGTGGTCCAGGTTACTAAATAGCTTCCTAGGTGGGGAGGGGATTGGAAAACCCACCCACCAAGCCTGTCCCTCCCCCCTTGCTTGCTTGCTGGGTGGGGAGCGGATTTGAAATCCCTCCCCCCTTCCCCCCCCTAAATCTCCCCCCTTGCTCAATTGCTAGGTGGGGATGGACTTTGAAATCCCCCCCTCCTTCCCCCCTCCCTCCCCCTCCCTCCCCCCTTGATCTCCCCCCTCTTTCGCTCGCTAGGTGGGGAGCGGATTTGAAATCCCCCCCCCCCTCCCTCCCCCCTCAATGTCCCCCTCGCTCACTCGCTGGGCAGGGGGGTGATGAAGTGCCCCCCACCGCGAGCCCCACCAGCTCCTTCCCCCTTGCTTGCTTGCCGGGAGGGGGGGTGATGCAGTCCCCCCCACCACAAGCCGGTGGCTCGCTCCCCCCTTGCTTGGTTGCTGGGCGGGGGGTGATGAAGTCCCCCCCATTGCAAGCCCGTGGCTCGCTCCCCCCTCGCTTGGTTGCTGGGCGGGGGGGTGATGAAGTCCCCCCCCACTGCAAGCCCCACCGGCCCCCCCCCCTTTGCCGCTCGCTTGGTCTACCCACCAAGCCGGCCCCCCCCACTGCGAGCCCCACCAGCCCCCCCCTTTGCCGCTTGCTTGGTCTGCCCACCGAGCCGGCCCCCCCCCACTGCAAGCCCCACCGGCCCCCCCCCCTTCGCCGCTTGCTTGGTCCACCCACCAAGCCGGCCCCCCCCCACTGCAAGCCCCACCGGCCCCCCCCCCTTTTGGCCGCTTGCTCGGTCTGCCCACCAAGCCGGGCCCCCCCACTGCAAGCCCCACCAGCCCCCCCCCTTTGCCGCTTGCTTGGTGCGCCCACCGAGTTGGCCCCCCCCTTTACCACTCGCTTGGTTGGGGGGGTGATGAAATCCCCCCACCGAGCTGCCCCCCCCCCTTCGCCGCTTGCTCGGTTGGGGGGTGATGAAATCCCCCCACCGAGCCAGGCCCTCCCTCCCGCCTCGCTCGCTTGCTTGGTTGGGGGGTGATGAAGTCCCCCCAACAAGCTGCCCCCCCCTTTGCCACTTGCTTGGTCGGGGGGTGATGAAATCCCCCCACCAAGCCGGGCCCTCCCTCCCGCCTTGCTTGCTCGCTTGGTTGGGGGGTGATGAAGTCCCCCCACCAAGCTGCCCCCCCTTCGCCGCTTGCTTGGTTGGGGGGTGATGAAATCCCCCCACCGAGCCGGGCCCTCCCTCCCGCCTTGCTCGCTCGCTTGGTTGGGGGGTGATGAAGTCCCCCCAACGAGCTTCTCCCCCCCTTTGCCACTTGCTCGGTCGGGGGGTGATGAAATCCCCCCACCAAGCCAGGCCCTCCCTCCCGCCTTGCTTGCTCGCTCGGTTGGGGGGTGATGAAGTCCCCCCAACGAGCCAGGCCATGCTTGGTGCATCGACCTCTTTGAAAAAAGCAAAAAAAAAAATCAAAAAAAAAACCCAAAAAAAACCAAAAAAAAAAAAAAACAAAAAACAAAAAAAAAACCAAAAAAAACCAAAAAAAAAACCAAAAAAAAACCAAAAAAAAACCAAAAAAAAACCAAAAAAAAAGCATAAAAAAACCGAAAAAAAAACAAAAAAAAAAACAAAAAAAAAAAAAAAAAACCAAAAAAAACATAAAAAACCATAAAAAAAACCATAAAAAAAACCAAGAAAAAACCATAAAAAAACACAAAAAAAAACACCAAAAAAAAAAACACAAAAAAACACACCAAAAAAACACCAAAAAAAAAAGAAGTCTTCAATTGATGACTTGAATGTGAAAGATCATAGGGTATATAAATAAATAAGCCCCACTTTGCTCAAAGCAAGCCCGCGGCCATCTCCGTCGGCCATGCTTGCATCTGTGGGGGGGGGGTTCCCCCTTGCTCGCAGCAAGCCCAGTGGGGGGTGGTTCCCCCCTTGCTTGCAGCAAGCCCACCGCCATCTCCCACGGCCATCCCCCCTCGCTCGCATTGCAAAGCATGATCAGACTAAGCTAACAATCTGACTTTAAAGGAGGTCATTGTCGTGGCGTATGTTTGACCCCAAAGTATTTCAGCGCTGGAAATGGTCAACATATTGGGCCAGTGTCTTTATGTCAATGAGATTGCGGCCTGTACAACGGCATAATCCATTGGGCCTTTTCAATGGTCATCAATGTGAGAGGATTGGCACTTGGTCAGTCGGGCCAAATTGTTTCATTTGCAACCTTGGGTTTGAAATGGTTTGGGCGGCTAACAAGTACAAGCACTGTACTTTCCAGCTGTGGACACAGCAACCCATACCAGAATGGCCATGTCACTCCAAATTAATAAAAAAAACTCAGAGCACTTGTAGGGACATGAAAAACGGCCAAATTTACTCTAGAGAAAAAAATATCAATAAAAACAAAAAAGATTTGTATATTGGTGGGGTTAAGAATGCTCTCAAACGTTGTTGTAGTAAAAAATAATTTTTTTTTTCTTTCATCCATGCAAATATATTTACAAGCCCAGCATTTGAGTAATCTGCTGTATTTCTTCTACCAATCTACCACTGCCAATGCAAGCCAAAGCTACTGATACCTTATCCTTTTTTTTGTTTGCCCGTTGTTCCCTCTCCTTTTCCAGTTGCACTTGCTTTTGATCCTTCTCCTTTTCCTCTTTTTGAAACTCTAGCTCAGCTTGTTTCAACCTCCACTCAGCATCCAATTTTTGTTGATTAGCCAAAGTCTTGGCTTGCTGCTTTTGACCATCCATGGCCAGTTGGCGATCCCACTTTTGCTTTTCAAACTGAAGTTTATCTGATTCAATTTGTGATTTCACTGTTTTTTGGAGGGGAATGGCTATGAGCATGATTTTGAAAGCAAGGATATTGAATCAATCAACTTACATGAATCTCGCCTCTCCATGATTTCTTCAAAGCCCGAAAAACTGGAAGTGTTTCTCCTCTTTTGATGACTTTTGGGGTTGACATTGATGGAATTGGAGGCCTTTTGCTTACCCTTGGCAGAGGAGGTTTGAGTCTGAAAGTCCTCACTAATATTTGAAGGCGATGTGGGAGGCCCCATTGGCTTGAGTTTTTGGCCAATCAAAAATGAATGAGCCTGTTTTTTTAAAATGTAAATCAGTCTGGAGCAACCAGACAGAATTGAAAACAATTTAGTTCCTTACTTGAGCAGATGTTGATGGCAACGGTGATCCAGGAATAACATCCTCCTCATTGGGCAAGTTCTCCAGTTGTTCTGCCCCAGGAAGAGAGCAATCAAAAGAAGGAAGTGAGGGGTCCAAGGTTGGGATTGACTGATCAATCAATACCAAAGTAGAAGTGATTGGAGCCAATTGTGTTTGAATATCCTCCTCGTCATAAGATGGGGGCCACTCAAAGGCCAAGGTTTCATCAAGGTCCCCGTTGGTAGGCTGAGCATCCCCAGCCAAGTCCTTGGCATCAACGGAATCGGATTGTTGGGCATCAAAATCAGCTAGGGGGGTGATGTTGGCCTTCTTTCCAAAGATTTCATCCATTTGAATATAAAAAGGACAAATGGAGTCCAACTTATCAACCACCGAGTTGAGTCCTTTGGCTTTGTCCAAGTTGGTGATACCAAAGCCAGTGGAGATAGACATGGAGTGGGACTTTTTGTACTTGGCTTGATAGTTTTTGAACCGCTCCCTCATCTGTTTGGAAGACAGATCCAGCCTACCTTTTGTTTTGTTCTTGAGTTCATTGGCCATCAGGAGATAACCATTGACCTTAGAGGATTGAGGTCGGCCAACACGTGTTTTGTTGTTGGATCCAAAGCAGGCATTGTAGTTGGAGGGAATTTTCAGCCAGTTAACCAGGATGATGTGATCAGCTCTCTTGAGCTGACTTGAGCCCTTGGAAGCTTATGGGGGAGGATTTTTTGTTTTGGAGTTCCTTGGTGATGTTCTCTTGGGTGTGTTGGACTTGTGGGGGGAGGTTTGCTGAGGGGCCATTTGAAAGAGTTTGGGCTACACCAGTGATGAGAGCAATAAAGTGATGAGAGTGGTGAAGTTTTGAGAGCAATAAAGTGGATGAGAGTGATCAAGTGACGAGAGTGGTTAAGTGATGAGAGTGATGAAGTTTTGAGAGCGATGAAGTGGATGAGAGTGATCAATTGATGAGAGCGATAAAGTGATGAGAGTGGTCAATCAATTTTATGATGAGGGTGGGGGTAAAACATTTTCCGATGAGGTCAGAGGTAGAAGGAGGTGGGAAGACAGGGGTGTATGACGCGGACAGGTGGTGGAAGCATTTAAATACTTTATTTGAAAAAACCCACTTATTTCAGGTTAACTTTGACAGGTCTGGTCTGAAATAAGTGGGTGTTTTTGATTTTTAATGGCGGGTTTGAAATGGCAGATTTGGGTTGAAACCCGCCATTAAAAATGGCGGGTTTAATTAACTTTGACACCCCCTATTATGTATTAAATAACTGGAGTAAATTCATGATATTGATTTTACTCCTTATTTTCAAGTTCCAGTTAATTTACTAAAATAGTTACTTAAAAATATAAGTAATGGGAATTCATGTAATATTGTTACATAATTAGTTTCTTTAGTATGTCACAAACATATTGGTGTCTAGAAATTCTCATAAAAGTATATTGAAGTATTTTAATATATTTTTAGAATTTGTCATTGTCTTATTTTTGACATTCTTGGTACTTCAAATTATTTTTAATAAAAAATAATTATAAGGGTTATTTAAGTATTTTTATATAATAGTATGTACATTTAGAATATCTACTATCCAGGGGAACATTTATTAAATATGTAGAATGTTCCCGTGTGGGTTTTAGCATGTTTACGCGGGACCTGAGCCTCTCAGGCCGCCTGTCACTCTGTCAACCCGTAGTCCCGCGTCTGCGTACTTGTCAGAGGCCTGGGGCTGCGTACACAACCTTGAAGGAGTGACAGAACTGTATCTCAGCCCCGCGCGGGTGCATTGGCTGCCGCGGCTGCATGCGGGAATTGTGACAAAACACATTTCTGTCTGTAACTCCTAAAATATACACAACACCTCAATTCTGACTGAATTTTATGTGTGAAACCTATACGTGACAATGTTTGTGAAATATGTAATTGACCAAAAGCTCAATAATGGAGCCGTAGTATTTTGGTCTTTCTTTCCTGAATTATTTAAAAATATAGGGAGTGGGATTTCAAGGGTAGGGTCAGTGAGTGACCCTACCTGATTTTGGGTGGACAATCCATTTCTGTAATAATATTTATGGTTTTCCTACTCCTTCTTAGTTTAATTGTGTTATGATTATTTTTTTATGTTATTTTTGTTACTTTTGCAGCTTGCTCTGCAATGGTAGCAAGCTGACATTGTTGCAGGGCTACACAACTACATTTAATCAATGTAGGGCCCCACAAAACTCAAATGTGGTTGAGCTGGCAGTGTGGCATGGAAAAATAGCTACATTGGAGCCATGTGGGGCTCTACACGGCCCAAATTTAGCTGTGCAGTCACCACACCATGGTCCGGTGCCATGTGGAGTACAGCCTGACCACACTCAAATTGTGTGGGGTCTGCACAGCTCAGGTGTAGCTGGGTAGCCATTATACATGGCTTTAATGAGCCGTGTACATGGCTCATTTGAGCCATGAATTTAAAATCACCCTTTCATCAATGAGAAATTGCTGAAAGGCAAAGAAAACCTTCAATTGATAGGCACCAATGACCAACTAGTGGAAAATTTCACTAAAGCACTAGGTGCAAACAAATAAGGGAAGTTCACCATGCAATTTTTTGGATTCCCCCCATGAGGCTATCAGAGTTCCTTTTCATTGCTTCTTCTTGTTTTCTCTTGATTTTTGTTCCTTACCCCCTTTTTTTTTTATTATTCCCCCCATTACTTTTTCTTTCTCTTTCATTTTTTATTTTGGAAGACTACATTTATTTTTTTGGGGGGAAACATTAAGATATAACATACATCATTACATACTTACTAGAATATTCTACATGCATACAAGATATCCTATACTAGAATCACGCAGAACATTATAGATACACAACAATAAATACATAACTCAGAATATAAAAGAGAGCATTTGTTGTATCTAGAGAATGATTCCTTGGGGGAAGTATATATATTATTATTCATGCATTTTTGCCAAATATCCAATTATATCCAAGATTGAAAACTTGATGCATATGATGGTTCTCTGTTGTGCATCCTCCTTGGTAAGCGCATAAAGTTCTTGTATTTGTTTTTGATGTTGCACCTTTGCTGACAGAAGATTGGATTTCAAACAATCTTTCTCAAATCACTTCAAACAAGATCCAAGCCTTGTCTTTTAAATGGAAGCAGATTAAACCTTACCGGTGTGCCTTCTGGCCTAGATAGCTCCACAACTTGCCTCCCACCTACAAAGTCTTGATGCAGTTGACCTTGGAATCATGCGCATAAACCACTGTGAATTTAAATTCCCCTTACCCACATCAATTAGACCCCAAAATATGGTTCTTTCCAACATGGAACAGATCTGGAACACAATGATCTATCCCAGTACACCTGTTGTATTGCTTAGCGCATCACCTGCAGGTTAAGCTGGGCTGAAATAGGAGTTACAGTAGAAATGTTCCTAACCCAAACTGTTCTGTGGACTGGTTTTTCTATGGGTTATGATAGCTCATAGGATTGGAGAGAAACCTATAATAACCCATGATTTTCATGGGTTATAGAAGCATTTTTTACTCACCCATGCAAATCATGGGTCAGGAAAGGCAGGTGGCACATGGTATGGGGGGACTGAGGTGTTATTTAGTTGAAGGATAGGCGTAGCAGACAAAGGAAGAAAAGGGATAAGTTTATGGTCAGGAGGTCAAGAGATATATACTAATAATTTGGTGGAAGAGATGGTGAATATGATGGTTGCAATAGTATAGGATGGTGGAGATAGAGTTGAAGAAAGCACCAATCCTGTGTGCAAGAGGTATGCATGTGAGGAGATGGTTTATATTTCAGATGGTATGGGAAATATGTGGACTAAAAATAATGGGTTAGTAGGGTGGGGTAAAATAAGTTTTAAAGCCAAACTTGCAGCTTTATTGATTTTTGACCTATGTGTCACTGTGTTTGGGAGGATCATGGGTTAAGAGTTTTCTTTTGGCTGGCACCAATTTGCTGGATTGTTAATGCCATGGGCATATGCAAGTTGTGGATTTTCACAAGTATGTCTTAAGACAATTTCTACTGAAATGCAAAGAAACAAAGGATATGAATTCTTTCATGGCCTAAACTTTTCTGTTTTGTACTTTCATGGTCTGTTTCACCTCACGCTGTCTCATGAGGATCTAGCCCATCACTTGCACCCCTGGACTGCAGGGCGTTCTTGTATTCTTTGCTTAATATTCATAGTGATGAATTCAATATGCAAAACTACACTTTTTTTTATAAGAAAAGACCTAAAAATTTCATGTAATGATTTCACAAGACCTACATTCAGTACACTGTTTATCCCATGGTATCATCAAGTATGCAGGTGTAAATATTATGCTGCACTGCGCGCCAGAGAAAAACATTGGAGCTAGGAATACACCATTCTCACAAATTCCATCCCTAATTAGCTAGATAGTCAGGTTGCAATTTATCTTTATAGTCTCAATAGTGCGTATTGCCTTGAGATTTGCAGAGGATTCCCTTTTCAAAGTAGATGAATTGTGAAAATTAGAATAATAGAATTTCTCCAATGGCATCATTGGATTTAAAAGAGTATGTATGGTCTTGACTAGAGTATGGACCACAAATTTTGGGGAATTTAATAATTTGGATAGGGGACAAAATTTGAGTTGATTGGAAACATGTGAAGAATAAAAATCATTTTAAAGTTTCAATTAAATCATGGTTAAACTAAATTAATTTCAATTTATTGATCAAGAAGTAACTCGAACACAATATTCATCTTGAATGAATACGTTCTGGGATGTATCACACATAAAAACTAATTGAAAACAATGTTTTTAGTCTCAAATGAACTATGGTTGTCAGTCCTGTGTGTGACCACTACCCTTCTTGAGTGGCTGGATCTTCTCTTTGACAACTTTACATATAACTGACCATGTATGATCTTGCAGACAAAGACCAAAATTTGAAATTGTCCTCACTTGAGGTTTATTTTTTAGCAATGAGGAAATCAAAGCTACTGGAAACTGTTTGCAAATCAAATTGAAAGGGGGGATATTTTCATCAGGGTCAATAACCAAGGGGATTTGGGGAATGGCAACCAGCCTTCCTATGAAATCACCAGTTCCAATCTTGGAAACAATAACATAGCTACCCAATATTACAAAAAGGGTGAGGTTAAATTCACAGCTCCAACCGTGTGGTAGTTTTGTAGCCGACATGGCTCAAAAGAGCCATGGGGGCCCAAAGACGACTACAAAGGGCCGTTTCAAACACGCGCGACCCCTGGGAGTTGTTTAGGAGCCGTGTAACCCCCGTACGCGGCTCAAATTGGCCATTTTTGGGAGTGCACAACCCTCTGGAAGCCGGTCCAGAATTTTGGGCACCCCCTGAACCACACTTGGGTTCTTTCAACCCAAATTTGGGATTAATGCATACTTTATGGGACTGTTGTTTCATGTCTAGCAATCCCAAAGAAACATTAAAGAAAAACCCAAGTGAATTTAAAGTGAATAATTGTAAATCATATAAAAATCTGCAAACAATTCTTTCTTAACTTGAAAGTGAGCAAACTTTGTTTGATAAATCAAAAGTTGGATTGAATACTGAAGTATACCATTGCATTTTTTTTCATGGGAACAGTGGCAAGCCCTCCTTCTTCTGACATGGCTGCGTGGGAGGTATACATTGATAGTGCCATCAACAAAGCTTTGGAAAAAGAAAAAAAGGATTTTGTTAATGAAACATTGTAAGCCCAAATTGCATCATCATCAAGGGTGACAATTGAGAAACAAAATGATTCACAAATGGACATGACCACTGGTGGTGAGTAAAATTTTGTGTTACTGGTCTTTGCCATATTTAATTTGATTGAAACTGATGGGTTCATGTAAGCATGAAACTATGACTTAACCAATGAATTTTTACTAGATCCACTTGAACCACTTCCCTTGAGTGCTTTTCCTACTTGGGAAAAGGCACAAAAATATTTTCAAACAAGGGCAATGAAGCATGGTTATGCTTTAACAGTTTTCAAATGAAAGCATGACTAATATGTCAATTTAGCCTGTGATAGAAATGGTTCCTATTCAGGAAGTCTTCTTACCTGATGGTCTAGACAAACTCACACAAGGAAGGTTGGGTGCAAGTTTTTAATCCATGCAAGTCAAACAAAGGCAGACACCTTGTGGCGCCTCTCCTAAGAATAAACCAAACATAACCATCAACCATCTGAAAATCCCTCTGTGCATCTGCAACTGAGGAGAATCTCAGGGGTGGCCTTAGACAATCTAGTTGAAGGCACAAATGATGGCTTTTGTTTTTTTGGGTCTTTTTACTTTAGCGCTATTCAATTGGATACTACCGGTTTTTTTATTTTTTATTTATTTATTTCTTTTGTTTTTTTTAACAAAAAAATGAACATTCTTTGATTTTTTGGTTGCTTTCTGTTTTTTAGGAAGGTTTATTTAGTTTATGGGTTATGTAATTACCCTTTCATTCCTTTTCCTTTTCCTTTTTTTTTGCTCACTGCGGTCCAACGCCGTGTGGAATGCCACACTACTACATTTGAGCAATTTAAAACTCCACCCGGCTCAAATGTAGTTGTGTGGAATTCCACACGGCGGCGGACCGGGTTGGGTGGGCTGCACAACTCCGTGAGCCTTGTGGGGCTGTACACATCTCCAATTGGACCGTGTGCTTTGCCACAAAGCTCATTTACAACCATGTGAACTGCTCAATGAGCTGTGAATTTAGCATTACCATTACAAAAAAAAGCAAGTTCCATTGCAAAGAAAAATTGTAAGTTCCATGTTCCTCAAAACTATTATAGGAGCCCAAACTTCCAGAGTCAAGGTATGAGGAGGAAATTTGGGAATAAATAATTTGTTGAGGAACTCTTGTTGGTATAGATCCTGAGTATCATCTTGAAAAGGTTCATGGTTGCAATAAGTATTATAAAATTTGCTTCTCTGAATTTCCAGCAAGAGAATCTAGTAGAAATGTATTAATTTTTTAAACTGCTGAAATTTTTTAACACAAAATAGCATGGTCCATCAGGAAACCATTTTCAAGGTAAAAATGGTGCAAATTTGGAAAAAACTTCTTGATTAATTTATGAAAAGCTTGATATTCACTATGGCCATGAAAAAACATGAGTTTGGGAAGCATAATTTTGTTTGAACCCTGTATATAATTCAGGCCATCTTCAAAATTTTGTAAGAAATTCTGGTAATCAGGATGCCTTGCTGCATGAATATTTGAAGTAAGGTGCAAAATGTGAAAATTTCTCTAGAAGATATGATAAGATTTGAATAGATTTCTTGAGAACTGAAAACCAGCGGACTAGAGACAGGAGTTAGAATCATGAGGAAAAGATATTAAGAAGACAAAGAGAATGAGAGTACCAACAGATTTGAGTCACTTAGATAGTAGGAAAGAGATCAGAAGGCAAGGAGAGTTGGCAGCGATGAGATTGAAAGAGTGCAGACAGGGAAGACAGGAGACTACAAGGTTGAAGAGGTAGTTAGAAAAATCATACAAGGGTGATCTTGAGGATTGAGTTCTTACCAGGCAGAAGTTGGACAGCAAAGAGAGAATTCAGATCAGAGTGGAGGAGTTGAAAGTTTGGATTGGGGTGATGGTTTAGGGTTGCAAAGAATAAGGATTGAAAAGTTGAGGAATAAAGATAGAAAGAATAAGAAGACAAGGGATGAGAAAAAGAGAGGAGAATCAGAATCAGAAGAGAATTGAGAAGAGAAGAAGGAGAGAGTCATCCCTAGAAGTTTTCCCGGGGGCTCCGGGAGGTGAGGGAACCGGGGAAGAACAGAAATGTCAGAGGAACCCGTCTCAGTTTGTCTGCAGAGCCACTGGGACGGAGATTGAGTCAAAGGCAGAGCGCCAGGTGAGATGGCGTAGTCTCAACACCCCTCGTGACTGGTAAGAGAGTAAGCCAAAAGATCAACTATGGCTTGCCTCAAAGATTTTGCTTTGGAGGAGATGTAGAGAGGTTGGTGAAGAAGCCTTTGTAAGGGAGTCCGCAACAATAGAGTGACTTTGGATTAAGCTAAGCGTAAACTTGTTGTTTGCGTAGTCCTCACGCAGTCCTTTGGTTTTGATATCTATGTGTCTTGATTTAGAGTGCAACCCAAACTTCTTGATCTTGTCGTCTAAGCCCTTATTGTCAATATGTAGAGTGGGTTTTAGTTCAACAATTTGATGAATTTCACAGATGAGATGCTTGATACATTTGATTTCTAAGTAGCAGTCCAATAAGGCATTCAAATCAGATTTAGTGGAAGAGTATAGGATGTTTTTCTGTTGAGTAGAGTTCCAGATGGTTGGACTACCGTAATGAAGAATCACGTAACCAGTTTGAGATCTGCAGAGGGTTGGGTCATCGCCCCAGGTAGCATTGCTAAACCCGGAGAGAATATCTTGCCTTGGATTGTACTTGATTACCAATTCAAGATCTTTTGTTGTCTTGAGGTACTTCCAAACCTTCTTGACTTCCCTCCAGTGATTCATGCCCTGTTTGGCATTGAATCAGGCCAGACTAGAGACAGAGAATGAGATATCAGGCCGGGAGTAGTGGGCCAAGTGATTCAGAAGCCCAATAGCGGACCTATAGTTGATATTGAGTTGACAGAATTTGGCGTGGTCAACGTCGGAGGCAGGTTTGAGGTTTAGATTTTGAGTCAACGGAATGTGGGCATCCTTACAAGAGGTCAATTCAAGTTCTTCCAAGCCTTTCGCAATGTGTTTGGGCTGACTCAGGAGAATTTTGTCATCTTTGACTTCCATGAGCATGCCAAGTATGGTGTTAGGAGGATGGCACAAAGAATTCTTGAACCACTCAAGGAAGCTGAATTCAAAGAGTTCGGAGTTGCCTACATGAATAAGATCATCTACGTGAAAATAGAGGATTTTGCCGGTTTTGGCGTTGAGATACAGACAAGGGTTGCTGGTTGATTCATGATAACCTTGAGATTTGATCCATGACGTCAGAGTTTTGTACCAATTCTTGGGGGATTGCTTCAAGCCGTAAAGAGATTTCTTGAGTTTGAGGTAAGGAGATTTTCTAGATGACCCTTCTGGGGTCCTTATGATGACGTTTTTGTTAATAGGAGAATGAAGGAATGCACCCTTTACATTGAATTGGGTGATTTTCATTTTGTTTTTCAAGCCGCAGACAAGAGCCACTCAAAGGGAACCAAGTTTGCCGGTAGGTGCCCAAGTTTTGTAATAGTCTATTCCTAGGACCTGATCAAACCCTTGAACGCAGAGTCAAGCTTTGTATTTGATGGGGTCGCCATGGCAATTTTCTTTTATCTTGAAAACCCACTTTTTATTTAAGACATTGTCAGGGGTACCATGTTATTCTTCCCAGACATCTTGGAGTTCTATTGAGCTTAATTCCTCTTCCAAAGCTTGCTTCCACTTTGGCCATTCTGGACATTTGCGTGCTTCCTTGTAAGAGGGAGGCTCCTAGTAGTGGTGGAACCCATATTGTTGAGGTCTTCTTACTTGCCTTCTGGGTCTTTGAGAGACAGTTTGAATTGGAGGATCAGGGGCTGGCGACGGTAGAGGAGAAGGATCAGAAGGTGGAGAGACTATAGATGCTGAGTCATCTTGATCTGAGTCGGATTCGGAGGAATTGTCTTGAACTTCTCAAAAAGTATATCTCTTTTTGAGTGTTGAAGAGTTAAGTCCTTTTGACTCGGATTCAATTTAAGTGAAGAGGTTGATTCCCGGTGATTCAAGGAGAGTAAAATTGTGGAGTGGATTCTTGAGAAACTGTACATGTTTGGTTTCAATAATGGCACCAGATGAGCTAAGGATCAGATAAGAATGAAAAACGGGATTGAACCCAACTAAGATCCCTTCCAATCTGTTCTCATCAAATTTCCTTCCTTTTTGTAGTTTTTTCATCAGATAGATGACAGAAGATCCTACAGGTTTTAGATAATTATTAGGGAGTTTCTTGTTAAACATAAGTTCCCACGGGGATCAATCATTACCTTCCCTCGGAACTTGGTTGAGCATAAGGCAGCAGCTTCAAATCACAACATGCCAATAGCACTTGTTGAGCCTAGATGAGGAGAAGGTTGTGCAAGCTGATTCTACAATCGTCCTGTTAGCTCGTTTGGCTCTACTGTTGTGTTGTGAGTGATATGGCTCTGAAGTGAGGAGTTTGATGTGTTTAGATTTTGCAAATTCTTTCAGGGTGGAGTTAGTGAATTCCGTTCCTTTGTCTGAAAAGATTTTGGTAGGATAATAGTTTATTCGCTTGTATTTGGTCTCAAGGATGTTGATAATGACTTTGGGTGTTTCTTCTTTGGATTGGAGAGGAAATGCCGCAAGATAACCCGTGAAGTTGTCCACAAGCGTCAAGATGTATCAATTACCAGATTTTGACTGAGGAGTGATCTGTCCAATCAGATCTAAGTGAATTCGTTAGAGTGGTTTAGATGAGGGAAATGAGGTGCCTGGGAACGTAGCCCGTGTGATTTTGCTCCTTACACAGCCATCACACTGGAATTTGTCCAGTTTGTCTTTAGAGTAGAGGTCCTTGATGATTGATTTGAGCATGGAGCTGGAGGCATGACCATATGTCTTGTGGAGATTGGATAACGTTTGATCTTGGCTAAGTGGAGTAGTTGTTGATTGACTGGAATGATTACCAAGAGGTTATTCCCGGCAGTTTGAGGCTTCTCAATCACAAATAGGTTATCCCAAATTAAACCTCTAAGAATTATTGAATTGCCACAGGTAATATTGAATTGATCTTGTTTTTGAGATAAACTGCAGCCCTTCTTTGCCAGGAGGCTGGGACTGATCAGATTGACGACAATATCTGGGACATACATGCATTCTTCAAGCGTGATGATGGAATCTTTCCACTCAAGTCGCACGGTACCTGTCCCTTGTATTTTGAGGTTTGCTTCCAACTTGCCTGTCTTAATTTCCTTGAGTTCATTGTGTAGGTTGATAGAGATGAAATACTTTAGATCATTAAAAATATGTATATTTGCTCCTGAATCGAGAAGGAGATTGAATGTGCTGTCTGCGTTAATCCAGAGAGTGAGGAGGGAATGATATTTGATGGTAGGTGTCTTCTTTGTTCTATTCTTCCACTAATTTTGCTGTTTGATCCACCATTTGGGAGCAATCAGGGGATGAAGGTGGAAACAAGAAGATTCAGGATGAGGAGCATTTGGATTGTGAAAGCCTTCTTTGCATCTGATCCTCAGCTTTCTATTGTCTTTATTGAGTCTGCCCTTGAAAGTCACCAAGGAAACATTGGTGGCAGGTTTTCCAGTCTTGAATTGCACCTTCCTCTTGTTTTTGTATTGGGTTAAGTGATTGAATACAACTTCTACGGTTATCAATTTTTCGCCGTGCATGATTTGCTGTTTCAGATTCTCTAGATTTGATGGAAATTTGAATAGGATTAGATACGCCAGTATGTCATTTGGGAGATCTATTCCTAAGTGCACCATTTGAGTGAGAGATTTTTGGATGTCCATTATGAATCCTTTGATTGCATGTTTGTTGAATGGAGATTGAAGGAATTGGTTGAAAATACATGCTCTATTAGCTGTTTTGGATGAGGAAAATCTACGTGTGATCTCGGTCCAGAGTAGCTTGGAAGATGTGATGTTTGAGGCATTGACAACATTGGCGTGTGTGGTGCTGTTTAGTTTGGATAGGATGATTGCCCAGATCTCTTGGTCTTGTTGTACTGGGAGTTT
Organism: Puccinia polysora; assembly: GCA_025617555.3. Classification (NCBI taxonomy): domain Eukaryota; kingdom Fungi; phylum Basidiomycota; class Pucciniomycetes; order Pucciniales; family Pucciniaceae; genus Puccinia; species Puccinia polysora. The sequence goes on from CM062615.1 coordinate 31,950,269, forward strand.
TCCAAGGTTCTTAATCATGACGTCCTTGATATCCTTAAGATTGAATAGCATCAACATTTTATCACGCCAAATGGGATAGTTGTCCTCGTTGAGTGGGGGAATGGCATTGAAGGAAGCCTTGAGTGCAACTTGATGGAAATAGTCACTTGCTCCGGCTGGTTTGTTCATTTTTGATAACGCGGAGTCGTCCTTTGGCTTTTAACCGTGATAATATTTGAATAGATTTCTTGAGAACTGAAAACGAGCAGACTAGAGACAGGAGTTAGAATAGTGAGGAAAAGATATTAAGAAGACAAAGAGAATGAGAGTACCAACAGCTTCGAGTCACTTAGATATTAGGAAAGAGATCAGAAGGCAAGGAGAGTTGGCGGCAATGAGATTGAAAGAGTGCAGAAAGGAAAGACAGGAGACTACAAGGTGGAAGAGGTAGTTAGAAAAATCATACAAGGGTGATCTTGAGGATTTAGTTCTTACCAGGCAGAAGTTGCACGGCAAAGAGAGAGTTCAGATCAGAGTGGAGGAGTTAAAAGTTTGGATTGGGGTGATGGTTTAGGTTTGCAAAGAATAAGGATTGAAAAGTTGAGGAATAAAGATAGAAAGAATAAGAAGACAAGGGATGAGAAAAAGAGAGGAGAATCAGAATCAGAAGAAAATCGAGAAGAGAAGAAGAAGAGAGTTGTCACTAAAAGTTTGCCCGGGGGCTCCGGGAGGTGAGGAGATGGGGGAAGAACAGACATGTCACGGGAACCCGTCTCAGTTTGTCTGGGGAGCCACTGGGATGGAGATTGAGTGAAAGGCGGAGCGCCAGGTGAGATGGCGTAGTCTCAAAAAGATAGATTTACACAAAATTGCATCAAAAAATTTTGGATGTTTAAATTTTGGAACCACAGGTAAAATTTGACTTAGGTCTCCAGCAAGGACCATAAACGTTCCTCCAAAAAGTAGGTTTTAATGCTTGAGTCCTTGAAGTAGGCTTTCAACCAACTCAAGCAAATGCCCATGAAAAAAAGGTTCTTCCTCTCAGATTATAAAAGAAGCCTGCTTGAGAGATTCACAGTTTTGAGAATTCTTTGATACTATTCATAAAGAGTAGCAATTTAAACTTAAGGGAATCCCAAAGTCGAGATGATCTGTCCTTCCATTTGATAGATTTATGGAATCTATTCCACTGCCAGAATATGCTATAGCTATTCTTCAATATGATCTTACAGAAGCCACAAAGCATTTTTATTGGAAGTTTTTCTCATAAAAACAAGGTCCACCAATAAAGAAATAAGAGGGTTGAAGAAAATTGCATGAATTCATTATCCGATCAAATATTTACTTCTGTCTATGATTAAAAAGAGATTTTTTTTTGCAAGTCTGATTTCTTTATGAAGCATTTTTTTCTTTCTCAAGGATCCATTTCCTTTTGTTCCTTATTACCTCCACTGATAAATAAATTCTTGGAATATCAGTGAATGCTTTATCAACACTTTTTGCAAAATTTTGAAATATGATAGGGGTTAAGGATCTTAATATTTCATTTGTTAGAACTTATTGATCTGTCATTCCATCAAAAATTGAATCATAAAACATAAAATTGAATCAAAAATTTGTAGGTGTTGTGTTTTTTCAGGCAGAATACGTGCCAGAAGCATTCCAAACAACGTACTTAACTCAGAATGTCAAAGATATTCCTCATCCTCTTCAATTTTTATTTCCAAATGATGGTCATCCTCCAGTAGGCCCTTTGCCAAGTCAGCCTCTCTGAAAGTTATATAAGAAATTTAATTCAACTTCTTTAGGTGATTAAAAGAAGTTTTACATAATTATTCACCAAAAATTGCAAGAAACCACCTATCAGAATCAGCAGGATAAACAGTATAAATCCTTCCAATAGAAAGAAAATCTCTGTCTTGGCATCCATTCTCTTCTCTGGGGATGCAATGTTAAATTTTGGGCAAATTTGGAATCTTTGATGGTCCTTGCATGGGTTTCCATTGAATTAGTTTGGAATTATTCTTTTATAATATTTATGAATGGTTTGATATTTGAACCACTTCATTAAGGGATTCATCAGGTTCAAAATTACTTGTTGTTTGTCAGGAGGGTGAATCTCCAGTTTTATAACAGCAGGTGATATGGCATGAAATTGAAAGGAAAAGATTCTTCAGCATGCCTCTGGTGCAGAAACCCATCTTGAATCCCTCAAACATTTTATTTAATCTAATGTTCCACCAAAATACACCTCAACACATTCATGGCTATTAGGGCGTATCAGAGTTAGCAAACCTGCCATTAGAAACCCACCATTTTTTTTGACCAAACCCAACTTTTTTAATGGCGGTTTTATCAAATACACATACCCCCTAACTGGTGTATTTCAAAATTGCGGGCTTAATGAAAATGGAGGATTTCAAACATCAAACCCGCCATTAAAACCCCCATTTATGCATCATCATCCATCCACCATCCATCACATCTAAAACACCCATCCACATCAGCAAATCCATACAAATCCCATTTTCATCAGGCACATCTCATCTCCATTGCTTCACATCTCAATCCCTTCAAATATCTATTGGTTCACATCTCCATTGCTTTACATCTCTATTGCTTCACATCTCCATCTTCACACAAACCCCATCATCATCTCATCACCCCACATCAAATAACCATCTTTCTCAACATTTCCAATCAAACTTCCTGCCAGCAAGTTCAAACTTCCTGCCAGCAAGTTGAAAATGAAAAAAGCTGACTGAGCTTTTGTTAGTATTTGACACTGATTCAGACTCCGATTCAGAATCCAATTTGGAATCAACTTGGTTGGCTTTGAATGCTCTATTACAAAAGCAAAAAAAATCCCTTCAACAAATTTTTTTGGTTTTGGTTGTTCACCCAAGATTCCAAGGCTGAGTCCGTTTTTTTTTCTCATTTGGTGGGGTGGAATTAGAAAAAACAGACTAAAAACTTCCAAACCCCCCACCTCACCCCACAAAACCACCGGTCAAACCACCCACATCAACCAACCAAACCACTGGTTGGTCCACTCCTTCCTCCTCCTCACTAACAACCTCCTCCTCAACCATCACCTCCACCTCACCCACCACCTCCCCTTCTCATTTGGTTGGCACCCCTGGTAAGCTTCCCCCCTCCTCCTCATCCTCCACATCATCTGATGCTCATCCTTTGATTCATCCACCTCCATCCCCCTTCAGGCCCCCCACCCCCTTGGTTGATTCCCCAGGTAAGCTCCCCCCTCACTCCTCCTCATTCCCCTTTTCACTCCCTCTCACTACCTCTCACTAACTCACCAACACCCCCCCTCTCCCCCCTCCCATCTCACTTGGCTCCCCGGCCCCATCCCCCCTTGCTCTTGCTCTGGTCCCCTTGCTTGCCTGGCCGACCCAGCCGCCCCCCCTCCTTCACTTGCTTGGCCAACCCAACTGGCCCCCTCCCCTCCTTTGCTTGCTCAGCCAACCCCACTGGCCCCCCCTCCTTTGCTTGCTTGGCCAACCCTGCCGGCCCCCTCCCCTTCTTTGGACAACTGACACCCGGCCCCCCCCCTCCTTCACTCGCTCAACCAACCCCGCCACTCCCCCCTCCTTTGCATGCTCTGCCAACCCCGCCAGCCCCCCCTCCTCTGTCCACTTGGCCAACCCCGCCGGCGTCCTCCCCTCCTTTCGCCAACCAACACCCAGCCAAAGGCCCCTTGCTTGCTTGACTGGCCCCTCCACCCCCCCCTCCTCCGCTTGCTGGGCCAACCCCGCCGCCCCCCCTCCTTTGCTTGCTGGGCCAACCCCGCTGCCCCCCCTCCTTTGCTTGCTTTGCCAACCCTGCCGGCCCCCTCCCCTCCTTTGGAAGACCAACGCCCGCCCCCCCCCTCCTTCACTCACTCGGCCAACCCCGCTGGCCCCCCTCCTTTGCATGCTTGGCCAAACCTGCCATCCCCCCCTCCTTTACTTGCTTGGCCAACCCCACTGGCACCCTCCCCTCTTTTGGCCAACCAATTCCCAGCCAAAGGCCCCTTGCTTGCTTGGCCAACCCTGCTGGGCCCCCCTCCTTCACTTGCTGGGCCAACCCAGCTGCCCCCCTCCTTTGCTCACTTGGCCAACCCCGCCGGCCCCCCCTCCTTTGCTTGCTGGGCCAACCCTGCCGGCCCCCCCTCCTTTGCTCACTGGGCCAACCCCGCCGCCCCCCCTCCTCTGCTTGCTTGGCCAACCCCGCCGGCCCCCTCCCCTCCTTTGGCTGACCGCACCCCTCCCTTCCCCTCCTTCAGCCGGCCAACCAAACCCCCCCTTGCCTGGTTCTTGGGACCTGCCTACCTTGCCCTAGGCCCAACTGCATCCCAACCCAAAGGCCCAGCAGAATTCCTTCACAGCCTGGTAAGCTTTTTTTCCCCTTTTTTTTTGGGGGGGGGGGGTGCTGATGTGATATTTTTTTTTTCTTTTCTTTTCTTTTCTTTTCTTTTTTATTTTATTTTATTTTATTTTATTTTTCTTTTTCTTTTTTTTCTTTCTTTCTTTTCTTTTCTTTTCTTTTTTCATTTTTTTCTCTTTTTTTTTCTCTTTTCTTTTTTTTTTTTTGGCATTCACGTTTCTGGTGAACTTGGGATCAAGTCAAGGTTTGGTTTCATTTTTTTTGATCCAATCTTGTTTCATGGGTGATGTCCATTTGACTGACTTTTTTTTTCAATCCCTCAACCGCTATTGTTGAATGTCCAATTCTTCTCCCACCCCCTGAAAATTTTACACATACAATCAAACCCTGTCTTGTTCCTCACCCCAATCTAACTATAGGATTGAGAGGGAACAAGATGGAAGGAGATTGATTGGGAAAAATACATGGAGGTGGGAAGATTAGGGCTTCTCACCAAAAGAGGCTTCAATCTTGGGATTCAGAAATTTGTTGGGAAGTTGCTGAGGAAGCTATTAATGAAAAGGCTGTCTGATCTGGTCAAAAAACACATTGTTTGTATCTGTATCCTTCCATTGTTTCCAAAAAGAAAAAAATAGTCCAAAAACCATCTGGGAAGAGTTTGAACAAGCCAAACAAACAATCAAACCCTTCCATTTCTTCTGCTGTGGAAAAGTAATGGTCCTTGATCAATGTGATCACCAAGCCCTGGTTGCAATAATGAAATTTGTGCCCTTGGATGAACTATCAGATGAAGATAAGAAGGACATCAACTTTGTCACCACTTTCCTTCACTGTTCAAAAAAATTTGTCAAACCAGTTGGTCCTTCAAGAGCTTGGGGTGGAAAAATGTGGGCAATTGGATGGCAAAAATTGATGGACCCCTTTGAGTTATTTGGACGCTATGTGAAGAAATCATCTATTCACTCTTCCCCTCAAGAGTATGCTTTTCTCAATCTTAAGGCAGACAAAGTCTCTCAAATTTTAGGACAAATGTTTTGCAATTTGGCCAGAATTCCCTTTGAATCAAACTGTGAAATAATGAATGACAATGGCATCCCCTCCTTCTCATTGCTTGAATTTGGATATTGGCCTACTCCCTTTGAATGCTCTCCGCATTTCAACTTCACATCCAACTCTTTTTACAACTCACCTCACTCACATTGAGAAAGGTGAAATCTCTGTGTATTTTTTTTTGCTTGCAGTTCCAACCAGGAAATCAAATGGAAAAATTATTGAAAAAATGTAAAAATATCAAGTATCTGATGGGCAATTTTTTTTTCCTGACCTGGGCTTTGGAATTGAATTCAAGCAAAAAGGTGTGGTAAAAATGGTTTGGGTGCCACCCATAAAAGAATGGCAATGTCAATGCAAATCAAAAAAAACAACTAGAAACACTTGCAGGGACTTGGGTAGTGGGAAAATGTACTCCAGGAAAAAATATAAATAAAAAGAGAAAATATTTTTTAATTGGTGGGGTTAAAAATGGTCTTAAGCATTGTTGTAAACAAAAATGATTTTTTTCTTTTTAAAGTTTTCATCAAAGCAAATATATTTACAAGCCCAGAATTTGAGTAATCTGCTTTAATTCATCTACTGTTCTGCTGCTACCCATGTATTCTGCAGCTATTGAATACTTATCCTTTTTTTCTGTTGCCATTTTATCCCTCTCCATTTGCAGTTGCACTTGCTGTTGATCCTTCTCCTTTTCCGCTTTTTGAAATTCTAGCTCAGCCTGTTTCAACTTCCACTCAGCATCCCATTTTTTCTGATGAGCCAAAATCTTGGCTTCCTGCTTTTGAAAATCAATAGCCAGTTGAAAATCCCACTTCTCCTTTTCAAACTGAAGATTTTCAGATTCAATTTGCAATTTCACTGTTTTTCAGAGGGGAATAGGAATGAGCTTGATTTTGAAAGAAAGGAGAATCCAATTGGCTTACTTGAATCTTGCTTCTCCATGATCTCCCTAGAGCCTGAAAAATATGAAGTCTTTCTCCTCTTTTGAATGCTATTGGGGTTGATTTTGATGGAATTGGAGGCCTTTTGATTTCCATTTGCAGAGGAGGGTTGTGTGGGAAAATCATTGCTCTCATTTGAAGGGGATGTTGGAGGCCCCATTGGCTTGAGTATTCAGCCATTCAGGAATGGATGAGCCTGTTCCTTTTGAATCCAAATTAGTCAGGATTAACTGTACAGAAGATAAAATAACTTGGTTCCTTACTTGAGAAGACGTTTATGGCAATGGTGATGCAGGAATGAAATCCTACTCATTGGCCAATTTCTCCAGTTCTTCCACCCCAGGAAGAGAGAAATCCAAAGAAGGAGGGGAGGGGTACAAGGTTGAGTTTGAATCCTCAATCAATGCTGAAGTAGACGTGATTGGAGCTGATTGTGTTTGAGTATCCTCCTGCAAATTGGATGGGGGGCACTCATAAGTTTTTTCCGGATCACCGTTGCTAGGCTGAGCATCCCCAGCCAAGTCCTCAGCGTCAAATGAATCAGTGTTTTGGGCATCAAAAGCAGCTAGGGGGGTGATGTTGGTGTTCTTTCCAAATATTTCATCCATTTGAATATAAAAAGGACAAATGGAGTCCAAATTATCAACCACCAAGTTGAATCCCTTGGCTTTGTCAGAGTTGGTGATACCAAAGCCAGTGGAGATTGACATGGAGTGGGCCTTTTTGTACTTGGCTTGATAATTCTTGAATGGCTCCCTCACCTGTTTGGATGAAAGATCCAGGCTACCTTTTGTTTTATTCTTGAGTTCATTTGCCATCAGGAGATAACCATTGACCTTGCAGGATGGAGGTTGGTCAACATATGTTTCATTGTTGGATCCAAAGCAAGCATTGTAGTTGGAGGGAATTTTGAGCCAGTTTACCAGGATGATGTGATCAGCTCTCTTGAGCTGAATTGAGCCTTTGGAAGCTGATGGGGGAGGATTGTTGGATGTTGAGTTCCTGGGGTATGTTTTCTTGGGTCCATTGGATTGTTTAGTGGACTTGCTGGGGGAGGATTGCTGAGGGGCCATTTAAAAATATTAGGAGGGATGAAGGGATGAAGAGCTTTGAGAGTGTTTAAGTGGTTAGAGTGATGATGTGATGAGAGGATGAGAGTGATGAAGCAAAGAGAATAGGAAGAGATGAGAGTGATGAAGTGACAAGAGGGATAAAGCAATGAGATTTAGGATGTGATGAAAGCAATGAAGTGATGAGAGTGATGAAGTGATGAGGATAGTGATCCAATGAGAGTTAGCTGGATGTGATGAAAGTGTTAAAATACAAATTCACTCAGGTAATGTGCATATTATTGTGTAATCCAAATGGGATGCACAAATGGGCCTCCACGGCCCATTGGACATCACGTGGGCCACGTGGGCCTATGTGGATGTTATTGGTTTTGGGCATTTGTGCACCAAAACACATTTTCTAGGTCTATTGGGACACAGGCCTTAACGGGCCCGCAAGGGTGGATGGGCCACCTTAGCTAGACAGGCTTATCTGGACATAACTTGACCCAAGGTTTATTTTGGACATACTTGGCCAGATGGGCTGGCCCACCAAAGTATGCATTCTATGGTCTTTGGGCCTTGGCAGCCCATTGTGGCCGCCGCCTGTGTTGCCGCCCGCTTGGGGCCTCTTGTTTCTCTCTGGGGACCTTTTCAGGGCCTGAAAGCCCGCGCGGGGCAGTCATATGGGGAAGGGGGCTTTTTTTGGAGTCCCTCAACCGGCTTGTGTGCGGGGCCACGGCCCTGGTCACATTTCTCAGTTGGTCGTGGCCTTAGGGGGTTGGCAGCCCCAGCCTCCCTCCCTCCCCTCGCTTGGTTGTGAAGGGGAGAGGAGGCTGGCTGGTCCTCAACCAGCCAGGCTGGCGGCAAAAAGGCAACAGGCAAGGTGGGAGGGGATTTGATCACCCCCCCCCCCACCATATGACCAACCAGGCCAGCCACAACAAGGCAACCGGGGAGGTGGGAGGGGAATTGATCACCCCCCACCTCACTTGTGTAGCAACCAATGGTTGCAGGGGCCATCTCCCCCCCCCCCCGCCCCCCCCCCCCCCCGTTACAAAGGGGGAGGTGACCTGGGTCTGGGTGGGCTTGACCACTGCCCAGTCCACCAAACTACTTGTTTTGCCCTGGGGGGGGTGGATTTGACCGCTCCCTCCAGGGATTGAGGAAGAGAGAGGGGGGGGGGACATGCATGTCCGCTGGTCACACACCCCCTGTAAGTTTGACCCAACCCAGGTTGTTTCTGGGTCCACCCTGGCCAATCTGAGGGCCAAAGGCTGGTTGCAGGAGGCAACCAGCCATGTAAGTTGGTAAACAGGGACCAATGAGGTCACAGAGGTAAAACAGGCTGGTTGTAAGGGACAACCAGCCTGGGTATGAACAGCAACAAGGGCTTGTTCAGCCCAGTAAGGGTGGAAACACCAAATTCAACTGGGAAAGACTGGTAATAAGGGTTCAGGGACTAATGCCAAGTGGGCTGAGTAAGCCCAAACCAATTAGCAAGGCTTGTAGAGCCTGCAGAGTCCATTTGGAGAGGAATTGTTTCCCTTGCTTCTCATTACATGAGCTCCACATGAGCAACATCTTTTTTATTTAAGGAGCTCTTCTCCCTTATTTTTTCCATCCATTCATTCACCAATTCATTCAAAATGACAAGTGTGCCATTTCCTCTGCCTCATATTAAGGATCAATCATAAGAGATTATTGTCTCAGCATTTGTTTTGCTTTAAGTACTACTCTTTCACCAAGCTTTTGGGCCGATGTTTCTCACAGAAAGCAATAAACAGATGAGAGAAATGAAGTGATAAGGATAGTGATTGAATGAGATTTAGCTGGATGTGATGAAAGCAATAAGTGGATGAGATTGATGAACTGATCAGGATAGTGATCCAATGAGAGTTAGCTGGATGCAATGGAAGCAATAAAGTGATGAGAGTGATGAAGTGATGAGGATAGTGATGAAGAGATGAAGAGAGATGAATCAAATTCTTTTCCAATGAGGTTGGAGTTAGAAGGAGGTGGGAATTCAGGGGTGGATGACATGGACTGGTGGTGGAAGCCTTTAAATACTTTATTTGAAAAAACCCACTTATTTCCAGGTAACTCTGACACGTCTGATTTTAAATAAGTGGGTTTTTTTTCATTTTTAATGGCGGGCTTGAGATGGTGGATTTGGTTTTAAACCTGCCATTGAAACTTGGGGGGTTTTCTTAACTCTGATACGCCCCATTATGAAAATATTTGTAGGGATATTTGACATATTAGACACCTGCACATAATTCCAAATTGATTTAAAATTGGCTTTTTGCCATGAGAAAGAGATTTTAAAAAGCAAACTGGGAGTTATCAATGAGAGGTCTTGTTTGGAAGTGGGAGTTTTATTTTTTAAATAAATCTCGGAATATTTGATAAATACAATAAGGATTGTCACCCTGATTTTTTCAGGGAAGAAGGCTTTGGTTCATCTCTTTCTGCATGTACCATCATACATTCTAGGGGATTCAAGGTATAAAATAAGGCATGGTCCATGTACCATGTGTCTCTTGACTTCTTGAAAAATTTGAGACTTACAATTTTCATTAGGAATCTGTGCACAAAAAATCATTTCAATGTGTTCAGATTTCCTGGGCTTGTGGTTATGATGCAAGATCACTCATATGTCAGAATTCAGAAAGCCTCTCTTCTGGAATTATATGACATGATTTTTTCCCATTGTGGCTCCAAATACTCCATCCTTGAATATTTCATCATTGATACTATGATGTCAATTTTAGCCAAAAAAAAAGTGCTGAAATATTTGCCCTATCCTCTGCCTCTTGGCGCCTGTCCAAGTTTGACTTGGAATGCACCCAGCGGGACTTGGGTAGGTGCCCAGAGGGCTTGATTGTGGTGGGCTTGCAAGGGAAAAACTTGGCCCCCAACCAAGCTCCCCTTGGGGCCAATAAAAGCTAGTGACACTTGACCAACCAGCTGCTCTCCTCCCACTCTTTGATTCATTGATTAAATTCAAATTTTCATTTTGATCATGTCAAAATTTAAGGTTTTTTCTCTCTCTTTTTCTTATTCTGGTACATATGTATTCCTACTCATATTGATTTTTTTTTTGGGGGGGAGGGGGGGTTGATGGCTGAGGAATCTTTGAACAATGTCAAGGAAAAAAATGTTCTTGAGTAACCTAAAATTTTGAGGAACCTACCAATGTCAATTCCAATCCCAAAATCCTCAAGCTTGAAGAAAATCAGGCAGAAGCAAGAGGAATTGAAAGAAAACTTGAAGAATTGAATTATTGCAACTATCAAGCTGAGCAAGTCCTCAAAGCTAAAAAAATTGAAGACAAAAAAATTTCAAAAAATGATCAAATTACCCACCAAGAAAAAAAATCCAACACAATCATCATAACTGATTTCTGGAAGCTCATTATATTAAATATTGTGGACAATGGAATATTGCAAAAGGAAGCGGTTTTAAATTTTGACATATCCCCTGTTCAGGTTTAGAAAATCCTCAAGGAATATCCCCCCCAGATCAATGTAAACAAGCAACAACCATCAAAGTTCAATGAATAGATGGTTTCCAACTTGCTTATTTTCATCAATTTTCAATCAACCTCAACCCTCAAGGAGGAGATGGCTGAATTACTCAAGAAAAAGTATGAGGAAATTTTCACCACCCAGGCAATCAGCAATCTCCTCAAGGATTTTGATAACACCTGGAAGCAAGTGACCAACATCCCATCCTATTGAAATGAACTGGATCTTCTTGAAAAATGGGCCAATTCCATCAATTTCTGCGGGAAAAAAACATTGATTTGATGGTAATTTTTGTTGATGAATCCATTTTTGATCTCCATTCTGTAGATATAGTGGGTATGCCCCCTCAGATGGAAAATTTTCTTATTTGATTTTTTTTTGAAAAAAAACCTAAATTTGTGCTGATTTTATTGTGTATTTATTTTTATAAGGAAACGTCGCTGTCCTCAACTTGGTGCAAAAGATCAAACAGGTCACTTTAATTTGAGCAATTTCCAAGGATGGATTCATCTATCATGAACTAATCCATGCAAATGGCACCAAGGCTAAGGGCATAGGTAATGAGGATTTGTTTCTTTTTCTTTCCTTGCTTGCACCCAGACTTCCTCAAGATTCAATCATCGTAATGGACAACACACTGATCAATGGTGGGGAGCAATTTGACTAATTAAAAGCCAATTTCCAAAAATATAAATCCATTACAATAGAATTTCTCTGACTACTCACCTTTCCTCAATCCAATTGTTTATTGATTGCATTCCATCAAATCATGTTTCCAGGGGAAGAAGCCAAAATCACAAGCCAAAATGGCTCAGCAAATTCAAGCTGCAATTGAAGAGGCCGTTACACTGGAAAAAAGGCAAAAAAAATTTTCTCATGTTACAAAATATTTCAGAAATTGCCATGAGATGCAACCTATCACAGGTCCTCTCCTGGCAAATCCTTAATTTTGTTCAGCTTTTTACTCCCTTTGTTCATTTTCATTTTTCACTTTTTTTAATCTTTTCATTGAAAATGTGAAAGCTATGTATCCTTTACAAAAAAACAAAAAAAATGAGATTTTTTTTTTAATTTTCATATTACGTGTAAAAACAAAAAAAAAAAACAAAGGAAAAATCAAATTATGCAAAGAATTTTTTTATTCATATTTTTTTTCAAAAATGAACAAAGAAACTGATTTGCGCCAAGAAAAAATTCTCAAGGCCCCAGAAGAATTTGGCCTGGTGACAAGTCAACCTTGGAAAGGCACCAAGAAGACTTTGCTAAGTGCCACAGGCGCTTTAGAAAATTTTGGAAAAACTTGGGTCAGCTCCAAAACACGCTTCACAGAACAGAAATTTTTTAGCCAAAAAAATTGCCAAAATATTTGTCCTATCCTCTGATGTTTGAAATTTCAAACAATTTTGGAGCATTTCTGGCCATTCTGGGTTACCCGTGACTAGTATAAACAGAACAATCTTTCCTGTGTGCTGAAACAATGCCATAGAATCTTGACATAAAGCCTTGAAATCCCTTGGGAAATTTATATATGGTTGGGAAAGAATAAAAAAACAAACCAATAATAAGCAAATTTACAGTTATACATAAGCATTGGTAGAAGATAGACATAAAACTCACATGCAGAAATGAAGGAAAACCAACTTGACTGTTCCCTGAACCATCTAAATGACATGGTTGATTGCACGCAAAACAGCATATAACTGCTCAATAGTTGATTTTATTTTAATTATGAAAAATATAGGATGATCATTAATTCTCAATTTTTATGTATTGGTAAACACCATATTTTTGGAGATCTCAACCACCCCAGTGCAAAAGTGAATTATCAGAATGAAATAATTGCAGAAAGCTTGAATGATAATTCTTGGAAGTGAATATATCACTTCTTTTTTCTTCTTTCAATTCTTCAAACAAATAAAATTTATCATGTGGATGAAAAATAAAGTAGAGAAAAGGTAGATATGAATTTCTCAGTTGCCTAATTATTCCCATGGAGCCATATGTTTACCTGATCAAAAAATCTCTATGGTTCAATTCAGAAGGATAATTACCTGTGTGAAATAAAAGTAAATTTTACAAATTTTCACTTTCATGATCAGAAAAAAGAAAATAGAAAATACCATAACTCTTGAAATTTTGAATCTATGTGGTCTCCTATTGGTAGGTTGTAACTCTTTGATCCATATTTTTTGAAGATGGATAAGAAAGCCTGATGGAATTATTTGGACAAACCTCAGGAGAAAATAGTTGAAAGATATCTATCAAGAAATCATTTTTGAGTGTAATTTCATGAAACCTGATAGAAAAATCCTGTACCACATGTGAGCCCCATCTGTGCCAATTTTTCAATTAATTTTCCCTCTAACTTATATCATATTGAAATAACTATGGGTGTACCACAAATATTTCTTTTAATAAGCCAATTTAAATTAAGTTTCATATTCCCATTTTACAGAGATTGAGTTAATTGCAAGTATTTTGGTTAACACCAATTGATTTTGAGGTAATATTGGATTTTATCAGCCCGAAATTGGAGAGCAGTTGATTCTAAGTGGAAATACTGTCCCTCCTAGCAATATTAAGAATATTCAGAAAATCTTGTGTTGTTTATTGCTGTTTTACTAGAATTTATGCATTGATAAAGAATAGCGAGCTTTTCTAATTTTAAAAAAGAATTGATGGGAAATTTAGGCATAAACTGGTGGGTTGTAGAGGGTATGGTTCAAAAAAAGTAGTTTAAACCCACCCCCAAGGAGAAGGGTGGCTATTTCTTATTTTTGGATGTTCTATTCAGTTTCAAAAATTATTGGATTGTTTAAAAAATTTGTACAATCCATAAAATTTACTTGAAGAAAAGTCTCTTGTGGTTGGCCTCCCAGTTAGCCTCCAATTAAACTTGATGCAGATTGAGGGAAACTATTGTCATTTTAATAGTGTATTTGATGAACATGTTCATTATTTTGATATTGATTGAGCTCCAAATGGTCCAAAGAAACATTGAGATCCTCATATATTTGAAGAGAATGAGGATGACTTTCCACATAAGCAGGAATTTTAAAAATTTGAGAATCAGTATATAAAATTTGGTGAGGAGGTGGAGGAAGTGTACTTGAAGTTGGTAGATTATAGAATAAAGATGGATAGGTAATCTATGAAATTAAAATATAATGAGGGGGAGGCTCAGATCTAGAATTAATAATGTGGTTGGAAGGGAGATGTGGAAAGTTGTAAAGATGAGGAATGGGATAATTATAATTTGTTTATAAGGTATTTATTAGAGATAGAAATGAAGAAATGTTACTTTTATGTAGATTAATCTTGGGAAGGTATGGTTTATTTTTACAAAGTTATGGTGGAGGTTGGGATAAGGAATTGGCTAACATGTAATTTTGATGGGTATCATAAAGGAGAGAATTTGAATCTTCTTGGTGTAGTAACTTTGGCACCAAAAATTAAGAGCAGGAGGACCTTCTTCTATGACAATTTTTCAAGTGAATCTTTTTTGTTTTGGATTTAAATGTAGGAAAATAATTTTTGAAGTTCATAATTAAAAATAAGCTCATTTGTGTTTCTTTCTGGGTTGAGGGCAAAGTGTCTCAAAGTGGGATGGAAGGGTGTTTATATAAATGTTCAATGTTCAAACAAAAACATTTCAACAGGCATGAAATCAGTCTTCATTGCAGGTTTTTTTTTCATTTCCTCTTTTAAATTTTATCTCCATGTTACATGTTTTGTCCTTGCTACATAAATTTATTTCCAAAAATGAATAATATATATATATTTGGCTTTTATTATTATTATTGTTATTATTAGGGCATGGCCTCTCTCACCGGTCATATCATCAAGCTCACGGATGTTTTATGCCTGGGCACTGTCACCCTCACACAGAAAAAACACTTCATTACATGGGGGATTGAAGAATTCATTTTTTAAAATTTGACACTACAAACCTGTAGCTGGGTGTCTCAAAACCTCAAAATGAAACTCTGATAATTTTGGAAGCATTGGAACACTTTAAAAAATTCAATAACAAAATCAAAAAGAAATTTTCATTGTAAAGTTGCATCCTTTCATTTTTATTTTTCCTTTTTTTGGTGGTTGGAACTCTCAAAATGTTATGAATTCAATCAAAAATCTTCCAAATATTTCTTTGGGATTTTTTGGATTTATTCTTCCACTTCAAAAATTGAATCTAATGTAAAAAAACTTAAAACTAAGACATCCTTTTGACTTCTTTTTTTACATCAGGTATCAAAGTTTCCATATTTTTTTTAAAGAAGTTTAGAAAAGCATCCAAAGCTGAAGCCAAAAGAAACTCTGACTGCTCATCAAATGTTTTAACCCAAAAAATATATGTTACAATGAAAATAGTTCAAAAGAAAAGGGATTTTCTGTTTTCTTATCCTTTTTTGTTTTTGTTCTTTTCTTGAACAAATCATATGCGATTTGCGAGGTTAATTCATATATGTCATTTTATATTTTGAATACAAAATGATTTTTATAATAATTAATTTTCATTTTTTTAACATAGGATGATTCTCTGACTGAAGAAGAATCTCCAGGGAATGAAAGGATCCCAGTTTTTGATTTTATTAATAAAATTATATTTAATTTACTTTCAATTTGGTTGGTTTTTTCATATTATGGTTTATCAAAATTTTAATTGAATATTTTCTCAGAGATCTGGAAACATTTTGAATAAGGGGCTTAATTTTCCTGAATAAACCCTGGGTCAAGAATCAAGAGAAAAAATAAATAAAACAAAGATGATAAAGCTCTTTATCTCCTCTTTGAAAGCATGTATTAGCACCAAAAGCCACAAAAAGAAGTGATAAAGTGAGTGAATTTGATAATTTCTCATTTTTTCATTTTTTCAGATTTTTCATGTTTTTTACCTCTAGGTTCCCTATACATGAGGCTGTATCAAAGTTAAGCGAATCCGCCATTTTTTAACGGCAGGTTTCAACTCACACCTTCAATTGAAAACCTGCCATTAAAAATCATAAAAACCCACTTATTTCACATCAGATGTGTTGCAGCTACCTCAAAATAAATGGGTTTTTTCAAAGAAAGTATTTAAAGGCTTTCAACACCTCAACCCATCCCTGGTTTTGACCTGAAACCTCATCAGAAAAATTCTACCTCCAACCTCATCCAAAAAATTTGATTCACACTCTTCATCTCTTCATCTCTTCATCACTATCCTCATCACCTCATCACTCTCATAGCTTCATCACTCTCATCTCTTCCTATCCTCTTTACTTCATCATTCTTCTTCATTGCTTCATCCTTTCTTTCAAAAAATCCCTTCATTTCTTCATCAATTTCACTTCATCCCCAATTTCAACACATCCATTCATTGCTTCATTGATTCATTTCTTCATCCCTCTATCCATCTTACTCTTTTCAAGTGGCCCCTCAGTGATCCCGCCCCAAGTCCACTAAACAATCCAATGGACCAAATAAAAAAATCCCCCAGGAAATAAACATCCAAAAATACTCCCCCATCAGCTTCCAGAGGCTCAAGTCAGCTCAAGAGAGCTGATCACATCATCATGGCAAACAGGCTCAAAATCCCCTCCAACTATGGTGCTTGCTTTTTATCCAAAAATAAAACAGGAGTTGGCCAACCTCCATCTTATAATGTTAATGGTTATCTCCCGATGGGCAATTAAATGAAGAATAAAAACAAAGGTAGGCAGATCTTTCATCCATAAAAATGCAGGAGCTATTCAAGAACTATCAAGCCAAGTACAAAAAAGCCCACTCAATGTAAATTTACACTGGATTTGGTATCACCAACTCTGATAAAGCAAAGGGAATCAACTTGGTGGTTGATAAGTTGGACTAAATTTATCATTTTTATATTCAAACAGAAAAAATCTGTGGAAAGAAGGACAATATCATATCTTTAGCTGCTTTTGATTCCCAAAAATAAGATTTTGTTGATGCTTAAGAACTGGCTGTGGATTCTCAGCCTAGCAATGATGATCCCAATGAAACCTATGAGTGACCACAATCTGATGTGGAGGAGGATATTCCAATGGAAACAGCTCCAATCAAGTCTAAATTAGTGTTGAAAAAAAATTCAAATCTTTCCTTGGCCCCCTCACTCCCTTCTTTGGATCACACTCTTCCTGGGGTGGAAGAAATTAACAACTTGGCAGATGAGGAGCAAGTTATTCCTGTATTGGCACCACCATCAAAATCTGCTCAAGTCAGGAACCAAGTTCTTTTCTCTTGTGTCTCCTTAATCCTGACTGATTTAGATTTTTAAAATCAGGCTCATTCATTCCTGAATGGCCGAATACTCAAGCCAATGGGTCCTCCCGCATCTCTTTCAAGTGAGAACAATGACTTTACAAGACTAAACTCCTCTGCAAAGGGAAAGAAAAAGGCCTCAAGTTCCTTCAACCTCAACCCCAATAGCCTTAAAAAGAGGAGAAAAACTTCAAATTTTTCTGGATTTGAGGATATCGTGGAGAAGAGAGATTCTATGAAGTGAATTCATTGATTCTCCTGGATTTCAAAATCAAGCTCATTCCTATTACCCTCCTAAAAACAGTAAAAATACAAATTAAATCTGAAAAACTTTAATTTGAAAAGGAGAAGTGGGATTTTCACCTGGCTATGGATTGTCAAAAGCAGAAAGCTGAGAGTTTGGCTGATCAAAAAAATTTAGATGCTGAATGGCAAATCAAACAGGCTGAGCTGGACTTTCATAAATAGGAAAAAGAGAGGAATCAAGAGGAAAACGGACTCAAAAAGGAGATGTAAAGGCTAGAAAAATACAAAAAAGATAGGTTATTGGAAGCCATGGCAAGTATTTGTAGCAGTAGAACTGTTGATGAAATAAATGAAATTAATCAATTGCTTGGCTTGTAAAATATTTGCTTTGATAAAAGTTTGAAGCATAAATACAAAAAAATTATTCTCAAATACCAAAATCTAAGGTTCAAAAATTTAAACTCCTCGGGGAAAGATTTAATAGCTGCTTTTTTCAAATAGAGTCCAAAAATTTCAGAAGGGTTCACTGATTTTTGCCATCCAATTTCCCACATTTTTCCGCCCCAAGATCATGAGGGACCAAAAAGGTTGACAAACCTTTTCCATTGATGAAGGAATATTTTGACAAATTTGAGGTCCTTCTTTTCTTGCTGGGATGGTTCATTCAATGGGAAAAATTTGATTATTGAAACAAAAGAGTGGCAATTAGAACAATCAAGAAGAGCAACTTTTCCAGAGATGAAGAAATGGAATTGTTTAATCTTCTGTTTTGCTGTTCAAAAACCTTCAGGGGTGGGTTTTTGAGTTTTCTTTTTGTCAGCAATAGCAGGGTAAAAATCCAATTTTTGTAGTTTTTTTTGACACAAAACCACCTTTTTGTTAAACCCACATTCATTTACTTCCAAAGGAATTTCAGAATCTCTGATTTGAGCCCTCTTTTGCCAAAGGCCCCTCTACTTTCCACCTCTGATTATGTTTTGAAAACCATCTCTTTCAATCTTGATCTCTCCCATTCACCTTCTGTGCTTGGGGTGAGGATTAAGAAGGAAAAGATTGGGTTGTATAACATTTTGAGTGGGGTGGGAAAAGCATTGGCAGTCCAGAAAGGGGGCAGGAGTTGACAGAACAAGGGGTCAAAAGGTGTTTGCATTTTGTGGCATACAAAAAAAACAAAAAAAATGATAAGTATGATGTAATCAAGGTAGATGATCAAAAAAACACAAAAAAATTATACTGGTCCAAGCTGAAACCAAAAAAAAAAAAAAAAAATGATTAGTATGATATAATCAAGGTAGATGGTCAACAAAAACACAAAAATAAAATATACTGGTTCAATCTGGAACCAAAAATAAAAAAATAGGTTGGGGGGGCGGGAGGTGGGGGGCTTGGTTGGAAACCAAGCAAGAGGGGGGGGGCCTGTGGCAAATAAACAAGAGGGGGGGCTGGGGGTGACCAAGCAAGAGGGGGGGGCAGGCGGTGACCAAGAAAGAGGGGGGGCGGGCAGCAACCTAGCAAGAGGGGGGAGGGGGGCCCAGGGAGCAAGCAAGAGGAGGGGGGGGGCGGCCGCAACCAAGCAAGAGGGGGAGCCCAGCCAGGGAGCAAGTAAGAGGGGGAGGACAGTCGTGACCAAGCAAGAGGGGGGGGGGGGTGACAACAAAGCCAGAGGGGGAGGCCAGCAGCAACCGAGTGAGAGGGGCAGCAACAAGCAAGGAGGGGAGGCCAATGGCAACCAAGCAAGAGGGGGGGCCAGAGGAAACCAAGAAAGAGGAGGAGGCTGGCAGCAACCAAGCAAGAGGGGGGGTGGGCCAGGAAGAAAGCAAGAGGGGGGGGCAGAAAGCAAGCAAGAGGGGGAGACCAAGAGGAGGGAGGGGCCAAGTTGTCAGGAATGGGTGCGAGGGAGGGGAAAGGAGAATGAGGAGGAGGAGGGGGGAGCTTACCTGGGGTTCCAACCAAAGGAGGAGGGGAGGTGATTGGTGAGGTGGAGGTGGAAGGTGAGGAGGAGGATTGAATGAATGGGTGGTGGGTGAGGTGGAGAAGTAAGCAAGAGTGGGTGAGAGGGAAGGAAAGAGGGATGAGGAGGAGGGGGGAGCTTACCTGGGGTGCCAACCAAAGGAGGAGGCAAGTTTATGGTGAGGTGGAGGCGATAGTTAGGTGGTGAACGTGGGTGAGGTGTAGGTGATGGTGAGGTGAAGGTGATGAGGTGAAGGTGGTGGTTGACGAGGAGGAAGTGGAACAGTGGTTTGGTGGGGTGAGGTGGTTTGAAATTTGGTTTTTGTCTAAGTCTGCAAAAAAAAGGGAAATGTTAAATTCATGGCTCATTGAGCTGTGCACAACCCCCCAAGGCTCAAAGAGATGTGCAGCTGACCCAGCCTGGTCTTCTGGCGTGTTGATTCCACACGCCACCAGACTGCAGTGAGCCAAAAAAAAATAGAATGAAAGGGTACTAACATAACCCATGAATCAAATCAGTTCAAAAGGGGCCACGTGGCATGCCACAAGGTCCAATCCAAGCCGTGCACAAACCCCCAAGGCTCAAAGAGTTGCGCAACTGACCCAGCCTGGTCCACCAGCGTGTTGGATTCCACACGCCACTGGACTGCGGTGAGCCAAAAAAAATGGAATGAAAGGGAACTAACATAACCCATGAATAAAATAAAACTTCAAAAAAACAGGAATCAACCAAAAAATCAAAGAAATCAAAAAATGTTGATTTTTTGGTTAAAAAAAACAAAAATATAAATAAATAAATAAAAAATAAAAACACTGGGACTATCCAATGGATCATCCTACAAGTTAAAAGACCCAAAAAAAACACAAGTAACTGGACTAGACCTAAACTAAAAACACAAAAAAAAACACAAGTAACTTCATAAGCCCTAAAGTAAAAACACCAAAAAAAAGACAAGTAACATGACAAGCCCTAAAGTGAAAACATAAAATAAAATAGAAGCAACTTGATAAGCCCTAAAGTACTTTAAACTTGACTAGCCCTAAAGTAAAAGGGCCTAAAAATTAAAGAAGTCTTTTGACAAGCCCTAAAGTAACAGTGCCAAAAGAAATATCAGTATTTTGACAAGGCAAAAAATACAAGAAGTCATTTGACCAGCCCTAAAGTATAAGTGCCAAAAAATACAAGACTTTTGACCAGCCCTAAAGGAAAAACACCAAAAAAAAGTTCAACTTGGGTTAAGCTGATCCCATCCCAAGCTTAACATAAGTTAAGCTTGTGATAGAATCAGCCTAACAAAAGTTGAAATGACTTACCATTCAACTCTCATTCAAAACACTTAATAAAATGATCTTAACTCAAAACACTCAACATAATGATGTTCAAAATGTGATAAGCCTTTATATTAATAGAACTTGTTACCTGCATTAGAATTACAATTTATATGAAACCAAATTATGAAATGAAGTCAAAGTCTATAATCTCTATAATCTAGAATACATTTGAAGATTATCTTTGAGATTATCAACCCAAACAGAGGCTTTTTTAGAAATCAAGGAACATGGTTTTGCTACAATGGGCAGTATTGGAATCATTCCTCCCTCAAGTACTAATAGAACCCAGTGGTTATTGTTTACAAAGGAAATGAAAATTGGATCTGATTGATCAGTAACACCATTTTCATTGGAGTATAAGTATCACATGACTCCAATAGAATGAAACATATAGGTCTGGAATATGTTTCTGCTATTATTTGACCCATATCAAATTTAGCCAGCAATTTTGAGGAGGAAATATTTTCATTGATTTCTTCAACATCAAGTCTTTGTTTAATATTTTCAACCTCCTTTTCACAAACAAGCATCTTAATGTAGCATGCTTTATGTTTCTCTAATGTTTCAATCATTTCCTTGCTGACTTTAAACAAACCATGTTCTTCATAACCAAGAGATTTAGCAATTACTCTAAATCCGCAATTCCCATCTCCAATTGGATCCCAAACCTCACCCAAGAACTTGTGGAATTTCTTGGGTATTTGATTGAGATATTTCACCTGGGGTTCCTATCATGAAAACTAACTTAGTATTCATTTCTTTAATCAGATCAATTAAATGAATACTCACCAAAGATGAGCTTCTAGTTGAGCTTTGCTGCACATTCTTTTCCTCTGAAGAGGATTCTGATTCCAAATTAAGTGATCCCAATTCACTTTCAGTCTCTTCCTCTGAACTATGAAATTCAGATTGAGATTCTGCCAACTTTGACTAAAAATTCATTATTAATTAGTATTACATTCATCAAACAAAAAAAGATGAACATATCTAAAAAGAAAAAATGTACAATCTTTTGTCTTTTCTTGTTTGGAGCCCTTCTAGTCATTTTTTCCCCCTTGAGGTTTTTTTCAACATGCTCAAAACAACATGGTTCTTTCCGCGTATATGTCAATTTTTGCCTGCCCCTACTTTATTGTAAGACTTCAGGTTCAAGTCTTGGCCTCCATCAATATTTTGTAATCTTCTGAATGATATAATTCAATAGGAGCTTTGATCATGATCTGGAGATTCCAAGATGATTGCATTCACTTTTTCATGTAACTGAGTAATGCTTAGGATTTCATTGAAATTGAACTTGAAAAATTCAAAAGGATCAACCATTAGTGAATTAGGAATCATTAATCAAAAAGCATTAATCAAAAAGGATTAATCAAAAAGCATTAATCAAATTGTGATTTGAACAATCCAACTTGAAAAATCCAACTTAAGCCAACTTACAGAACTAGAACTGCAAGGGTCATAGTCCAACATCCACTGAGGATGAACATCTTTGGGTACCACAGATCCTCTGAATGCTAGAAGGTCACCTATTTGATGGGAAAATGGCAAACCCATAGTCTTGAAATATGACTTGGTGCACACTTTGCCATAATGATCACATTGGAATTTCTCAAATTGTTCCCTAATAAGACAAATTGCCTCTAAAGACAATTTGTAACCCAATGGTAACAGTTAAGGTGGAAGAACTGTCCCTAACTTAATTTGAGATTTATAAAGTGATGCATGAACCAATTTAATTTGATTTGAAACTGTTCCATCAAGGCTTTTCCAAACATCCAACAGGTTTCCCAAATAGTTTGAAAGGAATCATTTGAGATTTGCATGGGCCCCTTCACCCAGAGATGTTGTTTTTTTTCTAAAATCTGGGTTTCTAAAACTCCATGCTGTAACAAACGTCTATTTGATAGGGAAAATGTTATTTTCCATATAATTGAGTACATCCTCAAAGTCTTCCAAGAAACACTATACAAGTCAAAGTTTCAGAACCCAAAACTGGGAAAAATAAGAAGCAATTGTTTGGAACTACTCTGAGTTCTGCATTGTTGACCTCCGCCTCCTCCTTGGTCTTTGAGGCCCCATACTTTACCCACAGAGTCGTAAAGCTTTTAAATCCTTCAACTTCATTAACAAAGCAGGCTTCACAGTTTGATTTTATGTTTTTAGACAAGTGCCAAGTGAAACATTGTCTTGATGACTCAGGGAAACAAGATTCAATAGCACAAATCAGATCTTTTTCACGGTCCGTTAAAAACAATTTTGGAAGCCTCTCAGGGTCATAAGCCAACTCCTTTCATGCATTTACAGACCAACTGTAGAAATCAAAATTTTCTTTTGTTATAAAAACAAGATCTTTTGAAAAATTTTTCCAATTGGCTGTCATTCCTACATCATGCAATAGTGGGGTTTTTTGCTTATTTGTCTTATAATTACAATCCAACATAGCAATATGATGGAATTGTTTTGAAAGCTTTAATCCCTCAGGATGTGCTAAGTACAGGGCCTCCAAGTGACCCTCTCCACTGAACTTTGACCAGTAAATCAAACTTGTTTCTTCAAGCTGTTCATAGAGTACCTCCATAACACTTTTCACCTTTAGTTCTGAAAGCCTTAGCTTCCGCTTAGTTTTAAAGATTGTTTGGTCATCAACATGATCCCCCTCATTGATCTTGCCCAATTTTATCTTAAGTTGTAACCTATTGAGCCCATTTTTCATGCCTTCCTTAAGTAGATCCAAGGCTTGCCCAGAGATTCTCCTCAGTTGAGGATGCACAGAGGGATTTTCAGATGGTTGATGGTTATGTTGGGTTTTTTTATAGGAGATTTGCCACAAGGGGTCTGCCTTTGTGCAACTTGCATGGATTATACACTTGCACCCAACCTTCCTTGTGTGAGATTGTATAGACCACTTTGTAAGATGTTGTCCCGAATAGTAACCATGGCAATCACAGGCCAAATTCACATATTTATCTTTCTTTGACTTAAAAAATGTCAGAGTGTAAACATGCTTCATAGCCCATGTTTGGAAATAGTTTTGTGTCTCTTCCTGTCACAACTGCCCTTGGCGTGCAAGGGGCTGATGGCATGGGAACTACTGCTTACAGAACTCAGGATAGAGATAAAGAGAATGATTGCATATGAAGAGGAGATGTAGAGTAAGGACAATGATGAGGAGAAGAATCCAGGAGTAAGGCTCTGAAGGATTGTGATGAGGGAATCCTGTAAGAGTAACACCAGAGGGATAGGTGAGATGAGTAAGGTAGGCTGGTTGGCTTCTTGTGCTGAGATGACACCTATTGGATCAGGGACTAACCAATAAGAAGTAGTATACTAATTCCTTGAGGGGAATTAGTCCAGGAGGAGAGGAGAGGCCATTATATGTGAGAACTGGGAGGAGGCCTTGAGGAGAGATGGCTGTTTCTGGGCTGAGAGGCCCATGGCATTACATCTTGACCAATGGGGCTGAATGTTGTAGCTTGACAGATTGAGTATGGGCCTGTCCAGGAAGGTCATGTACTGAAATGGGTTATGGGTTGTCCAGCCAGGAGTATTTACTATGGGTTTTTTGTTTACTTCTCATACCAGATAGAGTTTGAAGGAGAGATAGGGATGAACCAAGCCATAGAGAGGTGGAGAGTATGCCTGGGAGATTACTTAGGGGATATGCAGTATGTAGATCCAGGGGTGGAAGGTAGATTGTACTGGACTGAGTATGGCTGAGGGTTGAGTATGGCTGAGTCGAGTTATGGTTATGACAGTACCCCCCCAGAAGAGGAAGGGGTAGCTCCTAATACCCATAAGAAGAGGTGAGAATCAGGTTGAGATCTTCACCATGCCTATACCCCCTTTCCCATCACCATATCCATCACCATCACCACCTGAAACCTTTCCATCACTTTCATCCTATAATAGATCATCCACCCCCTCATTCAGTATGGAAATCACCAATGGCTATCACCCTGTCAACCAGTACTATCCTCCATGTTTAAACTAACAAGGTTTGTATCACCAGCATCACTCCCAAGTCCGGGAAGTGCAAGTATTGTCAATGCTACAAAAGGCTTTGTTCTGGAGCCCACAACGCCGGAAGGAAGGTGCTAGGACCCGTTGTTTGGGTGAGTGATGAATTCTGTCCCAAGTTTGAAGTGAAGGAGGCGCCGGACGATTTGAGCACGTTGCTAGGCATGGAGAGTAGGGTAGGGGCTTTGGACGGTGAGTGTTTTTTTTTTTTTTTTTTTTGAGTTGAGGTGGTTCAGATAGGCTGACTCCAGCCCGTGATTGTACTATTGTAGTGGAGGCGCTGAAGGAGAAGATGAAAAGAATGGAGAAGCGCTGAACAGAGTTGAGGAAGAAAGGACATCTGGCGTTGAATGGTACGTTGAAAAAGGAAAAGGCCAGTTTGAACGCGATGGACGTGCGTTGGGGGACCCCTTATTTGTCTTCAATAAGTTCTCTCGCGGACTCCAAGGGCGTAGGAGGTCAATCAAACCTTTTTTGAAGCCAGGCGGACCCGGTCAAAGCCAATTGAACCACAGTCAAAGTGGTTGAAGCAAGCCAAAAAGTTGTCAAACCGGTCAAAGTTCAAAAAGGTTGAATTGAATCCGTCAAAGTTCGACGGTTGAAGGTTGAACCTGTTAAAGTTTGACAGTCAAAGGTTGGTTCTGTCAAAGTTTGACAATCAAAGGTCAAAGCGGCCAAGTTTCAAAGGTCCAGGGTCAAACCTATTGAAGTTTGACGCGATGTGGTCAAGGTGATTGAGCCACGTAGAAGGACTGTAAAAGCGGTGGTGATCCAGTCAAAGCACGGTTGAAGTAGCGGAGAGGGGATTGAAGAGGCGTCGAAGCGTCAAAGAGATGTCAAAGCTCAAAGTTTGAAGGTGATTCAAATTGCCAGGGAGCAGCCATCAAAGTCAAACCCGACAAAGTCAAATTCAAAGAGGGTGTCAAAGCAGGGAGAGAGGAGGATGAGGATGAAGATGCTCCTGGAGAGCCTGATGTTAATGTTTTAATGCTCTGACTCTCACTCTCTCTTTCATCTGTTTCTCATCCAGTCATATTATTCTTTTTATTCTTTTTATTCTTTTTATTCTATTTTTCTTATTCTTTATCTTATCTTCTTATTAGTCAACTGTGTTGTCTTCTCTAAGAAACCGCCTTATTTGCATTGCGCTTGTTGTGTCGGGGACGCGCGCACATATAATCTCAACCAATTCCGCGCACGATGGCGCGGCGCTTCACTTACCAAGCAACGGGACTCAGAGACAGGATGGACAATCCTTCAACCAAATCAACCCTCCATCCAGTCTCTGTTTCCGAATCAACCAATCAATCAAATCCAATCACGATCAATCCAATCTCACAATCAATATCAATCCAACCGACTCAACGATCCACTATATGAGATCTTCAACTCTCCAGCCCAATCACCAAATCTATTTGATTTCCCAACTTTACTAGACAAGCGACCAGTCAGACTCTGGTTAGAATATTATCTGGCAACTCGTCAATCAAGCCTGGACTTAAATCTTTCTCTGTCTCAGTTTATCATTCATCATAAGAGCTTCTAAAGAAACTGGCTTGCGCATTATTTCCTGGCTGCTTCTCAACTTATCTTGTCTCAGCCAGAACTGTCACCTTTGGTAACTCTCCATCAATCCTGTTGCGCATAACTACTTGTTTTCACTCTTGTGCTCACATCTCCTTTTTATGAAATCCAGCTTGGTCTTGGTCTCCAATTCAACCTTTCACACGGTTTAAAGCCTGCGCCGGTTGTACAATGGATCAACCGGGAACCTCATCCATGCCAGGACCAGGGGGGGACAATACCAACTACAAATTGCTAGCAATCAAGTCACTCATCAAATCCACGCCACTCCTAACTGCCGATAATTACAGCATGTGGAGGAAAAAGTTTGAAAAGCTCTTCAAACTACGTGGAATCTTTGATATCATGAATTCAACGAGCTCGACCTGTCTGGACAAGGACACCAATCAAGAATTTGTAGCCCACATTCTCACTAAACTCGATACAAACTCTTATAACAACATCATCAACAACACTAACGAGGACAATGCCAAACTAATATGGATCTCTACTCAAGAAAATTTTGCTTCCTCTCAGTCATCTAATAGAGCTTGTGTTTTCAATGGATTCTTACACCTCTTGATGGAAAACAACATTGAAGCATTTGTTACGAAGGTCAAAATCTATCTGAAGAAAATGACCAAAGTCGGCATCTAACTCCCCTCCAACATTATCACCTATCTCGTTCTATTCAAATTTCCATCCTCAATGCAGAAAATGAAATCTCAAATCATGCACTCAACCACGGAAATGAAAGTCGACGTGGTACTCAATCACCTGATACAACATAAGAACAAATCAATAGCTGAAGGAGAACGTGTTGAACTGGTGAATGTTGCGCTATATCAAGGGCTGCGATGTGAGAATGGAAAGAACAATCCAGCGGTGACCTCACATACTGCAAGTTCATGTTGGTTTGAATTCCCCGAACTCAAACCAGCTAACGCTCCAAATCAAGGGCCCAAGAAATCTAAACCTAAACCTAGAGACGAGGCTCATTTCTACAATTTCTTTTGCGGCCTCAAATCAAACGCTCTGACCAAAACAATCAATCAACAACAATTTATACTGGATTCTGGATGTTTGATCCACATGATCATCGATTGGGATTTGTTCATCTCCTTCAAGAAGAGCAATGGAAACGAAAGAATGCAAACTGGAAAAAGAGATGCTTCAATCATGATAGAAGGAAGTGGAAAAGCTGCGGTATCTACCAAGGACGCCAAACTGATTCTGTCCGACATTGCGTGGGTACCCAAATCAACAGTAAATCTTATCTCATTAGGAGCTCTCATGAGTCGAGGATCCGACCTGCGCGTCGACAGAACAAAATATCCTCATACCTTTGAACTGGCTTCTAACGGTACAACTTTACTCTCTGGTTCCATCATTAACAATCTTTTTGTAATCAACATGACCAACAAACCTCAAGACTCTTATTACTCAAATGCCGATTTTTCTACAATTCATCAAACGCTGGGTCACGCCAGCCTATCTCAAATCAAAAAGTTCCTCAATATCAAGCTTTCAGACTCTCAACGTAACTTGTTCGATTGCCTCAGTTGTGACAAGGCAAAGATAACTTGCGCATCATTCAACCGTCAACAAGGGAAAGCGCAGAGTTTCTTTGAAAAGATCCATCTGGATCTCATTGTACCTATCAACCCTACCTCTAAGGGTGGTTTTCGTTACGTCCTAACTCTCATAGACTCGCACTCTGGATACTTAGCTGGCTTCCCTCTTAGATTGAAAAGCAATACTGCTGATACCCTGACATCATAATAGAAAATCAACATAGAAAGTCAGGTCAATACCCCAGAGATGTGTGCTCTGATGGTGGGGGCGAATTCGTAAATCATAAGCTTTGAAATTACTACAAGACTCACCACATCAACCAAATTTTGAGCGAACCTTATCATTCTCAACACAACGGTCGAGCAGAACGTGCAAATAGGACCATCATGGAAGCTGTGAGGGCAACTCTGTCTGACTCCAACATACCCAAATCATACTAACACGAGGTCTTGAAGGGATGTTGTCTTATGTTAAATCAGGTCCCAAAAGAAAAAGGCAAAGATTCACCGTGGAAGATAATGCATCAAAATCAACTACCGGAGAATTATGTCAAACCCATCGGCTCTAGCCTAACTTATTGGTTAAATGACACCGACATTAGTACCAAACTCAGCAAAAAGGGGGCTTCTGGAATTCTTCTTGGATTCAACCCTGCTCTTCTATCTTATAAAGTTCTCTCAATCACCGGAAAGATAATTGACACTAAAAATGTCAAGTTCAACAATCAAGAACCCACGTCAATCCTCATGGCAGATGAGCCTATCAATATCAAACCAATCATGACGCACACTGCCGATCAATTTATGAGTCCATCCAATCTCCTTCCTCCTGCCGTTGTTAATTCTTCCACAAACTCAGCTGCAATCAAAATTGAATCAGAATATGATAACACTTACTCATCCATGGACTCGGACTCGTCCATAGAGGAGACTCTTAGGCCGAATCTGAGAAACCGTGAAAAGCTATCAAAACCCGACCGCTACGGATTTATGTCCAATAGAATTCCCTCATCACTCGCTGACGCTATGACCATCCCAGGTTGGAAAGAATCGGCACAGCGCAAGTTCAAAACAATAGAAGATCAAAATGTATGGGAAGAAGTGGATGAGAAAGAAGTCACAAATCCACTCAATACAGTACCCATCTTCAAGATCAAATACAATGCCCATGGCGAAGCACCTATCCTGAAGACTAGACTGTGCGTCCAAGGCTTCAACCAAAAATACGGCCTCAACTATCTTGAGACATATGCGCCTACTGGAAAGGTTGCCTCGCTTAGAGCTGTACTGACTTACGTGGCAGAAAGAAACTTAGACATGCTTCAACTCGATGTGAAGGGGGCCTTCCTACACTCCACTCTCAACAAACAAGTGTTTATCAAAACACCTGTTGGCTGTGGTTGATCCTCTAAGTATTTGCGGCTCAAGAAATCACTGTACGGACTGAAACAGGCACCAAGAAAATGGTACCGGATGCTGGGCGAGTGGATCAAGGCTCAAGGCTTCCAAGAATCTGCTTGCAATCCATGTCTCTACATTGGAGACAATGGCTGTAGCGTGGTGTTCTTCCATGTAGATGATCTGCTGGTAGCCAGGAATGTGAACGATTTCAAACACAAATTCCTCAATAATTTCAAACATTCTTCCGCTGACAATCCCAATACTCTCCTTGGAATGAAGATAGAACAACAAGACGGACTAATCCACTTGTCCTTACCGTTACATATCGAAAAAGGAATCTCCAAACTCAACATCCAACAGAGTTGTCCAATTTCAACTCCTCTCACGCCTGGCCTTCATCTTGGTAAGGCTAGTCAGGAAGACCGCAATCAGTTTCTCGCTCTAAATGTCAATTATCGCTCACCCATCGGGCGTCTAAACTTCATAGCTGGACTCTCCAGACCTGATATCAGCTTTGCTGTCTCAAGCTTGGCGAGACACTGTGAGGAGCCCGGTATTGAACATTGGAAGGAAGTCATCCAAGTCTGGAGGTATCTAGCCAACACTAAGAATATGACCCTGACGCTGGGACCACAATCGATATCAGACCATCTAGTATGCTTTAGCAACGCTACTTGGGCCAACAATCTGGATTCTAGAGTATTTCAAAGTGGTTTTATCTGCTCCTTCAAGAGCAGTCCACTGTACTGGACCAGCAGACGCCAACAGTCCATTACGCATTCTTCTACAGAATCCAAATGTGTCGCGCTATCTAGTTGTCACCTTGTAGCTTGATGGTTGCAACAGCTAATCAAAGATATCTACCAAAGCTCCTTCAAATGCCCTCTCCACCTCATTGACAACAAGGGGTTAGATGATAAGATCAGAAAATTTGGGTCTAACTCTAAAGCAAAACACATCAATGTTAAGACCAAGAGCCTACGCGATGACTTCAAAGATGGCTTAATTGAGGTCAAACTAATTACCTCACAATTGGTTACCGCTGATGCTCTCACAAAATTTCCAAACAAAACGTCAGTCACAAGGCTTGTGAATGCCTTCAGTTATTTATTTCACTGATCTCCAAGTTGTGGGGGCGTGTTAATGTTTTAATGCTCTGACTCTCACTCTCTCTTTCATCTGTTTCTCATTCAGTCATATTATTCTTTTTATTCTATTTTTCTTATTCTTTATCTTATCTTCTTATTAGTCAACTGTGTTGTCTTCTCTAAGAAACCGCCTTATGTGCATTGCGCTTGTTGTGTTGGGGGTGCGCGCACATACAATCTCAACCAATTCTGCGCACCATGGCGCAGCGCTTCACTTACCAAGCAACGGGACTCAGAGACAGGATGGACAATCCTTCAACCAAATCAACCCTCCATCCAGTCTCTGTTTCCGAATCAACCAATCAATCAAATCCAATCACGATCAATACAATCTCACAATCAATATCAATCCAACCAACTCAACGATCCACTATATGAGATCTTCAACTCTCCAGCCCAATCACCAAATCTATTTGATTTCCCAACTTTACTAGACAAGCGACCAGTCAGACTCTGGTGAGAATATTATCTGGCAACTTGTCGATCAAGCCTGGACTTACATCTTTCTCTGTCTCAGTTTATCATTCATCATAAGAGCTTCTAAACAAACAGGCTTGCGCATTATTTCCTGGCTGCTTCTCAACTTATCTTGTCTCAGCCAGAACTGTCACCGTTGGTCACTCTCCATCAATCCTGTTGCGCATAACTACTTGTTTTCACTCTTGTGCTCACATCTCCTTTTTATGAAATCCAGCTTGTTCTTGGTCTCCAATTCAACATTTCACACCTGACAATGATGAAGAAGAAGAAGAGGAAGAAGAAGAAGAAGAAGAAGAAGAAGAAGAGGAAAGAGAAGAGGAAACAAAAGGCATGGAAAGGTAAGGAGGTGGAGTGGAGCAGGACAAGGGGAAGGGTAAGGAAGTTATAGAATTGGAGGATGATTCCCCTGGCCCTCAGTCTGTTGGAGAGTTGGTCAGGAGGTTACTGGCTGAGGATGGAGTGATAGGTGGATATAGGAAGGTGACCCAGGGGGATATTGGTTTTTATGTTTTCTCTGGAGGAAAGGTAGTTGGACCCATGGAAGCTACTGAAGATGATCCAGTGGGGGACTTGAAGGAGATTGAAAGGCCTCTTGGGAGGTTTTCAAAGGATTCCAGGAGCAATGCTATTTTTGGGTGGAGTTTGAATAATAGGGAAGAAGTGGAGAAGAATAAGGAAAAGAAGGAGGCAAAAAAGGAAGTGTTGGAAGAGCTAGAGGATTTTTTATCTTTTTATGGTGTAAAATATGAGTTGGGAGCTACTGCTAAGGATAAGGAGGAATATGAAGGAAGGAAGATAAAATTGGCTAGTGTTTGGGTAGCTAAGATTAATGATTTGAT
Organism: Puccinia polysora; assembly: GCA_025617555.3. Classification (NCBI taxonomy): domain Eukaryota; kingdom Fungi; phylum Basidiomycota; class Pucciniomycetes; order Pucciniales; family Pucciniaceae; genus Puccinia; species Puccinia polysora. Next base: position 31,982,015 of record CM062615.1, read on the forward strand.
TGATAAGATTGAAAGGGAATGGTAGATAGAAATTTGTTTTGTTTTCTTTATGTAGATGGATGAAATGGAACAAGACTTGATTTGGTTTATTGTTTTGGGAGAGTGAGAGTGAATTTTAGAATTATGGAGGAACCAAAAAGGACAGTGATGGAGTTGATTTGGGGAAAAGCGTGGCCATTATGGGGGTTTGGGTTTGGAAGGATAGAGTGAGTGGAAGTTGTGGAGAAGGGCTGCACAGTTGGTGAGATTGGCTACTGGTTCCCATGAGGTTCTTTCAGATTCTTCTAAAAAAACCTTTCCATTTGACTAGATAAAGGAGTTTGCCACATCTAATCTTGGAGTCCAGGATTTGAGACACTTCCCATTCTTCCTGGCCATCAATTTCCACTGGTTCTGGGGGTGGATGATGGTGAGGAGAATTTGGGTCTGAGCAGTAGGGTTTGAGAAGTGAAGCGTGGAAGACGGAGTGGATGAAAGACCATTGATCAAGGAGTTGGAGTTTGAAAGCATGAGATCCTATACATTCAATAATGAGAAAAGGGCCCAACCAACGCTCAGAGAGCTTCTTGGAAGGTCTGTTAGTATTGATATTCTTTGCAGATAACCAAACTTTATTCCCAGGAGCAATACCTTTCGGAATGTCTTTTCTATTAAGGTCAGCATAGTCCTTATACTTATCAATAGACTCTTTTAATTCTTTCTTTAGTTGAATCTTGTTTTTCTGAATATGGTCCAGGTAGTGACTTGCAGGTTGGTTGTCCCACACATGTAGGAAGTCAAAACTTGGGTGCCTTCCATAGAGGGTAAAGAAGGGTGATTGATGGGTAGAAGTATGGACACTGTTGTTGTAAGAGAATTCTGCCAAGGGGAGCCAAGTATCCCAGTTGTCCTGGTGATAACTGATATACATTCTGAGGTATTTTTCTAGTACTTGGTTGACTCTTTCAGCTTGAACATCTGTTTCAGGGTGGTAAGCTGTGGAGAGATTCCTTTGGATCTGTAGTTTTTCACAAAGTGTCCTCCAGAAAGAAGAGATGAATAAGGAGCCTTGGTCACTTATGATTTCAGCAGGTAAGCCATGCTTGGAGAAGACATGACTGATGAATAGGTTAGCAAGTTCCACTGCAGTCAGTGTACCGGTTGTTTTAATGAAGAGGGCCATCTTAGAGAAATGGTCCACCACCACAAGGATAGAATCAAATCCATTGGAGAGAGGGAGTTGAGAGATGAAGTCCATAGAGAGTGAAGTCCAAGGGCCATCAGGGATTGGAAGAGGCTTGAGAAGTCCTAGTTTCTTTTCATGCCTTGCCTTGTTCCTTTTGCAAAGGTAGCAGGCTGAAACATAGTTCTTGACATCCTTTGACAATCCCTTCCAGGAGAAAGATCTCTTGATGAGGTTGAGAGTCTGCTGTTGGCCAGGGTGACCTGAAAAAGGAGAATCATGTCTTTGATACAGTATTTTTTGTTTAAGATGGTTAGCTTGGTCAGGTATGACCACTTTACCCTGGAACAGGAATAAGCCACTAAAGGGGTCTCAGGAGTAATCAGTTACTTCTTCATTCTTATTCAATCTTTTAATGATGCCTGAAATAAGTTGTCAGCTTGTTGACCAGAGGTCAATTCACTCAGTTGATTGTCAAGCTCATTAGCAGAGAGGAAAAAAAGTTTAGAAGTTTCAACTTCATTTTGTTTCAGAAGCTGTTGAAAATTTCCAGGATTCTTTTCAGAATATGGCATTCCCCCAGCTGGATAAACGTTGTCCCGAGGTGACAGGATATCTGGTATGGTTGAAAGTTTGCCAGGCTTTTAAGTAATCAAAAAATTGAATTCAGAGAGGAATTCTTCCCAACAGGCCTGTCTTCTAGTGAGGACCTTGGAATACATAAAATACTTCAAAGAGGAATGATCAGTTAGAACTTCAAAAGGGTCAGTAACGCTCAAGAGGTAGGACCTCCATTGTTGGAGGGCAAAGACAATAGCTAGGAGCTCTTTTTCATGGATTTCATAGTTTAGTTCAGAACTGGACATTTTTCTGCTTTCAAAGGCAATAGGGTGTTTAGTGTTGTCAGCAGTAACCTGGTGCAGGACTGCAACCAGGGCATAGTCACTGGCATCAGTCTCAACATAGGTTCTCAAGAGGTGATAAAAGTGGCGAAGGACTGGAGCTTGGGTAAGAGCTTGCTTGATGTTTTCAAATTGTTGCAAGGCTTCAAGAGTGAGATTGAAAAGGGAGCTGTTTCCAGCAACAGAGGTGAGGTTGGAGACCTGTTTGGAGTAGTTCTTTATAAACCTGCGATAGAAAGTAGCAAACCCAAGGAAAGATTGCAATGCCTTTCTGTTAGTGGGAGTATGCCAGGTAAGGATGGTCTTGAATTTGTTGTTGTCCATGAAGATCCCAGCCCCTGAGATCACGTAGCCCAGGTAGTCCACAGAAAGTGCATGGAATTTGCATTTGGAGGCTTTTGCATATAACTTGTGTTTTCTGAGTCTGGTCAGTACTTCACACACATGAGGGATGTGTTCCTGTAAATTTTTTGAGAAAATGAGGATATTTTCAAGGTAAACCACCACAAAAATTGTGAGGAGATCAGCAAGGATGTCATTTATAAGATTTTGGAAAGAGGCTGGGGAATTGGTCAGCCCGAAGGGCATGACCAGGTATTCATAGCTTCCAAACTGAGATCTGAATGCTGTTAGGTGTTCATCTCCTTACTTGATGCGCAATAGACTTTAGGCGCCTCTGAGGTCAATTTTGGCGAAGATGGAAGAACCTGAAAAGAAATTCAGTAAGAAAGTCATTGGAGGAAGTGGGTAACAGTTCTTCTTGGTGACAGCGTTAAGCTTGCAGTATTCAACACACAACCGCAAACTCCCATCCTTCTTTTTGACAAAAAGAACAGTTGCTCCAGTGCTTGAAGTGCTGGAATGGATGAAACCTTTCTCTACATTCTCTGCTATGTAGGCTTGTAGGGTTGACTTTTCACCTTGGGTTAGTGAGTAGATGGGCCCAACTGGAGGGAGGGTGCCTTCCAGTTTGATGTGATGATTGTAAGCGCGGTGAGGAGGAAGTTGGTCTGCTTTAACCTTGGAGAAAACATCTAGGAAAGAATAGTAATCAGCAGGAACCTTTTTCAACACAGTTTCTATTTTTTCAGGCTCTTTGTCAATTTCAAACTTGTCCCAGTCAGCTGAAGCATTCTTATGGGGAGTAACAGAAATTTTAGAAGAGGTAACCAATTGCATAATGTGCAAGGATGAATCCCTAGGTTCCTCCTCCAGAGGAATGGTCAAGGGATCAGTGAATATCCAAGCAAGATGGGAAATTGTTGAACTCAATGGAAATTGGATGGGGTGTTTAGGATGCAAGGCTTCTGAAGTGAAGGGGAATGCAATGGACTGCAGTGCAAAAGGCAGAGTGGGAGAAGAACCAGTTGATGGTAGGTTGGCCATGTTGAGTTCAACGGATTGGGAGGAAAAATTGTCAGCAGGCTGGTGTCTTGGGGTGATCAGCCCCATTCTCCAGTTTACTTCAGGATTCCAGTGGTGAAGGAAGTCAATTCCCAGGATGAGGCCTTCTGAGAATGGTGCTTTGAAAAGGAGGAATTCCCATTCAAAGCTAGGAAAGGAAGGGAGAGAGACCACCCAAGTTGCATTGTGGGTAATTAGTTGAGAGGGTGACTCATTTGGACTGAAATTGAAAAGAGTAATAGGTTTTCCAAGAGGTATGGGCTGCAATGAAAACTTTAGAACCATGGTATTAGCCATTACAGATTGAGTAGCACCTGAATCAATAAAAACACTATAACTCAAGTCCTGGTGAAAGAGAATAAAATTTAAGCCTTTGGAAAGTTGGTCAGAGTAATCTTTTTGTATCTTTTTTACCCTAACATCAGTAGGGTGATAATCCTGGAGTACAGCAGGAAAACCACCTAATTGCTTTTTGGCTTGGGGGTGGAGGAAGAGTTGGTATTGGAGGCAGGCTTCTTTTTGCAGTCGTCTGTCTTGTGCTTCCCTCCACAATACATACATAGTCCCTCCTTCTCCCTTCTTGCCTTTTCTTCAGCCTTGAGCTTGACATCAGGACCTAAGTCCAAGGTATTTTTGGTTTGAGAGGATTGTTTCTTTGCAGATTTTTCTTTCTTCTTGGCCTTACCTTTGCCCTTTTCAGACTGAGAAGAATTGGATGGGGATGGAGAGGAGTTTTGCTGTTTAGAGTGGCTTAGATGGGAATACTTCTCCTTGACTTGTTTGTGGTACCTTGTATTGTAATCCAACACTACATCCATGAGATCTTGAAGGGTGTCTACGGAACAATCATAGCCAGATAGTTGATCCAGAAGTCAGGCAGGGAGGCTTTGACAAAAATGGAAGTAGAAGGCTCTATCCCCCAATCCAGAAAATGTATTCATAAGGGAGCAAAATTCTGTGATTTGGGTTGACGCATATCCGGAGTCCTTCATCTTCAAATTCACAAGTTCCTTCTCTGCCTTGGCCGTTTCCAGACAATCTCCAAAGAGAGTATGAAGTTGTTCTGTGAAGTTTTGCCAGGAGTTGAGCAGGAATGAGGGCTCTTGATTGGAAAGATGAGCCAAGTAGGGTTGAATCCAACGCTTTGCATTCCCAGTGAGGTAGGAGAAAGCAAATAGAACTTTCCTTTGATCCACACAGAAGGCCCCTTTGCCGTTTGCAAAGATGAGTTCACAAGCTTGTAGGAAGGGTCTGAACTTGGTAGGGTTATTTCCTTCAAATTTGTCTGGCGTATTCATCGATGGGGCTTTGAAGGTTCCAGAGTGGGAAGTACTAGCTGTTGGGGGTTGAGAGAGTTTGGCCACTACTGAAGTCATGGTTTGATGCAATGCTAGGAGAGTAGGATCCACATTTGGAGGTTGGGGAGGTTGACTTGGGAGAGCATGGATTGCAGTTGAGTCAGAAGGTTGGAAAGCTTCTTCTTGGGGTCCAGAGGTTGGTCAGTTAAGGTTACTAAGGATCCTCAAATCAAAGCCTGAATCCTTCCTTTCTTCCTCCTCTTCCTCATCCTCAGGGAGAGGAATTAGGCTGGGATTGTACAATGGGGAATCCAATCCATAGCCTGCTTGGGGATATTGACCAGTCACTCAATTAATAAACAGTCTGACAACAGGAGGAGCAGGGGACAGAGAAGCTCTTGGAGGAGCTTGAGGGAGGATACCAGTGTCCATGGTGTTGGAAGCTGGTGCAGGGAGGTTGGAAAAGGTCCTCCCTTGTCCATGGGCTTGAGGGGTAGATTGATTGTGGTCTTGTATGTCCATAGTAGCGCCACCTCCTTGGGCTGCCCTGGTAAGAGGTGGACTGGTGATGACGGAAGGTTGTGCATGTCGAGGAGGCATAGTTTCCAAGTATGCCGTAGGGAAGTGACCCAAGAAGGTACCCAGAGAAGATGAGGGAGAGGATTTGGCTGCAAAAAGGTCTTGAGCTTGTACAACATTCCGTTGAAGTCAAGGGTCAAAGGCAAAATGTCAAAGTTGGAGTGTCAAAGTCAAAGTGTCAAAGTCAAAGGTCAAAGTTGAAGGTTGAGGTCAAAGTGTCCAAGTCAAAGTGTTGAATTAAAAGTGTCAAAGTCAAAGTTCAAAGTCAAAGGTAAAAGTAAAAGGTCAAGGTTGAAGTGTCAAAGTCAAATTTCAAAGTCAAAGTTTGAAGTCAAAGGTCAAAGTCAAAGTGTCAAAGTCAAAGTTTGAAGTCAAAGTTCAAAGTTGAAGTTCAAAACGTTGTTTAAGGGCCAATTCCAGGAAAGGGGTTGAGACAGAAAAATTCTTCAGGATTTACCCTTGGAAACGTGGAGGCCACACACCGTTTAGCTCTATACCACGCACGCCCACAAATATTTTAGGTAGTGTTATCCGGAAGATGAAATGGTTTGGCGGATGGAAGGAATGGGTAGAACTCAGGATAGAGATGGGTAGTAATCAAGGGGAAGGAATTAGTATAATTTCACAAATGCCCCTGGCGTGCAAGGGGCTGATGGCACAGGCACTACTGCTTACAGAACTCAGGATAGAGATAAAGAGATTGATTGCATATGAAGAGGAGATGTAGAGTAAGGACAATGATGAGGAGAAGAATCCAGGAGTAAGTCTCTGAAGGATTGTGATGAGGGAATCCTGTAAGAGTAACACCAGAGGGATAGGTGAGATGAGTAAGGTAGGCTGGTTGGCTTTCTTGTGCTGATATGACACCTATTGGATGAGGGACTAACCAATAAAAAGTAGTATACTAATTCCTTGAGGGGAATTAGTCCAGGAGGAGAGGAGAGGCCAATATATGTGAGAACTGGGAGGAGGCCTTGAGGAGAGATGGCTGTTGCTGGGCTGAGAGTCCCATGGCATTACATGTTGACAAATGGGGCTGAAGGTTGTAGCTTGACAGATTGAGTATGGGCCTGTCCAGGAAGGTCATGTACTGAAACGGGTTATGGGTTTTCCAGCCAGGAGTATGTACTATGGGTCGTCTGTGTACTTATCATACCAGATAGAGTTTGAAGGAGAGATAGGGATGAACCAAGCCATAGAGAGGTGGAGAGTATGTCTGGGAGATTACTTAGGGGATATGCAGTATGTAGATCCAGGGGTGGAAGGTAGATTGTACTAGACTGAGTATGTCTGAGGGTTGAGTATGGCTGAGTCAAGTTATGGTTATGATACTTTCCTGGTAGGAAAAGCTCTCACAGGAGGTGGGTCAAGTGGATCTGGCACCAATTCAATGGTTAGGTTTTGTAGTTTCATATTTACATGCGCCCATTAGTTTCAATCAAATTAAATCCAGCAAAGGCCTCAGTAACACAAAATTTCACTCACCACCAGAGGTAAAATCACACTGTGAAAAATGTTATTTCTCAATTGTCACCCTTGATGAGGATGCAATTTGGGCTTCCAATGTTTCATTACCCAAATCATTTTTTTCTTTTTCCAAAGCTTTGTTGATTGCACTATGAATGTAGATCTTCCACGCAGCCATGTCAGAATAAGGAGGGCTTGCGACTGTTACCATGAAAAAAAATGCAATGGTATACTTCAGTACTCAATCAAACTTTCAATTGAAAAAACAAATACTGCTGACTTTTGAGTTGAGAAAGAATTGTTTTCACATTTTTATATGATTTAAATTTTCACTTTACTTTCACCTTGGTTTCACTTTACAGTCACTTGGGTTTCACTTCAAATTCACTTTGGAATTGCTAGGTGTGGAACAACAGTCCCACAAAGTATGCATTGATCCAAAATTTGGGTTGAAGGAACCCAAGTGTGGTCCAGTGGGTGCCCAAAATTCTGGCATGAATTCTGGAAGGTTGTGCACCCTCAAACACGGCCTGTTTGAGCCGTGTACGGGGGTACACGGCTCAAAATTGCCATGTTTGGGAGGTAAACGGCTCCTACACAACCCCCCGGGGGTTGAGCATTTTTAAAACAGCCCTTTGTAGTCGTATATGGGCCCCCAGGGCTCATTTGAGCCGTTTAGGGCCCTACAAGACTCCAATCCAACTGGAGTCCTGAATTTAATACACCCAAAAAAAATAAAAAAATGAAAAAGTAGAGTCAGCCTAGAATTCTTGGTTAAACAACCAAAGCCAAAGAAATTCTGTGATTTTGTTTTTTACCTATTTAAAAACTGGATCCTACTCATCAAAGTGGGAAAGTGTGAGGGGTAGAATCCGCTCTCTCATAGCCAAAGATGAGGTAGAAGATGAGACTGGGATGACTTGAGGAGGGTCGGGAATATCTTCTTTAAATATTTTGTCCCTTTTTTCTTTGATGTTAGCAAAAAGGTTGTGAAGGATTACACAACTGATGATCCCATTAATGAGGATCTTCATTTCCTTGAAATTTTTTATCTAGTTTTTCATCTCCCTTAATCTGGCTCATCTTCCTTTCAGGATTCCTATGGCATGCTCAATCCAAACTTGTGATTGGGCAAGATAATAATTGAATTTTTTTTGACTTCATCATTGGTTGAAACATTGCTGTATTCTGGAACCACATATTTCCAACTAGCATAGGCTAAATTGGCCAAAAGGTATTGACCTTGCTCAAGGTAGTTATCTGGTTTTTGGGCAATCCACATCCAATTGAAAACAAATGAATCGTGAAAAGAACCTGGAAGGCCAGTATGGAGGAATATGAACTTCTTTTTGTTATCACACACAAGTTGAAGTGACATATAGTATCTATAAAAACCAATAAGACATATTTGATCAGTGTTTAATCAAATTTTTTATCAAAGGCTTTGGAAAATAAATGAATCAATTTCCTTTTTTTCTGATCTAAATAGTGGTTGCCATCTACCTTGGGTTTTTGGCTCAAGGGGATATTTGTTCCATCAACAAGACCGATTCAACTGGGGAAGCCTTTGGTCTCCATTACTTAAGATATACCCTTGCATTCTTCTTTGGTTGGCCAACAAAGGAATGAGAAATGGAAAGATAGGATAGAAATCATGACTCTGTTTGTGTATAAGTCAATGGTTCCATAAAAAACTGAGAATAGATTTTCTAATGGATGAATTTCTGCTCCATTTCCATTTGATCCCAATCTACAAATCAAAACAGCCAGTTGGATAGCTGGATTGCGTTTAGGATTCTGAGAATTGTTCTGGAAGATGTGTTGGTCTTCAATAATCTCCAGAAGTTTTATGAATGAAGGCATTCAATTTTGGAACAGTTGCTGGAAGCTTAATTTGGGGAGTAGGTGAAGCTTTTGCCTTTCATACATAGGTTTGTGGAGAGTTTTTCTTTTTGGAACTATGCATTACTTTACCAATAGAGAATTCAAATCTAACCAGGTTGATTCCAAATTGGAGTCTGAACCAGAGTCTGAATCACTGTCAAATAATAAAAAACATTCAGTCAGCTTTCTTGTGATTTCAACTTGCTTCCAGAAGTTTTATTGGACATGTTCAGAAAGATTATGATGGGATTTTTGTGAAGCAATGTAGATGTGAAGTCATGGAGATGAGATGTGTGTGATGCAATGGAAATAGGACCGATATGGATTTTCTGAGGTGGAGGTGTGGATGGGTGTTTTGCATGAAAAAGGATGTGTGTGATGTTATGGAGATGTGAATCAATGTAGATATGAATCAATGGAGATGTGAAGCAATGGAGATGAGATGTGTGTGATGCAATGGAGATGAGATTGGTATGGGTTTGATGAGTTAGAGGTGTGGGTGGGTGTGATGCATGCAGTGGATGGTGGATGGATGATGATGGCTGGTTTAATTTTTGAAAACCACAATTTTCAAGAAACCTGCCATTTTGAAATACACCAGCTGAGAGGTATGTTTATTTTAGAAACCCGCCATTAAAAATGGCATGTTTGGTCAAAAAAGTGCCAGTTTTCTAATTGTGGTTTTGCCAACTTTAATATGCCCTATTATCTTATTCTTATTTTGGAACTTTGGGCCAATTTTAAATTAAAAAATTGAGTTGCATCTTCAAAAAAAATTTTATTTTATAGAGAATTCTATTTTTTTCTTTTATTTCCAATACAAAAACCTTCTTTTCTCCTGAAACAGCCATTCCACATATATCAGATGTGCAATATTTTATAGGGGATAGAAACTGTGGATTCACATTGTTATAAATTTGTTTGGGGAGGAAATCTGAAGAATGGATGGAAATCAGGAAAGAAATGGTTCAAGAGCTGGATTCCAACCAAATATTCAAGTACACAAGATTAATTCATGAAACATGGGGTGAAAATATTCAAGAAGAAAGAAGGCCACTTAACCACCTTTCTTTCAAAGCTCCAATTAAGATGTGGATGAAATTCCCATGCCATGGTTTCCTTCTTTCTGAAACATATAAGTTTCCAGTGAGCCTATTTTCTTCCTTAATGCCTTGCACTTATTTTCCTTAATTCCCCACTGACTCCCAATTTCCAATCTTCTCCCATTTGCTATATTATTTGAGAAAATTTCAAATTTATAGTTTTTTTCAAGTTTCAGTCTGATCCCTTGCCAGCCCCTAAATTAGATACACTTGGAACAGACTTTGTGAACAAAAATTTCAAATTTTGGAAAAATTTTGTTCAGAAAATATAGAGCTTGGTAATAATTTTTTGTTCCCTCAAGAAAAAAAATACAGAAAAAAAAAACCCATGATAGGTGAATAAAATTAAAAAATGGTAGTAAGATAGTATTTTTAACAAAAATTTTTCCTTTTATGTATTAAAATATAACAAAAATTATAATTCAAAATGGGGAATAACCCCTTTCTTTTGAATTATTGTCATTGTGATATATATTTTTGGGGCAAAAGATGTGATAAGAAGTTACAAAATATTTTGGTTTCATGTTTTAATTTTTTTTCCAAATTTATTTAAAAGAAAATTCAGATAAACTTTGATGCTTGATGTAAATAAAAAAAGTTTAAAAATGATGTCTTATTTTGAAGTGTTTTTACATTGGATTAAATTATTTGATACAAATAGATCCAAAAGAATCCCAGAAAAAATATTTTGAATCTCTGAAATTGATTTTTTGAACTTCCTAAGAGTTCAAATCACCAAAAAAAATTGAAAAAGGCAAAGGAAAGGATCCATAAATGGAATGAATTTTTTTTTACTTTTTTATTTTTTTGATTTCTTGATTAAAGTTTTTAAGTTGTTTTGAAAATGATTAAATTATCAAAAATTAATTCTTAGGTCTTAAGGCACCCTTCTACAGGGCTTTTAATTTAAAAAAAAAATGAATTTTTGAAATGCCAATTGTGGTGGCCTTTTATAAACACAATTCAGAAGTGAACCACAGCAATAAAAAACTGAGGAGTGGGATTTCTGTCAGAAATAATCAAGTGGGTAATGAAAAAATAAAAATTTTTTTGCATCAAATTGCCATATGCAGGGAGATGATTGGTTGGAATAAAAAAGAACACCAAGTTACCAAACATGGAAGCCGGGACAGCGGGCACATTGGTTGGAAAAGGATATTCAAATTTGGACAAAAAAAGAAATCAAACAAGAGATAATTCATAATTAAGGAATGGGAACAGGACTAAGTTGGATGGAAGCCAATGCGAAGCATAATGTGACAAAGTCAGCAATTGGCAGTGAAAACATGTGAATGCAACAATTATTCTTTGAGAGGCTACCACAAAGTGACATCTAAAAGGTGCTGGAGACATAAGTTGTGAAAGAAGCTTCCCAGCATGAAAATTAATTTGACACACTTGTTCAAAGTCAGAGGATTGGGAAGTTATGCCTGTTGCACATCCTGAAACTGAGGGAGTTTGGCCAAGAGTAAGATGGAGTAGGAAAAATGGGATCAAGTTTTTGTGTTATGTTTTATTTACTATATAAATAGTAGGCACTTGAGAGGACAAATTCATCCAATATAGAGGCTCAAACAACAATTTAATTATAGGGGAATCAACAGATTAATATTTTAGCCTAAATTTTTCAGGGAAGTATTTGTTTTTTATCTTGTCAAGCAATAAATGTTTCTGCTATTACTATAATTTATTCTGACTTTCAAAACCCAAAAGGAAATATTGCAGAGGAGTTTAATCAAAAATATGGAGCATAAAAACCTTATTATTAACTTGTTTTTCTGCACTACCTATTTTGGGGCCTCATTGGGAAACTCATACTTTTAAAAAGAATTATTCCATACTCAAAATTGCAACTTGACTCATTGATTCACTACTTACTGATATGGATTTCTTTTTTCTTTTTTCAGGTCAAGATTTTGCCCCCCCCCCTTAGGAAGAATGGAACACCCTTTCAAAATTTTTGAGTGGGATCAGGGTAGGGCTCTGGTAACAGGGGAGAATTGCCCCCACTCCCACCAAGAGCAACAAATACCTATGGAGTACCACCAGAAATCCTGAGGAGAGTGCTGCAAATCAGAAATGGAGTGGGGGCACAGATTTTACCAAGTGATTTCCCATTTTTTTGTTCTGGAACAACAAAATTCTCCAATTAATGGACTTTTTTGAGAATGTGGCCACCAGAAAAGGAGCCACAGACAAAGAAAAACTGTGGCAAATAGTCAAATTTATACCAGCTGAAGAAAATCCTTAGGATGTAGAGGATATGGAGTTGTATCAAGGGGGAAATTGGGAGAAATTGACACAGGAGATATTGGAGAAATGGGGAAAGAAGGAGCAGCCATTCCAAGAGAGAAATATATAATTTAAAGCCTCCCAAAAACTTGGGAAAGGATATGTCAGTTTGAGGAAGGATTTCATTTTCTAGTGCTCCTCATTTGATAGGGTTTTAGTTAATTAGTCTTTAATGAGTTTTGTTTCATAAAAAAAGGTTCCAATGAAAATAATTTCTTTTTTGGGCTGAAACAAGGAACTAAGGACTGAAAATCAGTTTGCCTTTACAAGAAGAATTTATTTGGGGAGATAACAAGATGGAGGAATGAAACTTCTACAAGAAATGTAAAACTTGCAGAAAACTATTAATGGGGAACTCCAGATCAAGGAACAGCCCTAAGTTCTGCTTCTACTACTATCAATGTTATGCAGAAGTAATATTTGTGAGCAGCCCCTGTAACTTAGGCCAAAACCACATAGTTCCAAAACATGATGGAGCAGCTAAATATTTTCATTTCACACAAAAACTCAAGGAATGGGGGAGGACAGAAACAGTTGCCCAAAGAAAGGTCTCCACAAACAATGGTAAAAATGATTTTGCCTTGGCAAACCCCACAATTACATTAATTACTGGCAATGAGCCATGCAAGAAGGGATATCAAGGGCCCCATCATGGATAATGAAGACCAAGTTGTGAAATTATGGGGTTTTAATTATACATTTTAAACATAAAACCATGCACAGGAGGTAGTGGAAACCTGTCACAAGTGCTTCTGACATGTGGGCAGGGCTGGTTACAAGGGGAATCTAATATCAGTAGGGTTTGGGGCAAGGTTACTGGAGAATGCTACAAGGAGAAGATTAGGAATGGATTGAAGATAAGGTGCTGATGAAACTTGCTTGGATGGATTTGTAATAAGAGGTATTAAACTGATTTATTGGGGAAAAATAAGGAAGGAGGAAGAGGAAGCCATTTTGAATAAACAAGGGCTGGAACCACAACATAGGTACATTTGTTTTGGGCTCAGAATACATATGTAATGACAAGGGAGTAGTCCAAGTAACAGTGGGGGCTGATCAGGTGTGCTACCACATTGGGATAGGCTGCTTCTAGATTTGGGTAAGGCTACAGGTCTGAGATGTCTAAGTTGGGAGATTACACACCAGGGCCAAATTGGGGTCTCTGGCTGACCAGTGACATGAAGTCACTTTAGTGGCCACTTTTGTCCCCCATAAGTATCAAAACATTCCCCATGAATTCACAATGATTGATTCAATTTTTCACAATGCTGTACACAATATTTCTTGTGGGTTTCACCTTTATGTAAAACAAAAGTCCAGAAGATTTCACTGCTGCTGAAAATGAGAATCACCTTGATTTCACCTTTTTGGAAATTGGAATTCATCTGTATTTCCCAAATCATGAACTTTTTATTCTGCCATTTCCACCAAGATAAAGCAAGAACTATTTCAGGAAAAAATCAATTTTGTGAAACATGTTGATTTTTTTACAGGGAAATTGATTTGTAAAGGAATTTTGTTTGTTGGAAAAATCAAAATGGTTATAAACCGTTTTCAGTTTTTGCAATTCTCAATTTTCACAGCTTGAAAATTATAATTTCACAAAGCTCCGCATCTCCTACAAACAGTTGGCATTTTTTCCAAGGCCAAGATTGCAGGCCATCAAGATTCTATGTAACAGATGTGAGTATCCATGCATGAAAACATAAATGCCCTCCCCATGCCAAATGAAATTGGTGCTGACTTTATCCCAACAAAAAAATATATAAATGAACAGAGAAAAAAATAAAGCAAGTTATAGCAAAATCCAAAGGAATTTTCTGTTCAGAGATGAGTGTTACACTCTTCCCAGCATTTCACCAAAAATAAATGTAACAAAAAGTGTCCGCCAGTGTGACTATGAATTCACCAGGGAATCACTTCAAATCAGCTCTTAGTTCACTTTATTTTTGCTGGTGCACCTGGGGCACAGGCCCCACTTTACTTGTGGGTAAAAAAGTGCAATCACGCATTGTCCAAGGATCCCATCTTCAAGATAATCCTTGGAGTTAGCTAACCCATCTCAGAGCTGGCAACATGGGCTTTGTAGCTGGTAAAAAAACCTTAATTTAGCACATGAATGCCATAGAACTCAAGGGATTTTGAATGACCCAGGAGTATTTTTCAATTCACAGATCTCCCTCATATAATTTCACAAGGGAAAAACCTCAAATAAACTCACAGTTCACTCAAATATTTTAAAAACTTTTATGGATATGGTTTTACAGGAAAGCCTTTTGTTTCATTCTTCAAATATTTATTCCATGTAAAAAACATGGATATCTCTGCCAGGAAATGCAGAATTTGAATAGATATCTCCCAAAATGTCTCACATGGAGGGTTGAAACAAACCCAAGGTGGCACTTGTAAACAGTAATGGGAAGAAGAATCATACTAGGATGAAACAAGACAGCCAGGCAGAGACTTCCAGAAGAAAAGCAAGGCAAATCTCCAATTCAGTTTAGAGCACCGACTCATTTCAACAAACTCCTCAACAACTGTCAAGGCATGTGGTGGTAAATCTTCCTTTCTAAGATAAATCTTATTCTTCCTCATTCTCCCATCCTAGATGGGGTTATTGTGTTCCATTTACTTCATATCAATCAATTTTCTGCATAAAAGGTGCTAATGTGTTTAAACCACAACAATCATTGATTTTAAATAGCTTTCTCTTTTCAGGGTTTATTGTATGCTTTCTCAATACTCACCTGAGGAGCTGCCTTAGTTGCCTTTATTTTGCATTCATTGTTTGATCCACATGTTTTATATAGTTGGATTTGTGCACTAGAATCTGTATCATCCTGGTGGGGATACCTTTTTTCAGAAGATTCTCTTTGCTCATAATCTCAAAAAAACCCCTTCTATTTCTGTCACTACAACCAATCCAATTTGAACCTATGTTCAAATGCTAAAAGCTTGTATTTTCAGTCAAAGCCTTAAACAATCATTTGTACAAATTCAAAATGCCCCCCTGTAACATATTTATGCCATTTCCTGCCTGCATTAATTTTTGATTCAAGCCTATTTGACTTCAAATCAGATGTAGGAAGGAATGCCCATTGAGCATGGCGCCGCCACAGCCCAAAGAAACAATCACTATCAACAAAAAAAGCCCACACATTGCAAGGTTTCCTTAATGGACTCATTCGCGCATGTGAACCAATGTCTCCAGCATGCAAAGGCCAATTCATATTGACCAGAGCAAATCCCCAACAATCTTTGTTTGACAATATCTTAGACTTACAAAGCAACATTTATTTGATACAAGAAACTTGTTTCTTATAAAAAGAGTGAAGTTACTTTACAGACTCATCATAGTGTGTATTTCATCCACATGAGAGGGTGGGCAGAGGAGGGACTACACTCTTATGTGGTTGTAGTCTCACCGTTGCCAGTGCAGTGATGTGCACTCCCATATAGTAGGCCAGGCATGAAAATTTGGGCTGACAGAACCCAAGCGTGGTCTAGGTGAATTGAGCCCCACCACCAAGGTTAAATTACACAACAACGGTATATGTAAATGATTAAACCACACTTCACTCAATGCTTTGAAAACCACACTCAATTTTGAAAAAACCTCACCAACTTTTGAACATTTCTCACTTGATTTGGAACACACCTCAACCTGCTACACCCTCACCCAAGTGGACTTCAACACTCCTCACCCTGCACACCCTCACCAAAGTGAATTTGAACAATTGTTACCCAATTTCTAACACTACTCACCATTCCAACCCTGACAAAAGTGAATTTGAAGAATTTTTACCCAATTTTCAACAGGCCTCACCCTGATAAACTCTCATCAAAGTGGATATCAACACTCCTGACCTAATTTTGAACACACCTCACCCTTCTACACTCCCACTGAAGTGGATTTCAACACTCCTCACTGTGCTACATCCTCACCAAAGTGTATTTCAACACGTCTCATCATGCTACAATGCATGCATCCAAACAGGAGGACTTTGGTGCAACCTGGATTAAAGCATGGAAGTTGCACAAAAATGTTGGTCTTTGGATGCATGCATCCAAACAGGAGGATTTTGGTGCAACTTGGATTAAAGCATGGAAGTTGCATGAAAATGTTAGTGTTTGGATGCATGAATCCAAACAGGAGGATTTTGGTGCAACTTGGATTAAAGCATGGAAGTTTCATGAAAATGTTAGTGTTTGGATGCATGCATCCAAACAGGAGGATTTTGGTGCAACTTGGATTAAAGCATGGAAGTTTCATGAAAATGTTAATTTTTGGATGCATGCATCCAAACAGGAGGATTTTGGTGCAACTTGGATCAAAGCATGGAAGTCGCATGAAAATGTCAGTGTTTGGATGCATGCATCCAAACAGGAGGATTTTGGTGCAACTTGGATTAAAGCATGGAAGTTGCGTGAAAATGTTAGTGTTTGAATGCATGCATCTGAACAGGAGGATTTTGGTGCAACTTGGATTAAAGCATGGAAGTTGCATGAAAATTTTAGTGTTTGGATGCATGCATCCAAACAGGAGGATTTTGGTGCAACTTGGATTAAAGCATGGAAGTTGCATGAAAATGTTAGTGTTCAGATGCATGCATCCGAAAAGGAGGATTTTGGTGCAACTTGGAGGTCTGACCACTGCTCAAACTGATGCTTTGCCTCTGAGTCCTTCCATCAGTCCCACATAAGCAAATACATAGAATCCACTTGGGATGGGTAAGACAAGTTCAAGTAATCCAAACCGTCTTCCTTTGATTCAGATAGGTGTCAAGGCCCGCTGATTGTCTCTCTTAGTTGAGGTATCAACGCTCCTCATGTTTTCTTCGTGATCCATCATACGCTTCCAAAAAGTACTGAAGGTTATTATCAAGAATCAGGTTGTGCTGGACGTGATGGGCATGTTTTGGACTTTTTGCTCTTTTGGAAAACAAGTGATCTCATCCCACTCTCTGGAATGGTTGCCTCCGAGACTGATGGGATCACAAAACGTATAGGCCTTCATATTCTTTGACATCTTGGTCACAACCCAGTTTTTTGACGTGGTGTCTTGCCACCCCCTGCAGTTTACTCTATGGGCCAATACGCTGTCAAAGTGGAACGCTGTCGTAGTACCCTCTTTACTGACTATTTCAAAACCTCCCGCTCAACTTGCGACTCTGGAAATCCTCTACCTTTCTCTCCTGAGCCCTGTAAAAATTGTGACAATTGCAAACGAGATCCTTCTCAAATCCTATACGATGACTTGACAATACAAGCTTGTCACATCTGCCATGTCTTTGTTTACATAAATAGAATGAATGGCCAAATAAAAATGATCCAAATAGGGGATTTGATGCGTGGCGTCGGGCCTTCAATCATTCAAATCATTCAAACCCGCCAAGTTGACCAAGATTTCAATGATTAGCCAACCCATCTAGCTCCCAAGGTGGTGGAACTAGACAAACTGAATCACAATAAGATTGCACTCACTAAAGAGTATGGCTGATCTTCTTAAAGACAGCATTCTAAAAATGAAGAATGAGAACGCTTAACTGCCCAATACTTCATCGTTTTTTTCTTCATTATTTCAATTGCCCTTGTTTTCATCCAAAGCAATTGGAAAAATTAATCCTTCACCTAATTTTGCAAGGTTACCTGGCGGAACAGTTTGTCGCTAGTATGTCAAATCAAGCCTTGTTTTTCCTTGATTTTGGCAAGAGTTTTCTGAAGATTGAGAAATTGTGTCTACCACTCCCGCTTGACCAAAGCTGCTTACACGTTCAACAGCTATATCATGCTTGGAACCAAATCTCGCGACTTGGAACGGTACTGTGACACTATCATGACCGTGTAAAAGCCTTGGTCCTCCAAAAATCAGATTCCAAACCACATCAAAATCATTATTCCTTTGGTATCTGCTCCAAAAAGCAAGCAAGCGTCCAATTCAAACTTGAAGAATAATGTCAAAGAACACAAGAAACAAAAGACAACCTACAGTATTCAAAAGGGCAAAACAACCACCAAGATTGCCGTAGCCCAAGATTGTGGTCACTTGATCATATCTGATGATGATGATCATAATCACCATAATCAAAATAGTAATAGTGACAAGGTGAGCAAAGATGAATCCTCTAAACCGGCTGAGGAATGAACTGATTTGACAAATGGTCTTGCCTTCAATTGCGGATTGAAACAGGTGGGTAAGCGTCCGAGCAACCGTGAGGATTGAGGTAGAAGTGGTCAAAGAAAAAAAGTTTTGTTGATCAAAATCAAATCCGAATGAAGACAATCAACGACTCCACTGGTAGTGAGGTGAAGAGACTCAAGGGTTGCAGGAAGGGATTTCTAAGTGTACTTAAGTACGTACGGTGGCTAGATAAGAATAATGGGACCAATTGACCTTAAATCAGTCCATTCATGCTTGGGCTTCTCTTTCAAGGCTAAATTTGATTGTTCAAAAAAAATAAATAATAAAAGGCATGTATTATTCATTTTCTGTTCTTGGGATTTAGATTGTTTGAACGTCTGTACGTACTCTCTACTTAACAAAAAAATTTAAATTTTTGGAAAAAATATCAAATCAAGCATAAAACTCCAAAAAAATACGCTGGAGGAAAAAAAAAAAAATTGAAAAAATTGAAAAATCCAGTACCATCAATATTTTTTTGTTCTTGTTGATGAGGGTGTTAGTGAGAGAGTGAGGATTGCAAAGGGGAAGGATGTTGAAGAAAAGAAAGATGAAGTCTCTTGAAGAGATTCTTTTTCTTAAAAAAAAAACAGGATTCAAAACCATTGGTTTGATGTTGATGTTGATGGTGGCTTGGTAAGAAGATGGTGATGAGAATTTTGAAAGTGATAGGTTGGGAGTTGTGGAAACTGCTGCAAAAAAAACACACACATTGATTGATTGAAGGACTTTAAGCATCTGATATTTTTGTATTCTGAGGTTGAATTGGAGTTCAGGCCCATTGACATCATTCTAAAATCAATTCTGATCCTTCCACTTTTGACCCTCCTCCTCTGATGTGGTTTGACCATCACCCTTGATCTTCTGAATCAATAGATTTCTCAAAAGAAGACTATATATATCAAAAATGAGAACCCATAAATCAATAATAATAATAATCACTTACCATGTTTGTTTAATTGTTTAATTTTTTTTTTGAATCAATTGAGTAGTCAGAAATTGAGATCAAAAAAAAAAAAAAAAAAAAAAAAACACCGAGTTTGTGGTAATGTGGAAAGTGAGAGCATGCAAGAATTTCACAACTTTGTGCAGAGGCAGTCCTGAACATCCCATTCCAAACTTGGGCAGTTCCCGTCAAAAATGTGTAGATAGCAGTAGAAAGTATCCTGTAATGAGTTTTGGAAGATCTAAAGAGATCATTGATGCACAAGAGAGAAATACAATTGATATAGGTTTCAAAACCCGGGAGGCTAACACCCCAAATTGGTCACAAGCCTGATCCTAATTTGACTGATGATTGAAGAACCCTCGCAGTGTTTGAGCAAGCAGGAGGATGGGAGTCATGGATGAAGGGGAAAAAATCAAAGAGTGGAAGAACATCCAGTAGGAGCTGGATTGGGTGACTCTCTTGATGTCAAATCAAGCAACCACATTTCATCAAGATCGTGAAGATCACTCAAGGCGTCTAACTCTCTCTCCAGCTTCACCTTGACACCCTCACTCACCTTCAGCATCAACCTTGATGCAATCCTCTTCTTCATCCCATTGATTTGAATTAGGATCAATACTTGCTGGACAAGACCAATGGGCCATGGCAAGATGCCTGGGGGAAAAAATGAAAAAAAAAGCTGAGTGACTCGACAACAAGGATGACGCTCCTATTGCTGATACAATTCAACCTCAATTCTGGGTTTAGGATACACCTTCTATTGTTTATCTTTGCAGATTGCCCTCCTTGGTTTGACTTTTCTTTCTTTTTTTTTTCTTGGACAGTGGAACGTTGATGGTTTTACCCGTCTGGGGGAGTAGGGTCTAATTGGGAAGGATAAACTAAAATTGATTTGGAGCTGATTTTTCAGTAATGCAACCAGATGTGAAACACAGCTGAAAGACTGGAAAGACACCAATGAAATTTGTACTATAGAAGTGGTAGTGTTACATAAAAGTGATATGAAATAAACTGTAAAATAATTTTTCTTTATGAATACTGGAATTAATCAGAATGAAGCTGTCATTGCATTGTGGAAAATATTGATCACTGAAATTGTAGCTGGGATATCAAAATATACAATATTTAATTGGAAATTTTTATTCCATAAGGAATTTCAAGTAAGTCCCAGTTGAATCAATGTGATTATTCAAATGAATTCAGGTTTTTTCCTTGGGGAATTACAAGTGACATTCATTTTCCACCATGGTGAATACAAGGTGAATCATATTTTCTTTTTGATTTAAACTGAGGTGAACTCAAGAATACTCATTGGTGAAGAGAAGTTTCCCATAAAGGGATTCAATTGGCCAGAAAATGGGACTGGATGGTGACATGAAGTCACTGGCAAGCCAGAGACCCCATTTTGGCCCTGGTGACAGTGGAAGGATGAAAAGTGTACATGGAGGTCATGAAACTATGTAATAAGTAGGGAGAGTATGGGCTACAATTTGCAAGAGGATGTAAATAAGGATTCCCAGAGGATAAACCATGAAAGAGGATTGCTTAGAAAGAGTTAATAAGGTCAGAGGATGTTCAGAACTGGGAGATTAAGTATGTGCAATCCTATTGATTCTATCTGCACATTTCATGATTTTAGAATATATGTAGATATGTATGCATGAATATCATGAGGATATATAGTTACTGGAGATATATTGATATAAGTCTCCTGAGCCCTGAGGTTTAAGTTCCTTGGCAAGTAGATTAGGCCTGAGGGTTAGAATGGGTTTTCTGAGGTTTGACTGAGTTAGTTGTCAGTATGAAAGGACCCATACAAACACAATCAGGTGTGAGAGTTAGCAGGAAGACCTTTTCAGGAGAAGCAGAAGGAAGCTAAAGTATCCTTTGGGGTGCCCTTCTTCCAAACCAACTGGAAACTATCTTAAGTGGAAGCCAAGGTGCAAAAGTTCCAAAGGAATGCATGACAGGTGCAGATTGAGGAGAGGAAGGTGATATATCCACAGCATCAAGAAATGGCTGTAATGGGGCAGGAAGGGGAAAAAATTGGGCCTTCAAAAAGGAACCCAATCAATATATCAAGACAGATCTGTGGCCCCAAAACTCCAGTAAGCCTTAACAAACAGGAATTAGATAAAATCTCTCATTTAATGGAAGAAGAAATGCTTGATTTTTTGAAAAAATATTCAGGGACTACCAGAGAGACAGAGAATAAGGCTGCTGAGGTTTCTTCAGTGGCTGTCAAGACAGAAGCGGAGGAAGTATTCATTCCTCTTCTGTGCCCATTGGGGTATGTACCACTGGGTATTGGGAATCAAATTTGTTGGTAAGTGGTTGATAGCAGCTCAAAGGTAAACATAATTCCATATAAACTAGCAAAATAGGTGTGGATGGCTTGGAAGCAGACAGAAATTGGAGTGGAGACCTGGGGAGGATACATGTGAAAGGTGGAGGGTGTCTTAGAACAGAGACTGTCAAAGGCAGAAAGGGTATGTAAGCTGCTCTCCTATTTGGTTTCAAAAGTGGAAAAAATAATCTTTGGAAGAATGTTTCTTGTCACCTTGCAAGCCTATTTGGAATAAATTCAAACTACTGGTGAAGTATTGCTAATGGTTGCAGACAGCAGTGGTCAAAAATTTGAAACCAAAATATCCCACAACCAATAAGAGGAGCAGAATTATTTGAAGTTTGGCTGCATAAACAGCGCAGAAACAGCTCTGCATCTGTGCAGGCGGCAAACTCAAGAATATAAATAATGGAGGATATTAGAGAGGTACAGTATTGAGGCATGGGGTCTGCCAATGAAGGGATTTTTGGGGATTGGAATGGCAAGGAAGATGTCACACAACCATCCCATGTACTATAGTGCAATGTTAAATGATTGTGAGCTCAAATGATAGGAAAGAGTGCAAGGATGGATGCAAGGTAGAAAGGCCAAATTCAAAGTGCAAAATGTTGGTTTGATGGCTCAACAAAAAGAAACAGGAGTGAGATTTTATGATGGAAAGAAAACCAAACACAGACCTAATGTGATGACTGGATCTAGCAAAATTCAAGAACATATGAAATTGAATAACTAAGGAGATAATCTTTAGGCAGGAAAAGCAGAATTTATAAGGTAATCCAAAGATTAATAGATACAACCCAATTGATTGCCAACTAAAGCTAGGAAGCGGTGAGGCAATGAATGAAAGGAACAGAATGGGAAATGAAATAACAGTAAAGTTGTTTCTGAGGTTTTAGTGTAGGTGCAAGACAATGGAATCTGAGCATACAAGGACATAATGGATGAGAAAAATTGAATGAAATGGGAAGACAATGCAAATATGAAGATGTAGTTTATGCAGGGTAAGGGACTAGTCCATTTTCAAACTTTACAGTTGATGTGGCTTTCTAGGCATGAGTGCAAACTAGTGTTGGTGCGTGACATAGAATGGAATTCTGAGCATTGATGATATACAGGGTAGAAGGACAAAGTTTTAATGGATTGTTGAATGGTATTTATAGTTAAATGCAAGATCTGCAAGTAGATTCTGAGTTGCCAAGATTGCAATTTTGTTGCATGAGCCAAAGGTGGTAAGCGGATGGCACCATGGATGCTATAATTTGTTTGTGTCACACTTATGGACTGAGGCAGATGGTACTGAGGAAAAGGATATGTCAAAGGAATGAGAGAGAATGAAATTTAACCTTGAAGCATGACAGTTCCCAGGTACAAAGCCAAACTCCTGCAAGAATTCAGATGATTTCCCCATTGATTCCATAAGTAATTTTACCTACTGTATACCCTTCAATTATTACTATACTTCATTGCTTGAGAATAAAATTTGAATTAAATGTGTTTTAATCCTCATCTTGTTTTTGCATAAAATTTATTTGTAAAAATGAAAGATGTGTCCCTAGTACTTCTTCTTGGGGTCTCAAAGGCAAGTGAGAGCAATTTTGTCTTCAAGAAGTGGCATGTATGCTTCCTTTAAATAGCAAGCAAAGTGTTGATACCACAGTGGCGTCTACAAGTGAATTACAAATTTGGAGATCTGTAGAGGATGATGGACACGGTGAAAAATGTCAGGGACCTCAGGACCCTTGCCAGTTCCCGCGCATCTCTGTGAATACTTCAAATTGAGAACTTGGACCTTTTCAGACAGTCACCCGGATAGAGGCAACAGTTTGGATCTTGGGGGTTCTACGATTCCTTTTTTTATTTTCATCTCCATTGACTTTCATCCTCATCTCTTTGATCCTTCTCACAATTCCTTTCCTTCATATTCTTTCATAAAAACAACATCTCCAATATTCCCTACACACACATACAATCTCAATCCTCAAACAAAACTCTCAAACTCAAGACTCAAGATCTCGACTCAAGACTTTCAACTGTCTCATTCAAACCAACAAACCTCAGTCCATCAAACCCATGACCTTCTAAATGGTGAGATCATTCCATAATCAAGATCATCTGAATACAAACCAACCTATAACTTCTATCTTCAATGTTTATCTCTCTCCTCATGTTCTCTCTCAGACAAATCTCATTGTTGCCATAGTGAATACTGTCCTTCTCATCACAGTGTCTGTTTTCTTTATTCTTATTCAAATGTCTGGGATCTCCTATTGTTCTATCTGGTTGTTGATCTCTTCTCATTAACTTTTGTTTCACAGTCTTGCTGGCTTAAAATCAATACCTTTCAATCAAAGTTTTATGGTTAAAAGCCAAACGCTCACGACGGCCAGCAAGAACTAGGACTATGGAGACTGCTTCAGGATTCTCCTCAGACTTTTTCCAACAAGCAATGCTAAAAACTGCACTGGAGACCACCCCTCTCCTGACCAAAGAGAACTATGGCATTTGGAGGGACAAGATGATGGCCCTGTTGAAGCTCAGAGGAGTATTGGAGACCCTCAACTCGTCCCCCGCTGATCTATCTACTCAAGACAACAACCAAATTCAACTTCTTCTCATTTCCAAGGTGGACTCAATCACTCAAAACAATGTGATAAGCGCAACCAACATCAATTCCGCAAAGGATATTTGGCATGCAATCTAAGAACATTTTTTGTCATCTCAAGCATCTAATCAAGCAAGGATCTTCTACGACTTTCTTCATGTAAGCTTCAGAGAGAACAAGATTATCAAATTTTTAACGGACATCAAGACATCAATCAAGAAGATGATTGACATCGGTATAGAATTACCAGACGATAATCTGGCATATCTTATGATTTTCCAATTTCTGTTGAGTCTTCAAGATCTCAAACGTCAACTCATGCACTCTGACAAACAGATTTCTGTTGAGTTTGTGTTCCACCACCTCATTCAATATCACAACAAGATCAAAGCCAAGAATACCAATAGGACTCCCTGAGGTACCTCAGAAACCGCCGTAGCTACCATGAGAACCAAGACTAAAAATGCCCTCTCTAGCAGATGCATTGAAGGATACCATAATCCAAATCAAGACAAACACCATTCTGAGTTGGACTGTTTCCATCTGCATCCGGAAAAGGCCCCCGAGTGGTGGAGAGAGAGTCAGAGCAAGTGGAAGGAGAAGCAGAAGAAATCACAGGACGCCGCTCACTTTCACGCTTTTGTGACCCAATGGGTTGACTCAAAGATTGGAGCTGAGAACAACATCTTGATCAACAGGAGAGCGACCTTGCATATATTCAACAAAAAACAATTTTTCACTACTCTAGAGCCCTACACAGGAGAACACATAACAACTGGCAAAGCTGGCGCTGATCTACCTATCCACGGCCTAGGAACTGTCAAACTAGTATGGAAAAATCAAACCATTACCATCTCCAATTGCCTATACGTACCTGAGATCGTGGTCAACCTAGTCAGTCCAAGGAAGCTTCTCAAACAAGGCTGCACGTTGAAGGCTCAATCTAAAAGCTTTGAATTGAAGAAACATGGGGAAAGGATATGCCAAGGAAAAATCATAAACAGTCTATTCGTGATGGATAAACCTCGAAAAATTGAGAATGACAAATGCTACTGGAAGCATCAAGAAGATATCAGATCCCTGAAAGATATTCACCTCTCCTATGGTCACGCATCCTTGGGCGCCTGTCTAAAATCAAGGGGACACAATACAGTGGGGCAGAGAAGGAAAAATTTGAATGTAAGGACTTTCTCCTGTGCAAAATCACTAAAGCTCCTTTCAAGGCTACCTCTACACCCGCAAACAAGCCATTCAAAAGACTCCACCTAGACATTATTGGCCCTATCACACCAGAATCCCATTGCCATGAAAGGTACATCTTAACAATAGTAGACAATTATTCTGACTATATCTCCGGCATTTCCTTGGCTTGAAAGGACGATACGCCTCAAATCCTGATGGAATTAATTGAAAAACAAAAGAAAAACTGCGGGTACTATCCGACAACAGTGTGTTTGGATGGGGGCACTAAATTTGTAAACAAGAGGTTAGTCAAGTATCTCAAAGAGAGATTTGTCAATAACTTGGTAACTGAACCATACCATCCTGAACATAACAGTAGAGCCGAGAGGGCTAACCGCACTATAATCAAGAGTGTGAGGACAACTCTGAGCTCAGCTAAAATACCTTGTAAGTATTGGTTTGAAGTACTCAATTCCTGCTGCCTTGGTCTCAATCAAATCCCAAAGGACGGAATGGATCAATCTCCTTGGGAACTTATCAAGCATAATGAGCTCCCTTCCAACTACCTTCAACCAATCAGCATCACAATCATTGTATTGAATCAAAGAAGAATGAAATGAGAGAAATTCAACCCTAAAGGGCAAGAGGGAAAACTGGTAGGTTATAACCCTGAATTCCTTCCATACCGGATTCTCATGCCCAATGGACAGATTGTTCAATCCAAGCACGTTTGATTCCTGAAGCAGTCAGTGGACCAGTTGGGAATCAGCTTGACCTTGGATATTGATTTCAACATCATCAAGGAATCTACGCCAAAGACAGGAGTGATTGATCTGGATTGAATGAATTATTGAGACCCGCCCACAGCAGTGGGTTCATTGGATGAAGAGTTGTCCAAACTCAAGCCTGACTCAAACTCAGATGACGACTTGTCACTGGATCAAGTTCAGCCTGTTGTGACAAGAGAGAACCCCAGAGTACCAACTCCTGAAATGAAAACAGAAGCTCCTAGAAGAATTCTTTGCAATTGATCAACGGTCAAACCTCCTCAACGGTACGGCTTTCACCACTACTTCAAGCCTAAAACCTTTGATCAAGCAAGTAGATGTTCAGACAGCTTCAAGTGGGGGGGGGGCAATCAAGAAGGAAATTGACCAATGTGAGCTTCTTGAAGTCTAAGAAGATTAAAAAGGGGACACTCCTCTAAATCCACTGGACACAACATGGATATTCAAAATCAAAGATAACGCCCACAACAATGCCATCATCCACAAGGCTTGAATCTGCATGAAAAGATTCAACCAAGTACATGGCCTCGACTTTGACAAAACATTTTCCCCCACCGGGAAGATTGCATTGCTGAGGGCTATTCTCCTATACGCCTTAAAAGGCAAACTCAACATTTGACAGTACAATGTCAAGGCGGCCTTTCTGCACGCGCCACTAGAAGAAAAAGTGATCATCAAAACACCACAAGGATGTCAACA
This sequence comes from Puccinia polysora, assembly GCA_025617555.3. Taxonomy (NCBI): domain Eukaryota; kingdom Fungi; phylum Basidiomycota; class Pucciniomycetes; order Pucciniales; family Pucciniaceae; genus Puccinia; species Puccinia polysora. The sequence goes on from CM062615.1 coordinate 32,008,854, forward strand.
AAAATGTCAGTACCTGAGACTGAAGAAAATTCTGTAAGGACTCAAACCGTCCCCGAAGAACTGGTATAGCACTCTCACTGATTGGATCAAATCAGTTGGATTCAAGGAATCAGACAGTGACCCCTGTTTGTATAAGGGCAACGACGACAAATCTTTTCTTTTTTTCCGCGTCAATGACCTAATCCTGGTGGGTGACGGTGACAACTTTGAGGCCAAGTTTAATGCTAATTTCAAAAACTCTCAAGTTCATGAAACTGACACAATATTAGGTATGAAATTTGAAAGAACCATCAATAGTACTCTACTGAGTCAACCAAAGCACATCATTCACGGCTTAGAATAACTTGGATTATTAGAATCAAGAACAATCTCTACGCCGCTGACCCCACATCTTCAACTGAGCAAAGCTTCTGATGAAGACTTTGAAAAGTTCAAGGAACTCAATATAAACTATAAGTCTGCAATAGGACTCCTCAATTACATCGCAAATAGAACACGCCCAGATCTCAGCTACTTGGTCTCTAGTTTGGCTCGATTCCAGAACAAACCCAGCCTAACTCACTGGAAGGAACTTAGGCGAACGTGGCAGTATCTCAACCACACCAAGGAGAAGAAACTCATCATCTCTTACAACGATTCAAAGAGCCCAATTGAATGCTACAGTGATGCATCCTGGGGTGAAGACCCAACCAGTCGCAAGTCCCAGTTGGGCTACATCTGTTTCTCCTTTGGCTCACCACTCTCCTGGAAAAGTTAAAAACAACAAAACATTACATAATCATCCACCGAGGCCAAACTGAACCCCTTACTAGATTCATATCTTGAAGGTAAATGGCTCCAACATCTACTGGGAGAAATCTTTCAAACTGAACTCTCCTCGTCAAAACATTTAATCAACAACAAAGGACTAGATGACAAATTGAAGAAATTTGGATCCAATGCAAAAACAGGGCACATGGACCTCAAGATTAAGGGACTTCAAGACAAATTAACTGAAGGATCCCTGTCCGTTCGTCTGATAGAAACCGGGAAGATGCTGGCTGATCCTTTAACCATGGCGGTCAGCCTAGATCAGTTGCAGAAGTTCTATGATACAATCTTTGGGGCTTGATCTCCATTTATGGGGTTTTTAGAGAATGATGGAAACGGTGAAACATGTCAGGGACCTCAGGACCCTTTCCGGTGCCCGCGCACCTCTGTGAATACTTCAAATTGATAACTTGGACCTTTTCAGACAGTCACCCGGATAGAGGCAACGGTTTGGATCTTGGGGGTTCTACAATTCCTTTTTTTATTTTCATCTTCATTGACTTTCATCCTCATCTCTTTGATCCTTCTCACAATTCCTTTCCTTCATATTCTTTCATAAAAACAACATCTCCAATATTCCCTACACACACATACAATCTCAATCCTCAAACAAAACTCTCAAACTCAAGACTCAAGATCTCAACTCAAGACTTTTGAATGTCTCATTCAAACCAACCAACCTCAGTGCATCAAACCCATGACCTTCTAACTGGTGAGATCATTCCATAATCAAGATCGTCTGAATAAAAACCAACCTATAACTTCTATCTTCAATGTTTAGCTCTCTCCTCATGTTCTCTCTCAGACAAATCTCATTGTCACCATAGTGAATACTGTCCTTCTCATCACAGTTTCTGTGTTCTTTATTCTTATTCAAATTTCTGGGATCTCCTATTGTTCTATCTGGTTTTTGATCTCTTCTCATTAAATTTTTTGTCAAAGTCTTTCTGGCTTAAAATCAATACCTGTCAATAAAAGTTTTAAGGTCTGCCCCATGCATGAATTATCACATCCCCCCAGCGCCAGTGTTCAAATTCTTAGGAGTACAGAATCTGGGTGAGTAAGGCTGGAGATTGAATGAATGGGAAATATGAAAACTAATACAATTTAACCATTGATATTTGTATTATTACTGATATTACACAGATATACTACTAATACACCACCATATTTTGAACCATTGGCCAAGTTCCAGGTGAATCAGATGAATTCCAAGGCAAAAAGAAATATTTGAAGTGAGGAGAGAATTGCGGGGGTAAGCAAGGAGACAATGGAAGAGCCGGGTGAAACAGAAGGAGGAAATGGAAAGTGGAAGGAGGAAGGAAATGAAGTAAGTGGAAGAAATGGAGCAGAGGAAGGGAAAGGAACGGGAGAGGAGGAAAGAATTGAAATGGGTAGAGATGGAATGGAAGGAAATGGGATGGAAAACCAAAGGAAAGGAAAGGAAGTGCAAGTTGTGGTTCCAATCAAGACTAATTTGAGGCGGTTTACTGGCAATGTTGGAGAGGGCTTGTTTCAAGTTCAAAGAAAAAGAAATTATGAAGAACTCTTGGATGAGGGCAGATGGAATTAGAGGCCAAAGAGGGCTTCTAATGCAAAGTGCAAGGAGTTTCCAAGAATCACTTGGTTTCACAAGTTCTTGTGTTGCAACAAATGTTTTGTCTAATAAATGATAAAAATTTGAATGAGTTTAGGTTAAGGGCAGCAGAATTGACCAAGAATTGGGAAGAGGCGGAACAGGAAATAAAGGAGAATGTGCAATTTTTTATGTAATTTTATTATTTTTAATATATATATATATATATTTTTCAGAGATAAAGGACTTTGTTTCTTGAAATATGGAAAATAAATAAATATAGAAAATCAAATGTTGCAATAAAAGAGAAAAAAAATTAAGAAACTGGAAATTAGAGAGGATGGGATGGAATGAGAAGTGTGATGGGATTGATGAGATGGAATAGGATGGAAATGTGGAATGGGATTGTAAGGGGTGGAATTGAGATTGGCAAGGTTTGCAAGGGTATTTTTCATGTAATTCTCAAACCAAATTGGGAGAGTTTCAAAGATGACAGCCTGGTTCCCAAGATTTGCAATCTTTTTCAGACTGGAAGCCACTCCATTCAAAGAGGTATTGGATTTTTCCTTTGTGTAACCTGGAATCCAGAATATGACTTGATTCCCACTCTAGATGATCTTGGGAATTTACTGGTTCTGGAGGGGGATGAGTCTTGCCCAGTTATAGGACTCAAGCTGGCACTAGGAGAGACAGATGAAAGACCGGGGGGAAAACTTTCAATTTCACAGGTAAGGTAAGTTTGAAGGCGTTGGGAGAGATGACTAATTTGAATTTGAAGGGGCAAAGTTTTCTTTTGGAAAGTTGTTGGGTTGGGCAAGTACTGCAAATGTTGCAAGCATCAAGCCATACCTTATCTTTTACTGCAAAGTTTGGAGTGGTAGTTTAAAGTTGGTCTGCTTGCTCCTTGTAGAGCTGGTTTGCTGCTTCAAGTTTGGTTCAAATTTTCTATTGAAGAGATTGAATGTGATTGAGATAATGTCACACAACCACCCCATGTACTATAGGGCAAATCTTAGATGATTGTGAGCGCAAAGGAATACCAAGTGCGAGGTCAAGTGCGAATAGCGAGACCCAGTTGCAAAGTGCAAACTTGGTTATGCCACTCAACAAACGGCAAGATGAATAGAAGGTGTTCCAAAGAAGGAAACTCAACCTGAGTCCGATGTGATAACTAGGTTGCAGCAAAATGCGAGAATGTATGAAATTAACTAAATTAGGAGACAATCATCAGGCAAGGGGATAGCCCTTATAAGGTAATCCAAAGTGACTAGATACAACCTGGTGATGAGCTAACTACAGGTGAAGCGGTGAGGCAATGAATGACAAGAACGGAATAGGAAATGAAGCAGTGGTATAGATCCAAGGTCTTAGCGTAAGTGCAAGAAAATAGAATCTGAGCGTACAATTGCATGACGAATTGGGATAAGAGCAAGTGACGTTGAAGGTAATGCAAATGAGAGGTAATAGTGTATGCAGGGTAGGGACTAGTCCAATTGCAAACTATAAAGTAGTGATGGCTTAGTTAGACGTAGATGCAAACTAACAAACAATGCATGACCAAAGATGGAATTCCAAGGCTGTTGATTGGCCAGGGAAGGAGATTGGATCTCATAATGGATGGTCAACCGGTATGGAGTTAACTGCAAAGTTTGCAAGTATATACTGAGTTGGTGGCCGAGATTGGAAGGTCAGCGCAAGCCAGAGGAAATAGAGGATTGCACCATTGATGTTGTGCTTTTATTTGTGTCATGCTTTTAGACTGAGGTAGATGGTACTGAGGAGAGGATATGTCAAAGTGGTGAATACTGTAATCCTTAAGTGCAAAGCGTGAAATTTGCCCGGGTATAAAGACGCGAGCTCCTGCAAGCGTTCAGGTAAGTTTTCCCATTGATCTCAAGTTGTTTAATTATCACTGTATACCCTTATACATTACTTAATTCATTACCCAATAGATTTTAATAAATTTTGGAAAATGTCGTCATTGTCATCCCGCCGTTGCGAAAACTGTATTTGCTGCAACAAGCGTTGTATTCCCAGTACTGCTGTCTGAGGTCTCCAAGGCAAGTGCAAGCAATGTCGAATTTGCAAAGTGGCGTGAAACTTCCCTATAAATGTCGAGTTGACCGTTGAGGGTCCTTTGGAATCATCAAGGGAGATGCGGAGTTGTAGGTCTGCACCAAGGGTCAATTAAAAAATACCACCATTGCCCAAGATCAAATACTTGGGGACGCGAGTTCCTGGTGAGTACTAATCAGGAATAACTAATGAACTTGAAATAGTAACTAATTGTTTGTTTGTTTGCTAGTGTTGCCTTGTTTTCAACGATATACTACCAACACACCACCACCACCACCACCTTACTGGGGACCGCCGACTGAAAACCTGGGGCCCCAGATGAATGCCAAGGTGTGAGGCAAGGTATCCAGTGCAGAACCGGTAGGAGTTATCACTGAGGAAGCGAGGGAGGAAGAAGAAAACGCAGCGGAAAGAGAAGAGGAAAATGGAGGAAACGGAAGTGGAGAGAACAAAGAGGAAGCGGGTGAATTAGAGGAAGGAAATGAAGGAGATGGAAGGGAGGAATTGGCTGGGACGGAAGGGATGGAGGGCTGAGGCAAAGCGGATCCGGTGCGAATTGTATTGCCGGTCAAAACGGATGCAAGGCACCTGACGGACGATATCGGAGAAGGCACGTTGGGTGGCCAAAGGAAGAGAGTGTATGAAGAACTCTTAGAGGAAGGTGGATGGACTGCTTGGCCAAAGCGAGCTCAAGTTGCAAGATGCAAGGAGATTTTCGAAAGGCACATTGTAACGGAAGTGCTGGTACTTTGAAGAATGTCCGCATTGATCAACAATGAAGACCTTGATACCTTTCTGTCCATGGTTGCGGAATTGACGGCGAATTGGGAGGATGCGGAAAAAGAAATAAAAGAAACTGTGTAGTTTAATGTATTTTTTTTTTGTATTTTAAGAAATAGAATTATTATTATTATTATTATTTTCTTTTAATAATAAGTGGAAATGAAGGGAAAATGAGAAAAGAATAACACAGTGGGATGGAGGAATTAAATGATTAAATGATGGTGGAATAAGATAAGTTTTAATGGGATGGAATATGGAATGGAGTGGATTGAGTAAGATAAATGTGGAATGGAATGAAATGGGATTGGATGGGATGAAATGTGGAGTGGAATGGAATGAATTGGATGGAATGGAATGTGGAATGGAATGGAATGGAATTGAATGGGATGGAATGTGGAGTGGAATGGAATGGAATTGGATGGGATTGGATGGGAAAGAATCATGATTTCCGACGTTTGTAAGGGTAGCTTGCATGGAATTCTCAAATCAGATCAGGTGAATTGCAAAGGTGATGAGCTGGTTCCCACGAGGTGCAATCTTTGTCGGACTGGAAGCCAGACCATTCAACAAGGTATTGAAGCTTTCCTTTGCGTAACCTGGAATCCAGAATACGGCTTACTTCCCACTCTTGATGATTGAGGACAGTGACCGGTTCAGGAGGGGGATGAGTCTTGCCCAGGTATAGGACTCAAGCTGGCTCTAGGAGAGACACATGAAAGACCGGGTGGATACCTTTCCATTTCGCAGGTAAAGTAAGTTTAAAGGCGTTAGGGGAGATGACTGATTCTACTTTAAAGGGGCCAAGCTTTCTTTCGGTGAGTTTGCGAGTTGGGAGAGTACTGCAAATGTTGCAAGCATTGAGACATACTTGATCTCCTACTGCAAAGGTTGGAGCCAAAGTGCAAGATTGGTCTGCCTGCTCCTTATAGCGCTGGTTTGCTTATTTGAGGTTGGTTCAAAGTTGCAATTGAAGGGATTGAATTTGTTCAAGGTAATCGGTAGCAGGTTGAGAAGGTGCTACGTGAAGGGAAGAGAAAGTTGGGTTTCTACCATAAAGAGTTTGGAAGGGCAACTGTTTGGTGGAGGAATGAGTGGAATTGTTGTAGGCGAATTCGGCTAGTGGGAGCCATTGCAACCAGTCGTCTTGTTGATAGGCAACATACATTCAAAGATATTGTTTGAGGATCTGATTAACTAGCTTGGTTTGCCCATCCGTTTCCGGGTGGTAAGCCGTTGATAAATTGCAAGTTATCTTCAAATGTTGGCATAGCAAGGTCCATAAGCTTGAGACAAACAGGGATCCACGATCACTAACTATATTATCAGGGAGACCATGTTTCGAAAATACATATTCTATGAACAAGTTAGCCAAGTCTTCTGAAGAGGCCGTCACATTAATGCGTAAAAATAAAGCCATCTTCAAGAAGCAATCTACTATTACTAGAATAGCATCATATCCACTAGAAGGAGGTAATTGAGAGATGAAATCCATAGACAGCGAGTGCCAAGGATGAGGCGGAATCGGAAGTGGCTGAAGCAGCCCATAATTCCGGTGTTTTGAGGACTTGTTACAATTGCAATCATAGCACGCGCTAACATAGTCTTTTACTTCTTTGGTCATACCAGGCCAGTAGAAGTCTCGTGAGATCAGTTGGTAGGTTTTATCCTGCCCATAATGACCAGCAAGCGGAAAATCATGCTGTGAGTCAAAGATATCTAACTTAATGCAAGAATTATCTGGTACTACTATACAATTATCATAAAATAAAAAGTCATTATCATCTATACTGTAACTACTATCTAATAAGTTTGCACTTTTGCAAAGTTCAATGCACTTGGGGTTGTTGCGTTGAGCTTGTCGGAGTTTGGAAGCCAAATCTTGTAAGCAAGAAATGATCAAACTGAGTTGGGCAGATTGGGTTGAGAAGAGTTTCCTAACGTTTTCAGGGTTGTTTTTGGAAAAGGTGCCCCCCCCCCCTGGGTAAACATTGTCCCAACGTGATAAAGCATCAGGAACTACCGCTTGTTTCCCAGGACGGTACGTGATTGTAAAGTGGAACTCGGAGAGGTATTCGGCCCATTGCACCTGTCTACGTGTGAGGACTTTTGAACTCATGAAATACTTCAAGGAATTATGATCAGTTAAAACCTCAAAGGATTCCCTAAGACTCAAAAGGTATGAACGCCATTTCTTCAAGCAAAAAAAAATTGCAAGAAGTTCCTTGTCATGAATCTCATAGTTAAGCTCTGCAGCGAGCAATTTGCGAGACTCGAAAGCTACAGGGTGAAAGAGAGAAGTGGAAGGAGAAAACTGCAAGATGACTCCTGCAATCGCATAGTTGCTTGCGTCTGTTTTGACAATAGTTCAAGCTAGCTTGTTGAAGTAAGCGAGTATTGGAGCAGTGGTGAATGCTTTCTTCAGAGCTTCAAACTCCAAAGCAGCTTGTTTGGTAAAAATAAAAGGAGTGTCTTTTTGAAGAAGGTTAGTAAGATTCACAGTTTTTTCGGCATAACGCACAATAAACCTTCTATAGAAATTACAGAAACCAAGGAAAACTTAAAGAGATTTAACAGAAGAAGGTGGGGGCCAGTCCAATATGTGTTTGCTTTTGGCTGGATCCATTGATAGTCCTTGCTGCGAGACTACGACACCTAGAAAATGAAGGGAAGAGGAATGGAACTTGCACTTAGAGGCTTTTGCAAACAGGTCATTCTTGCAAAGTTGCTGCAGCACCTCTTGCACATGTTCAATGTGATCTTTGAGGTTTCTCGAGTAGACTAGTATATCATCAAGATATACCACAAGGTATTTACCTACAAGATTGGAAAAAATGTTGTTGAAAAAATGTTGAAAAGTGGAAGGAGCGTTACAGAGGCCAAAAGACATGATGGTATACTCATAGCTTCCAAACCCGGTTCTCATTGCAGTCAAATACTCATGACCTTCCTTAATGCAAATGAGGTTATAGGCACCTCAAAGGTCTAACTTCAAGAAATAAGTAGCTCCATGGAAGAGGGTAAGAAGATGTGACATAGGAGGTACTGGATAGGCATTCTTCCGGGTTACCTGGTTCAGTTTCCTGTAGTAAACACAAAGGCAAAGTCCGCCGTCCTTTTTTAGTACAAATAGGACAGGGGAACCAATGTTCAAATTGCTTTGTCAAAGAAATCCTTTTGCTACATTTTCCGCAATGTAGTCTTGAAGTGTAATTGATTCTTGCGTTGAGAGAGAGTAAACTGGTCCTGGTGCAAGAGGTGGGCCAGTAAGTTTGATCTTGTGATCATAAGGACGGGATGGAGGCAGTTTATCTGCTTTTGCAGCTGAAAAGACGTCAGCAAAGTCATGATAAAACCAAGGTAAAGAATCTTGAATGATTTCTAAATCTTCAATCTTGTCATCTTTGAGCACCGGGTTTGAGGTGCTTGCATGGTACGAGAGGATTAGGGAGCTCAAAATACACCTTTTGGTTGGTGTCTGTTTCTCTTTGAAGGAACAGGAAAGAGGTAAGCTGGATAGGTAAGCAATAACTCCTAAATCTGAAGAGGGAATTTGAGAATGAAGGTCAGGATAGTGCAAATCTCCTGGCGGAAAGGTGTCATCCAACTCAATGACAGTGTCAGGTAGGCTGTTTAATTCCTGATTGACGGAAAGGTTAGCGTTCTGGGGGTGCAAGGTTCAAAGGTTAATTACTCCTTCTTGCCAATTCACATCTGGATTCCAGTAAACTAGGAAATAATGGCCTAGAATGGTATCATCCATTCCGGGTATAGCCAAGACAAATAAATCCCATTCAAAGCTGGGGAAATTGGAAAATGCAAAGGTCCATTTTGCCTTTTGGGAAACCCAATAAGACGGTTCAGTTGCACTGCTTACTAGATAGATGGGAAATTTATCTATCTCGGAACGCGTAAGATTTTCGGAAGTGGCAAAAGATTCACTGATGAAGGAAACATTAGCGCCGGAATCAAGTAATACTTGATAAGGAGTGTTTTCGGAATGGAATAGGATAAATCTCAAACTTGGAGCACCTAGTGACTCGCAAGTGCAAAGATTTACTCGCGGTGATTTAGATAATGTGTAGTTTTCCTTGCAAGTATCAGAAAACCTACAAGCTAATTTTTTGACTGCTTAGCCGCTTCACGCGCTAACCTCTTTGCACAGCTGTCAACATCATGTTTACCTCCACAATACATACACAGCCCGTTCTTTTCCCTTTGCAGTTGTTCCTCACTTTGAAGCATCCCGGTTTCCTTGTCCAAGAACTTCGGAGTTTTGGCGACGGCTTTCCCTTTCGAGTTGGAGTTCAAAGTCGGGGTTGGTTTGGATGGTTTTGGGTTCCTTGTGTTTTGCTTTGAGGAGTTGTCCACCTTCAGAGCCGAGGTGGATGATCCATGGTTGTTTTTCCGAGAGCAATTCTTGTCATGATAGCCATTATCAAGCTCAATCACTCAATCAATTAGCTGCTGAAGCAAGGTTGTCTTATGACCCCCAACTGCGAGCTGTTTGATTAAGCGTGCCGGTAAACCCTTTTGGAAATGGAATAAAAGAGCAGCCTCGTTCCACTGGATGCAATACTGCAAGGTTCAAAAATGAGAAATATAAACAGAAGCTCTACTATTCTCCTTCATAACTAAAGTATTAAGTTTTTATTTGGCGTTTCGAACTTCATTGGGATCGCCAAAAAGGGTGAACAATTGTTGCTCAAACTTGTCCGAGTTGTTTAGAATACAAGTGGGACTGTCTTTGGATAAAAGTTTGAGGTACGGTTTGAACCACTGCGAGGCTCTACCTCCTAAGAAGGACGAAGCATACATAGCTTTATGTCTATTGGAAGGGAAATTGTTGAAGTTGTTTGAAAAGATGATTTTACAAGACTGTAGGTAGGATCTAAGCTTAGGAGGGTGTTCTCCTGTAAAGTGGTCAGGTTGTTTCATGCCCGGAGTGCTTGGACTAGATCGCTGAGCACCATGAGTGAGCCCTGTATCAATGTTGAAAGCAGGGTTGGAGCATCGGGCTTGAGAGCAGTAGTGAAAACCCCTGGTCTGCCACGAGTCAAGGTTTCATTGGAAGAGTGGTTGGAGTCTGGGAATTCCGTGAGAGGGTCCGTTGGAGCATCCCATGGAGGAGCCCAAGGATCATCAAGAGGTTCCACAGATGGCGATTTAGAAGGAGGAACTGGATCTAAGGGTTGTTGGGCCCGAGGAGCGCTGGTTCTCCCTACCCAATGGATCTCATCATTGTAAGGGGTGAGGAAAGCTTTCCCGGTTGAGCGAGTACGTGACATTGAAAAAGAAGAAGTCTACTATAGGTTGGCAGGCTACAATAGATGAGTTGAGTTAGTTAATTTACTGTCACACAACCACCCCACTTACTATAGGGCAAATCTTAGATGATCATGAGCGCAAAGGAATACCAAGTGCAAGGGCAAGTGCAAATAGCAAAACCCAGTTGCAAAGTGCAAACTTGGTTATGCCACTCAACAAACGGCGAGATGAATAGAAGGTGTTCCAAAGAAGGAAACTCAACCTGATGGCTTGGTTAGACGTAGATGCGAACTAAAAAACAATGCATGACCAAAGATGGAAGTCCAAGGCTGTTGATTGGCCAGGGAAGGAGATTGGATCTCATAATGGATGGTTGACCGGTATGGAGTTAACTGCAAAGTTTGCAAGTATATACTGAGTTGGTTGCAAAGATTGAAAGGTCAGCGCGAGCCAGAGGAAATAGCAGATTGCACCATTGATGTTGTGCTTTTATTTGTGTCACGCTTTTAGACTGAGGTAGATGGTACTGAGGAGAGGATATGTCGAAGTGGTGAAGACAGTAATCCTTAAGTGCAAAGCGTGACAGATAATTGGTAGCAGGTTTAGAAGGTGCTACATGAATAGAAGTGAAGGTGGGGTTTCTAACATAACTAGCCTGGAATGGAGACTGTTTGTTGGAGGAATGAGTGGAGTTTTTGTAGAAAAACTTGGCTAATGGGAGCCAACCAGTCATCTTTTTGATAGGCCCCATGCATTTGAAGGTAATTTTTGAGGATCCAATTGACTTGTTGGTTTGCCCATCCATTTCTGGGTGTTAAACCATCAATAAGTTGTGACCAATCTTCAAATGTTGGCATAGAAAGGTCCAGAAGCTAGAGAAAAAAAAGATTCACAATCACAAACTATATTATCAGGAAGACCATTTTTTGAAAATACATATTCTATGAATGAATGAGCTAAGTCTTCCAAAGAGGCGGTCACATTACTGGAAAGAAATGAAGCCATCTTTGAGAAGAATTCTAATACTACTAAAATAGCGTCATAACCACTAAAAATAGGTAATTGCAATATGAAATCCATTGAAAATGAGTGCCAAGGAATGGGCAGGATTGGAAGTGGCTGGAGCAGGCCATTTTTCGGGTTTTTTGAGGACTTTTTACAATTAAAATTATAGCATGCACTAATGTAGTCTTTTACTTCCTTGGTCACACCAGGCCAATATAAGTCTTGTGCAATCAATTGGTAGCTTTTATCCTTCCCATGATGCCCAGAAAGCAGAGATTCATGCCAAGACTCAAGTATATTCAAATTAATGCAAGGATTATCAGGTACTACTATACAATATTTGTAAAATAAATAACCATTTTAATCAATAATGTAATCACTATCTAATAGTTTTTCACTATTTCAAAGTTTGATAAAATTGTGATTTTTGAGTTGAGCTTGTTGAATTTGCAAAGCTTTGTCTCACAGGTGGGTGATGATCAAACTGATTTGGGCAGACTGGTTGGAGAAGAGTGTCCTAATGTTTTCAGGGTTGTTATCAGCAAAGGTGATCCCCCCTGGGTAAACATCATCCCAAAGTGATTAAGCATCAGGGACTACTGCTTGTTTCCCAGGGCGGTAGTTGATTGCAAAGTTGAACTTGGAGAGTTATTTGGTCCCAGGTACTTCCTGTCTGCATGTAATGAATTTTGAGCTCATGAAATACTTAAGAGAATTATGATCAGTTAAGACCTCAAATGGTTCCATGAGAATGAAAAGATATGGATGCCATTTCTTCAAGCAATAAACAATTGAGAGAATTTCCTTGTCATGGATCTCATAGTCAAGCTCTGCAGCAAGCAGTTTGCAAGACTAGAAGGCTACCGGAAGAAAAGGGAGGAAGAGGAAGAAAACTGCAAGATTACTCCTGCAATTGCATAGTTGCTTGCGTCATTTTGCACAATAGTCTGAGCTAGCTTTTTAAAATGAGCAAGTATTGGAGCAGTGGTGAAGGCTTTATTTATAGATTTAAACTCCAAAGCAGCTTGTTCTTTAAAAAAATGAGTGCATTTTCAAAGAAGTTTAGGAAGATTCACAGTTTTATTGGCGTAATTCTCAATAAAAATCCTGTACAAATTACTGAAACCAAGGGAAACTTGAAGGGATTTGACTGAAGAAGGCGCGGGCCAGTCCAGTATGGACTGACTTTTAGCTGGGTCCATTTATAGCCCTTGCTGGAAGAATTTGACACCTTAAAACTGAAGAGAATGAGTGTGAAATTCACACTTAGAGTATTTTGAAAACAGTTTATTATTTCAAAGTTGCTGCAGCACCTCTTGCACATGTGTGATGTGATCCTGAACAGTTTTGGAGTATACAAGAATATTCTCAAGATACACAACAAGGTATTTCTCTACAAGGTCAGAAAAAATGTCATAGACAAAATGTTGGAAAGTGGAAGGAGCATTGCAGAGGCCAAACGGCATGACAGTATACTCATAACTGCCAAACAAGGTTATCATTGTGTTCAAGTATTCATGACCCTTGAAATGCCAATGAGGTTATAGGAGGCTCAAAGGTATAACTTTGAGAAATAAGCAGCTCCATGGAAGAGAGTGAAGAGATGAAAAATAGGCCGTACTGAATAGGCATTCTTTTGGGTAACCTGGTTCAGTTTGCTTTAGTAAACGCAAGGGCAAAGGACACGGTCTTTCTTTGGAACACATAGGTTGGGAAAGCCAGTATTCAAATTTCTTTGCCATAGAAATCCTACCAATAAATTTTCCGCAATGTATTCTTGAAACGCGGTTAATTCTTGCTTTGAGAGAGAGTAGACTTGTCTTGGTGCTGGAGGTGGGCAAGTAAGTTTGATCCTGGGATCATAAGAATGGGAAGGAGGAAGTTTATCTGCTTTTAAAGCTTAAAAGACATCAGAAAATTCATGGTAAACCAAAGTTTAAGACTCTTAAATGATTTCTCAATTTTAAATTTCTTCATCTTTTAGCACTGGATTTTCAGTGCTTTCACAATGCAAGAGGATTGGGGATCTAAAAATAAAAGTTTTTTTAGGCGCCTTTTTCTCTTTGAAGAAAAAAGAATTAGGTAAGTTGTAAAAATAAGAAATAACTCCTTAATCTGAAGAGGGAACTTGTTAATGGAAGTCAGGATATTGCAATTCTCCTGGAAGAAAAATATCATCCAACTCAGTGACAGTGTTGGTAGGCTGTTTAATTCCTGTCTAACAGAAAGTTTAGCATCCTGGGGTTGCATGGTTTGAGGGTTAATTACTTCTTCTTTCCAAATTACATCTGGATTCCACTGAAACAGGAAGGTGTGCCCTAGAGTGGTGTTTTCCATTCTAGGGATATCCAAAACAAATAAGTCCCATTCAAAGCTGGGGAAACTTGAAAATGAAAAGTTCCATTTTGCGTTATGGGTAGCCCAATGAGAGGGCTTGGTTGCACTACTTACTAAATAGATGGGGAGTTTATCTATCTTGGAACGCATAAGATTCTTGGAAGTGGCAAATGATGAACTTATAAAAGAAACATTAGTGCTGGAATCAAGTAAAACACAATAAGAAGTATTTTTGAAACGGAATAGGAAAAATCTTGAACTTTGAAGCACCAAGTGACTTGCAAGTGCAAAGATTGAATCCCTGTAATTTAGTCAAGGTTTATTTTTCCTTGAAAATATTAGAAAAACTACAAGCTAATTTTTTGACTTTTTTGCCACTTCACATGCTAGCCTCTTTGTACAACTATTGACATCAGGTATTCCTCCAAAATACATAAATAACCCCTAATTTTCCCTACTTTTCCCTCCTTTTTGGTTCCTTATTCTGGAGCATCCCAGTTTCCTTGTCCAGGAATTTTGGAGGTTTGGGGACAGTTTTCCCCTTCAGGTGGAGTTTGAGTTTGGATTTGGTTTGGAATGTTTAGGGTTCTTTTCATGTTGCTTCAAAGAGTTTTCTGCCTTCAGAGCCAAGGTTGACCATCCATGGTTTTTTTCCAAGAGAGGTTCTTGTTTTGATAGCCATGATCAAGCTTAATCACCCAGTTGTTAACTGCTGAAGGAAGGTTGTCTTATGTCATCAAACTGCAAGTTGTTTGATAAGGCCTGATGGTAAACCTTTTAAAAAGTGAAATAAAAGTGCTGCCTTGTTCCATTGGATGCAAGACTGCAGGGTTTGGAAATGGGAGATATAAACAGAAAATCTACTATTTTCTTTCATGACCAGATTATTAAGCTTGTATTTGGCATTTTGAACTTTTTTGGCGTTGCCCATCAGGGTGAAAGTTTTTTTCTCAATCTTGTCCCAATCTTGAAGGATACAAGTAGGACTAGTATTGGATAATAGTTTGAGATAATTTTCAAACCACTGCAAGGCTCTTCCCCCTACAAATGAGGGTGCATACATAACTTAATGTCTATTGGAAGTAAATTTGTTGGGATTGGTTGAGAAGATGATTTTGCAAGACTTTAAATAAGACATAAGTTTATGGGAGTTTTCTCCTTTAAATTGATCAGGCTGCTTCATTCCTGGATTACAAAAGCTAGGATTGCTTGGACAAGATTGCAAGGAATTTTGATTGAGAACATGGATCAAGGTCAAGAGCAAGGTTGAAGATTTGGTCTTGGGAGCACTAGTGCAAAGCCTTGTTCTACCATGAGCTGAGGTTTGATTGGAGGAATGTTTGGAAGCTTTGATTTCTATGAGAGGATCCACCAGAGCTTCCCATTGAGGAGCAAGGGGATTTTCAAGGGGTTCAAACAAAGTATATATAGAGGAAAGAACAGGCTATAAAGGTTGTTGATCTCATGAAGCGCTTGATATCCCCACAAAAGGAATATCATAATTATAAGGGATGAGGGAAGCGTTCCTGGTTGAGAAAGTATGTTAAATTGGAAGAGAAGAATGTATTATATGTTTTCAAAGTACAATATAGGAGTTGAGTTAGTTAATTCACTGTAACAAAACCATCCAACCTACTATAGGGCAATCTTAGATGATTGTGAGCGCAGATGAGAGGAATGAGTGCAAGGAAGGATGAAAGGTAGCAAGGCTAACTGCAAATTGAAAACTGTTGTTTTGATGGCTCACCAAACAGAAAGAGGGATGAGATATTTGGATCAAAAGGAAACCAAACCCATACCTGATGTGATGATTGGATTTAAAAAAATGAAAGAAAGTATGAAATTAACTAACTGAGGAGAAAATCTCCAGGCAGGCAAGGCAGCCTTCATAAGTTAATCCAAAGATAACTAGATGAAACCCCAATGGATGGGAACTACCAAAAGAGAGCAGTGAGTAAATGAATGAAAGGAACATAATGGTAAATGAAATAACATTAAAACTGTTTCCAAGGTTGTAGTGCAGGTGCAAGACAATAAAATCTGAGCTTACAAGGACGTAATGGATGAGAAAGGGAGGAATGAAATGTGAAGAAAATGTAAATGTAAAGATGTAGTTTATGGAGGTTAAGGGACTCATACATTTGCAAACTATACAGCTGATGTGGATTTCTAGGCATGAGTGCAAACTAGTGTTAGTGTGTGAACAAGAATGGAATTCCAAGAATTGATGATATCCAGGGTAGAAGGGCGAATTTTGAATGGATGGTTGACTGGTATTTGGAGTTAACTGTAATATTTGCATTTAGATACTGATTTTCCAAGATTGGAAGGTCATTACGCAAGCCAAAGGTGGTGAGGGGATTGTACCATTGATGCTGTGCTTTTTTTGAGTCACGCTTATGGACTGAGGTAGATGGTACTGAGGAAAAGGATATTTCAAAGGAATGGGAGACAATGAACCTTAACCTTGAAGCGTGAAAAAAGCCAGTAAAAGTGGGTCCTTCCGCGTGTGCATTTCCAGTAGGGGTTGGGTTCTTAAGCAAACATCTAACCTTGTACCACACCTTTGAGCAACCCAGAACCCATTTCACGTTTTATTTTGGGTATAAAGGAGAATGGCAGGTTTCAGCTATTGCAACAAGTGTGGAGCTGTGAAGGGAAGTAAAAACCAGTTGCTAAGAAAGTTTTGCCTAGAAATGATCCAATGCCTCACTATCTAAACTAACGTTTCAGGCCATTTAATGGTTTTTGTATCATAAAAAAACTTCTTTGCCTCTTTCCCAGAGAATTATAAACTACATAGAGCTTACAGAGGAATGCGCTCTTGAGCAATGTAAGACTGCAAATGGTGCTGACCCAGGGGCAGACCTGTGGAGGGGAAAGGTGCTGTTTAGGCTGCACTCCTAAAAGTTACAAAAATATTTAAATGTAACTGGAATCAAGGTCCAGAACCTTATTAATGAAGAATCAATGGAAGGGATGCATTTGGAAGTCTTTTGTAGTGATGGAAGACAAAACTATTTGAGGCAAGATGGTGTGGGAAAAGACTTGAACAAATAAGTTTAACATTTTTTCAGAGTTCAATAGAACAAGGCAGCCTTAAGTAACAACTCCCACAAGCTAAAAGCTCTGGTTGTCAGAAGAAGATTAGGAAAGATCAACTTAATAAAAAACAACCTTTAGGCTCTAAATGAACCTGCCCAACGCTCTACAACCAAGGGCTTTAAGGGTACCAGATAACTGGGGGGGGGGCTGTACAAAACAAAGCAATTTTTCCTATGACGCTCTAGAAGCAAAGCAGAAACAAATTCAAACAAGAATGACCCAACACTTCTCAAGAGCCTCAAGAATAGTGTGGCGTAATTCAATTTTGAGGGAATAAAGGGAGATTTAACACTTCAGGCTTCAAAATTGAAGAAACCTCTCAGCCAAAAGTGACTGGTTCTAAAAATACAATCAAATGAATCATCAGGACCAAAGCGGTTGGAGAAAGGGATTAACGGAGTGGCTTAAAACACTCATGAATTCAACCCAATGAATTCCTCTTCAACCAGCAAGGCTATTTTTTGGTGACAAGGATCAGGTCACAGAGGATGGATCAAAGGATTGAGTATGGAGGCTCAAAGGATCAAGGGGTAATCAAAAGATATACCCAGGATTAGGATGCTGAGACAAGGGCAAGGGCCCCATGGATTGATTATATAGATTATGATGATAGGATGGATTATTTTATGATAGCTGATGATCATGTCCAAACAGGTAGGAGAGATCCCCTCCTTTTATATACAAGGGCCCTGTACACTACTTACTAGAGATGACTACAAATGAAAGCAGATTTTTTTTCCAGATTTTGAAATGATGCAGAAAAGGTGAATCAAGATGAAAGGAGAGACCAGCCTGCGTCACTGATGGTAGTGGGCAGCAAACAGACAACCGCGCATGAAAAGATGAGCAGTAGCTGGCGGAGGATGAACTTCCAAAACAGTGGTTGCGGGTGAGTGATAGAGACTTCCATCCCATGATTGGGAGGAGGAGGATGAGAGTGGGATGGTTGATCAAGCGCTTGAAACAACTCTGGATGCTTCAAGCAACCGCTTTGGATCAGTCAGATGCGGGTGTTGATAGATGGATGGCAGCTTGTAACCACTTGCAGGACCATCAGATGTCAAAAAAGCAATGGGTGGCCGCAAGTGATTGGACAGGAAAGATAGTGATTAGACGGTGTTGGAGATTGGGAGCAGAGGATGATGGCAACTTGCGCCAGCTCCAATGGCCATGGGTGATGAGTGCGGATGGGCGGGTAGGAGGATCTGATGGAGGATTGGTCTTGCAAGGGTTGCTAGAATCGTTGGGGGGTTTGATGGATGGAGGTGAGATTGGTTAGATTGAGCAAGAATGCTTGCACAGGTTCTTTGGCTAAAAATGGTTGAAGGACATTCAAGCGTGAGAAAGGGGGGATTTCAACACAGAGCTTAGGGGAATCAAAAACAATGGACCTTCCCTAGACTGCTAGGACAGGGAGGAGTTGGGAGGAACAAAAGAGAAAGAGTACTCATAGCAACAGATTTTTTTTTTGAATTTTTAAATTTTTCCACCTTTTTTTGAGGTGCACAAAATTGATAAGCACAGAAGGTTTGGTTTAAGTGGCCAAAGGAGATGGAGGCATAGTTGGAGCATGTGCAGAGGAAGGTTTTGTATCTGGGGCTGGTTCTGGGTTGATTCTGGAGGGAGGCCAGAGATTCCCCAAAGCAGAAAATTCACAAAATGGTGGATGTCCCAGTTACTTCACAAAAGTTCTGATGATCCTTGCAATGGAGAAAAGGCAAAATCCTGTCTTGGCCCAAGACTTTTGTGGACTTTTCTTTGCATCAATCAGGGGTAAAATTCCAAGACTGGGAGCAGATATTTTCTTCAACAGGGACTACAAAGTTTTCCATTGGTTTCTGGAATTGTCTTTTGTTGTGGTTTCAACAATCCAAAGTGCAGAATGCTTTGGGAGGAGGATGCAGAAAGCTTTTGGAAGGCACAAAGGATCAGCAGGAATGGGCCTGTTGGCAGGGTTCAAAGGGAGACTGACCTCCAGACCAGAAGGAGTGGCAATGAGTGACGGCACAATATTTTAAGGAGGAGGACGTGGACATCTGTTGTTACCAAAAGGATGATTTTTGTATTAGTAGATGCTAGTTTGGGGAGGTCAAAGATCCTGAGAAAAAAATACAAAGTTTGGGGGATATGTGGTGAAAGTTCATAGACACAATTATGAAGTTAACCATTTCTAGAAACAACCAAGGAGTGGGCTTTCCATCAGCAATAATCTAGCGCAGAGTCAAAAAATTGAAAAGCATTTTACATTTAATTTCCATATGCAGGGTGCTGATTTTTCAGAATGCATAAGAAAACCAAGCTACCAAATGTGGAAGCAGGGCCAGCAGGCATGTTGTTTGGACAAGGATTCTCAAATGCAGTGTGGTGCAAGAAAGTGTAAATACTAATCATCTCCAACAATCATGCTCCAGATTGGGAATTAATTCAATATTTTTGCCTTTTTACCATTGTTGCTCCAAGAAAACAGAGAAATATGCTCTGCAAAATGATAACCACAACCAGAAACGTCCCTTCAAAATAAAATCCCTGAACTCTCCATTTCTGTTTTTTGTGTTAATATTATGCAACTTTTAGATTCTTTCTGATTACTCAGCTCCTCTGGTAAGATTAAAAATTAAAAAGGCTACAATAATAAGGCATGAGCTGATCCCCTGTAACTACAAAAAAACCCTTTATATATAAAGCCTGAAATTTGGATTTAGGAAAAAATGAAATCCAACAAATGAATTCCTCTGAACTGAATTTCATCCTTATGCACTTCTGCAATCAATCCTGATCAATACCAACAATGATCCTCCAAGGTGATCTTTCCACATGCATCATTTGTGGAATTAATTTGTGATCTCCATTAGTCTTACTAGCCAATATTCCACAATATTCCTACCTAGCAAAATTACTTTCAATCTTCTTTGGAAAATCCCCTTTGATCTATGCATGCTGTATGCTCAATCTTCATTTCCTATTGTCCCAATCACCACATACCCTATCCACAAATCCCACTGCATAACCCTTAGTTTTACTTGAACCCAATTTTTATAGTCCTCCAATTTCTTACTCTGGCCATAAGCTTTTCTGAACCTATACATACAGAAATAAGCAGAGACTGTACCTAAATCCACAATTTTAGAAAATGGTGTGCTCCTGCGCTGCAACAACTGAGAAAGGTAATATTTGGGCTCAGAATAGCTATTTTGCTGTGGATCCTGCATCTTCAAACTGCTGAGCCCTCATCTGCTTGTGACAAATTAGGCAATAGGCCTTCCACAGCTTTCATTTTCTACTGTGCTGCCGATCCCACATCCCTCACTGCTGGGACTATCAGGCCATTACCCACTTCTGAGCCTCCTTCTACTTGTATCAATAAATAGCGCCCACAGAAAAAAAAGGATGGACCAAGAGAATATGTAAAAGTAAGCAACAGATGCAGGACCAAATAGAATTGAAATCAATGGGATGGAAAAAATGATGGAGTCAGTTACTGGGAGTGAAAAAGAAAGAATGAAAAAAGTATTTGGGAGGTTGAAAAAAAATTATTTCCAAAAGGTGCCAGAGATGTAATTTGAGAAAGCGCTTGTACCACAAAGGGAAATTAACTATATAGGCTTTCAAAAAGTTGAAGTATTGGGAATGTGTGCCAGGTGCATATCCTGAAACTGTGAAAGGGTGGCAGAGAGTAAGATAGGGGATGAATAATTGGTTCATTTCTTGATTTCTTTTGTATTTACTACATAAAGGACAAGTTTTTGAGAGGAAAGAATTCATTTAATAGAGAGGCTCAAACATGGGGTTTTATGATAGGGGAATCAAGATATTACATTTAAATCATTAAGTTTTTGGAGATCCTTTGTTTTTTATCTTTAAGAGGAATATATTTTTCTACTGTTAATTTCCTGTCTTCCAACTTGCAGAAGCCAACTGGAATATGGCAGAGGATTTTAACCAAAACTACAGAGTAGAAATACCTTTTTCTTGGTCTTGTTTTTCCACAACACATGGTGTCATAAAGGTTTTTTCCATGTGGTTTGGAAAGGAAAGAAACTTTTAACATCCATGAGTTGAATGATAGCACCCATGAGAAAATAAATGCCCTAATGTGATTATTATTATCACCATAACCATTAGATTTGAAATTGAAAAAGAAATTCATTGAGTTCTTCAGCCTCATGCAAAATTGGGTGAACCTGTGGCATTCCTCCCCCAAAATTTCTTTTGTTTTTTAGATGGTTTTTCAATTTTTTTGGAATTTCTTTTCCCCATTTTATTGATTTTTTATATAGTTTCATATTTTGAAATGTTTTATTTATTAATTGAAATTTTAGATTTATCTGAAAAAATAAAAAATAAGTTTTGTTTCATGACCCAGATTCTAATCATCAATTTTTTCATCTGTTTGCAATACCCATGTACATTTGAAGAAGAATATTGGTTTTTCAAATGTATTATCAAAGTTTTTCATGACTTTCCCAATGATTTAATCTCAAAAAAAAGAGGGTAACAGGGGACTCTGACATGTTTTTTATCCATCCTGAAAATCCAGATATTCATCATTTTCCTCTCACCACAGCCCTTTCACCAACCAAAATTCTCAAAAATTGGAATTAAAAAAGCGATAAAAATAACACATCCAATGCTAATTATCATGAAATAAAGAAATGAAAAAATATCTCTATCTATAGAAAGGACGATCATAGAGCTTGAAATAAATCCTTTTCTGTAATGAAAAAATTTTCTATTCTAAGTTTTACCAATTATTCAACCTGAAATCATTCCAATATTCTTCAATTTTTACATCATTCACCTCAACCAACATTCTAAACCTCTGAATTTGATTGAAAAATCATTCTAGTAATTTGTTTTGTACAAAATACTATCCCTTTTTTCATCCCTTGGGCTACAGTTGAAACTCTGCTGTTTATCAAGATTAAAATCATTTCAAAAAACTTACAAAGCTTATGCACCTCCAAAATATTCCCATGGCTTTCAATAATATCAAACTGAGAATTCTTCCATTGAAGGAAAAGATAAAAATGATACCCTATATTACAGGCACTCAAGGTATTTTCTATTTATTTATGATTTTTTTGAATAATCACTACTGATTCATATTTTATTTTATGATGTGTTGCTATAATAACTGATTGATTTTTCTTTGCTATCAAGGTTTGAGACTTATATTACTACTCAAGGCCAAAAAAAATATCCTGAATATCAAAAACTTTTCAAATCTAATCAAACTTGCAATCAACTTCCAAAACTTATAGTCCAAAATCTGATATGAGCTAAAATACCTCCTACATTTAAGATTATTTTCCAAACGAATTCCATGCCTTTACTCCCAGAGGTATAACAGGTTCCCCAGAAGTATTCTAGGTATATAATATTCAATTTTGTCTGTTGAAAATAATAAAGCTGCTGAATGATTTATGATTGCTTCATTCGTGATTGATGTTGTTTTTCTGAAGATTCCAGCCTTAAATTTCTCCCTCAAATTATACCATGGAAATGTGTCAAGCAGAAATGACTAAATAAATTACCAAGGTCTCTCAGTCTGATGATAAGGATGATGAAGTTGAAACTTATTTGTTCTATGAACTTCCAGAAATCCCTTTTATGGAAAAACAACAAAACTCAACATGAACCAAATATATCCAAGCCAGAGATGAATCCCCATCCTGAAATATTATTTCAAACTTTTCCAAATTCATGAATTTTTCCCAAAATTTTGCAAATGATCATATTTATGCAGTTATTATCCTTACTCCACACAGAGGAAAGAATGGGCAATTGGAGTGCTCCTTGGGGGGTAAAAATGAATCCAATCCTGGTCACTCATCAAATCAGACCTTCTCAAGGAGGGTTTATTTCCCTTTAAAACTTTATGAATTAAAAAGAAGCAATTAAATCTAATGGAATATGGTTTAACAAATCCAGAAAACAACCATGAGCCCTGTTTTCATCCTACTTGTCAATAAATTCATTGCATAATTCAACCTTAAATTCTAGAAATTTTCAGATCCATGATTGCAGCAGGTTTCACTTCCAAAAAAAATTGAAATCATTAGACCAGAAAGATGTGATTAATTTTACAAGGAGCAAAAATCCTTACAGCCATAAAAATATAATTAAGCTTGAAGTTCTTTCTTTTCAATGATCTCTTCAATATATCCTGAAGCTGATGAAAAACTCATCTGTGAACTGGATAAATTTAGTTGTGACCTCATCAGATTTGGATTGGGAAGCCTTGTCCTTCTACCTCCCTTCATCCGTACCTTTGGATTGGAAATTTTCCTATGGGTGCATGATGGATTGCACATAAAATAAAAAACACCGTAGATATACCATGTTTGACTTTTTTTGATTTGCTTCAACAGTCGCAAAAGTTCAAGTAGCATTTGTACTGATGATCCATTAAACTAAAAAAACATATTTGTGGGCTTTCAAAAAGTTAAGATTAATTTGAGCTGAAGAAGATTTCCCCAAAGTCTTTTTAACAGAAAGAAATTTGGCATTTATCAAAATGGATGTTAAATTTGGTGGTTATTCCCAAGAAGAAATTGAATCTGATTCAAACCTTGTTGATAGTTTGAGAAATGAAATCAAAAAACTTCATCATCAAAGGGTTCACTTCCTTTTCACTTGAAATATAAAAATAAGAATATTTCCCACATTCAAAAGAGTTCACAGATATGAAGACCTATGGGATTAATTTGATTCTTTTGGAAAAATATCTTTGGTTAAGAAATTTCAAGGACTAATTTTTTTCTTTCTATCCATGTGGAATTCCAAAATTTTCATCTGGGAATTACAAAATTTTCAAGGGCTGAAGATTCCCATTCCTCTAGAAACTTCTGCTTAGATAATTCCACAGGCTATATTTTCAGATTGCATGGAGGTAGAAAAAGGGTGATATTGAGTTAAAAAAATAGATGAACATCACCTTAGCAAGCCAATTTGTGAAAAGGTTGATGAATTTTCCTCTGCCATCTACAAGGGGGAGGCCCCTAGCCTCAGCTTGAAGCTCAAGTAAGTATTGCACAAGAATGGAGCCTTCATGGTTTGAAATTTGGAGACAAAGGTTACAATAGAAAATAACGCCAAAAAATGAAGTGGGAAATGATGACACAGGAAGAACAAAGCACAAGAAAAAGGGATCTACAGATTCAAAGTAAAATTCAGTAACAGGAAAAAAAAGGAGGGCTGCTTATGAAAACCAGTAAAAATTAATCAAAGCTGGTTATGTACAAAAGGGTGATGTTAAATTCAGGGCTCCAACCGTGTGGTAGTCATGTAGGGACCTGAATGGCTCAAATGAGCCGTGGCGGCCCAAAGACAACAACAAAGGGCTGTTTCAAACACGCTCAACCCCGGGGGAGTTGTGTAGGAGCCATTTAATCCCCGTATGGGGCTCAAATGAACCATGTAACCCCGTAAACGGCTCAAATTGCCCATGTTTGGGGGTGCACAACCCCCTGGAAGCCATGCCAGAATTTTAAGCACCCCCCGGACAACAGTTGCTATCTTTCAACCCGAATTTGGGATTAACACATACTTTGTGGGACTGTTTTTCCACATCTAGCAATCCCAAAGAGACATTAAAGTGAAACCCAAGTGAAATTAGAGTGAATAATCATAAATCAAATAAAAATCTCCCAACAATTCTTTCTCAACTTGAAAGTGAGCAAACTTTGTTTGATCAATTGAAAGTTGGATTGGATACTGAAGTATACCAATGCATTTTTTTGCATGGGAACAGTGGCAAGCGCTCCTTCTTCTGAAATGGCTGGGTGGAAGGTCTACATTGATTGTGCCATCAACAAAGCTATGGAAAAAGAAAAAAAGGATTTGGGTAAAGAAACACTGGAAGCCCCAATTGCATCATTATCAAGGGTGAAAATTGAGGAACAAAATGATTCAAAAATTGACATGACCACTGGTGGTGAGTAACATTTCATGTTACTGGTCTTTGCCATATTCAATTTTATTGAAACTGATGGGTTCATGAAACTATGAAACTATAAATTAACCAATGAAGTTTTACTAGATCCACTTGACCCACCTCCCTTGAGTGCTTTTCCTACTAGGGAAGAGGCAAAAAACTATTTTCAAACATGGGCAATCAAGCATGGTTACGCTTGAAAATTTTTTGACTCAAAAGGTGACCAATAGGTGGATTTGGCCTGTGATAGCCATGGTTCCTATTCAGGAAGTCTTCTTACCTGACGGTCTAGAAAAACTCACAAAAGGAAGTTTGGGTGCAAGTTTTAAATCTATGCAATTCAAACAAAGGCAGAACCCTTGTGGCGCCTCTCCTAAAAAGAAACCAAACATAACCATCAACCATCTGAACATCCCTCTGTGCATCCTCAAATTAGGAGAATCTTGGGGGTTGCCTTAGAAAATCTAGTAGAAGGCATGAATGATGGGCTAAATAAGTTACAACTGAAGGTAAAATTGAGTAAGATTGATGGGTGGGATTATGTTGATGACCAAAAAATCTATAACAATAAGCAGAAGGTCACACTTTCAGAACTAAAGGGTAAAATTGTTATGAGGATACTATATGAACAGCTTGAAGAAAACGTTGGATTCACCAGTCAAATTTCAGTGGAGAGGTTCACTTGGAGGCCCTGCACTTAGCATATCCAGAGGAAGTAAAGCTATCAAAAGAATTCCATCACATTGCTATGTTGGATTGTACTTATAAAACAAATAAGTAAAAAAACCACCATTGCATGTTGTAGGAATGACAGCCAATCACTAAAATATCACAAAAGCTCTTGTTTTTATAACAAAAAAAATTTTTCAGTTCTACATTTGGTCTGTAAACGCATTAAAATAGTAGGCTTATGATCCTGAGAGACTTCCAAAAGTCTTTGTGATGTACCGGGAATAACCTCTGATTTTTGCTATTGAAACTAGTTTACCAGAGTCATCAAGACAATGTTGCACTTGGCACTTGTCTAAAAACTTACAAGAAAACTTTTGAATCAGGCGAAAACTATGGGGCTTCAAAGACCAAGGAGGAGGCGGAGGTCAATGATGCAGAACTCAGAGTATATCCAAATGACTGCTTCTTATTCTTCTAGTTTGGTGTTCTGACCTTTTGAATTGTATAGTGTTTCTTGAAAGACTATGAGGATGTACTCAAGTATATGGAAAATAACATTTTCCCTATCAAAGAGACATTTGTAACAGTTGGACATGTATAAAACCAGATTTTTGAAAAAAAACTTCTTGGGTTGAAGGGGCCCAAGCATTTTCATCATATCTCAGGGTATATATATATATGAGGCGTTGAGTGAAATTTTATATAGTATGAGTCCAAGTTAAAATTACTAAGCTTTAAACAGACTTTGAATAGGTTTTTCCAAGGGTTGGAGTGGGTTAATCAAACCTTAAAGTTGGATTTTGATTTCATGCTTGAGTATCTCACTTTGGATGAAGTGGATTCATAGTTCCATTTGCTTGGTGTGGAAACTGGAGTAATTTGCTTGGATGAGTGCCAGTTTGATTGCACCCTTGTTGTCTGCAAAAACCATGGTTGTCTTGGTAGCTTCTCCAGGGGCAATTTCCAGAAGACAAGACTTGATCCATTTGATGTCTTTCACAGCTTCCCCAAGAGCTTTATAATAGGCCTTGGTTGTGGATTGCAAACCCTTTGGGAAATACTGTTGGATTTTTAGAAAAGCCTTGACGGAACAGTTTTGAATCAAATTAATTCAGTTCATCAATCACTTTATAATGCTTGAATTAAGTTAGAGAAAGTTCTTCCACCTGAACTTTTACCATTGGGTTAAAACTTTTCTCTAGAGGAAATCCATCTAGTTAACAAACAAATCAAGAAGTTCAAAAAAGATCATGATGATGAAGTCTGCACCAAGTCATATTTCAAGAATATGGGTTTTCCCTGTTCCCACAAAATGGGTAACCGTCTAGCATTCAGAGGATCTGTGGTACCTGAAGATGTTCAGCCTCAGTGTAGGTTGGACTATGAACCTGCATTTCTAGTTCTGTAAGTTGGCTTAAGTTGGATTGTTCAAATCACTATGCAATTAGTGCTCTTCATTGAGTAATTCACTAATGGTTGATCCTTCTGAATTTTTCCAGTGAAATGTTGATGAAATTCTAAGCATTACCAAGTTACGTGAAAGAGTCAATGCAACAATCTTTGAATCTCCAATCATGAGAAACTCAGACTATTGAATTATATCATTCATAAGATTAAAAAATATCAATCAGAGCCAAGACTTGAACCCAAAGTCTTAAAATCAGGTAGGAGCAGGCCAAAATTGACAGATAGGCGGAAAGAATCATCTTGGTTTGAGATTGTTGACAAACAACTCAAGGGGGAAAAAAGAACTCAAAGGGCTCCAAACAAGAAAAGAAAAAGATTGTAAGTCTTTTCTTTTGAGATATGTTCATTTTTTTTGGTTTAATGAACTTAGTTACTAAATAATGATGAATTTTTAGTCAAATTTCACAGAATCTGAATCTTAATTTCAAATTTCAAAGGAAGAGACTGAAATTTAATTGGGATCACTTAATTTGGAATCAGAATCCTCTTTAGAGGAAGAGAACATGCAGCAAAGCTCAGCCAGAAGCTCATCTTTTGTGAGTTTTCATTTCATTGATCCAATTAAAGAAATGAATATTAAGTTAGTTTTAATGATGGGAACCAAACGTGGAATATCTAAATCAAATAACCAAGAAATTCCATAAGTTCTTTGGTGAGGTTTGGGATACAATTGGAGATGGGAATCACAGATTGAGAGTCATTTCTAAATCTCTTGGGTATGAACAACATGGTTGGTTTGAAGTTAGGAAGGAAATGATTGAAACATTAGAGAAACATAAAGCATGCTACATTAAGATGCTTGGTGGTGCAAAGGAGGTTGAAAAGATTAAAAAAAGAATTGATTTGGAATTAATCAATGAAAAGATTCCCTCTTAAAAATGGCTGGCTAAATTGGACATGGGTCAAATCATAGCAGACACATATTCCCATCCTATATGTTTCATTCCATTGGAGTCATGTGATACTTATACTCCAATGAAAAATGGTGTTTCTGGTCAATCAGATCCAATTTTGATTTCCTTTGTAAACAATAACCACTGGGTTCTATTAGTCCTTGAGGGAGAAATGATTCCAATCACGCCCATTGTAGCAAAACCACATTCCTTGATTTCTAAAAAAGCCTCTGGTTGGGTTGATCATCTCAAAGATCAACTGCAAATGTATTCTAGATCATAAAGACTTTGACTTCATTTAATCATTGGGTTTCATATAAATTGTAATTCTAATGCAGCTAATGAGTTCTATTAATATGAAGGGTTATCACATTTTGACCATCATTATGTTGAGTGTTTTGAGTTAAAATCATTATATTGAGTGTTTCAAATGAGAGTTTAATGTTAAGTCAGTTGAACTTGTTTGGGGCTGATTCCATCACAAGCTTAAGTTATGTTAAGCTTGGGGTGGGATCAGCTTACAACAAGTTGAACTTGTTCTTTTTTTGGTGTTTTTACTTTAGGGCTTGTCAGAAGACCTGCATTTTTTGGGCACTTTTACTTCAGGTCTTGTCAAAAGACTTCTTTAATTTGTGGGCCCTTTTACTTTAGGGCTAGTCAAGTTGAAATGACTTTAGGGCTTGTCAAGTTGGTTGTGTTTTTTTGGTGTTTTTACTTTAGGGATTGTCAAGTTAATTGTCTTTTTTTTTGTGTTTTTACTTCAGGGATAGTCCAGTTACTTGTGTTTTTTTTGGTCTTTTTACTTTAGGGATAGTCCATTGGATAGTGCCAGTTTTTTTGAATTTGATTCATTGATTTATTTATTTGTTTTTTTAACCAAAAAATTAACATTCTTTGATTTTTTGGTTGATTTATGTTTTTTTGGAAGGTTTATTTATTTTATAATGTGTTAGTACCCTTTCATTCCTTTTTCCATTTTTTTTCTCACCGCGGTCCAGTGCCATGTGGAATGCCACACGCCTACATTTGAGCGGTGTAAAACTCCACATGGCTTGAATGTAGTTGTGTGGAAGTCCACGCAGTGGCAGACCGTGTTGGGTGGGCGGCACAACTCCATGAGCTGTTGGCGGCTGTACACCGCTCAAATTGGCCCGTGTGCCATGCAAAACAGCCAATTTCAACCTTTTGTACGGCTCAATGAGCAGTGAATTTAACATTACCCTGTACAAAAACAGAGAGAACCTGAAAAAAGGCTAGATTAGATAATGGAAGGAAGTATTCTAAACGGCCAAGATTAGAGAGGGAAATAAAGTGAAAGATGATTAATATCTTAATTAAAATCAAGAATAAGATACATAAAATGATGAAGATCTGAAGGAAAGAAAAGATCTAGATCTCAAGAACACTGAAGATAAGAAGGGAAGGAAATATTCAAAGCAAAAGGAAGATCTGGAAAAATTCAAAGAAAATTTTGTTGAAATTTGAAGTGCCTGGAGGCACAAGGAAAGGTTTTATTGTTAAGTATTGACTTTGTTCTTATAATTCCAAGAGGAGCGGATCAGGTGAGACTTAAGTAGAGGGACAATTTTTTTAGATCCAGTAAAGAACCTGTGTCTTTATTTCAGTTGAAGTTGTCAGGATTTAAATAGTAAATACAAGCCATATTCAACATGATCAAAATGTGGTAAAAGAAAGAATAATGGATAATAAATAATGAATGAGAGCTCCGCCAGAGAGAAACCACAATATGAGTGACACTATCAAGGACAAAAGACAAGGGATATCACAGATAGCTGAGGCGTTAATTCAAGCTGATCTGACACAGAAATCAGACATTAGATCAAGAGAGAAGATGATGAGGAAGGAGGTTCTTAGAGTCATGAAAATAATATAAGAACTAGTGACTCAGGGTACTTAGATTACAAGAGTTTGATCAGAATTATATGAAATGCTTATCAAACTAGCATTCTTCCAGACACATTCATAGCTTAATATAGAAATAAACAACCAAGGATAACAACTGATAATAGCAGCAAGAGGAGATATAGACCATAGTAATACTACTTTTGTGATGTTATAACAATGATTGGATAGTTAACATGTAAGGAGTGTATTTTGACTAAGGGTTGAAGGACTGAAGTGTGAGCAGAAAACAGCAGAATTCCAAAAAATTTGAAAAGGAGGAAAATTGAATTGCAAACAGATGATTATGAAGCTCTTGAGAAGAATATGAAAGATAGAAATTTAAATCAGTTCAAATGAAAATTCAAGCCTTGAGAGCTCAATCAGGGAGTTACCATTCTCCTGCAATGAACATGCTGGCTGACTTCAATCATGCAATGCAACCAGTTCAATCATATGAAATTTTTTCTATTCAAGTTCAATCATCTTGAAATACTTCTATCCAAGTTCAGTCTTTTTCAAATTTATATATTTATATGAGGCCAAAGAGGAGTAGATTTATGTATCAGCTTCCAAGTGGTTTTGAAAATTATGTGGAATCTGTATATGATAAACCAATGAATGTTAATTATGGATAATATGCTGTGGAAAATCAGGTTGGAGGGACCATCTCAGCTTTCAGACGTTATTTCAAATTGGAATTAGAAAGAAAGAATGTATTTTATCAATTTATTTGGGAGGACTTTGGTGTACCTTGAATTTTGACCAGGTTCTAGAAAGCATTGATTCTGATGTTTTAAATATTTGAACAAATCATTGCATCAGTTTTCAAAATTGATTCATCTGCTTACCAACTTTTATGATTACCAATATTCTGGATCTCCAAGGCAAAATCATTAACATTGTTTCATTTTGAAGTTCCTGTAAATTCAAAATCCCCTGTTTTGATTGCTTTTGTGGATGAATTTAATTTCATAGCCTTGAAAATGAGTAGAGGGGGAGTTTTTTGAATGATTATTTTCAAATTTCACATGTTGAAAGACTTTGGAAATAATATAGATCCAGAAGGGGTGTAAGTAACTGGTGAATAAAATATCAGGAGTTCTTGGATCTGTAGAAAAAATTTCATCCCCCATGAAAGCATGATGTTATTGAGTTTTATTGAGGGAATTTGATGTTTTTATTTGAAAATATCCAACTTATCCTAAGTAAATGATTTATGTAGCATTTTTCTATTCTTTTTTATGGCTGGTACAAAGGTATTTAACTTCCACTGCAAATCTTCATTTTTCTTCAATGGAATTTATTTTTCATATTTTCTTTAATCATTCATTTAATTTTTAATAATTCCGTTACAAAATTTGGAAATTATGATAGTTCCTCAAATGAAATAGTTACATTAAGAATTTTCTATTTTTTTATGTTTGGTAAAGAGGTATTTACGTTCCACAAAAAATCTTGATTTTTCTTCAGTGGAATTGTTTTTTCATATTTCATATAATTATTCATGAACTGCATAAAATTCTGTTAAAAGATTTTTCAAAATTTGAATTCTGTTCATCAAATAGGTAATTATTTTTGTTTTTGGTAAAAAAATATTTGTTTTTGAATGAAATATTGCATTTTGTGTTACTGAAATGGAATCTTATCTTTTTTATCATTATTCTTAAATTTGAGGAATTGCTTTTTGAAAATCTGAGTTCATATTTAAATTCCTTGAAAAAAACTGACATTTATTTCATTTTGGGAAATTACATCTACTCAATTGGTGTCCATATCTGAATTCTGTAAGTCATTCTACCCCAGGCAGACCCCACAGGGGATCAGGAGGACATAATTTAGCCGCCAGGGCCTCAATTAATGTTTAAAGGCCTGTTGGGGCACAAAATACCATCCAACATTGTGCTTTCCCACCCCAGGCACCCCTTTAAACCTTAAAAGGCCTTCATGCCTTCCTGGGGTTCAAGAGAACACCAAATGATGTCATTGCCAAAAATAAATGACTAATATGATGCCAATGAAACCTTCTCCTGGCATTTTACAAAAAAAATTTTAAAAAATGAAGCCTATTTGCTTCATTTGTGTGGTATTTGTAAATATTTAGGTGTGATTCTAGCTTGGTTCAAGGAAAAATTCCAAAATAAAATTCCATAATATGACAAGCTCAATTGGTTTCCTTTCTCTAGAGGTCAGAATTTCTTCCCCAAAAAATTTAATTCACCAATTTTTATTTGTGAGGCATCTTCTATTTTGAATTATTTTATCAATATTCTTTGTTTATTCATACATATTATTCTGAATTTATTGGAGGAAAACAATGAATTTTATACAATCATTAAGAAATATATTTTCAAAAATATTACTTTCCTCTTATTACATGTAATAAATTCAATTATTTTAGATGTTATTCATCAATTTGATGTATTTTTTATTTTAAAATTATTCCAAGTATTTTTGATAATTTGTGAAAGTATTAAATCATTAGTTATTTTGAGTGAAATGAAAATTTTTGGTGTTTCCACCCACAAGCCATCCATGGTGGCATGCAAAACTGCACATGAAAATCCACATTCCATTTTGTGGTATGTGGAGGAATAAAAACCACAAATGGTGTTCTGTTGACCTGTGCATGCCAATGAATCTTGTGGAAATTTTCAACCTACATTGGTGATGTGTGGGGTTGAAATTCTGCAAGAGGGAAATGCTGTTAGTATTTTAGTTGAATAAATATAGATTCCCCCTAGCTTTTTTTTGGATATATTCAATTTATTCAGGGTTTCTACAAGTGGATTCAACAAGAAATCTTTCACCCAGCCTGCTGAACTAATATCAGCTTGCCTCTTGCTGGTGTTACCCTTATAGGATTTAAAAATCCAAGCTTCAAAAACCTCCTGGACTGCTCTTCCCATCCTTCCTCTTCACATAATTGTACTCCTCCTTTCATTTCCTTCATTGAAATTCCAGAAATTCATCCTTGAGTTCTATGAGGAGGAGTGCCTGTGCCTTCAGCCCCTTGCACACCTAGGGCACTTGTGACATTATAATAATTCCCTTGCCTTAATTATTACCCACTATCTTCAGCTTCCAAATATGATCTTCAAACTACCCAAATCCATCTCATCTTGCCTTCAAAATTAGATAACACTGCCTATGAACTTTGTGGAAAAGTGTGTGACTGGGCTAAACATTTGTGTGGCCTTTCATGTTTCCAAGGGGTGCTAAAAATTTTGTGGCCACTCCTGAAGAAATCAACCTCTTCCCCCTCCCAATTCTCCATTGGCCCATCTCATTAAATTTCTTCTTCAACATCTTCAAACCACTTTTTCAATAATTCCGCAAGAGCTTTAATAATGCTTCTTTTTTCGATCCTGGAAGCCTTTTTGACGCCAGTTTGAATCAATTACAACGCCCGATGAAGCCCTACGGCACCCTACGACGCCCTTTGATTCACTTTGACGATTGAACCTTACTTGGAGGCTTTGACTCTTCTTTGGCACAGCTTCAACCCGCCTTTGAAACTTCTTTGATCGCCTTTGAATACACTTTGACAAATTTGATGCGCCTTTGAAGTCCCTTTGACGCCTTTACAAGCGCCTTTGAAATTCATCCAACGCCTTCAAACTTTGGAAAACCTTTTCAAATATTTCCTTTCAGCCTTTTCAGCGCTTCATCTACAACTCCTAGGGGCCTCTTTGACGCTAGTTAGAAGCCAATTTGATGCCCTTTCACACCTCTTGGACCCCCTTTCAGCTTCTTTTCTCTTTGAAATTTTGGGAACTTCTTCATTGAAATTGGAAATTCATCTTCCAAATCTTCTCTGGGTACTTTTTTGGGTGATTTCCCTTCTCTGGAATAATTGGAAACTAAGCCAGCCAAATGTGCACAACCATCATTCATTTCCAGTCCACCTCTCACCAGAGCAGCAAGAGGCAGAGGTACTGCCACCATTATTTTAAATCAGGACCAGTCAACTAGTCCTCAAGATTGTGGCCATGGGATTACCTCTTCCAACCATCCAATGCCAGCAAGCTCCACTTCCATGGACACTGGTATCTCTCCTCTGGATCCTCCTAGAGCTTCTCTTCTTCCTGTGCCACCCCCAGTTAGCTTTCTCACTAGTGGTGTAATTGGTAAATTCTCTCTAGCGGGCTTTGGAATAGATTCCCAATCTTATGATCCCAGAATCATTCCAATTCTGGAAGGCAAGGGCAAGGAAAAAAGTCAGAAATCATGCTTTGACACAAGCATCCCAAGTAATCTCAATTCACCAAATTTCAAACCTCAAGAAGTAATACTACCTTCAACTTCTACTGCAAACCCTGAACCTCCAACCCAACCTCAACCTCCAACATCTGCTGTGGACCCCAATATCTTAGCCTTACTCTAGAAAATGAATTCTGCTTTGGAAAAAATTTCTCAACCTCCATCAACCAGTCCTTCACACTCTGGCACCTTCAAGTCTCCTTCCATGAATTCTCCAGATAGGTTTGAAGGAAACAATCCAAGCAAACTTTGACCATTCCTCCAATCTTGTGAACTCATTTTTTCAAATGAGGAAGGAATCTTTAGTGTGGATCAGAAGAAGGCACTATTTGGAGCTTGCTACCTCTCTGGAAGTGCAAATTGATGAATTAAACCTTTTCCAGCTCACCCCTCCGACCGAAAGCCCTCCTTTACACTCAACTGGTGGCACCACTTTACTGAGCAACTTCTCACCCTCTTTGGTGACAAACTTGAAGTCTTCAAGGCTGAATAGGAAATGGTGAACCTGAAGATGAAGGACTCTGGCTATGCTTCAACCCACATCCCTGAATTTCAATCCCTAATGACAAAAGTTTCTGGATGGGGTGAAGAGCCTTCTACTTCCACTTCCACCGAATTCTTCCCTCTTGCATTTTGGATCAACTAGCCGGTTATGATGGTTTTGTGGACACTTCAAGAAATTGTGGATTTTGTTTTGGATTACAACACCCAGGACTACAAATGAGTCAAGGAGAAGTCTTCCCATTCCAACCACTTTGAACAACAAGTTCCCTCTCAATCTCAAGCCAAATCAAAAACTCAGTCTCAAAAGGGCAAGGGTGAGGTAGAGAATAAATCTTCCTCACCCAAACCTAACTTGGACTTAGGTCCTGATGGCAAGATCAAGGCAGAAGAGAAGGCAAGAAGATAGAAGGAGAGGTTATTTATGTATTGTGGTAGGAAGCATAAGACAGAGGACTGCAGAAAAAAACATGTCAACTCAACTTCTTTTTTTTTACTCCAGCACCTTCAAGTGCTACTTCAAATCCAAATTAAGATCAGGCTCACAACTTATTATTTTATTATGAAGGATTATCTATTTTTTTTTGATTTAGGTGCAACTCAATCTGTAATGGGGAATTCCATTTTTCAAATATCTATCCCTTACAGCCCCTTCCTCTGGGCAAACACATTCATCTTCTTTCAATATCATCTCAGTGAATCAATTTTACAAACAGTTTCACTTATTTTCTTTCCTAGCTTTCAATGGGAACTAATTCAATTCAATGCACCATTCCCTGAAAACTTCAACCTGGTAATTCACTCACTTCATCACTGGAATCCCGTGGCAAACTTGGAAGACGGGGCTGATCACCTCAAAACACCAACTAACCACTGACCCTGTCTCCAATCCCGTTGAAATCAACCTTGCTACACTGCCTTCAGCTTTCATTCCCTCAACTATGCCTTTGGCCCTGCAGCCCAATGCAATCCCCCTCACCTCAGAACCGTTGCAATTCCCCAAAAAAACTTTGAATTCCCTTTGATTTCAACACTCTTTCCACTTTCTTGAATTTTGATTGATCCTTTTTTTCACAGAAGGAAGATATATTGGATTTATCCTTTTATCCTATGCAATTGGTCACTTCTTCTGATGTTTCTCTTTGTTACTTATGAATTTCCTGAAAAATCAGAAACCGTGTTAAATAAAATTACTGCTGA
Source organism: Puccinia polysora (assembly GCA_025617555.3). Lineage (NCBI taxonomy): Eukaryota > Fungi > Basidiomycota > Pucciniomycetes > Pucciniales > Pucciniaceae > Puccinia > Puccinia polysora. Next base: position 32,044,645 of record CM062615.1, read on the forward strand.
TTACCATTAATTCCTAGATTTCCTTATGCCAGTTTAAAGCATACCAATTCCCTTTACACCGCACTTAAAACAACTGTGTTGGGATGGAATGTCTCATACCTCCAGTTGGGCTTTTCTATTCACTACCTAAAATTAAAATTCAAACCTACAAGCATGCATATCAGAGAATGTAGAGTAAGATTTCATCCAGCTCCAGCACTTCAAGCACTGGAGAAACTGTCCTTTCCTTTCAAGAAGAAGGATAGTGGTTTGCAATCATATTTTTATTTTTGAAAACCCAATTCTTTTACAAAGGAGAACATTCACCAAATTTTTCCAATGAATTTCACTGACTGTCTTTTCAGGTTCTACAATCCTCTACAAAATTGATCTTGGGAATCTTAACTATTTCAAATCACAGGATTATTGATTTACTAACTGATATTTCTTCCTTAAAAGTTTTTCCATATTTTACAAAGCTCACACAAGAAGACAAGGTTATTATATTTAACTCCTTCTTGTTTCAACTCTCTTACAGTCCTTGGAATTTCTTCATTGAATTCACCCAGCCTCCTGTCACTTTGGGACAATGTTTTTCCAGATGGGGGAATGCTTACTCTGAACCAAATCCTGATGAAATTGGAACTTCTGAACTTTTTTACCTCTCTTTGAAAATTCTTGAAGCAAAAAATGAGTGAACAGACCTAAAATCAATAAGCTGATAAGTTTCTCCAATGCATTATTTCAAGATTGAAGGAATGGGTAACCAACGTTTTGATAGATTCCTACAGTTGCTTACTCCTATTCATGGTTAAAGTGGGTGGACCCAATATGCGACTAACTAAAGCTAGAAATACTTCTTCAATCACCATGCTCCTCTGATCAGGTTTCAAATGCCAATGTTAAATTCGCGACCTTGAAACCCCAGTTTACTACAAAAAATGGGTAGTGTGGCGCAATTTGCAACCCATTTTGGGTCGTGAACGGCCATTGGCGACCCATTTGAGTTGCAAAAGGCCATTTGTGACTCAGGTGAATTGTGAAAGGCCGTTTGCAAACCATTCTGGATCACAAACCGCGCCACGCGACCCATTCTGGATCACAAACCACGCCACGCAACCAATTCTGGATTGCGAACCGCGCCAGGAGACCCATTCAGGATAACAAACCGCGCCACGCGACCCATTTTTGGTTTTGGATTGCAAATAAAAAAAAAATTATAATTTAAGTATTTATTTCATTTTATGTATACATACATATTTTTAAATATTTTTATTTTTAATTTAATTTTATTAATTAATTTATTTCTATTAATTAATTTATTTTTATTATTTTATTTATTCATTTCATTTGATTTAAAATTATTTCTTTATATTTTTTTTATATTGATATTTTTAATTTGATTTATTAATTTAATTTTTATTTATTTATTTTATTTTATTTTATTTTATTTTATATTTTTTTATATTCATAATCTAATTTAATGGATTAATTCTTTATTTTATTTTATTTATTTTTTATTTTTTATTTTTATTTTTTAATTTATCTTTTATTTATTTATTTGTCTTTTATTTTTTATTAAAATAAAACAAGAAAATAAGATAACAAAAATTAAAAAAAATATATATATATCCATTTGCAACTCAGATAGGTTGCAAACAGCCAATTAACGACTCAGATGGGTTGCAAACAGCGCTTTGCGGCCTTTTTGAAAGCCCAGGGTCCCAAATTTAATGTTGGCCAGTTTCAAAAAACCCTATGGATAAGTATAGTAACTATGCTGAACTTGATAAAAACTGAATTCCAAAAGTTATCCATACTGGGAATTAAGTATGACTACCTGAAAAGAAAATAACTACTGACAGAACTTCCAAGATAGCTCTTTGAGCATTGGTTGGTAACCTTTTCTTATTTTGGAAAAATTAGATACTCATGCTTCAAAATCCAAAACCCTGATCAACTCATCCATAAATCCATCCATCCATTCATCCATCCATCCATCCTCCTTCTCACCAGCTGCCTTCTGGGAACCAAAATCCAACTTTATCACTACTGGATTTCCCTTCTCAATTAATTTAATTCCATCAACCATTCCAAAACCAACTCATCCTATTATAATTTTCCAAATCCAAATTCCAATCACCATCAATTTACAATCAAAATTCAATGCATTGATCTTCCATCAAAACAAAATCCATTGGAAAATACTTCATCTTCATATTACTTCAAATCCTTCCAATCAATCACCTCCCAAATGATATAAAAATCAAAAACAAAAAATATAAATAAGAAAATAAAATAATTTCCCTCCTATCACAATTCTTCCAAATAGTCCCTTCCGTCCTGAAATATCATATCCAAAAATACTTCCAAAGCCAAATCAAAAGAAAAAAGAAAATTAAATAAATAAATCAGATAAAAAATATTTTCCTTCATATCATACACCTTCCAAAAATCCTTCCAATCCAACATTTCCTACCAGAAAATAATTCCAGAATCCACAATATCATTATCTTCTTCTATCCCTCCCCTTTCCACACACCATGTCCTTTCATGCTTCAAATAATCAATTGTCAAATCAGGCAACATCACCTCAGTTTTACCTTGATGGTTCACTCCAAACATTACTGGAAAGCCTTCAACTTCAATTTGGGACCTCTATCACCATTGATATTTGAAACTAGCCTTCAATACACCATGAAATTCCAATAAAAATTCAGATCAATAATTCCAATATCTTCAACTATCTTCCAGATCCACCTCTTTCCCTTCTTCCTTATCTTCACACCAACCCTGGCACCTCCATATAAAATTCCTTTCATATCTCTTCATTCTTGTTCTTTTACTTTCTTTGCTATACCTTTCTTCCTTCTATTTAACACCCCCAAACCCATATTCCTCCTCCATGCTTTCCAGGTTCAACTTTCTCAGGTAGAACTTCAAATGGATCCATCTGAGTTTGTCAAAATTAAAAAAGCCTAATCCTTCCTTTTCAAAATTTGAAAGCTTCAAAGGCACTTTAAAATTCTTTTCAAGCTCCAAAATTCCTTTGAACAGCTTTGCCATGTTCAACTTGCTAAGTTAGAAATTCAAATGGTTCCATCTGTGTTTGTCAAACTTCACAAAGCCAAATCCTTCCTTTTCAAAAATTGGAAGATTTGATGGGAACTTTGAAATTCATTTTGAGCTTTGAAATTGCTTCAATCAGCTGAACCAGGTTCAACTCCCCTAAGTAGAACTTCAAAAAAGTCAATTTGGGTTCATTAAACTTCAAAAAATACAATCCTAACTTTTACAACTTTGAAAGCTTTAACAGGAATTTTGGAAAGATTCCACATGTACAAAAGTGCTTTGATCAGCTTTGCCAGGTTCAACTTCCATTGACAAAACTTAATGAAAGTCCATTTGGGTTCATCAAACTTCAAAAATCCAATCTTCCCTTTTCAAAATTTGGCAGCTTTTACAGGCACTGTGACAGGTGTTTCCAGCTTCAAAATTGCTTTTCTCAGTTTTTCCAGGTTCAAACCCCCTAGGTAGAACTTCAACTGGGTCCATCTTGCCTCTGCACCTGTCACCTCTTTCTTCTGGGAATTAGGAGCGGCCCCTTCCTTTTTGGTGGGGGGGGGGGCGGGGTACTGTCATAACCATAGGCCTGTCACTCATTCAAAAGAAAACCAACTCAAACCTTTATCAGCTTCAAAAAAAGCTCAAGTCCAAATTCACTTAATCCTGTACCTTCAAATGAATAGTACAACTGTACATCTTTCAGTCTCCACCTTCTCCTACCAGGTTCAACCAATCCATCTATGAGGTAACCTCTATGTACATGTTCACCTTACCACTGTGTCATGTGATACACTCAACCTAATCAGGATCTACCCTCTCTCTCTATGGCCAGGTGCATCCTCTAGTTCTTCCCAACCCACTTGTTATATGATTGAGTACATATCACATACTTTGTATACACATAGTACATACTCTCCACTGGCTGTTCAGAACATAGTCTCAGGACTCCAGATCAGTAAATTTGAGACCTTCCCAGACAGGCAATCACCCAATTAGTCAACTCAAGCCTCCAGCACAATCAGCCAACATGTAATAACATGGGAACTTCAGCCTGCATCACCAACCACTCATGCCTCGAGGCCTCCTCCTCAGCAATCACATATACTGTCCTCTACTTCCCTCCTGGACTAACTCCCCCCAATGAATTAGTATAATACTTCTTAATTCTTATTCCCTCTGTCAGTAGGTTTCATCTAATAAAAAGAAATCCTTCACCCAGCCTGCTTAACTCATATCACCTTGCCCCTTGTTGGTGTTACTTGTATAGGATTCAACAACCCCAGCTTCAACAACCTACTGCACTGCTCTTCCCATCCTTCCTCTTCCCGTCACTTGTAATCCTCCTTTCATCTCCTCCATTGAAATTCCAGCAATTCATCCTTGGTTTCTATGAGCAGTACTGCCTGTGTCTTCAGCCTTTTGCATTCCCAGGGAATATGGTACAGGTATATGGATTAAACAATATTCATCTTCAAATGAATAGGCTATCCTGTGCATCTATAATCTGATACTTTGGTCACATCTAGGTCCTCATAGCTCATTTAAAAGCTATTTCGTATCTAATTCTTGATAATACACATCATCATTGATTTCATGCAATAATGGATAATCATAAAAACATCATTTAGAAATTATATAAAAAATTATAATAATCTGGGGCACAATCCATGATGTTAAATTCCATCCATCATCTTACTGCGCGGACTTCCTCCCTCACCCTGTATTGGGGAACCTTCATCTCACCACACGCGTGCGCTCTACCTTACCCCGTAACGGGGAATCCCCAAATTACTTGTCTCTTCGTCTCCGCCTCTGTCTCTCAGTCTCCTCTCTTTTTGTTCCTTTTCTCTTTTCCAATCTTCCTCTTCTCATTCTTTCTGCTTCTCAAGTTTCCCTTCAACAAACAATTGCAAGTCCCTCAATAACAAGTCTTTTCCTGGTAAGACTCTAAATCACCTACTCCTCACAACAACCTAATCTGACTCTCCATTAAATTTAGCCCATCACTATCTTGTCCGTTCCATCTGGTCTGATCACGCCTCAACATCTCACTCAAGCTCAAATAGCCACTTTTTCTTCTGACCCTTAATTATGGTTTAAGTTGTAGGGTCTTCTTTTCATTCTACGTCATCTGTTGTCTGCATGATTCCTAGTCTCTTATTCTTTTCTACTATCTTGTTTTGCCATTGTTTCTGTGTCCTCTAGAAATATAAGCTCATCTTATGACGGTTAAAAGCCAAAGGTCTTTGAGCGAACTCAATCAGCAAGACATGAACAAACCAGCGGGAGCAAACGACTACTTCCACCAAGTGGATCTCAAAGCATCAGTCGACGCCATACCTCCCTTGAACAAAGATAATTAGTCTATATGGCGGCACAAGATGCTTATTCTATTTGACCTCAAAGAGATCAAGGAGGCCATTACTCGGAACTCTGGCCCAATCTTTTCAAAAAAAGACCGCAAAATACAAGCAATAATTATTTCAAAGCTTGAAAGTACAACCCATGCCAATTTCATTAACTCTGTAAATATTACCTTGTTAAAACTTCTATGGCCAGAGATCACCCAAAGATTTGCATCTTCAGAGACAGCAAACCAAGCTAGAGTATTCAATTACTTCCTTCATTCTGCATTCAATGAAAATGCCATTGAAGGATTCATCACTGAAATGCGGAAGGCCATCAAAAGAATGACGGATGTTGGGATAGAATTACCTAAAGACATACTACGATATCTCTTACTCTTCAAATTTCCCCCTATCCTTGAAAACCTGAAACAGCAAATTATGCATGTTGAGAAGAATTTAACAGCAGAATTTGTGTTTAATCACCTCACTCAATATAATAACAAGAGGAAGGCCCAATTAACTACCACCAAAACCTCAACTGATGTATCACTAATTGCTACAAAGACTCAAGGCAATAAGGATGAGAAGAGGATCAAGACAAGATGCCAAGAGGGATACCATGACCCCAACACACCCCACTCCAAATCTTCATGCTTTCATCTACATCCTCAGATTTCTCCAGACTGGTGGATAGAACAACAAAATGATTGGAAAAAAAAAACAAAAAGAAATCCTACAATCAATTACCATGCCTTACTTACTCTGTGGATTAATTTGGACAACACTCCTAATGTTCTCTTAGCCTTGGGAGCAAACGTTCATATTTTTAACAATCTGAAATTCTTTTCTACCATCAAACTCCAGGATGAACCGGATGAAATCAAGACAGGCAAGCTAGAAGCTAATCTAAAGATACGTGGTACGGGAACGGTCAGGATAGAATGGAGCGACTTGGTTATCACCCTTGAAGGTTTTGCGTATGTTCCAGATATTGTTGTCAACTTAATTAGCCCTGGACTCTTAGCCAAGAAAGGCTGTTCCCTTTCTCAAGTTTGTGACACATTCTTCGTGGTCTGTAATAACCAGCTTGTACTACAGGGCTTGATTCAAGACAATCTATTTTTTGTCAAAAGACCCCAATCAGCTGATTCACATCACACTGCAAATCTTTTGAATCTACCTCCTGGCTCAACTCTTCCTCTTCTTGATATTCACCAGATGTACGGACACGCCTCTCTTTCCACTCTCAAGCCTCTGATAAAATATCTCTATACAAATGAAGAACTCATTAATTTCCAATGGGAAAGCTGTGTGAAGAGCAAAATTAAAAGGACGCTGTTCTCTGGTTCCTCTACCCCTGCCAGCAAGCCTCTAGATAGAATCCACCTTGATTTGGTTGGTCTGATCAGTCCTCAATCTAAGGAAGGTCATCAATATCTCCTCACCCTGGTCAATAATTACGCCGGCTACTTAGCAGCATTCCCCCTTTCAACCAAGGAAAAAAGGCCTGAAAATATCATCAGCATCCTTGAAACTGAATATAATAGGTTAAATTATTAACCTTCAGATATTTTCTCTGATAAACGTACCAAGTTTACCAATTCTATCCTCAAGGAATTTGCTAAGAAGAAACACATCAAACTTCTAACATCAGAACCCTACCACTCCCAACATAACGGACAGCAGAAAGGGCTAATAGAACCATAATGGAATCGGCTTGAGCCACCTTCTCTTCATCTTGATTAGCAAAGAATTAATGGCAAATTTTGGTTCGCAGTTGTTGCTTCATGCTCAACCAGATCCCAAGAGAAGGTACTCAATCTTCTCCTTGGGAACTTATGTTTGGAAGAAACTTCCCACTAATTATTTAAAACCCGTAGCCTTTTCCGCTATCTTTCTTGCCAATCAACTTCAGAAAGGTCACAAATTTGACAAAGAAGGCCTTGAAGGAGTTCTGGTTGGATTTAATCCCACTTTTCACTCATATCTGATCCTCAAATTGCTTGGAGAAATTGTTGAAACAAAACACGTCAAATTTCTTAAAAATCATCTAAATGAATTTCCTTTTTTTGAGTCTCTTGGATTGGATATCTTCTCTCAACCAGGCTTAGACTCTAACAAGAACGACTTCTTGTCTGTTGATAAACAATACTCAATCCGCAAACCTGATTCTCAACCAGTTGAATCCAACTCGGATCAAGATGAAATCCAATCTTTAAATTCTCAAAGCTCTGGCTCTAACCCTATTGCTGCACCCAAACCACCCAATCGAGAGACAAATCCAAGACCCAGACGTGAAATTTGGAAACCCCTGAGATACGGGTTTCATTACTACTACAAACCCCCATCATACAAAGCTGCCCAGAAGTGCCCTGAATGGCCTAGATGGAAAACAGTGTCCAAAGAAGAACTCACCTCTATTGAAGCTCAAGAAGTCTGGGAAGAGTATTACAACAAAACCAACAATATTTTGAATAGCACCTGGGTGTTCAAGGTGAAGGACAATTTTCACGGTGAACCAGTTAAGTAAAAAGCTTGTCTATGTGTTCAGGGGTTTGACCAAATCCAAGGTGTGGATTTCAACAAAACATGGGCACCGACTGGAAAGCTGGGATGACTTTGACTTTCCCTCATCTATGGACTGAAGAATAAGATGTCCTTCACCCAATTTGATGTGAAGGGGGCATTTCTACACGCTCCACTGAACAAGACCGTAATAATTAGAACCCCTGAGGGCTCTACTCAAAAATTTCCTTATCTCAAATTGAAAAAATCTTTATACGGTCTTTGTCAATCCCCCAAGAATTGGTACAAGACTCTAACCGCATGGATCAGATTTCAAGGCTTTCACAAATCAACGAGTGATCCTTTTTTATATCTCAATCTAAAATTGGGAGAGGTCATTTACTTTCACTTTGACTACCTCATCCTTGTAGGAATATTGGACAAATTTGCTACAAACTTACTGAAAAGGTTCTAAAATTCAGCTTGCCACTCCCCAAATACCATTCTTGGTATTCTGATGGAAATAAAAGGTGATAAGATTCTTCTAAGCCAACCTAAACATATTGACCGGGGACTGGAAGAATTGGTTCTTACTGATTGCAAGAGCATCAAATCTCCTCTCACTCAAAATCAGCGCCTTGAGCTGGCCTCTGACAAAGATAACGCGGATTTTTCTCAGCTCAACATAAATTACCAATCTGCAATTGGTCTCTTAAACTATCTCTCTCAAAACACCCGTCCAAAAATATCTTTTGCCATCTCAAGTTTAGCTAGATTTAATGCTAAGCCTGACTTGTCACATTGGAAGGAAGTGCAAAAGGTTTGGAAATATCTAAAAACAACAACAAATCTAAAATTAACTCTCAAGTAAGACCCTTCAGAAGAATTTATATCTGGATATAGTGACGCCACCTGAGGAGATGAACCTACCTTTTGCAAGTCTCAGACGGGGTATAAAGTATTCCATTACGGTAGCCCACTTATTTGGAACTCATCTAGGCCGCAAAGTATAACATATTCTTTGAAAGAATCAGAACTTAATGCACTGCTCAACTGCTATCTTGAATTGAAGTGGATCACTCACCTCATTGGCGAAATCAACCCCTCTAGTAAGATCAAACCTGCTATTCATATAGATAATAAGGGATTGGATGATAAAATAAAAAAATTTGGCTCTCACTCTAAATCCCGCCACATTGACATCAAGACAAGAAGTTTGCGCAAGGACTTCTCTCTATTGAAATTTTAACTTATCCTTATCCCTACCAAGAAGATGATAGCAGACCCTTTAACTAAGGCCACCTCAGTCAGCGCTCTTAAGCTTCTACAACAAACTATTTTCACCAACCCATTTGTTCCCTGAATTTCTCCTCTTACCAGTCATGGAGGGTGTTAACTTTCCATCCATCATCTTACTGCGCGGACTTCCTCCCTCACCCCGTATTGGGGAACCTTCATCTCACCACGCGCGCGCGCTCTACCTTACCCCGTAACGGGGAATCCCCAAATTACTTGTCTCTTCATCTCCGCCTCTGTCTCTCAGTCTCCTCTCTTGTTGTTCCTTTTTTTTCCAATCTTCCTCTTCTCATTCTGTCTGCTTCTCAAGTTTCCCTTCAACAAACAATTGCAAGTCCCTCAATAACAAGTATTTGCCTGGTAAGACTCTAAATCACTTAATCCTCACAACAACCCAATCTGACTCTCCATTACGTTCAGCCCATCACTATCTTTTCCGTTCTATCTGGTCTGATCACGCCTCAACATCTCACTCAAGCTCAAATAGCCACTTTTTCTTCTGACCCTTAATTATGGTTTAAGTTGTAGGGTCTTCTTTTCATTCTAATTCATCTGTTGTCTGCATGATTCCGAGCCTCTTATTCTTTTCTACTACCTTGTTTAGCCGTTGGTTCTGTGTCCTCTAGAAATCCAAGCTCATCTTATCAGATGAAAACTTCATGAGTGTTTATTCTTTGATCTACGGTTGATTGAACCAGTAGATTTGGTTTCAGGTAATTACAGAGTGACCCTGGTAATTTTCCAATATACTAAAAGGAAATATGAATTCTGCAGAGATTTTAAAAATTACATTCATTTCATTTCATTTAAACTTATTTATTTAAATTTTTTTTATATTAATATTTTTAATTTTATTTATTAATTTATTTTTATTAATTTATTTTTATTAATTTATTTTTATTAATTTATTTATTCATTAATTTATTTATATTTTTTTTTATTTATATTTTTTTATATTCATACTCTAATTTAATGGATTCATTTTTTATTCATTTTTATTTATTGTTTTTGATTTATTTTGATTTATTGTTTTTTATTTATTTTTTATTTTTTATTTATTTTTTATTTATTCTTTATTTATTTTATTTATCTTTTATTTATTTATTTATCTTGTATTTTTTTTATTAAAATAAAAAAAAAATGAGATAACAAAAATTAAAAAAAAACATATATATCCATTTTCAACTTAGATAGGTTGCAAACAGCCATTCACAACTCAGATGGGTTGCAAATGGCGTTTTGCGCCCTTTTTGCAAGCCCAGGGTCCCAAATATAATGTTGGCCAGTTTCAAAAAACCTATGGATAATTATAGTAAATATGCTGAACTTGATAAAAACTGAATTCAAAAAGGCATCCATCCTGGGAATTAAGTATAACTACCTGAAAAAAAAATAACTACTGAAAGACCTTCCAAGATAGCTCTTTGAGAATTGGTTGGGAAACTTTTCTTATTTTGGAAAAATTGATTTATTTTTTCCCTTCTCTTAAAGCTGCAAGAAAAAATCCAACTAATGATTCTATTTCATCTGCTTCTGTTGATTTTTCTTTTTTGACAGTGGGAGATAACAAAGTTAATAATGATACTTTAGTTACTTTTTATGGAACATTGGTAAGGTATCATAGCTAGGGGACTTGAACCAGGTATAATTATCCTTCTCTGGGTCACTTTCAACCTGTGGGTAAAGTCCGCAGCCAAGTACATGGAACCATCAGGTGCCAACACGCACCCCCTTGGCAAGGCACTAGCACCAGTTTAACCAAAGGAAAAGGGCATCCCACGTTGGACATTCAAACGTAACAGGAGGATAATGATGAGATGAGTAAAAAAAAGACAGATAAGAGCCCACTAGAAAGGTGAGGCCACATAAAGAAGGAAGGAAGGACAAGGAGGGAAAGTGCAGGAAGGAAAATAGCAAAGGGTAGTTTTATTGATTCCACCGCCATCATTGTATGCACCATAGTCCTCACAGTTGGAGCGACCACCATCCAGATAGCCATAGCCACTGCTAGACCTATAGTTATACCCTTCTTGTTAGAACTGTATCCATTTCTGTCATTACAAAATTCATCAAATGCATGACTGTTGTTGCTTGGATCATAAACAAATTTATTTTAATTTTTTAACCCAGCCAGTGTTTGAGCCATTCTGGGCAATTAAACGTGTTTTTGTGGGGATTTCTCACCTCTCTGGTCATTTTACAATTCCTGTGTCTGATTTTAGAGGGAGGGGCACTTTTGTTCCAGTCAATAGTCTTCTGAGGTGGGAGAGATGGCTCTCAGAGTGGTTAGCCTACGTATCTTCCTCTGTTCACTTGAGTAGGAACCTACATAAAGGTCTGAATAGGGAGGCAGGGATTGGTGAGGTGTCATTGAGTTGTGCACTTGCTTTTTGTCAAAGTAGGAAGATATTGGTGGGAGAGATTGTGGATCTTGTTGAGCTGTATCATCTGGTCTTCCAAAATCATCATCTGATCTTCCAAAATCAAATTATTGGTGAGGATTTTTTTGGGGGTCTTGCTTGCATTTTTTTTCCATGAAAAATTCAACAGAATATGCTTGATCCTCATCATCCTCAGAGTAATCCAATACGCACTCTTCAGTTGTTGCAAAAAACTCAGTAAGAGGTGGGAAAATTATGGGGGGACTTAGTCTCCTTGGGCTTAAGAGAAGCACGATGCAGAATACTCTGGTGGTCTAAAAAAATTCATTAGATGGGTGAAAACAATGAAATAAAGAACTACAAGTTCCGCATGCTTTCCCAAAGCGCCACCACTCCGACTAAGGGAATGAGGTGGAACCTCATGTGGCTTGGAACCTGGAAGTTTGTGCAATTATTTATAATGTATTATTTATAATTTATTATTGATAATTTATTATTTATTATTTATTATTGATCATTTATTATTTATTATCTATTATTTATTATTTATTATTTATTATTTATTATTTATTATTTATTATTTATTATTTATTATTTATTATTTATTATTTATTATTTATTATTTATAATTTATTATTTATTATTTATTATTTATTATTTATTATTTATTATTTATTATTTATTATTTATTATTTATTATTTATTATTGATTATTTATTATTTATTATTTATTATTTATTATTTATTATTGATTATTTATTATTTATTATTTATTATTTATTATTTATTATTTATTATTTATTATTTATTATTTATTATTTATTATTTATTATTTATTATTTATTATTTATTATTTATTATTTATTATTTATTATTTATTATTTATTATTTATTATTTATTATTTATTATTTATTATTTATTATTTATTATTTATTATTTATTATTTATTATTTATTATTTATTATTTATTATTTATTATTTATTATTTATTATTTATTATTTATTATTTATTATTTATTATTTATTATTTATTATTTATTATTTATTATTTATTATTTATTATTTATTATTTATTATTTATTATTTATTATTTATTATTTATTATTTATTATTTATTGTTTATTATTTATTATTTATTATTTATTATTTATTATTTATTATTTTTTATTTATTATTTATTATTTATTATTTATTATTTATTATTTATTATTTATTATTTATTATTTATTATTTATTATTTATTATTTATTATTTATTATTTATTATTTATTATTTATTATTTATTATTTATTATTTATTATTTATTATTTATTATTTATTATTTATTATTTATTATTTATTATTTATTATTTATTATTTATTATTTATTATTTATTATTTATTATTTATTATTTATTATTTATTATTTATTATTTATTATTTATTATTTATTATTTATTATTTATTATTTATTATTTATTATTTATTATTTATTATTTATTATTTATTATTTATTATTTATTATTTATTATTTATTATTTATTATTTATTATTTATTATTTATTATTTATTATTTATTATTTATTATTTATTATTTATTATTTATTATTTATTATTTATTATTTATTATTTATTATTTATTATTTATTATTTATTATTTATTATTTATTATTTATTATTTATTATTTATTATTTATTATTTATTATTTTTTATTTATTATTTATTATTTATTATTTATTATTTATTATTTATTATTTATTATTTATTATTTATTATTTATTATTTATTATTTATTATTTATTATTTATTATTTATTATTTATTATTTATTATTTATTATTTATTATTTATTATTTATTATTTATTATTTATTATTTATTATTTATTATTTATTATTTATTATTTATTATTTATTATTTATTATTTATTATTTATTATTTATTATTTATTATTTATTATTTATTATTTATTATTTATTATTTATTATGTATTATGTATTATTTATTATTTATTATTTATTATTTATTATTTATTATTTATTATTTATTATTTATCATTTATCATTTATTATTTATTATTTATTATTTATTATTTATTATTTATTATTTATTATTTATTATTTATTATTTATTATTTATTATTTATTATTTATTATTTATTATTTATTATTTATTATTTATTATTTATTATTTATTATTTATTATTTATTATTTATTATTTATTATTCATTATTTATTATTTATTATTAATTATTAATTATTAATTATTTATTATTTATTATTTATTATTTATTATTTATTATTTATCATTTATCATTTATCATTTATCATTTATTATTTATTATTTATTATTTGTTATTTGTTATGTATAATTTATAATTTGTAATTTATAATTTATAATTTATAATTTATTATTTATACTCCATTATTTATTATTTATTATTTATTATACATAATTTATAATTTATAATATATAATTTATAATTTATTATTTATAATTTATAATTTATAATTTATAATTTATAATTTATAATTTATAATTTATAATTTATAATTTATGATTTATAATTTATAATTTATGATTTATAATTTATAATTTATAATTTATAATTTATAATTTATAATTTATAATTTATAATTTATAATTTATAATTCATAATTTATAATTTATAATTTATAATTTATAATTTATAATTTATAATTTATAATTTATAATTTATAATTTATAATTTATAATTTATAATTTATAATTTATAATTTATAATTTATAATTTATAATTTATAATTTATAATTTATAATTTATAATTTATAATTTATAATTCATAATTCATAATTTATGATTTATAATTTATAATTTATAGTTTATAATATATAGTTTTTAATTTATAGATTATAATTCATAATTTATAATTTGTAATTTTTCATTTATAATTTATAATTTATAATTTATAATCTCTAATTTATAATTTATAATTTAGAATTTATAATTTATAATTTATAATTTATAATTTAAAATTCAAAATTTATAATTTATAATTTATAATTTATAATTTATAATTTATAATTTATAATTTATGATTTATAATTTATAATTTATAATTTATAATTCACTATTTATTATTTAGTGGAGGCTACACAACTTGATTTTAGTTGTTTAGCCTGGGGTACAACTCAAATGGGACGTGTAGCATGCCACACAGCCAGTTTGAGTCGTGTAGCATGCCACACAGCCCATTTGAGTCGTTTAGCATGCCACACGGCCCATTTGAGCCATGTAGCATGCCACACGGATCATTTGAGTGGAGTAGGGTGCCACACGGCCCATTCAGCCGCGTAAACGACTCAAAGAGCCGTTTACAGAGTCATGTACACAGCTCAATGGGCTGTGAATTTAACGTTAACATCACGTTTTTGAAAGGAAAAATTTTAAATTTTCAACCCTACGCGACTTTTTCAAGATCCAAAGTATGTCAGATCAACCAAATTCAGTCTTGAATATCCTCTCCTGACCCATTTCAGTCATGGAAGGCTTCTCACAACACATTTCGGATTTGAATGGCTGCCAAAAACCCCAAAATGGGTTGTGAGAGGCCATTCACAACCCATTTGCAGTGAGAAAAATAAAATAAAATAAAATAAAATAAAATAAAATAAAATAAAATAAAATAAAATAAAATAAAATAAAATAAAATAAAATAAAATAAAATAAAATAAAATAAAATAAAATAAAATAAAATAAAATAAAATAAAATAAAATAAAATAAAATAAAATAAAATAAAATAAAATAAAATAAAATAAAATAAAATAAAATAAAATAAAATAAAATAAAATAAAATAAAATAAAATAAAATAAAATAAAATAAAATAAAATAAAATAAAATAAAATAAAAGACAAGAAATTAAACAAATTAAACAAAAATATATGAAAAATTGAACAAACAAAAATAAAACAAAATAAAAAAAAATGCCAAAAATAGTAAAAAAATCACCAAATTGGAAAAAAAATTGAAGGGAACTTCTTCATTCTTAATTTATATTGGCTGTGAATTCATGGCCCCAAGATTGGTGAAATTTGGAGATGTTCCCTACAATTTGTGTTTGAATTTTGTGATTTTTTTACTATTTTTGGTGTTTTTGTTTTTTTTGTTTTATTTTCAACTAAATGAAATGAAAAATTGAACAAAAAAACCACTGAAAATAGAAAAAAAATTAAAAAATTGGAAAAAAAATTCAAGGGAACTTCTGAAAATTTCACCAATCTTGGGGCCATGAATTCACAGCCCATATAAATCAAGAATGAAGAAGTCTATGGAAGATCCCTGAAGTAAAAACACCAAAAATTAAATAAAAAATGAAATTCTATTGACCAGCCCTAAAGTGAGAATGCAAAAAAAACAAGGTCAACGTGTGTAAAGCTGATCCAATGAGGTGGACTTTTATCAAGCCCACCTCAATTGAATAGTCCTAAATTCAAACACAAAATGAACTGCTATCAAGTCCACCTCAATGGAAAGGACCTCAAGTAAAAACACAAAGTCAATAAATCAATTTAAACTTGTGTTAAGCTGATCCCATCACAACAAGTAAAAATACTACTTATGATGAGATCAGCACAACAAAAGTTGAATCGACTTACCAATAAAATCCCATTCAAAAAAACTGAAAATAATGATAATAAATCAAAACATTCAACATAATGATGTTCAAATAAGTAGATCCAAGCCTCAACCAGAGATTTTCCCCAGCTGAAAATGCACTGAGGGTTTTCCAGGGGGTGGATTATTTTGTTAGCCATTTCCAATGAAGAGATTCCACCTGAGATCTGCTACTGTAAACCTTTCATCAATCATGAATTGACACCCAACCTTCTTTGTGTGAGTTTTCCTTTGCCGTTTGGTGAGGTACGGCCCCTCATATACTCTAAATATGCAGTATGCTGAATTGACATATTCTTCCTTTTTTTAATTGAATGTTGTCAATGCGTAGCCATGCATGGCTTCACATTCTTAACAATAGACCTATGCATCCTTCCTACTAAGAAAGATCTCATAGGAGGAGGTTCAGGGGGTTCTGGAACCTCTTAGTTACATTAGTATTTGTCAATCCACATCATTCCCAGTGAAATGGCATATGAAATGTGACCCCTCTACTTGAGTCTATTAAATTTGTGAAGAAAAATCTTGTTCTTGAATTGTAGCCCTAGATTAAGATGCAATTGGGGCTCCCAATTTTTTATTTTCCAACTCCTTACCCAAAAACCTACAATCCAGAGATTTTTAAACAAAAATTTCAATTAACCCTGTTAACGCAGCCATTTTTAAACCAGGGGAGCTGGGGCTTGCCACTTTTCCCATAAAACAAAAAAAATCTGATGTAAATATATTATTCAACCAAACTGTTTCAACAAATTCAATGTTTGCTCAATTTTGGTTTGAAAAAAATAAAACAAAGTGCTTTGTAGGGTTTGTGTATGTGACAAGCAACTTTTGTTTCAAGTCCTTTATTCATCCAAAAATAGTCCCACATGGTATGCAACATCGCCAAATTTGGGTTCAGGGCACTCAAATGTGCTCCAGCGGTGCCAGGAAAACAGGCGCAACATCTGCTCATGACTTGCACTTTCCCTGGCGGGTAATGAACCCAGGGTTGCAAAATTTCTTGAGTTACCATTGGGGAATTTCAACCCTTGTTGAGTTTCATGTGGGGATTTTCAACCCCCCCCCCCTGGGATGTGTGAGGACTAAATTAGTAGCAAACCAAGACCGGACTTGTATTGCATTCACAGAGGAATATAATCAGAAAGGGGAGCATGAAAACAAGAATGAGAAAGAAGATAAAGAAATAAGAAAGTGACCAACGGAAGGCTTCTGCTGGTAATATGGCAGAAGTATTAGGACAAGCGGACTTTCAGAGAAAGCAAAGGAGACAAGACAAGGGACTGAAATATTCAAGAGATGAGTCAGAGTTGGCAAGAAGTGTTTTGACCGTACAAAAGAGGAATTTACTAGCAGGAGCCTGAGACGACAGAAAGAAGCCAAAAATTACAATGAGACCAGAATCCGAGTGAGCGCCTTGAACAAACTGTTGAGATAAGTTAAGTATGGATAAGACCAAGGAGCCGGATATGGTCCTTACAATAGTCAAGCTGGCTGCTTATAATGGAATTGAGATGGTAGTCGCGGTTGATAGTTCAAGAGTGTTGATCTTGAAGAGTAAGTTGATTGGGTTTGTCCAGAGTGAAGTGATCTTGAGCCTCTGGTTCTCTTCCTCTGATAGTGGTGGACAGATAGGGAACCGCGAGTGCTCTGAGAATGGAGTGTGTACACTCTGAACAAGCCGCGCCATACAACCATAGTAAAATCAAGAGTAGAACAAAAGAAATTAAAGCACAATCAGAAAAACAGAAATAAAACAGAAAAATCAGATTCAACACTCCCCCTCAACTCAGAGGTCAGTGGAAGGATGAAAAAAAATAATTTACAAGTCTTAAAATGGACCCTATATTGGCTGCTCTTGCCAACGCATTGGCAGTCATCAATAGTGATGGTATGAGCTTCAGGTCAATCAAATTTTTTTCAAAATCTTCTCTTAAACTTTTCATTTTTATGTCTATGTTTTTGGCTTTGGAGTTAGTGCAAAACTTCTTCACTTTGTTGTCTAAACCCTTGTTGTTGATGAGGTGTAGCCAACAGTTGAACTTCAGTTGATAAACTTCTGTGATTAATTGGTTCAGCCACCTTCCTTCAAGATGGCTGCTGGATAACACCACGCACTCTGATTCCGTAGAGGAGTGGGTGATGCACCATTTTCTGCGACTGGTAAAGTATAGTGGAGTACCTTTGAAGGAGAAAGCCATACTGGTTGGGGAGATTTGATTTTTGGGATTGTCTCCCCAGGTTGCATCCCTGTAACAGATAAGGCAATTTGATATAGAGAAAGGACCCAATGAAAGACATATGTTCTTGGTAGCTGATAGAAAGCGCCATACCTGGATTACTTCGATCCAGTGTGTATAGCCAGGCTTTTTGAAGAAGCGCGCCAGGCTAGAAACTGCAAAGCTGATGTCAGGCCTAGCTAAGCCGCAATGAAATTGAGACGGCCTATTGGGGAACAATAGTTGACGTTAAGGGACAGAAATTTTTTTTGGTCTTCTGCAGTCACCGGAGACAGGTGAATTCCAATGGTTCTGGGAGTGGATACTGGCTTACACTCAGTCAAGTTAAGCTTGGAGAGGCCCTTTTTGATGTGAAGAGGTAAGCTTAGATGGAGAAAGTTGTTCTCTCTTGTAACTTTCATACCTAGCAGAGTGTTTGGAGCATGTGCAGAGGAATTTTTGAACCAATCTAAGAATTTTTCCTTGAATTGATTGGTTTTTCTGACCACAATAAGATTTTCCACATGGAATAACAGGCCAGATCAATTCTCCTTACTAAGAAACAAACAGGGGTTGCAGGAGGATTTGATGTATCCTTGATCTTTGATCCAGGATGTCAGTGTTTGGTACCAGTTTTGAGGGGTTTGTTTGAGTCCATATAATGATTTCTTTAACTTCAGGAATTTGCCCTTTCTTCCAGAGCCGAGAGGATTGAAGATATAGACGTCTTCATCCAAGTCGGCATGAAAAAACGCTCCTTTTACATCCAGCTGGAGTAGTTCAAGTTTCTTATCCATGGTGAAGTTAAGAAGTGCTCAAAGGGAGGCTATTTTCCCGGTGGGTGCGTAGGTTTCTGTGTAATCCAAGCCGTATTCATGGTTGAATCCCTGTACGCAAAGTTGGTTTTAATAAGTAGGTGCTTTGCCATGCGCATTCTCTTTTATTTTATACACAGGTACCGTCTTGAGAGCATTGGCAACCTGATTCTTCTTGACTTCTTCCCAAACACCTTGATCTTCAATGGTCTGAAAATCTTTCAATTTGGAGGCTTTCCAAACTGGAATGGAGAGTGCTTCCTTGATTGAGGATGGCAGTGTCTCTGCATGAAAGCCATACCAGTCAGGTTTGGTTAGAGTTTCTATATTTCTCAGAGACAGTTGCAAGCTGGCAGATACAATCTCTTCATCTCCTGATTTGTCATTGATTGAGCTAGACTCTTCCTCCTTGATGGTAAGACTAGGGATTGGACTAGGTTCATTCTCTTTGGATGGGGAATTGGTGATAGCAGGGACATTCTGGCTAGTCTGGATTGTTGGATTGAGGCTGATTTCAGAGTTAGAAGTTTTGTCTTGGAATTCGAGTTTGGTTGATGGTGATTTGGAGAATTTGAGGTGTTTGGTCTTAATGATTCTGCCCAAGCTGGAGAGGACTCTGTAAGACAATAATGCGGGATTGAAGCCAATGAGGACGCCGACATCTCCTTTTTCATCCAGCTTGGATTTGATTTGAGGTTTGTTCAGTCAATACGTCAGTTTAGAACCAATTTGTTTGAGATACTCAGCCAGAAGCCCCTTTCCATGCATAAGAAACCAGGGAAATCTGTGTCCCTTTTCTTTAGGTATTTGGTTGAGTAGGATGCAGCAGCTTTTGATGACTTTGTGCCAATAGGATTTGTGGTTTTTAGTTTTGCAAAGGATCGTTCTAGTTGACTCCATGACAGTACGGCTGGCTCTCTCCACTCAACCGTTGTGCTGAGAGTGGTAAGGTTTGGAGATGATCTGGTTGATGTGCTTCTCCCAGTAGAATGAAAATAATTTGCTATTGAAAAATTCGCCCCCTCTGTCAGATCAAACTTCTGAGGGGTATCTCTGATTTTTCCTAAATTTGTTTTCAATTATGATGTCACACGACCACCCCACGTACTATAGGGCAATTCTTAGATGATTGTGAGCGCAAAGGAATGCCAAGTGCTAGGGCAAGTGCGAATAGCAAGACTCATTTGCAAAGTGCAACCTTGGTTATGCCACTCAACAAACGGCGAGAGGAATGGAATGTGTTCCAAAGAAGGAAACTCAACCTGAGTCCAATGTGATAACTAGTTTGTAGCAAAATGCAAGAACGTATGAAATTAACTAACTGAGGAGACAATCATCAGGAAAGGGGATAGCCCTTATAAGGTAATCCATATTGACTAGATAAAACCTGATGATGAGCTAACTACAGTTGAAGCGGTGAGGCAATGAATGACAGGAATGGGATAGGAAATGAAGCAGCAGTACAGATCCGAGGTCATAGCGTAAGTGCAAGAGAATAGAATCTGAGCGTACAATTGTATGACGAATTGGGACAGGAGCGAGTGACGTTGAAGGTAATGCAAATGAGAAGTAATAGTGTATGCAGGTTAGGGACTAGTCCAATTGCAAACTATACAGTAGTGATGGCTTAGTTAGACATAGATGCAAACTAAAAAACAATGCATGACCAAAGATGGAAGTCCAAGGCTGTTGATTGGCCAGGGAAGGAGATTGGATCTCATAATGGATGGCCAACCTGTATGGAGTTAACTGCAAAGTTTGCAACTATATACTGAGTTAGTCGCCAAAATTGGAAGGTCAGCGCGAGCCAGAGGAAATAGAGGATTGCACCATTGATGTTGTGCTTTTATTTGTGTCACGCTTTTAGACTGAGGTAGATGGTACTGAGGAGAGGACATGTCAAAGTGATGAAGACAATAATCCCTAAGTGCAAAGCGTGACATATGAATATGAGAGTGCTGAGGGTCTCCTCTTTCAATTGCAGTGGTAAACAATTGGTGTAACCAGACAAGGAGTCCACAATATTAAAAGCAAATCTGAATCCTCCTTTGGCCATAGGGTTGAGAGGACCCATCAAGTCAATGTGGATCCGGTCAAAGGCCTTTTTGGAAGGTTGTTGAGTCAGAGGAAACAAGGATCTTGTAATTTTGCTTTTGTTGCAGTCAAGACATTTGAAAGCTTGTTTGTCTTAAGCTCAGATGGACTTGTCCATGTATTTTTCCATTTTTCCAAGACTTGCATGCCCCAAGGTTCTGTGTATCTTGGGTAGTTCCTTGCTTGATCATAGGCTTTCATTTTCTTCCCTGGCCATGTCAATCACAAAGAGCTTATTGAGAATTTTCCCGGTGAGTAGCTTCTTTCCTTGGAGACAGAGAGAAAAGGTGCAGGGAAGGACGGTTGAGTTAACCTTGAGACTAGCACCTTTCTTGACCAGGGCCCCAAGTTAGATGAGATTGACTGTGGCTTCTGGTACCCAAGTAGAGTTACTGAGGAGGATGTTTGATTTGAATGATGGTATGAGAGCGCTCCCCATCCCTTTGATTTTGATATCAGCATTTCTTTTACCAGTTTGAATCATGCCCTTATTGTCTCAGGTGGAGATTGATTTAGACAAAGACTTATCAACAATCATGTGGATGGAGCATCCAGAATCAAGGATGAATTGTTTTGGAAGCAAGTCACTTTGACTGATCATCATCCAAAAGAAGAAGGAATAGTAATGGGCTTCTTCTTCCGTTTTCTTCTTCCCTTTCTTTCCTTGGTTGTGGAGATGGGGGGGGTTTCAGTTCTGGAAATTCAGCCCAGCACAAGTTTGCCAGATGGGTGGTGACGGCAGGATTGTGTTTCCCATTCTTGCACCTTGGTCCATTGTACAGAGCCATGTTCACCGGTTCATTTTGGGCTTCCTGGGCACATATTTCATTTTTGTGTTGCGTGAGGTGATTCAGAACAGTTTCTATATTCATATTGGTTTCCAAGTTGATAATTTGGGTCTTCATGTTCTGCATGGATGGCAGGAACTTGAATAAGACAAGGTAGGCTATGATGTCTGTTTTTAATTCTATTCCCACTTCTGTCAGTTTTTTTAGGTATGTCTTGACCGTTGTGACAAAGCTTTCAATATTGGATGACATGGTTGAATGCAGGAACCCGTTGAAAACCCTTGCTCTGTTTGCCAATGGGACAATGCAAAATTTGATTGAGTTGCAAACCAGATGATTTTGGCGTCATCCTTGTTATGACTGTCTATGATGTTGTTGTACGTGTTTTTGTCCAGTTTGGCGATGAGATACGCAACCATTTCTTGATTTTTCTCCTTTTCCAATTTCACTTATTCATCTGGTGAGCTCATAAGCCTAAAAATTCCATGTAGCTTGAAGAGGTTCTCCAGTTTTTTTTGCCACATATTATAGTTATCTTCATTCAAGAGTGGTGTCGACTCTATGAGAAATTTCATGGATTTTTCTTTGAAGTTTGTGGAATCTCCTTCTGGTCCTGGAGTTGTAGAGGGGCTGGCTTCTGGCATTTTTGGCTTTTAACCATGTGAGGACTAAATCAGTAGCAAACCAAGACCAGAATTTTATTGCATTCACAGAGGAATAGAATCAGAAAAGGGAGCATGAAAACAAGAATGAGAAAGAAGATAAAGAAATAAGAAAGTGACCAACAGAAGGCTTCTGCTGGTTATATGGCAGAAGTATAGGACAAGCGGACTTTCAGAGCAAGCAAAGGAGACAAGACAAGGGGCTGAAATATCCAAGAGATGATTAAGAGTTGGCGAGAAGTCTTTTGACTGTACAAAAGAGGAATTTACTAGCAGGAGCCTGAGACAACAGAAAGAAGCCAATGACGACAATGAGACCAGAATCTGAGTGAGCCCCTTGAACAAACTTTTGAGATAAGGTCAGTATGGATAAGACCAAGGAGTTGGATACAGGCCTTACAATAGTCAAGCTGGCTGCTTATAACGGAATCAAGATGGTAGTTGCGGTTGATGGTTCAAGAGTGTTGATCTTCAAGAGTAAGTTGATTGGGTTGGGTTTTGAACAGCAATTCATACCTTTTTGCAACACCGGGGTTGTGAATTTAACTTTTCCCTTTTTGACAATTTTAACTCTGATACAACATATTTATTTATTTTATTATTTCTTTTTCCTTTTTTCTTTCTCCTTGTTTCTTTTTTCTTTTTTTTTTTTCTTTTTTCTTTTTAATAAGTTGTAGATAAATTTCTTGAGAACTATAACCAGCTTGGGCTGAGAGATCAGGAATGGACAGGAAGAAATATATCAGACAGAATCTTAAGAGAGAGATAGAAAGCGTGAAGAAGGAAATGAAGAGTCCTACAGCGTAGATCAGAGAATGTATTCAAGGTGACAGCTTCGAGTTTAGAGGAGATCTGTAGGCCATGAGACAATTGAGAAGGGAAGAAGAAATAGAAACAAGGAATCCAAGGTGCTGGAGAAGAACTGTTTGGATTATCGAGTTAGATTGACTTCAATAGAGTTTGTTATGGAAGTTGTCATCTTACCGGTCAGAGATTGGCGAATTCGGTCTGAGGCATTTACTTGGTGGAGGGAGGATGATCGTCGAGAGGATTGGAAGAGAGAGAAGAATGAGAATAGAAATAGAAGGGAAAGATAGGCGGGAGAGAAATAGAAAGGTGAGATCAAAGAAGAAAGAGGAGGATTTCAGAGACTTGAGAAGATCAGGAGACTTGCTCCGTCCGAGATGTACGAGAAAGTCGCATCGGGGTGTCCGTCGTAGGTTCAGTGCGCATCTGCGCCCAGGGGCGCGGTTGCGCGGTCAGAAATAATGGTAGTGAGGAACTCTGCGCTGAGGGCAATAAGAGAGGATAGGTGGAAGACACTTGAGGAATATTCAACACTTTTTTATGTTTTCTTTTTTATTTTTTATTTTTTATTTTCTATATTTATTATTTATTATTTTTTATTTATTATTTATTATTTTTTATATATTATTTTTTATGTTTTGTTTTTTGTTTTTTATTTTTTATTTTTTATTTTTTATTTTTTATTTTTTATTTTTTATTTTTTATTTTTTATTTTTTATTTTTTATTTTTTTTTTTTATTTTTTATTTTTTATTTTTTATTTTTTATTTTTTATTTTTTATTTTTTATTTTTTATTTTTTATTTTTTATTTTTTATTTTTTATTTTTTATTTTTTATTTTTTATTTTTTATTTTTTATTTTTTATTTTTATTTTTTTTGATAATGTTAAACTTGCAACCTCAGGGTTGCAAAGAGGCGTGAATTGCCCTTCATGACCCATATGGGTTCAGATTGGCAATTCACCGCCCAACAAGTAGCAAGCAAAGTCAATCCCAACACGCGCATCCCCAGGGGGGTCACAAACCCCCAAATGAAATTGGGGAATCAAAGCGTAGAAAGGGTTGCTATTGGGGTTTTGGGACCCCCCAGGGGAGGCTTTAGGGAAAAAGAGCCCGAATGGGACATTTTAGGGGGGTTTTGGAGTACCTAGGCACCCCTGGAACATGTTTGAGTTCTTTAAACCAAAATTTGGGGATCTGGAATACTATGTGGGACTATTATTGGACCACATAAAGAAACTTTGAACTTTGTAATAAAAAACTCTGCCTATTGGCACTGGGGACACACACAACACACCCCCATGGGATAAATTTATTTTTCTCAAACCAAAAGTGAGCAAACGTTTGGAGTTCTTGGATTGAAAATTGAATTGAACACTAAATTTCTTTTGAAATTTGTTGTTTTATGGGAAACGTGCACAGACCAAGTCCTCCCAGTTCAAAAATTTCCAATTCAACAGAATTAATTCAAATTGTGCTTAACAAAGATTTGATTGAATCTAGGGATTTGGGTAGGGAGTTTCCAAAAAACATTAGATAGGTAGCTGGAGAAAAAAAATTGGAAGCCCAAATTGCATCCTCAACTAGGTTTAAAATTGAGGAACAAGATTTTTGTTTACAGTTTTAATTGACTAAAGGTTATGGGACACAAGAAGTATTTGGCTTGAGAAAGATTGATGCAACTAAGGGGTGCCAGACCCGCTTGACTCTCCTCCTGTGAGAGCCTTTGCTAGTAGGAAATAAAATGAGATTTATTTGTAAAAAATAAACGTATATTCATGGCTACACATTCACAAAATTCAAGGAAAAGAAGGATAAATACATAGATCTAGCGTGTGACATATTTGGGGTATTTGAAGGGCCATGCCTCACCAAACGGCAAAATAAAACTGACATGAGGAAGGTTGGGTGTCAATTAATGACACTTGCAAGTTGGAAAATAGCAGATCCCTTGTGGCATCTCTCAATTAGAAATGGCCTACACAATAATCAACCATCTGAATTCCCTCCAGTGAATCCTCAAATGAGTAGAATCTCTCGGAAAGCCTTGTATCAACTTAAAGAAGGCATGAAGTATGGGCTCAATATGGTTCAGCTTAAGGGGAAACTGAGCCAGATTGATTTTGAAGAATTAATTGATGATAGAAAAATCTATAGCTCAAAGTGGAAGGTAAATATAGCGGAACTGAAAGGGAAAGGTGTTATCAACATTCTATTGGAAATGCTCCAGGAGTCCCAGTGGGTTTCCAGGTCCAAATTTGGTGGAGATGGTCATGCAAAGGCCCTTTTCTTGGATCATTGTTAATATATCAAAATTTTCAAAAAATTAAATCATATTGCTTTGTTGGATTGTACTTATAAAGCAAATAGGTACGTGGGGGGGAAGTGAGTCTTCCCACTAATTGGAAAAAATCAGTAGTTTGATTTTTAGACACATTTTCAAGGCTAAATCTTAAAAACCATAAATTTATTTTGAATTTTATGAAGATTTATCTTAGAATCTGTTCTTCAAGATGGAAGCTGATTGATTAGTAACAAAATCCAACTATCATTTTTTGAAAAATAATACAAAACAGTTTAAGATACCCCAATATAGATGTTTCATAAAGGGAACAAATGAAACCACTATTTTTTAGTTGATGTTATCTTAAACCTATTAAATTTTAGGGAAGAATCAGAATGGCACTATAAAAAAAAATGAAATTTTATTTTTCTATTTTTGAGAAAAGAAAATTAGATTAATTTGATTTTTTTGTGGGTTTTAATGATTTCATTAAAGAAAAAAGATGGGTATCTGAGAACTTACATAATCCAAGCAGACAATATTTCTGATTCTCTTTGATTTCTTTGGTATAATTGGATTTGAATGTTTCCATTTTTTAGAGCTTCCAAAATTATTGAAATCTTTTCTTTTTCATATTTTTGAGGAGGGGCTCACCCCATTTCTTGAAAACCAATTAAAATAGTCAAATGAAATAAAATACTTGAGTTAATAAAACATATTGATCTGATGAATGACTTTACACCCTAAAAAGAAAATAAAAATTCAAATAAATTGAAATATCAAATTTTGAAAATGACTGAGCAAAAAAACTGAAAAAGATTTCAGAATAATTGTTATTTGATTTTCCAGGAAAAGATTCATCTATATTCAGAAATGAATGGTAAGAAGTCTTTACTCTTTTTCAAACCTATGTGAGATAATTGTTTTCCCACAAGCTTATTCAAAGAGCATTATTTAAAGCAAAAGAATTTCTGAGACAATGATTGATCCTTAATCTGATGCAGAGGAAATGGCTCAATTTTGAATGTGAATGAATTGATAAAAAATGGATGGAAAAAATCAGGGAGAAGAGCTCATTTGATAAAAAAGATGGTGCTCATGTGGAACTCACGTAATGACAAGCAAAAGGCGAAAATTCCGCCCCAAATGGGCTCTAAAGGCTCTACCAGCCTGTTACTTGGTTTTGGCTTACTCAGCCCACTTGGAATTAGTTCTGAACCCTTTCAACCAGCCTGTACCGGTCAAATTTGGTATCTCGACCCTCACAGGGCCAAAACAGCCCCTTGCTGTTCAGACCCTGGCTGGTTGTCTATTACAACCAGCCCTGTTACCTGGTTATATTTCTCTTCTGTCCCTTTCTACACACTCAGAGGCCTGGTTGCCTCCTGAAACCAGGCCCCTGGCCCTCAAAATGACCAGAGTGGACCCAGAATCACTCTGGGTCCAGCCAAGAACTAATGATGGGGGGAGTGTAACTGGTGGGCATGTGCCCCCCCTCCTTTGCTCAAATCCCCTGGGGAGGTGATCAAATCCTCCTACAGGGGCCCTGGGGGTCAATACCCCCAGGGGTTGCCACAAAGAAGGTGGGCTGGGTGGTGGTCAGAACCACCCAGCCCCATTGGTTGCCTCCCCCTTGGTAATGGGGGGGGGGAGGGGAGATAGCCCCATCTTAACGGTTCTTGAGGTTGGGGGGGGGGGGGGGGTGATGAAGTCCCCTCCCACCTTGCCAGTTGCCTTTGTTGGGACTTCCTGGCTGGTCTGGTAGAGGAGGGACCAGCCATCCTCTCTCCCCCTTGTGACCAAGCCAGGGGAGGGAGGGAGGCAGGGGCCACCAGCCCCCGCAGTGGCAACTAGGGCTGCGGCCCTGCACACAGCAGGTGGGAGGACTCCAAACAGAGTCCCCTTCCCCCTAAAAAGGCCCTGTGCGCGCCTTTGGGCCCCACAACATGCCCCAGGTGAGAAAAAAGCGTCCCCAGATGGGCCGCAACACCGGCGGCGGCCCCAATGGGCCACCAAGGCGCAATGACCCCAAAAAACATACTTTGGCGGGACAGCCCGTCTGGCCAAGTATGTCCATAATAATAATTGGGCCCATTAATGCCCAGATAAGCCCATCCACCCTGATGGGCTCATCAAGGCCCGTGTCCCCATTGACTTGGAAAATGTGTTTTGGCACCCAAATGCCCAAAACCAATAACATCTACATAGGCCCATGTGGCCCACGTGATGTCCAATGGGCGGTGGAGGCCCATTTGTGCATCCCATTCGGATTACACACTAATATGCACATTACCTGAGTTCATCTGTAACATAACACTATTTTGATCCAAAACTGTATAAGTTTAATTTAACTCATTCATTTTTGTATTATTTTTCAAAAACAGTGAAATTTCCAGGTTTTTTATTGCACAAATCAGTGTGAAGACTTACTTCCCCCCTCTGTACAACATCCTTCTATTGAATATTGTAGGAATGAAAGAAAACAGGAAAACCTTTAAAAAGGATTTTTTTATAACAAGAGAGTATGAGTGATACAGTTGGGCTTTGAATGCATTAAAAAAGATTTCTTATGATCCCAAGAGGTTCCCCAAACTATTCTTGATGGACCATGAAAAAGCTCTGATTTGTGCTATTGAAATAAATTAGCCTGAGTCATCCAGAAAGTTGTGTTCCTGGCACTTGACTAAAAATATTTAAGCAAATTGTAAGGTATGCTTCAGTAATGAAAATGAAGGATTTCAAAGTTCTATAACTCTGTGGGCAAAGTATGGAGCCTCTAAAGCCAAGTGGGATGTAGAAGTCAATGAGGTGGGTTTAGGTTATGCCAATTTATTGCTTATTCTGTTCATCTCTGCTGGGAGTGCTGATTTTGAAACTTGTATATAGTGTTTCTTGAAAGACTGCAAGGATTTCCTTGAGTATATGAAAAAGAACATTTTCCCTGTCAAAGAGGTATTTTAAACATTGTGGGCTTTTTTCAACCCTGACTTTAAAAATAAAACAACCTCTTGGGTAGAAGGGGCCCATGCTAATTTCAAACAATTACTTTTGGCATCTTTGGGGAAAATTTTGGATGTGCTGAAACACCTTGAAGGAACCATTGAAAGCCAAATCCAATCAGTGCATGGCTCACTTGAAAGATATTGAATAAATTTATGAACTTTCCTTACAAAAGAACCTTCACCTTTGGGTTAAAAATTGTCAGTTGAGGAAATTAAACTCATTGGGGAACAATTCAAGAACTTAAAGCACAACCATGATGGCAAAATGTGCTCAAATTCATATTAAAAAACAATGGGCTTTCCTTGTTCCCCCTTTTAGGTGAAATACTACCAAGAAGAGTATCTTTTGTGCCTGAGGATGTCCATCCTCATTGGAGGCAAGACTATGACCCTCCCAGTGAAGTAAGTTCATTTTTTTGGTTTTTTGGAAGGGTTTCAATTATAGGATTGAAAGCAATTATAGGATTTAAAGATTACTTAATTATTATTTTCTTGCTTTTTTAAAGATTTACACATATCCAGTGCTTGAAGAATCCCAATTGTTCAACAAGTTGAATTCCATGCTTATGGGAAACCTCAACATGCTATATTGGAGATTTCCAAGCCAATGCTTGACCCAAAGGCTTTAAGGGACAGCCGCAGTTGACCCAAATTGAAATAAATTTGTTGGGAAATGTCAAAATATTAAAACCTTGAAATAGACATTAAGAGGGTAAAAAGGGTCAAAAGAAAACCAAAAAGACCACAGATAGTAAGTCTTTTATTTTGAGAAATTTTCATTTTTATGTTTTGAAAAACTGATTGGAATGATTTCTG
Organism: Puccinia polysora; assembly: GCA_025617555.3. Lineage (NCBI taxonomy): Eukaryota > Fungi > Basidiomycota > Pucciniomycetes > Pucciniales > Pucciniaceae > Puccinia > Puccinia polysora. The sequence continues at coordinate 32,074,342 of CM062615.1, forward strand.
TCTTGAAAGGAAGGCTCTTCATCTGAATTTCATAGTTCATAGGAAGGTAATGAAGGTGAATTAGGGTCCATTCATTTGGAATCAAAAGTCTTTTCTGAGGAAGAAGAAGAAATGGCCAATTAAAACAGAAGCTCATCTTTGGTTGGTGTTGTTTCCTTTAATCATTTTAGAATTTTTACTAAGTAATTTTTGATTGTAGCAACCAAAATTGAATTACCTGAATCATATAAATTAAGACTTACACAAGTTATTGGGGGAGGTTTGGGATCCAGTTTGGGATTTGAAGTGTGGATTTAGAGTCATTGCTATATCAAGGGGGTACTATGAGTATGGATGGTTAAGTAAAAAATGAATTGTTGAAACATTGAGGAAAAATAAGACATCCTATTACAGGATACTTGGCTGCATTAAAGATGTTTGAAAGATAGAACAAAGAATTTATTTTAATGAAATCAATGAAAAGATTCTCTCTTAAAACTGGCCATGAAAGTTGGATATGGTTCAAATGACAGCTGATACTTATGGAAGACCAATATGCTTCATTTCATTTTATTCATGATTTACTTAAAATCCTATGAAAATGGGAGTAAACAAAAATAAGGTCCTATTTTCATTTTCTTTTTTAACAATAATCCCTGGGTTCATCTTGTACTTGAGGGAGAAATGATTCAAATCCTGCCCATTTTTTCCAAAAATTTTCTTTGAATTTTAAAAAAGATTCTGTTTGGGTTTACCATCTAAAAGCACAAACCATGTTGTATTCTAATTCATAAAAATCATTTTAATTTTATCATTTTGGTTTGAGTTCCAATGCTGATCCTTTGATCATATTATTATAAAGGGTTATCACATTTTTAACATCATTATTTTTAGTTTTTTATTTCAACATTGTCATTTTGAGTTTTTTGATTCAACATCATAATTTTGAGTGTTTTTGATGAGATTTTCTTGGTAAGTCAGTTCAACTTGTGTTGGGCTGATCCCATCATAAGGAGTATTGTTACTTCTTTTGATGGGATCAGCTCAACACAAGTTCACCTTGTTTTTTTTTTGTGTGTTTACTGTTAAGTTGAAGACTGAGCAGCACTGCTGCTGATGTGGTCTTTATTCTGCTGATGTGGTCTTTATTCACATTCTATCTGTTTCCTTTTATTTTTTGTTGTCTATTACGTTCTATCTCCTTTTTATGTTTATTTATTCTCTTTTCTTTTCTACCGCTGTTGCTAGTGCATGTTGTACTGGGTGCTAAGACTCCAAATCTAGAGTAAACATCCTGAGTGCGACCTTCTCTAAATTTCATCCAACATCCAACCATCCACTTGACAAATCTCTGAACGTTCAACTTTCCAGCCTTGATACTCTCGTCAGCCTTGTCAATCTACCGCCAGCAGCCAGCTCAATCTAAGTAAGATCGATTCCGACTCTCCCGGTTTATGATACAAACTAACCATTCACTCCAGATTTGTTCAAGGCGCTACTACGGTCATCTAATCCCATCCTCTTAGCTGGTTGCATTCCAACTGTCTCCTGAAAGACTTCCGTTGGTGTTGTTTTCATCTTCACACCTTTCTGATGATATTTGTGTCTCTATTTCTTCTCTGACTCTTTTCCATTTGGCAATTCAGTTTGGTCTTGGTTTTCTCACCAATTATATTTCTATCACGGTTAAAAGCCAAAACCACTTCACCGACTGGCCATCAGGACCATGTTTGAGCCAGGGTCATCGTCAACACCAGGACCAGGGGGAGATCCCATGAACTTCAAATCCCACGCCCTCAAAGTTCTCATCAAATCTACTTCTCTATTGAACAAAGAAAACTACAGTATGTGGCATAAGAAGATGGAGAAACTCTTTAAACTCAGGGGAATTTTCCAAATCATGAACTTGTTGGATGAGCTATCCTCTCTGGACGAAGAAACCAACCAGGAGATGGTAGCCTATTTGATAGCTAAACTTGATTCTAACACCTACAACAACATTATTGACGACCGTAATGAGGATAACGCTTAACTGATATGGGCAGCTACACAATCCCATTTTGCTTCATCGCAATCTGCAAACAGGGCACAAATTTTCAACGGGTTCCTTCATCTCTCTATGTCACCCAACATTGAGGCGTTTGTTACCACTGTCAAAACCTATCTCAAGAAACTCACTGAAGTCGGTATAGAACTTCCATTGGATATAATAGCATATCTTTTCCTTTTTAAATTTCCCGTCTTGATGCAAGGTATGAAGATGCAAATTATGCACTCAACCGCAGAAATGATGATCGAAACCGTCTTAGATCATCTTATCCAACATAAGAATGAGATCAGCGCACAAGAAACTCCCAACAAACCAGTCAACGTGGCCTTGTACAACGGACCAAGATGCGAAAACGGAAAACACAATCCCGCCATAACATCCCATCCTGCAAGCAACTGCTGCATCAAGTTCCCCGAACTTAGACCAGAAAATATCCACTATCAAGGCAAAAAGAATAAAAAGAAGACTGTGGAAGAGGCCCACTACTATTCTTTTTTCTGTGGACTGAAAAACTCGAGTCAAGAGAAACTACCTCCCAGCCGCTACATACTTGATTCCGGTTGTTCCATTCATATGATCAAAGACAAGAGGCTTTTCCATTCTCTTACCTTTTCTGACGGCGAAGGAAAGATCCAAACCGGAAAGAAGGACGCTGAGATCAAGATCAAGGGAATTGGTACAGCTTCAATTCCTTTTGAAAACTGTGAAATCCGTCTTAGTAAATCTGCATGGGTCCCCAAATCAACCGTCAACCTGATATCGCTTGGAGCTTTGGTAGAAAAAGGAGCCACTTTGAAAATCAACTCGATGGGGTTGCCTTGTACCTTTTCCGTGTTTTCCGACAACAAGGAACTATTCTTGGGAAGGATCTCCAACAATCTATTTGTCATCAACATGAAAACAAAGCTCAACTCCGCCTTATACTCCCGCAAGGACCTACCCAAAATTCACAGAACTCTGGGTCATGCTTCTCTTGGACGTATGGAGAAATTTCTGAACAAAACCATCTCTCCTAAAGACAAAGCCAACTTTGAATGTCTGAATTGCAACAAAGCTAAGATCACAAAGGCCAATTTTCCTTAAAGCCATCAAGCAGCATCGAGAGTATTGGATTGAATTCATGTGGACTTGATGGGACCACTCAATCCTACCGCCAAAGGCGGATTCCGATTTGTTCTCAATCTCATCAACTCATTTTCTGGCTACCTTGCTTGTTTTCCGCTTAAAACCAAAGACGAAGTCCACAACACCTTGATCTTTGTGCTTGAAAACAAATTCCAAAAACATTGTCGTTATCCCATGGAAGTGTGCTCAGATGGAGGAGGTGAGTTTATTAATAACAAACTGACTGCATATCTAAGAGAGCATCATATCAATCAGATTGTTTCGGAACCGTACCACTCGCAAAATAACGGACATATAGAAAGAGCCAACAGGACTGTCATGGAATCAACCCGAGAAATATTTTCCAAAGGTCAAATTCCCAAATCCTATTGGCACAAAGTAATCCAAAGTAGCTGTGTATTACTCAACCAAATACCTAAAGAAAAAGGGGCGGAATCACCCTGGAAATTGATGCATGGCAAAGATCTTCCGGTAGGTTACCTGAGACCTGTAGGCACTGATCTCACATATTGACTTAACAACACGCAGATTCAGTCTAAATTGTTTGAGAAAGGGGAGTCTGGCAAACTTCTGGGTTTCAATCCGGCGCTACTCTCGTACAAAGTTCTCTCTGCCTCTGGAAAGATTGTCAATACCAAACATGTAATCTTTTCCAAATCTATTTCCAACGAAGCAATAACAATGGAAAACCAGATAGATCTTGAGTCCTTGACCTATCCAACTGTTGCTTCTCCAATGCCTCTCAACTTGTCCGTCAATCAATCTCAAGACTCTGAAGACAAACATACGTCCGAATTCATAAAACAAGAAGAAACTTCCGACGCTGCCAGTAACAGCACGGAAGAAGATGAAGTAGTGTCCACCATCCTGAGACCGAATCTGAGAAACAGGGAATGTTTAAACAAACCCGACAGATACGGCTATCATGCAGAGAATCTGCCTAGATCCATAGAAGAAGCCCTAACCATTCCGGTATGGAAGGATTCCACGTTGAAAGAGTTCAAGTCCATCAACAACCAAGATGTCTGGGAAGAAGTCAATGAAGAACTGGTGACTAATCCTCTTAGAACGTTGGCGGTTTTCAAGGTGAAGCACAACACGCATGACAAAGCTCCTACCTTCAAGACTCGACTTTGCGTCCAAGGGTTCAACCAGCGATATGGGTTGGACTACTTTGAAACATACGCTCCCACAGGAAGAATTGCTTCTCTTTGGGCCCTCCTCACGTTCGCTGTTGACAGAAGACTTGATCTCCTTCAGCTCGACGTCAAGGGGGCGTTCTTACATGCCGATCTCAACGAGGACGTTTTCATCATGAATCCTGCCGGATCTGGTCAAAGCGTAAAATACCTCAAGTTAAAAAAATCTTTGTATGGGCTAAAACAAGCGCCCCGTAAATGGTATAAGACGCTGACCTCATGGATCAAAGATCAGGGTTTTAAAAAGTCGACTTGCGACCCATGTCTCTTCCTGGGCAAAAAAGACTCCTCGGCCCTCTTCTTCCACGTGGACAACCTCATAGTGGCTGGAAACACTGCCGACTTTCAGAAAAAATTCCTAGATCGCTTCAAGAATTCCACAGCTCACTCCCCAAATACTCTGCTTGGAATGAAGGTGAAGAGGCAGAATGATTTGATGCATCTAAGCCTACCTCTACACATTGAAAAAGGGTTGACTTTGTTGAACTTAACTTACTGCAAACCCATTACCACTCCGAGAACTCCAGGCTTGCATCTCTCTCAGGCGACTGAAGAAGATCATCAACGCTTCCTAGACCTGAAAGTGAACTACCGGTTGCCAATTGGCAGGTTGAATTTCATAGTGGGACTGGCAAGACCGGACATCAGCTACGCTGTATCCAGTTTGGCCAGATTTTCCGAAAAACCAGGGTACACTCATTGGATGGAGGTAATGCACGTATGGAGATACCTGTCAGCCACCAAGCACATCTCTTTAACACTTGGGCCTCGATCCATCTCTAACAGACTTATCTGCTACAGCGATGCCACCTGGGGGGACAATCCTGACAGACGAATTTCTCAGAGCCGCTTCATCTGCTCATTCAAAGGCAGTCCTCTATATTGGACAAGCCATTGGCAGCAAAACGTCACCCACTCATCTACTGAGTCGGAATGTGTGGCGCTCTCTAGCTGCCATCTCGAAGGAAGATGGCTTCATCAATTACTTTCTGAAATCTATTGGGAGAAATTCTCACGTCCACTTCATCTAATCGACAATAAGGGCCTCGACGACAAAATAAAAAAGTTCGGCACCAATTCCAAGGCGAAGCACATCAACATTAAAATGAAGAGTCTCCAAGATGATTATGAAAACAGTACAATCGACGTGATGCTTATCCCTTTGCAATCCATGGCTGCCAACGCGCTGACCAAAGCCTCCAACAAAACGTCAAACTGCCACCTGATCAATTGTTTCTATGCCCCGTATCATTAATCTCTGAGTCGAGGGGGAGTGTTAAGTTGAAGACTGAGCAGCACTGCTGCTGATGTGGTCTTTATTCTGCTGATGTGTTCTTTATTCACATTCTATCTGTTTCCTTTTATTTTTTGTTTTCCATTACTTTCTATCTCCTTTTTATGTTTATTTATTCTCTTTTCTTTTCTACCGCTGTTGCTAGCGCATGTTGTACTGGGTGCTAAGAATCCAAATCTAGAGTAAACATCCTGAGCGCGACCTTCTCTAAATTTCATCCAACATCCAACCATCCACTTGACAAATCTCTGAACGTTCAACTTTCCAGCCTTGATACTCTCGTCAGCCTCGTCAATCTACCGCCAGCAGCCGGCTCAATCTAAGTAAGATTGATTCCGACTCTCCCGGTTTATGATACAAACTAACCATTCACTCCAGATTTGTTCAAGGCGCTACTACGGTCATCTAATCCCATCCTCTTAGCTTGTTGCATTCCAACTGTCTCCTGAAAGACTTCCGTTGGTTTTGTTTTCATCTTCACACCTTTCTGATGATATTTGTGTCTCTATTTCTTCTCTGACTCTTTTCCATTTGGCAATTCAGTTTGGTCTTGGTTTTCTCACAAATTATATTTCTATCATTTACTTCAGGCCTAGTCAAGTTGAACATATATTTCTTGAAAAATTTACTCTAGTGCTAGTCATTTTGAAATTTTATTTTTTGGCACTTTTACATGAGGGCTGCTCCATATAATCTTGCATTTCTTATTTGATTTTTTTGTTTTTTTGCCTTAGGGCTAGTCAATTTGAGCTTAATTGTATTTTTTCCTTTTTTTTCCTTTTTTGGTTTTTCTGTCAATAAATTGAAATATTTATTTGTTTTTATTTTTATTTATTTTTATTTATGGGCCCTTTATTTATTTTTAATTTTTTTTAAAAAAATTTCTTTTTTTTTCAGAAAATGGGTTGTGAGTGGCCATTCATGGCTGAAATTAGTTGTGAGAAGACATTCACAACTGAAATTGGTTGTGAGTGGCCTTTTGCAACTAAAACTGGTTTCAAACCGCACCACGCAACCCTTTTTAGGTTTTGAACAGAGGTTGTGAGGTTGCAAATTTAGCATTGCCCTTTTTTAATTTTTAATTTTCATTATGGCAGTGTTAAATTCCCCACTCATTTGAGTTGTGGATGGAGTTAAATGGATCAAATAGGTGTGAATGAAACAATTCACAACATGTGAACCCCTTGGGGGGTTGTGTACTACCTATCCATGAATCATTTGGGTTGCAAGCAAATTTTCACAAACAAAATGTGTTGTGAACAAGTAGTTGTTAAACCCCCTGGTTGGGTTGTGTTGTGAGCAACACTTTTGGCCCCTTTGGGGAAATATAGCCACAAATGAGCTATTTTAGGGGGTAATGAGGGGTTCCTAGGCACCCCTGGACCAAATTTGAGTTTCTTAAACCCAAAGTTGTGGATTTTGCATACATTGTGGGACTATTGGAACAAAAAAAAACTTTTGAAATGTTCTGAAAATACAAACATATATAATACTTGCCTGTCAGATGATTTTCTCACTATCAAACCCTTAGCAGGTAACTCCTGGAGTTCTTGAATTGACATTTGTATTGAATACTAAATTTTCATTTGATTTTTGGAACTATGGAAAGCACAAACCCCCTGGTTTCAACATGGCTGCATTGAAGGAATCAATTGATATTTCCATTAAAAAAGCTGTGGCAGAAGCAAGGGATGATCAGGAAATGAAATATTGGAAGCACCAATTACATCCTCATCTTGGTTTACAATTGAGGAACAAGATTTTCACAAATGGAATTGACTGATGGTGGTGTGCAAAATTTAATGTGCCATTGGATTGGCTTTATTAAATAAAAAATAATGTAACTCTGGAAGCTTAAACTATGTAACTATGTAACTATAAGGTTCTAGAACCCCTTGACCCTCATCCTGTGAGATCCTTTCCTAGTAGAAAAGAAGCCAAATATTTTTTAAAAAATGAGCATCCATTCATGGCCAAGCTATGACCACATTCAAGTCAGATAAATAAAGATAATTAGACCTAGCATGTGGTAGAAATAGAAAATATTCAGGGCTGTTGATCATCAAAAGGCCAAGGGAAACACAAAAAAGGAGGGTTGGTTTTAAATTCATGATTCATGCAATTTGCACAGTGCCAGATAACATGTGGCCCCTCTCAATGAGAAATCACCAAAAAAATCATCAACCATCTTGCAAACCCCCAGTGGATCCACAACTGAGGAGGATCTGTGGTGTGGAGTTACATACACTTAAGATATTGATGGTAGTGAATAAATTTGAAGTAGAAAAATCTATAACACAAAGCACAAGTTAAAATCAGCAGAACTCAACGTTAAAAGTTTTATTGATGTGCTATTCAAAAACCTCCAAGATGCCCATTGGGTGTTTAGGTCAAAGTTCAGTCAAGAAGGTCACTTAGAGGCCCTGTTCTTGACTCATCTTGAGTCTGTTAAAATTTGTGAAAAATTCCATTATATTGATTTTTTGGATTTTACTTATGAAAAAAATAAGTAAGTCATCCAGCTATTGCATGTTGTAGGACTGAATGCCAACAGAAATGTTATGTATCAGTAGGCTTCTCCCTGCGCTCTCTCTTCAACCCCGGGAGGCCTCACTCCGCAGCCACTTCAACACTCAGACGGTTGGGACAACCTTTGATCTTCAGCTTTCTCTTCTTCATTCTTTCTTTTTCTACTTTTTCTTTTCTAACTTTTCTTTTTCTTCTTTTTCCCCGCCATCAATTCAACTCAATCCCATTTACCACAGATCTTTGCCTGGTAAGACTCTGATCTCTCAAGCTCTCTCAATAAGACCCTATCTGATCCTCCAGCCATCCTGCCTACCTCTCCAACTTCTCCTCTCAGCCTGTCCTCTCAATATGTGTTGTCCTCCCTGAATAACTTTTGCCTCCAACATAAAAGTTCTGGTCAATCTTTAGGATTCTCTTTACCTTCTCTTTCTCCAAATCTCTATTCCTATCAGATTCTCCATTCTCATGTTCTCCTATTCTTTGTACAGCTTATGCTGGTTCTGAGTCATCTAGAAATCCAAATTTATTTTATCAAGGTTAAAAGCCAAAGCGTCTCTAATCAAATCTAACCAAACCAACCATGAACAAACCAGCAGGGGCGGCCGACTACTTCCACCAGGTGGCGCTCAAATCCTCTGTGGACACCATCCCTCCTCTGAATGAAGAGAATTAGTCAATATGGAAGGCCAAGATGCTCATGCTATTTGACTTGAAAGACATCAAGGACGCTATTACCAGGAATTCTGGCCCTCTGTCCTCCAAGCAAGACAGAGAAATCCAAGCCATAATTCTATCTAAACTAGACAGCACAACTCAGGCTTACATGGTAAACTCAACCTACATAACTTCATCTAAACTTCTATGGGCGGAAATTACCAGAAAATTTGCCTCCTCTGAGACAGCAAACAGGGCAAGGGCATTGCACCACTTCCTCCAATCAGCTTTCAAAAAACACGCCATTGAAGGATTCATTACTGAAATGTGGAAGGCTATTACAAGGATGACCAACGTAGGAATCAAACTGCCTAAAGATATACTTGCTACCTAGTACTCTTCAAGTTTCCTCTAGTTCTTGAAAATCTTAAACAAAAACCCATGCACGTAGAAAAACACATGACGGTAGAAGTAGTCTTCAACCATCTCACATAATACAATAACGAGAGAAAGGAACAATCAAACTCCAACAAATCAGCCACAGAAGTCTCACTGTTGTCGACCAAGGCTAAGATCCATAAAGACAAAAATAAGCGCAGAATGAGATTCCAAGAAGGATACCACGACCCTAATGCACCACATTCAGAATCCTCTTGCTTCCATTTACATCCCCAAATTGCACCGGAATGGTGGACCGAACAACAAAACAATTGGAAGAACAAATCAAAGAAAACTCCTACCATCAATTATCATGTCTTGCTGACTCTCTGGACCAACGCGGACAACAATCCCAACCTCCTTCTAGACTATAGAGCAAATGTCCATATATTCAACGATCTCAAGTACTTCTCCTCAATCAAACATCAGGAAGGATTGGAATATATCAAAACCAGCAAATTAGAGGCTAATCTTAAGATATGCGGAACCCGAATGGTGAAACTAGAATGGAAGGACTCCACAATCACTCTTGAAGGTTGAATCTACATACCCAATATTGTCATCAATCTTATCAGTCCTGGTCTTGTTGCCAAAAAGGTCTGCAATCTCTCTAAAGCTCACAACAGATTCTCTGCCACTCAGAATGACCAACCCGTACTGAAGGGATTGATTAGAGATAATCTATTTGTCATTGAAAAACCCATTTCAGCAGGCCAGCGTAAAATTGTAAACTCCACCAGCCACTCTCACACCCCTTCTATCTCTTTACTAGATATTCACAAGATGTACAGACATGCCTCCATCTTCACACTCAAGCCAATTGTGAAGGACCTCTACACCAACAAGGAGCTCCAGAAATTCCAATGCGACAGCTGCGTCAGGAGCAAAATCACTAGGTCTCCATTCTCCCACACCTTAAAACCTTTTAAAAAACCTCTAGATAGAATCCACCTCGACCTCATAGGGCCAATAACACCTCAATCAAAGGCGTGCAATTGTTACATCCTCACGCTGGTCAACAACTACTCAGGTTACCTAGCAGCCTTCCCACTAGCATCCAAGGACAAGGCCACTGAAGCAATCATAAACCTCCTGAAAGTGGAGCACAAGAGGCTGAACTACTATCCCTACAAGATCTTCTCAGACAAAGGAACCAAATTCACTAACTCTAATCTCAAATAATTTTCCAAAACTAAACACATTAAGCTGCAAACATTGGAACCCTACCACTCCCAACATAATGGCAGAGCTGAAAGAGCTAATAGAAATATCATTGAATCTGCTCGCGCCATGTTATTTTCAACCAGGTTAGCCAAAAATTGTTGGCACATATTAACTCAAAGCTGCTGCTTCATGCTCAACAAAATTCCTCAAGAAGTTAATCAGCTATCTCCCTGGGAGCTCATGTTTGTTAAAAGCCTCCCTGATACGTATTTGAAAGCCGTAGGCGCCTCTGTCATCTATCTTGCAAATCACATTCAAAAAGGCCAAAAGTTTGATGAAAGGGACTTGAAGGCATTCTGATTGGGTTCAACCCCACTTTTCACTCCTATCTCATTCTCAACTCAAAACTAAACATGTTAGATTTCTAAAGACTCAGCTAAACAGATTCCCTTTCCTTGAATCTTCCCGCTTAGACTTATTTTCCAAATCCAAACTGGATGCCTACGGAGCTGACTTTTTGAAAAACAACAAGCAATATGAGATCAGGGAGACACCTACCAAATGTCTTGAATTGGACTCCAATCTGGAGGACACCAATTCCGCAGATGCTCACTCTCCAGATCCTCCACTCCCTCTTGTTCCCAAACCAATATCTCAGAGAACCAATCTAAGGCTGCAAAATGAAATCCATAAACTGAAATGATACGGGTTCCATAACTACTAAAAGCCTCCTTCTTAGAAGGCGGCACAAAAGTGCCCTGAATGGCCTAAGTGGAAAAAGGCATTGGAAGGGTAACTGAACTCCATCAAATCTCATGAATTTTGGGAAGAATATTACGAAGAACCTAACAATATCCTGAATACCACCTGGGTTTCCAAAGTCAAAGAAAACTTCCATGGCAAGCCTGCAAGATACAAGGCCCGACTATGCCTACAAGGATTTGACCAGTTCCAGGGCGTGGACTATGACAAAACCTGGGCCCCAACAGGAAAATTGGGATCTCTCTGCCTTGCTCTGATCTACGGCCTAAAGAATAAGATGACCTTCACTCAATTTGATGTGAAGGGAGCCTTCCTCCATGCGCCTCTCAACAAATTAGTAATCATTATAACACCTGAGGGATCAAGCAGAAAATCACCTTTTTTAAAATTAAAGAAATCTCTTTACGGCCTCCACAAATCCCCAAAGAACTGGTATGAAACTCTTACTACATGGATTAAACTTCAAGGTTTCAATATTGGATCTACCAGCAATCCTTGCCTGTACCTCAACTCAGAATCTGGGGAAGTCATCTATTTTTACGTCTACAATCTCATTCACGTCGGGAACTCAAACATCTTTGCCAAGAACTTCCTGATTAAATTCTTGAACTCTTCCTGTCACCCTCCAAATACCATCCTTGGCATGCTAATGGAGATCAAAGAGTACAAAATTCTCCTCATTCAACCAAGTCACATCAACCAAGGATTAGAAGAGCTAGGTCTCACCAATTGCAAGGACATCAACTCTCCATCAACCCAAAATTTCCATCTTGAACCTGCTTCTGATGAAGATCATGCGTAGTTCACTCAGCTCAATATAAACTATCATTCAGCTATCAGACTCCTAAACCACCTGTCCCAATAAACCCGCCACAACATTGCTTTTGCCATCTCAAGTCTGTCCCAATTCAATAACAAGCCTGGACTGTCACACTGGAGAGAGGTGCACAAAGTATGGAAATATCTGAAAACAACCAGATATTTCAAGCTCACTTTCAAGTAAAATTCTTCTCAAGAAATTATCTTGGCCTACAGCAATGCTACCTGGGGCAATGATCCTACATTTCATAAGTCTCAAACCAGGTACATCATTCTTCACTACGGCATTCCGGTCATCTGGAACTCTTCAAGACAAAGAAACATAACTTACTCTTCTACTAAATCAGAACTCAATGCGCTCCTAGACTGCTACCTCAAGCTAAGATGGATTTTTTACCTTGTGGGGAAAATCTATGCCTTCCCGAGTGCAAACCAAGAATTTGTATTTAAAATGGGGTCTGGAAGATAAGATCAAGAAGTTAGGGTTGCACTCCAAATCCCAACACATTGACATTAAGACTAAAGGATTACAAGAAGATTTTTACCTCTCAAAATTTTACCTGTCTCTCATTCCAACCAACAAGATGATAGCCAACCTTTGACTAAGGCTTCCGCTGTCAATTCCCTCAGGATCCTCCAACAAGAAGTCTTTACTTAGAATCTATTGTGAATCTTGTCTTTCCCTCCTCTTAGCAGTCACAGGGGGTGTTAAGTCTCAGTAGGCTTCTCCCCGCGCTCTCTCTTCAACCCCGGGCGGCCTCACTCCGCAGCCACTTCAACACTCAGAGGGTCAGGACAACCTTTGATCTTCAGCTTTCTCTTCTTCATTCTTTCTTTTTCTACCTTTTCTTTTCTACATTTTCTTTTTCTTCTTTTTCCCCGCCATCAATTCAACTCAATCCCATTTACCATAGATCTTTGCCTGGTAAGACTCTGATCTCTCAAGCTCTCTCAATAAGACCCTATCTGATCCTCCAGCCATCCAGCCTACCTCTCCAACTTCTCCTCTCAGCCTGTCCTCTACATATGTGTTGTCCTCCCTGAATAACTTTTGCCTCCAACATACAAGTTCTGGTCAATCTGTAGGATTCTCTTTATCTTCTCTTTCTCCAAATCTCTATTCCTATCAGATTCCCCGTTCTCATATTCTCCCATTCTTTGTACAGCTTAAGCTGTTTCTGAGTCATCTAGAAATCCAAATCTATTTTCACAAGGAACACTTTTAAAAAGGATTTTTTTTTATAAAAAAAGAAGATTTTGAGCCCTAAAGTTGGTTATTGAATTCAATCAAGGATTTTTTTTATGTTCCAGAGAGGCTTTCCAAATTCTTTTTTATGAAAAATGAAAAATTGCTCATTTTTTCTATTAAAATAGTTTCCCTGAGTCATCCAGATAGTTTTTATCTTGGAACTTGTCTAAAGAAATTCAAGCAAATTTGAATTTTTTATCTATTAATGAACATGAAGGATGGATTTTATTTATGTGTCTGTGGAAAAATTCTTGGGCCTCTAAAACCAAGGGGTAGGCAGAATTCAATGATTTGGAACTTGGATTAGGTCAATGGAATTCTTATTTTGTTCATCTCTTCTTGGATTGCTTATGTTGAAACTTGTAAAAATTGTTTCTTAAAGGACCATGAGGATGTGTTTGAGTATATGGAAAATAACATTTTCCCTATCATAGAGAAATTTTTAAAAGCTTGGACTTGTTCCAAACCTGAATTTGGAAATAAAAAAATGTTTCAGGTTCAGGGGCACATGCTGGTTTTGAAAAAATTCCTTGTGGGATCTTTGGGGAAAATTTTGGATGGGTGGAATAACCTTTAAGGAACCACTTCTGGTCAAATCAAATCAGCTCATTCATTTCTTAAAAACTCTTGAATAAATTTAGGAACCATTCCCCCAAAATTAAACTTTCCTCTGGAATAAAAATTTTCAATTTAGGCAATTAAAATCATTGGGGAATAATCCAAGAATTTAGAGTGCAACCATGATGGCAAGGTGTGCAAAAAATCATCTTCCAGGAAAATGGGCTTTTGCTGTTACCACATCTCAGCCAAAATACTAGCTTCAGGAGGATACTTTTTGCCTGAGGATTTTCATCCTGAGTGGAGGTTAGAATATAACCCTTCCAGTTCAGTAAGTTGGATTTTTAGATTGTTAAATTGTTTGAACTGCTTTTTGATGGAGGCTTTTTGATGTATGATTCCTATTTTAGTGATGATTCCTGAATTGATTTACTAATGAGTGATGATTTTTCTTTTTTTAAGCTTGACACAGATCCAGTGCTTGAATTATCTCAATCTTTTTACAGTCCCATTTCAATTTTTATGGGAAAACCTGAAGAAGCTAAAGTGCTTATTTTATATTCCTTGGTAAATTGTTCAAACACTTTGGTTGCTAATCCAAGCCTCAAGCCAAATGTTTGACATTACAGCCAGGTTCATCCCAGATTGAAAGACACCTGTTGTAAAGTTTAAAGATTTGAGCATGTGAAGAGGGAACAAGAGAGGTAAAAACAGGTTAGAAGGGAACCAAAAAGACCAAAAATAATAAGTCTTTTATTTTGAGAAGTGTTCACTTTTATGATTTAATGAACCAATGGTGAAATTATGTTTATAGTGCAAGTCTTTGGGCTCAGAATCTGAATTTCATAGTTCAGATAAAGATACTGAAATTGAATTATCCTCCCTTCATTTGGATTCACAATGCTTGTCTGAGGAAGAAGAAAAAGTGGAGGATTCAACCAGAAGCTCACCTTCAGTCATTATTTCTTTAAATAATTTGATTATGATTGTTGCTAAGTAGATTTTGATAATAGGAACCCAAATTGAAATACCCCAATAAAATACCTGAGAACTTAAATCAGTTCTTTGGTGAGATTTGGGTTCTCTTGGAAATGGAAATTGTGGATTCCAAGTCATTACTAAATCACTCGGTTAAAATTACAATGGATGGTTTGAATTGCAAGGGGAAATGATGGCAAAATTGAGGAAAATTAAGGCATTCTATGTTAAGATACTTAAGGGTATTGATGATGTTGAAAAGATTGAAAAAAAACTAGATTTTAAAGACATAAATGAAAAGATTCCCTTTTCAAAATGGCTTGCAAAGTTATATATTTCCCAAATCATAGCAGATGTGTATGGAAGGCCAATTTTTTTCATTTCCTTGGATTTATGTTGTACTTATAATCTTATTAGAATGAATTTAAAAGAACCATCATATTCCATGTTCATTTGATTTTTAACAATGACCACTGGTTTCATTTAATACTCAAGGGATATACGATTCCAATTCTGCCCATTGTAGCAAAATCTTCTTCTTTTACTTCAAATTAAGCATCTTTTTTGGTTCATAATCTCAAAGATCAACTGGATTTGTATTCTAATTGATAGAAATCATATATTTTTACCATTTGGTTTTTTTTAATCATTGGGGTTTGGTCTAACATGTACTTCTTATGTTGATGTTTTACTTCTATTAATATAAAATTTTATAACATTTTGAACATCATTATGGTGATTGTTTTGATTTAAAAAAATTATTTTAAGCTTTTTGAATGATATTTTTTTGGTAATTCAGTTTGCCTGGTGTTGAGCTGATCCATCAATTGATTATTTTTACTTATTCTGCTGGAATCAGCTGAAAACAAGTTGAACTTGTTTGTTTTTGGAATTTTTAATTCAGGACTAGTCCATTGAGGTGGAATTTATAAAATTCCACCTAAATAAACTGGCACTATTTTTTGGGGGGGTTTGATTTAGTTAAGAACCAGTCCAAAGTAATAAGTTGAACTTATTTGGGGCTGATCCCATCACAAGAAGTCTTTTGACTTCTGATGATTGGATCAGCTTAACACAAGTTGATCTTGTTTTTTTGGAATTTTTAGTTTGGGGCTATTCCATAGAGGTTTTTTTATTTTATTTTATGCAAATATTACATTGCTTCAGAACTGTTTTATGTAAATTTTTGATTTCAATTTTTGGTTGACCATTTTCATTTTTGCATTTTTTTTGGGAAATGTTAAGTTTGCAACCCTGTGGTCGCAAACAGGAAAAAAACACTGTTTCCAACCCATCTGAGTTACAAATGGCTGTTTTCAACCCATCTGAGTTACAAATGGCCATTTGCAACCAATCTAAGTTGCCTATGGTTGTTTGAAAGCTTTTCTAAATTATATATATATATATATATATATATATATAACATTTTTTTACTTATTTTATCTATTACTAGAGTATTCCCCCCAAATTTGGGGACTGATTGAGATTAAAATTGTTTCAATGATTATAATCAATTATTCAATGTGTGGAATCAAATTAAAAAATTGACCCGGGTGTAATTTGAACATGGGATGAATTCAAAAAATTCACCCTGGTTTAATTTGAAAGCGTGATAGTATTTAAATAATTTCAATCAAAACGGAAATCTAGGGAATACATTAAAAAAATTGGCTGTGGTGTATTTCCCCCAAATATGTGTAAAGGATTAAATAGAAAACATTGATTGGAAAAAATTGGATGCTATTTAAATGTGAGAAATCTGGGGAATTGGTTAGAAAAAAAAGGGAATGAAAAATACCTCAAGTATCTCAACAGGTAAGAAATTAAACCAAATCATATATATCAATGATGTATGGCATTCAAGACCTTATGATAAATAATGTGTTCAGTTTCAAATGAAATCATTTTTCCAGGTTGCAACCATGTCTTTTGTAAAATTTCAAGATATACAACTTGAAGATTCAAACTATAACTACCCATGGGAGGACACTGGATCTTGAATATAAAGACCAAAATTTGAAATTGTATAACCTTGTGATATTTTATTTGTCAATGAGAATTCCAAATTGAGTTGGAACTGTTTTAAAATCATTCTTGAAGGTAGAAAAAATTTATCTGGGTCAGAAGTCAAGGTTACCCATAAAATTTCCATCACTCTTCCCAAGGAATCCATCCCCTGTAGCTATCTTGGCAAATATCACCCCTGTTCCCAATGACCACAATCAATCAATTTCAATTTCAAAGACCAACTTTGGTATTTTTGAAACATAGAATGACACAATCAATTAGGTAACTGGTAACAAGGTAGTGGTTTTGTAATTTTGGGAATAAAACATTGATTAATCTGTCTCAAGAATGATATTCCTTATTTTCATGGATAATTTTGTGCTGAGGGAGATGTATTCTATTTGAAAATTTTATAAAATTGAGAAAAAACCCAACAGAAATTGGAGAATTTTGAAAATAAGGATAACCTGTCACACACCAATTTGAAGCAAGGTGCAAAATTTGGAAATATCAACAGCATGCTGAATATTTCAAATTTTCATCAACTACTTGAGGATTTTTCACTTTTTGAAAAACAGAAAAATATTTCCTACATTCACCACCAAGAACCATTAAATTTCTGTTAAAAGGTATAATAGAATCCATTACATCTTGAAGTAGTGTGTCAGGAAAATAAAGAGCATGCATATTATTCATAGGTGATTCATCACAGATTATCAAAGAATATTTTTTGAGATAATGATCCTTTTTTTAATTTTTTGATATTTTTGAAGCGTAGATTTGATCTCTGAGGGAATTCCAAAGGTGAGATGAGTTGTTCTTCCATTTGGTAGATTCACAGATGCTATTCCATTTCCATAAAATACCAAAAGGATTCTACTGACCCACCAAGTAATGAATAAATAATGAAGAGGGTTGAGAGTAATTTTATGCATGAATTAATATGCTCCTTTTGACTTACAAATAAAATACATTTTTTTCCAATCTGATTGATTTATAGCAGGATTTTTTTCTTCAGAAAAGATCCTGTCCCTGTGGAATATTTTTACCTCCATTGTTTGATCAAATGTTTGAAAATCTGGAAAATTTTATTCAATAGTTGTTCCACATGTTTGAAATATAATTGTGGTGATTGATGTTAATGTTTCATTTGTGGAAAATCTTGGATCTGTAATCCTAGAGTGAATTAAATCTTCTTCTGTGAAATTGAAGCAAGAATTTCATAGTAAAATCAAGTTTTCTGGCTGGAAAAGTGCCAATGGCATTCTGAAACACTTCCTCAGTTTGAAAGGGTGAATATAGTCATTGAATCCTTGCATTTGTTTTTTTGAAATGATGACCAACTTCAAGTAGGCCCATGGCCAAATCTGCCTCTCTGAAAGTTGGATAAGCAATTCTATTTAATTTCTTTAGTTTTTCAAACAGATTATCACCAAAAACCTAAGAAACCACCTTTCTAAATCTGAAGGATGAAAATTGTAAATTCTTACAATTGGAAAAACACCCTGACAGTCCGTTTATTCAATTATGAGTGAATGGAATGTGAAGTATTGTAGAAATTCAGAATATCTGATTCTCCTTGCAAAACCATTAATTGGATTATTTTAAACTATTATGTGAGCATAGTTGTTCCCTGGGTTAATCTTTGAGTAACTTCATACAGGGCTTCACCTGAATCAAAAACACTTGTTGATGGTCAGAAAGATGAAAATCAAACCTACACCGGCACATATCCTAAAATTTATTCAGGGCATTGGTAATTTTTTGAAAGGTAGGGATTGTAAGGAACAACCCAGGAATTACCAACGAGGAAGTTTGTATGATTCCTCCTTGGTGAAATTGTAGTTCCATTATGGTGTTTTCTAAAGATGAAATGACTGCTTTAACCCACAATTGAAGAAAAAATGTAGCCAATTTGGAACCAAAAAGTAAGGGTGGGAGAGAATTCTTCTATTTAAGGGATTTTGGAAATGACAAAGCCTTATAAAATTTATAAATGAAAAAAACTGAAGTGTGTTGATTTCTTGCTTTGGGGGGGCGGAGAAGTAAATCAAATCAAGGTGGGATGTAAGGGGACTTTTATCAATTTTTAATTTTCCAAAAAAAAGCTTGCACTAGATGAGCTATCAGTATTTTTTACATGTGCTTTTAATGTCCTCTGTTACAGTCCTTATGTCCTTGTTACATTTTTTGTCCCTGCATGTGTGTGATATTACAAAAGAAAGCTTACAAAAAAAAGCTTGAACTTCATGAGGAATTAGCGTTTATTAAATTTGTTGTCAATGTCCTCTGTTACATTTCCACTTTTAAAGTCCTTGTTTCCTTGTTACATTTTTTGGACCTGTATATGTGTGATAGTACAAAAGAGAACTAACATTTACTTAAAGCTAATATATAAATAAAACTGATAGATACATAAAACTAATATATACCAACATAAAACTAACATGTACATACATAAAACCAACATATACATACAGAGAGGTTGTTGAAAATTATTTAAAAGAAATAAACACAAACCTTACATATGTACATACATCACACAAACCCAAACAAAGCAGTTGAAAATTATCAAACCTTACAATCTATTTGCCCACATTATTTGAAAAAAGCGGCCCGGGAAAAAAATCAGAAAGAGAAAAAAAATTGGACAGAGAAAAAAAAAAGGGGGAAAAGAAAAAAAAAGTGGACAGAGAAAATAAGAGCGGCTGAAAAAAAAGTGGAACAGAAAACATGAAATCAAAATGGACTGAAATGGATGCAAGAGGTGAACCCTAAGATTCCGGAGAAAGACTCCAGCTAGTCAATGGATTTTTGAGGGAGGTTTCCCAAGGAGGCTAAAGTCAGTATTTTCCAACCCTCAAAAAATCAATCTTTTTTATTTATACATTTTCCTTTTTTATTTTAATAAAAAATAAAAAAAATAAACAAATAAAAATAAATGAATCAAGGAAATTTTATTTTTTTTACTCCACCAAACCTGGAAATCACGTGGCTTCAAGGTTTCCACAATGTCCCTGAACTTCCACAGCACCTGTGGTAAACCTGGGAAAAACGCGGTTTTTGGGGCTTGTCAAACAAAAAAAATGCTACGGGATTGAAAAGCATGTAAAAAACCTGTAAATTAATTTTCAAAAGTTTTAGCCCTTTTTAAGGCCTTCAAAATTTCTCTCAAAAAACTGCAACACAAAAAACAATTTTTGACGTCTCCAATCTTTTCACATTTTTATTTTTTTTTCTTGATTATTTTGGAAAATATGAAGAGAAAAAAAGTTTCCAAATGTTCCAGGCCAATTAATTTTAGTTTTCCCAGCATTTTTGTACTTCATTTTCCCTCCATAAAATGGGATTTACATCAAAAATAAGAAATTGTTTTCATTTTTCTTATTACTTATTTTTCCATGGGATTTTCCAAATTTTGAGCTTGCAGCCTTTTATGAGAATTGAAAAGGTTCAAAAAAGACTACTTGGGGATTTTTTTATATTTTCATTTCCCAAATAATTTTTAACTTAAAACAAAAAAGTGGTGTTTCTTGCTCTAAATTGATGAGTCAATGATCAATAGAAAAAAAAAATATGGAAAATTGAGAAAAAAAATCCCAATTCAAGGAAAATCAATTTTTACTACTTTATTATTTTTACTAGAAGGAAAGCAAATCTTCAAACCAATTTCAAAGTTATCATGAATCATATCTTTCCATTTTTGTGATTCATTGCTAGCCAAAGCCTTCCAAAGGGGATCTATCAGTTTCAGAGGCTGTAGCTGTGGGAGCAAAGTTTGGATTCCCTGTGGGCCTATAAGAATCTTCATCTTCATCTTGTTTTTTTCTTCTCTTTATCCTGTTCAAAGTTGCGGGAATCAAATTCTGCATAACAAAACTCTTACTGATGATGGTTCCTGACCTCTGAGTGAAAAATGAAAATATGTAAATTAATGGAAACTAGAAAAAGAATCCTGATCCCCCCACCCAAAAAAAAATTACTAACTGCCTTTATTTTATACTATTCTTCAAGATCTTTGAGCTCTCCTTCACTCAATTCATCTTCTGTTATAAACTAATCACTTTTGCAATGAAATTTGAGCCTAATTACCAAAAAAAACCCTCCTCCTCTTATTCCTCTTTCTTTTATCCCTTTGCCTTTTCATGAACTTCCTTTTGTTTCCTTTTCCTAAGAGTCTGAAATTAGAGAAAAACAATTTTCAACCATATGCTGTTAAAATCAATCCAACCAAAAGAGATAAAAAATCCAGAAAAAGAGAAAACTAACCATTGAATTAACAACTTGGTGCTCCCTTGGTCTTCCTATTTTCCTAGACACTTCAACATATTCAAACTAAGATAGACCCCTCTTTGATGAATGCTGAGAAAATCTTTTGCTTTTATTGGGGAATCCTTTGGGCCTTCCAAAAATTATTCCTTCTTTCTTTGATAAGGTTTCTTAAATGGGAGTCAGTTGATACTTCCCCTTTAACATTTTTTTCATTTTTCCAAGGTACAAATGTTGTTCTTCAGGGCGCAATTTAAGGAATTCTTCAAAGGTTTCATTCTGAAACTGGTGTATGTTGATTGATGGGGAACATGATTCATGAGAAGATGGAGAATTTTTGCATGACCCCTTCTCAGCAAGCTATGAATAATCCCAAAATGAAAGAAAAAACTTCAGAGACCAATTTTAGAATCATTTTTTTCTCCAAAAAAAAACATACTGCAATTGGAGGTTTGACATGTCACTTGGGATGAAAATATTCAAGAAAAAAATTTTTCTTCTTGAGATTGGCCTTCTTCACCTGGTTTACACAAAGAATACTGATTAAAGAAGAAAAATCAAAATCAGAACAAATGTTTGATTTTTCTGCTGAGATGTGAAAGGAATGCACAATATTGAGAGCATAGTGGCTAATTTTTTCTGAGAGGTGTTCAACAGAATATGGGAGACCAATCAAGTTCTTGAAGGCTTGCTGAAAAGTTTCAATGGCAGTTTCATTGAGTTGAATTGAAACGGAATAATATATTTGGTGAAATACATCATAAAAGGAACCAGAAGAAGTGTTGATAAATCATTTGACATAACAATGAAGCCCTTCAATTCTGGATGTGCTGGTATTTCCGAAACGCATGTGCTTTTTTGCAGCATATGAAACAAATTTTTGTCTTAGAGGAAGCCAGTTGTCAAGAAGGTAGTCAGAATAATGGTTATTCCAGACTACAATCATTTTTGTGAAATTTTCTTGATAAGAATTTTCAGATTTTGATTTTACAAGCATATTCCAGTGTTGTATGAATATCATCAATTCCTCTTCAGATTTAAAGTGTTTTCAAAAATTTTTTTGAATGTTTTTGAAGACATGGCAGACTCATAGTAAATTATGAGAGTTGGGAAGTACAGTTTCAACGGAATAAATCAGGGCTTGCTCCTTGTCAGTCACAATGAATTTGGTTTCTTCATGTTCTAATATTTTATAAATTTGATGGAGAGCCTATTTATAGTCTTCCTTTTTTGTTTGGAGAGGAAATGGAACCCAACAGAAAATATTCTAGCACAATTGTTGACCCCAAAAATTTGAAGAGTAGCAATGGAAAATTTGATGTTTTTGTATGTACAGTCCTTTATTTATACTGATGGAAATATTTTGGTTAATTTGATAGAATCTGGGTGAGAAATGAAAAAAGAAATGATATGAAAATTTTGATTATTGATTTAATATGTAAAAGAAGAGTGTCTTAATTTAATTATTAAGGCTTCTATGGGTGATTTTCCTTCCATTTTTTTTAATTCTTGATCTTTTGTCATAGATTTTACTAAGGTTTGTGTGAGCAGGAGAATTGGAAGAATTAATTAAGGAATTAAGAATTTTGAGAGGAGGAACCCCAGCTTTGGTTAAAGAATCAACCATATCCTCTTGAGCCTCATGAAACCTCCTATGGACTGGATTGGTGGATTGATTGGTTGATGGTGGATGATTCTGATCAAGGCCTTGGATTTTTATTTCTCAAAGACCAGAACTCTTTTAAAAGCTTCCAGAAAATTTAAATCAAAAGTTTGTTTTTCTAGTTGATGAAAGTATTTTGGTATCCGAATTGGCTTTATATTCTCCAGATTTCTCACAATTTTAATTATATCTTTGCTCCTGAGGATTGTAGACTTTGGTGGAAATGGCATATCCATGGGATTTAACCCACTCTTGAACAGCATCCACGAGTTCCCCCTTTGAATGATATCATAATTCATGTGGAGGAGACAAAGGGGCAAATGTGAAATTCTCAACCCTGTGGTTGCAAACGGGCGCGAAACGCTGTTTTCAACCCATCTGAGTCGCAAATGGCCGTTTTTGACCCATCTGAGTCGCAAACCATTATATTATATACATATATATATATATATTTTCAAAGATTTTTTTACTTTTTTTATCTACTATTTCTTTCTTTTTTTTAATAAAGAAATAAAAAAAATCAAATATAAATTAATCAATGAAATTAAAAATATATATACAAAAGATATATAAATAAATAAAATGAAATAAATAAAGGGCATTATTTTTCTCACACAACTAACCCTTTATTTTACGCATTTTGACGTTGGCGCGCGGTCGCGCCCCTTTGGTATTTCATGCAAAAATACTTTATTTCATGCAACTTTCAAGAATTCACTTTTTTTAAATGTGACTGCGCAGCCTCTGAGCAGGTATTCTAGAACCTGAACCAAAATCTTTGTTAATTTTGGAGCCATTAGAAACCCTTCAAAAATACAGTTAAAAAATGAAAGAATTCTGTAAAAACAAATTTTTGCGTGGGTTTTTGGATCATCATTTTGGCTTTTTTTTTTCTTGGTTATTTAAGCTGCCATAAATTTTTAAAAACATTAAAAGATAATTTAAATATCTTCTTCAAATTTTCTGGATGTATCCTTTCACCTTAAAAAATTCCTTTAAAAAAAACAAATTTCTCTTAGGACATTTGATTCCTTTTATTTTCCTTTTTATTTCATGTTTTTGTGTAATTCAAGCTATTAAAAAGTTAAAAGAAAATGAAAAGAGCATTAAAATATTTTTGCAGATTTCTCGGATATATTAGTTGACTTAAAAAATTCCTTCAAAAAAGTACAAAAATCAGAAAATTCAAATTTCTCATTTGACTTTTAAGTCCTTATGTTTTCCATTTTGAGTTATTTTTTGGTGTTTTAATATTTTAGAATTGTAAAAAAAACTATTCAAGAGCTTTTAAAAAATTATCTCAGAATTTTTGGATGTCATTTTTTACCTTTGAAAATTCCATCAAAAAACCAAAAAAATTTGAAAAATTCACTCTTCTTTGATCCCTTCTCATGCATACATTCAATATGACTGAAAAAAATTTTCCTGGGACCACCAACCATCTTGTAGCGCCCCAATTTTTGTATTAAACTCCCCCTTGATCTGTTCCACCCTCCCATCACCCCCCACCACACCCCCCCCACTACCATAACATACCACACCACACCACATCATACCACACCATGCCACACCACACCATACCACACCATACCACACCTTCTCACACCACACCACCAACCACTCATCAAAACAATTCAAAAAACCAGATACTTCCAAACAAGAAAATCTGTTTTTCCAGTGGCTCAAGAAAACATCCACCCAATTTTCAACCAGGCCCATCCTCCATGATCTCATCTAATCAAACTAGTGATTCAAATCCTCTAGCTTCCTATTAATCTACTCAAAATATTGATTCCACTCCTCTGGCCCCTCCTCCTGAAATACCATATAATCAAAAGGAGGAGCTGGTTGAGGCTATTGAATCATGGGAAAATTCCCACAGATATACCATATCTACCAGAGTATAAAATTGCAAGAATCAGGCCAAAAATTACCAACTTAATAAATCTGCGGAATATAAAACCAGAAAAGATAACTCAAAATTAAAAAAATAAAGAAATACCATTTTTCCTTTCAGGTTAACAGGGAATTTTACAAAAATATTGGGTGTTTGGGTGATGAAGGTAATATTTCCAGAGCACAACCATCTACCTTCCATTGATCCTTCCACTCATCCCATCCACAGAAAAATCCAAGGGGAGCAAAAGGAAATGGTTGAAAATTGATTGAAAGCTGGAGTTCCCCATTTGAAAATTCTCAACTCTCTTATAAAAAACTAATCATCACCTATCCATACAAATCTCCCTACAATTTACAACAAAATAACCCAAATACAAAAAAATGCCCTGAATGGCAAAAAACCTGTGAAAGCACTCATACTGGAACTCAGGAATTCTTCTTTTTACTACAAAATGAAAAATTTATATTGTCAAATGACTTTATTATTTATTTCACACCTTGATTCCATCAAAATTCTCAACCTATTCCCTACTCTCATTATGATGGACTTTATATATAAAACCAACAAATTTGGAATGCCCCTTCTTCATATTCTTGTGATAAAAAATTTTGCTAGAAGCTTCTCAGTTGCATTCTGTTTTTTATCTCATGAGAAAAAACAGAACTATGATTGGGCCCTCACTCAACTTCAGGAAATATTTTAAGATAAAGAATCTATTGTGATTGTGACAGACAAGGAAAAAGCACTTATTACCTCAATTGAATCAGTTTTCCCTTCCTCTCATCATCTTCTCTGTGTGTGTAAAGTTTTCAAGAATATTAAAATTCATTTCTGGAAGCACTTTAAATCTGAAGATAAATGGAAGCTATTCCAGAAAAAATGGCATTGTTTTCTCTATTCAAAATCTGAATCAAGTTATCACAAAAACTTCACCAAACTTTCTCTGGTCAGCAATCCTCCCACTTCTGACTACCTTCTTGAAAACTGGATTCCTCTAAAAAGAAAATTTTTCTCCTATTTGGAAAAAAAATAATTTTTCTTTGGAAACACAAGGACATCAAGAATAGAAGGTTCTCACTCCTACATTAAAATATTCGTCAATTGTTCTATTGGCTCTTTCTATAATTTAGTTCAAAAAATTTACATTTCCATCACCATCCAAACCCTTGAAAGAGCCATTGAAGCCTCTCAGAAACAATTCAAAAATCTCATTGGTTTGCCTCACTGTGTGGATCATCATTATGGAAAGATCAGCCACTTTGCCCTCAAAATTATTCATTCATCTCATAAAGTTCCTGATTCTTCCACCAATTGTGAAAATTGTGCTTACTCTTCTTAAATGGGTATACCATGTGTTCACAAAGTCAAATTGGCCATCAGAAAGGGTGAACTCTTCCAACTTGATGATTTTGATCCTCAATGGCATTTCAAAGCTCCCATATCCGTAAGTTTTTCTCTTTTTTTTTGGGGGGGGGATTCAAGCTCAAATGAATAATGTCCTTATTGATTTTGATCTATTTTCTCCAGTCAACTGTGAACCATGAATCAACTGAAGATTCAGAAAAACTTGAATTTCAAACCAAAGAAAGTAATGAAAACCTATATTTCACTAAGATTTTTGAAGCTTTGAGAAAGTTGCCACCTTGAGAACAGCTATATTATTGGGGTTAAATCATGAAGCTGTACAGTTAAATATATCAACTTAACCTGACTGAAGAGCCAAATTCCACTCAAAGACCCAAAATTAGAGGAAGACCCAAAGGAGCAGCCAATAAGTTCAAGAAGATCTCTCATTCCTTGAGCATGATAAATCTATCTGGTTTTGAATACTCAGAAGAGAGCAAGGCCAAAGAAGAAATTTATAGCAAATTTGAAGGTCAGTCACCAATTTTTTGAACAAAAAAATATATCAACATTCATAATTAATTTTTTTTCTTATGTGTTCAGGTTTCAAGAATGTGAAAGGCCATCCAAGGGAAGAGGAAGGGAATAAAAAAAGAGGAATCAGAGGAAGAGTTCATTTTATAACTATACTTATTTTTTCTGCAATGGTTTTTTTTTTGATGAGTCCTTCTCATTTTTTTAACATAGAGTGAATTTCTGACTGAAGAGCAATATTAAGAGGATTAAGAGGTGCCAATTTTGGATGAAGGGGAAGATTCAGCAGATGAAGAGCTGCCAGATTTGGATTTAATTTAGATAGTGAGCTTTGATTCTATTTTATCTTTGGCTAATTTGGTGGATATTATTTTTCATTAATTTTTTCATTCAAACCTTTATCAGAGGTCTGGAACCATTGTGAATAAGAAAGTTGTTTCTCCTGAATACAATCCTGGGACAATAATCAATAGAATAAAGGTATCCAATAAAGGTGGTGATTCTTGTTACCATCATCCTGGGGGGAAGTTATTAGCATCCCCAAAAAATCAGTGAGAAAGTGAGTAAAGTTGGTATTTTTTCATTTTTTAATTTTGTCTGATTTATTTTGGGTTTTTCCTCTAGGTTTCCTGCAAATTACCTCATTCTTCTTCTGGAATATTTGACCAAGTATCAATTGAAGAAGTGAGTAATTCCATATTTTCTGTTAAGAAAATTGTGATTTTTTGTTTCAGTTCCAATACAAATATTCCATTTCCCCAATAACATCCATTCTACATATATCCCATGTTCAAGATGTCATAGTGGATGGGGACTGTTGCTCTAGGGAAGCAGCCATTTTCTTGGGGAGGATATCAGAAGACTGGATTGAAGTCAGGAAAGAAATTGTGAAAGATCTTGATTCAAACCAAAAATTCATGGACACAATAATAACTGCGTGATATCTGGGGTGAAACTTTCCAAGAAGCCAAAAGGCAATTGAAACACTTTTATGGCCCAGCTCCCATAAATATGTGGATGAAATTTCCAAGCCATGGTTTCCCTCTTGCTGAATAATATAAGTGTCCAGTGGTTCTATTTTCATATGTAATCCCTTTCACTTATCTTCCTCTGAATTATCCTCCCACTCAAAAGTTCAAAAATTCTCCTATTTGCTTCATTCTTGTAGAAGAATCAAAACATATAGTCTCATTCAATTTCAAGTCTGATCAGTGGCCAGCTCCCAGGTTAGATCCACTTTGGAGAAGCTTTGTGACAAAGGATTCCAAATGTTGGAAAACCATTTTTCAGACAAATTTGGATCTTATTAAAGAGTTTTTTTCCCTCCAAAAAAATCAAGTAGAAAAATAAAACCAATCATAGTTGAATAAATTTTAATATTTGTATCCATATTTGTTCTTATTTTAAATTTTTTGAATGAAGCGTGTAAGGTGTATGCAAGAATGCAGATGATCTTCAAACAGTAGTAATGAAATTTCTTCTTTTTTTATTATTCAACATTCTGAAAGCTTGAATCACCGAAAAAAATCAATTATATAGGCCAATAAAAGGATTCAAGTATCCAGTGAGAAAAGTGAATTTTTCAAATTTTTTGGTTTTTTGATGGAATTTTTAAAGGTCAAAAATGACATCCAAAAATCCTAAAAAAAATTTAAAAAGTTTTTATATAGTTTTTTAACAATTCTCCAATCTTGAAACACCAAAAATAATCAGTCAAAATGGCAAACTTAAGGATCCAAAAGTTAAATGAGAAAATTGAATTTTTGAATTTTTTGCTTTTTCGAAGGAATTTTTTAAGTTAAAATAATAAATCCAAAAAATCTAAAAAAATATTTTAATGCTCTTTAAATATTGGTTCAAATCTTTGATAGCTTCAATGAGCCAAAAAAATAAATAAAAATGAATATAAAAGGATTGAAATGTCCAAAGAGAAATTGGATTTTTTTGATTTTTTGTGTTTTTTGAAGGAATTTTTGAGGGTGAAAGGATACATGAAAAAAATATGCAAAAAATATTTGAAGAATCTATGGATAATTTTATAGATTTATGGAAGCTGAAATAACCCCAAAAAACAACAAAAATAGCCAAAATGATTATCCAAAAACCCATGCAAACATTTTTTTATGGAATTCTTTCATTTTTTGATTGCATTTTTGAAGGGGTTCTGATGGCACCAAGATTACCAAAGATTTGGTTAGGCGTTCAAGAACCCCTGTTACGAGGCTGTGCATTCAGACTTTAAAAAAGTGAATTCTTGAAAGTTGTGTGAAATAAAGTCTTTTTGCATGAAACACCAAAGGGGCGGAACCGCGCGCCAACGTCAAAATGTGTGAAATAAAGGGTTGGATGCGTGAGAAAGATGATGCTCTAAATAAATAAGTAAAAAATAAATTAATTCATTAAATAAAAAATATAAATATAAAAAAAATATGCACAATTAAATTAAAATGAAATGAAATAAATAAATAAATAAATATATGAAAAATAAATTGATTAATTAAATTAAAAATGATGATATAATATATATATATATATATATATATATATATATATATATATATATATATATATATATATATATATATATATATATATATGAAATAAATATACTTCAAAAGTTTTTTTTTTGCCATTCATAACCCAAATGGGTTGCGTGGCGCTGGTTGCAACCCAAAATGGGTTGGAAATCGCGCCATGTTACCCCATTTAGGTAGTGAATTGGGGTTGCAAGGCCACAAATTTAAGATTGCCTTCCAAAGAAGTGATCTTAATCAGTTGAACCTATAGAAGGAGAAGTGGCATAGGCTGATAGTTCAGCCAAAGAAGAAGCAGCAGAGGCAGATAGTAAAAGTGGGTTGAGGTGTTGTTCAGACGTTTTTTGTTTTGGATTCCAATTTTTAGATGGGTTTTTTTTATGAAGACTTGATTTTTTTTCAATTGGCTTTTTGGATTTAGGGGGGTGGATTTTGTGGGGGTGGATTTTTGAATTGAATTGGTTGAGTTTTTTTGAGTAGTGATATGTGATTTGTTGACTGGTGTTGAAGTGTGATGATTGGTAATGGGAGTGATGATTGGTGTGGTGTGGAGTGGATTCTGGATTTGACAGGTGCTTTTGTGGTTGAGGAGAGTATTTGACCTCCCAAAGCAGTGAGGAGGAGGAAGGGAATAATTCAAAATAATATTGAATATCAGATTATTGATATAGAAGAAAGAGACCAAAAATGCAGAATTACCCCAAAAAGGTGTTTAAGCATGGTATTTTGAGGTTAGAAATTTGAGGGCTTAAACAAGGTCAAAAAATATGAAAAAAATCTTTTTTTCATTTAAAGTATATTTTAAAACTTAAACTCAGTTTTTCCATAAACAGAATCAAAATAGTATCAGAAATGGCTTCAAAATGCCCCCAAAACAGATAATTCCCCTTTTTGTGGAAGTTGCATCAATTATTCTTAGGTAGATCATTGATCCTAAAAATTACCAAATAATTTATTTTGGACCTTTTCAAAGCCCACTAAAATTCTGCAAGCTCAAAATTGGGAAAATCTCATGGAACAATATTGAAAAATGAAATTTAAAATAATGTTGTATTTTTGATGTAAATCCCATTTTCTGGCAAGAAAATGATGTACTAAAATTCTGAAAAAAATCATAATTGAATCGCCTGGTACATTTTAAATATTTTGGTATCTTCAGATTTTCCAAAATAATCAAGAAAAAAATAAAAATTTGAAAAGATTGGAGATGTGAAGCATTTTTTCTTTCATTTTTTTGGGGGAAACTTTGAAGGCCTGAAAAGGGCCAAAACCTTTCAGAAGTATTTCAAAGGGGTATGAGATGCTTTTCTATCCCCTGGTATTTTTATTTTCTATGAAAGCATACAAAACCGCGTTTTTTCCAGGTTTACCGCGTGTTATGGGCACATCAGGGGACATTGTGACAACATCAAAACCATGTGATTTCCAGGTTTGGGGGCGTGAAAAATGCAATGCTGTTAATCAATTAAATTAAAAATGTAAATATATAAATATAAAGAAAATTAAATGAAGTTAACTAAGTGAATGAAAAATAAATTAATTAATTGAATTGAAAATATAAGTAAAATATAAAATATAAATTAATACAATATATATAAATAAAATATATATGAATAAGATATAAAGAAATAAAATATAAATAAATAAAATATAAATAAATAAAATATAAATAAATAAAATATAAATAAATAAGTTATAAATAAATAATGTATAAATAAATAAAATATAAACAAAAGAAAATTAAATGAAATAAATAAATAAATACATGAAAGATAAATCAATTAATTAAATTAAAAATAAAAATATGAATAAAATAAGAATAAAATATCAGTAAAATATGAATAAAATATGAACAAAATATGAACAAAGAAAATGAAATGAATCAAATATAGAAATGTTTGTTATTTTTTTGCCATTCACAACCCAAAATGGGTTGCATTGTGCAATTTGCAACCCAAAATGGGTTGCATGGTGCAATTTGCAACCCAAAATGGGTTTCATTGTGCAGTTTGAAACCCAAAATGGGTTGCATGGTGCACTTTTCAACCCAAAATGGGTTTCATGATGCACTTTGCAACCCATTTTGGGTTGCATGGTGCAGTTTGAAACCCAAAAAGGGTTGCATGGTGCAGTTTGCACCCCAAAATGGGTTGCATGGTGCAGTTTGCAACGCAAAATGGGTGAATGGTGCAGTTTGAAACCCAAAATGGGTTATATGGTGCAGTTTGCAACCCCAAATGGGTTGTATGGTGCATTTTTCAACCCCAAATATGTTGCATGGTGCAGTTTGCAATCCAAAATGGGTTGCATGGTGCAGTTTTCAACCCAAAATGGGTTGCAAACTTCAATTGAAAACCCACCTGAGTCCCAAATGGCTTTTTGTGATTCGAATGGGCCGCGAATTGCCTTTTGCGACCCATATTGGGTTGCAAAACACGCCAAGAAACCCATTTGGGGTTTTGAGGGGGTAGCAGGGCTTTGTGAATTTAACATTTCCCTTTTTATGGGGGAGCAAATTTTTTTTATTTTTCAGAATTTTGAATTGGTTTTTCTACTTATCCATAGGGCCATGAAGGTGAATTAATGGCCCTGGATTTTTGGATTGTCACAATTTTTTTCAATTTTCCCTTTTTTTAAACTTTTTTCAATTTTTTTGGTGTCTTTGTTTTTTTTTTTTGTTGTTTTTTGTTTTTTTTTCAGTTTTTCTTTTAATTTCATGTATTTTAATTATTTTTATTTTAATTTTTTTTTCTCACAACCCATGTCAAGTTTTGAACGGCCATTCATGACTCCACAGTTTGTGAACAGCCGTTCACAACTCAGATGAGCAGTGAAAACTGCTCCAAGACCCATTTTGGGTTTTGGACAGGCTGTTCTGGGCTGAAAATTTGATACTTCCCTTTATCAATTTGCTAATTTTTTTTTCAAACCTGAGATCAGATTTTATTTCTTGCAAAAAAAATGTTATCTATAGCATTTTTTTATGTATTGTACTTATCCAATTAGTGTTCATATTTGAATTTCTCAAGAAATTCTATGACACACAGGCCCAAAAGGGGGCCTGAAGGACTTAATTGAGCACCCAAGGGCCTCCATGAATGTTTACAGGCCTTTGTGTGCCAAAACCTCCATCCAATGGTTTGTTCTCAAGCCTCAGGAATTCCTTTAACCTTCAACAAGCTTCAAAACTTTCAAGAGTGGGAAACCATCCTAATTGGTATGATTAAAGAAATAAATGACCATAATTACACCAATGATGCCTTCTGGTATCATTTTAGAAAAAATAATTCTGGAATGAAGCCTTTTGGAGTCATTGGTTTGATATTAGTATTTTTTGGGGGGGTTACTTTAGCCTGGCCCTTTTGAAATCAGTCCTTGAGGTCTTTCATTATTTTTTTTCTTAATCTCATCATATACATTGATCCACAAAAATTCCTATCCCCAATCCAAATAAAACATACATGTACTCCTTTCCCCACTTTTGGGCTTAAAATTTAACCTCTCTAGGTTCTTTTTCATTTAAATTGGCCAGCAACACCCTCCTAGATTGGTCGCATAGATGGCTTCTTTAAGCTTGAGAACTTTCAAATTCCGGCATGCATACCCAAAGGATTGTTGTGCGTATAATTAATCATCAATTTTTCAATGCTAAAAATAAGTCTTTACATTGAATGATTCCAGGAGGAAGCCAGATCTTAGCAATAGAGTTGAAACCTTTTGGAGAGCACAGACAGCTGAGTTAGATGCAAAGGTCTCCTCAAAAATAATGCCATAGATTTGATTGAAACCTTGCACTACCAGCCTTGCTTTTTTTTTGAAAAATTTTCTTCCTGGTTCTTCTTGGTAGTTAAGAAAATTTTTGAACCAAAAATCTTGAATTTTTTACTGGGATGTTGAGATTACTCATAAAAATACATCTCCAGTTTATCTCCATTGTCAATTGCCTTGCAATTACTACTTGCACAATCTGACACAAGCACATTGGTAACTGAAAGGATATCCATGTACTAGCCAATTAAAATTTTAAGCTTTAAAAAAGAATAATATTGTAGGTCAAGAGAATACCCTGGAAAAAAAATAAACCAGGTCCCTGGATGGAATCAGAAACTCTGTGGTGTTTGATTCTTGGCCAATGACTGCCTTTGAGACCATTTTAGGATAAATTCAGCTGATTTTAATTTCACAGGGGAAAAAAATTTAGTTCCAGTATATCAGGCTCAAATGTTGTGGATTGTCCAGGCCAACAGTTTTCATATGGTGCAGATATTTATTGAGAATGTGGGAATCAAGGGGCAATCTAGAGGCCCCAGGGGAGAATCAATGAAAGATAACCCAGGAATCAAACAGTTTGTGTGGGAATATTCTCAGTCCCTTGAGTGGATCCTCTTCCAGATATCAAAGGTGGTTTTGAAATTATCAGGTAAATTTCTTTTTATTTTTTACCATTCTGAAGATACTTGGAAAAAATATTCTGGGAAAGGGGCAGGACACCACAGTTTCTAAAGTCAAAAAGGGTTGTGAATTCCTGGTTCCTTGCAACACATCCCATGTCTCTCAGTTCTTGGTTCTGTGCCATTTTTTCCAAATTTTCATCAAAAGTTTTTCAGGGATAGCTTGCCTGTTGCATAATTTTAACAGGAAGGGAGAAAGATGGGTATTGAAAGAGGAATGAAATTGAGAATTTTCCAAGCTAAAAGATGTTTTGGGGTGGATGATATTATCAAAAGTACTGGAATGCTTGAGTTAGGGGATCCAGCTTGCAAAGGAATTGAGAGATTTGGGAGCAGGGAAAGTGTTTATTCAGGAGTAAAATGAGAAATAAAGACCATTAATTGTAAAATTGGTGACATTCTTGGAGGTGGAGTTGCATTAATCACAGGCAAAACTTGAGTTTTGCAGGGTGAAAAAACTATTTAAGTCCTTCAAAATGTTTTATGGGGGGTTGAGTTTGAGTTTCTGGTTAATGTGGAAGATTTGGCACAAAAGAGCAATTTTCCTACCCTGCCAATTTCTCTGATGAATAGATGAATGGCTTAACTTCAGTTTATCTATTTTAAAGTTAGAAAAATTCCAGGGAAAGATTTTACCACTCCCAATTTTTTATCACAGTTCCCGCAGATCCTGTAGAAGGGGTTAAACTGGGATTTGAATTTAGAGCAGAGGTGTGTGGAGGTGGCCATGAAACTGTTGATTGAAAAATGTTCAACACTGCAGAAGTTTGGGCTCTTTAAATCCCTGAAGGATTATTTGCAGAAATTTAAGTTCCCAAGAAAAAGACCATAGTTATTCATACAGTGGGCACAATGGAAGGTGTCCCAGATATTCAACCAGAATGTTCATTTGTGGAAACAAGCATTTTGGGGTACCACTTATTGTTTTTCAAAGGTGGTAGGATCAGGAAGAGGGTTTTCATATTTTGAATTAAAAAAAACACAGGGGAAATAAGGAAATGACATCAAGTTTGCAGTTTTCTTTCTGGTTTCAATGGATTTTCAAGATCATTCAGGATTTTTTTGAATAGTTTCAAGAATTTTCAGCAAAGAAGTTTCAGGCTTCTAACCAGGGAGGATGCCCTGCTTGTGAGGTTTTACTTGGTCATTGTCCATGTTAAGGTGTGTAAATAAGCCTAATTACTGGTTCAAAGGGAACATCTTTCAGTGTGGGTGGAGCCAAGTCCATTTTTGAAGCTTTCTTAAGAAAATTTTGGGAATTTCATGAACAAGAATTTTCCTGCACAGTGTGGTGGAATAGGTCCACTCCAATTTTGGTTTACTATGATGAAACCTTTTATCCACAGCATCCACTATGGCCCTGTCTTTAGGAAATATTAAAATGGTATGATTAACAGGATAATACATAAAATTTCAAAAATAATTAGTATTAGTAAGCAAAAGCCTCTGCAAAAAGTTTGGAAAATCTTCTGAAATTTGTGGGTTTTAATTGTGTGTAAGTCTTTTTCTTTTTTTTGTTAAATCACTTTTTAATCTCTGAGAATATGATTCCGCTCTAAACCTCTTGCCTATCCTTCACTTTCAAAGTAAATAAATGGTAGAAATATATATTCCTGAATTCCAATCTTCTTTTACCCTCTGATGCTTTTTGGATGTTACCTTCTGTGCCCTGGAAACAATTTCCATAGAGTATTAATTTTCTACCAAAATTGCAAAGAAAACTGCATGAACCTGAAATCTATTCTGTCCAAACCATAATGTAAGATGCTGTTTGGTTCAACTGGAAAATTTTATTTACTCACAGACTAAGTAAACCTTTTAGGCTTTATCATTGGCAAGGATGGGATCAAAATGTATCCCAGGAAGAAAAGTATCATAGCAAAATGGGAATTTCACCACATCCTGTCTTTAATGCAGCATTTTCTGGGAATTGAATAATTCTATAGGATATTTATCCATTGCTTCTCCCAGGTGGCAGCAACACTACACAAGGTTAGAAAAAATTATTTAATTTCCCATGAGCTGTGCACACTCTGATTGTATGAGAATCATTTGAGAATTTGGGAAAGGATTTTGTATTTGAATTTATCCTCCACCATTTTTATTTTGATTATCTTCATATTTCATATTCATAAAAATCAATCCTTGTAATTTCAGCTTTACTATTGAACAAGAAAAAGAAGGTTGAATAATAAATCTGTATTTTTTTCCCTCTACCCTATCTGAATCAGAAAAAAATTGGAAATTATGCAATTTGAAACTAGGTGAAATTTTTAAAGCCTTTTCAAAATGAAGAAAATGCTTCATCAAAACCAATAAACCTGTTAAATTAGATTTTGATAACCAGAAATCAAGACATTTCATGAGCTTGACCAACCTCTACCCTCAGAAATCCAGATGGGCTTCCTTCATTTCAAATTTCAATTTTTCTGTATATTATATAAAAGGATTGTTTAAAACTTCTGAATGATTAAGTAGAATGATTAATAGCACCAAGAAATTATATTTCAATCCCCCCAGTTACAGAATAAATCTCAGGAAAACCCAAAACTTATTTAGAACTTCCTTCAGAGGAATTTGGTTGCATTTATTCCTATCATTTTCCCACCATTGAAAAACTTTGACCCCTTTCCCCAAAAACCATGAATTACTGAAAGTAAATTTTCAGATCTCCAAAGAATAAATATACTCCAATCCCTACTCTGGATTTGAAAATGATTTATGGTGGTGTAGAAAGAAATTTTATTTCCCTTCCCCCATAAGAACACAGATAATCTGCTTCATTCACAGTTCTACCCTCCCCAGAAATTGGGGATCCTTAAAAAAATTCAATCAAAATGATTTTTCCTTCAATTGGAAGCAAATTAAGTATGATTTTATACTCTTTTTTATATTTCATTCTTATTTCTAATTCAATAGATATTCCTTCACAAAAAGAAACTGTGTTAAACCTCTTGAAACCCCCAAAAGACCTTGGTTGTTCATAGGCATCAGTTTTATTGTAAAACTACCAAAAGGTAACAGTTTATGAACCAATACTTGTTATATCTGACCATTTGAAACAAAGAGAACATCTCATTTGGGCCAGAAATGACTTTATGTTGGGGTATCTTTCTCACTTTTTTATGGATAGATGTATTAGGTGCCACAACCTATCCAATAAAATTGAATCAGAAAGAGGTTCTACCTTTGTTTCCCAATTTAGAAAAAAAATTTCCTATGCTGCCTAAGAATGTTCCTGTAATTTTACACAGCATCTCACCCACAAAATAATTTACCAACCATGTGTATTATTGAAATTATGGAGTCCTATTTTAGACATTTCTTTAATCACAAAAAAGACAACTGGTCTAAATTACTTGCTGCAAGGCAGAATTTTCAAATTCAACCTCTATCTTTACGGGTTTATCTCCATTTCCTTCTGTAGAGGGGTTACCATTTCTGTTTGAGTTCCTCCACAGATGGCTCCCATTTTACCAAAGTAAAAAAATACATAGAATTACCAAATGAAACCCAAATCTGGGCTACCCAATCCCCCACCCCCCAAGGAAAAAATATTTTAATCTCAACATAACAACAAGCATTCTGGGGAGCTGGAAAAATTTGATGAAGGAAATTTTTTCCTCCTCTCCCAACAAAGCATCCACAGAAAGCGCAAATCTATAAAATTATATCTGAGCTTGATAGGAGCCTTCCAAATCAAACTCCTAATACATTTGTGAAAATTCATTCCAAAGATAGACTGAGGATCAAGAGAATCAGTAACCACAGCAAAATAAATGATAAAATCTAGTGTCTTAATAAGGCTAATGGGCTCTTGAAACGGGGCGATTGATTGGCTATTTGATTGGATTAATTCAAATACATGATTGTAAAAAGGCAGGGAGGACACCTCCTCAAGTAAAAAAGATTGGCCTCTTGTGGGGCCTTTATAAAAAAATGTAAAAGGAATAATTTCCGCCCAAAAAGAGATCTACAGGCTCCGCAAGACCTTTTGATTAGTTTTGATTCAAAAGGCCAACTGGGAATTTGATCCTGGCCATCCTGACTTTTAAAATTGCATGAAAAAAATATGCAGTAAATTTTTTCAGTATTTTCCTTGATCAACTACATTGAAATACACTCAGATTTATCCAAATTGGGATAAATTTCTGTAGTTGCAATAATTTTCCTCCCAAAACTGATGAAGCTTGGAGCTTTCCCAATCAGGACAACTGTAAGTAGTTCAAATTATCAGGGACTTTCACAATCACACCAAAATTCACTCACTTCCCTTTCCTCGAATAAATCTATCAAGCAGACCATCCAACTGCAATCAAATAGCCAGATTTACCATCCAAGGCCAAGCCATACAGCCTCAAATTGACCAAAAAACCATTTAAGCTCAGAAAACCACCAATCTATCCCAATTGGGATAACTTGGAGTGGTTGCGTGTGACAGAAACACATGAAAATACAAATCTGTGACTGAAAGCCAGAAGTCAGCCAGACATGCAGACAGCCAGAAAGCCAGACAGCCCACTAGGCCCAGACCAAGGTGGACAGTCAGACTCACAGTAAGACCAAGCCTAACAGATAGAAGGAGAAAAGAAAGAACCCCCTCCTGAATTTACAACCAAGACAGACCTCAGGACCCCCAAAAGACAAGAACCCAGGTGGATTTAAGGAATGAGAGGAAAATCTAGACAGATAGAAGGACCCATATAGAATATCAAGAAGATAGACAGAACCAAAGAGAGACCAAGACAGACCAAGAGTACAAAAATCTCTTCTAGACCTTCTGGTCAGATTTCCCAGCTTAATTATCACTGCCTTGACATGAAGCCCTCTTACTTGCACTAATCCCAGAGCTCTGTCACTAGCATCCTGTGCCCCAATTTTTTCCTCATTTGTATGTAGACCAAACCAAACCTTTCATTTCTGGTTTTAGAAAGAGTAATAGAAAAGAAAAATTGAGGATTGGGAGCCCATATTTTATCACTGACTGGACGCATCTGGTCCAAATAGTTTGTATCCACCTGCAAGGGGATGAAATAGACCCTTTTCTGTTTAATCACTACCTACCTGCCCTTGAAAGCCTGGAGACAACCTTTTTGGTTGGCTGGGCTGGTTGAATTCAACCAGCGCCTTACCTACTGCCTGGGTGCCTCTTGCACCCTGGGCTAATGCTCCACTTGCAACAGTCTAACCCCAGGCTCCTCCTGGGCCTGCTTATGATCTTGCACAGCTTCAACAATTTATTTGGAAGAGCCCCCCCTCTCCGCTAGCCTTATTCTCCAGGGGAGGGGGGGGTGGTAAAATTTCCTTCCAGGGGCGCTGGAGTTTGAGGCTTCCAGGGCATCAATATTAAAAAGGTGGGCTGGGGGTCGGATACACACCAGCTCTTGTGTTGTTGCCCTTGGTAATGTGAGGGGGGCAGAGATGGCCCCTGTAGGTGGGGTGGGGGGGGGTAATCAGGTCCCCCCCCACTGCTGGTGTGGTGATTATTTATAGACACAAATGCTGGTAGGCTCAGCAGTGGGTGGATGTGGTATCTGCTGCACAATAGGAAAGGAAGCTGATTTTGGCTTATTTCCTACTCTTTCTGAAGAAAAAGGCTCAGAAGTGGTTGGATTCAGGATCTGAAGCACAATAGCCATGCTGGTCCGTAATCTTGCCTTTTACAGTGGAAAAAGGTAGTGGTGCTGTAGTTGGCCATTTTCTGCAGTTATGGATTTAGGTGGATTATCTATTAGGATTTCATTTTTAATAATTGCGGAGAATTTTATTTCTGGAAGCAATTTATTGGACCTATCAATTATTCCTCCAAAGTAAACTAATGTGTATGCAGTGGGAGTTTCATAGGGGTATGTAATTTTTGGGAAAATAGGAAAGAAATTTCAAGGATGCAGCATGCAAGGGTTGAAGGGGATTTGCTGAGAAAGATTAAAGGGAATCTTTTCTTGCAAGGAATATTGGGGTTTATCAACTAGTAAGGCTATTTTAGATTGCATTCAATACCAAAAGTAATATATGCAGATGGATTGTCTAGGCAGATCATGACTAATTCTGATCAGGATGTTTGCAGGTGCATGAGGGAAGAGGGATTCATCCTTTGGATTAACCTTGTTTTAGAGATGGTTTTTTGGGTTGTATATATCAATGGTTTATTTTTCTAGAGGTGGCACCTGAGAATTTTATCATCTTATCTCATAATTGTATCATCTTATCATCTTATCTAAGCATTGGAGCATCCTATTTTCTTATCTTGGAATCTTAGAATTTTAATTTCTTATCTTGGGATCTTAGCATTGGATCATTGTATTGAGGAATATGACAGTGCAAATTTTCTCGCAGAAGGTGCTATCCATCTGTTATATTTGTTTTTTCCATCACATTAAGTATCCAAAGAAGGGTGTGAAGGTTGCAAAGTTATAGCACAAACATCAAAGAGTGAATTCCAGGATTGTCTTCTGAGCTGTTGCAGTTACTGGTTATCATTTTTCAGAAGCAGCTTTTCTGAGATAATCAGAGCAGCACTAGTATTGTAGCAAAGAGGATTGATTAAAATCCCAGATTGGAGCCCGATTTTTGTGGATAATTAAATTAGTACATTTTGTTGAACCACACCATTCACTTCATTAAAACCAGCCTGACTTGCTAGGTAGCCAGGTGAGTGGGCTGTGGAATGGTCAAGTACCCACCAGCCCAATGCTCCTCCCCCTTGGTGATGGGGGGCAGAGCACCCCAATGGCAGGGGTTGTGATTGAATCCATCCCACTTCTGGTTGCATGGAACCAACAAGACTGGTTGCAGCAGCTCCACTGTTTCCAGAGTGGAGGGAGTCAAAATGAGTCACTCTTCCCGCCACAATAGCCCTGTGCATTCTTTCAGGCCCCACAAGGTCAAAAAGCAAGAAAAGGCATCTGAAACACCAAAAATGGCCCCAAAATGCCAAAGCTAAGAATTGAAAACTTTGGTGGGCAATCCCAGATGGCCAAGCATGTCCAAAATACAGAGGAGGCCCAAAAGTGGCCCCTCAAGCCCATTTGGCTTGAGTGGCCATTCCACCCCACAGGGCTTGTGGGGGCCCATTTTCAAAATGACTTATTTCACATTTTTTGAGATCATTTTCCACAAATCAGTGACATTCACACTGGACCACATGGTCCATGTGATCTTCTAATGGGCCATAGAGGCCCATATTTGCACGTTTTTTGGATTAAAGTTGTCAATGGCCCATAATACAAGTTTTGAGAAACCTTTCTGGAGTTTATTTTGCGCATTTCTGGCGAGCCAAAATGTCAAAATGGCCAAAAGCCCTGGGGAAAAACCCAGATGTTCAAGGGAAAAATTGTTTGCTTGATTTTTCAAGTGACAGGTCACTTGTATCAGGCTTCCTTTATGGGGTTGTCCCAAACCAGACAGGAGATCAAGCAGGCCTTCTCACCACAACCCTCACCTTTTACATAAACCTTCAACATCAACCTCCAAGATTGACCTCCAAAATTGACCTTCAACATTATTGTGGCAAGTATTTCCTATTTTCCTTCTCCTCAAATTTATTCCATGGACTATTCAATTTTTATTAATTACTTACTTACTTAAGTACATTTTTTTATTTTTTGGGTTTGATTTTCCTCAGAATAGCAATGAATTAACCAATTGATTAAAAAAAAATCCCCTGGGTTAAGAAGAGGAGGCTTGCAAATATCAAGGAAAAATTCAGGCCCACTCCTTGGCTATCCAAAATACTCATTTCGACCTTACCTCCAACCTAAATCTATCAAATTCCTTCAAAAGACTTCAAAAGAACAAAGAAAACCAGAAGAAAGCATAATTCCAAATGTGCCAGGCAAGAAACCCAAATCAATCCATCAGTGGTGAATGTTAAAATATGTATGAACTTACACGTGTGCTAAGTATAAGTGTAATCCAAATGGGATGCACATATGGGCCGCTCCGGCCCATTGGAAACTCACACGGACCATACAAGCCTGTGTGGATGTCACTGATTTGGGGAAACTGGCCTCAAAACGCGTGAAACAGGCTCATTTGTACATGGGCCCTAATGGGCCCGGTGGGGGATACAGGCAAATACAGCCAGATGGGCTTTGATGGGCATAATTGTGTCCAAGGTTTATTTTGGACATACTTGGCCAGACGGTCTGGCCGGCCAAAGTGTATTTGTCTCAGGTTTTGGGCTTGGGGCGGCCTATTGGGGCTGCCGCCTGTGTCACCGCCTGCTTGGGGCTGCTGCCCGTGCCGCGGCCTGCTTGGGGCCCCTTGTATCCCTTGTTTGGCCCACGCGGGGCTGTTGCAGCGGCAAAGGGATCCCGCTTGGTATGACGCCGCACAGGCCCGGCTGATTTCAAACGGTGGCCACAGCCACGGGAGCAAGGGCTAGCAGCCCTGGCTCCCTCCCCCTCCCCTTGCTTGCCATTGCAAGGGGGAAGGGGTGGCTGGCTGGGTTGAAACAGCCACCAACCAACTGCAACAAGGCGGTTGGTCAGGGCAGGGGGGATTTCATCACCCCCTTGCCCAGGGGATGACACGGCTGGTCACAACAAAACAACCAGTGGTGGGGGGACCTGACCACCCCTCCACCATCAAAGCGACGCAGAGACCAGGGGCGCTCTCCCCCCCCCCCCCCCTTTACCAAGGGGGAGGAGCAACGGGGCTGAGGGGATTTGACCACCCCCCAGCCCACTTCCATTGACCACGCCCTTGGGGTATCCACCCCAAGGGCCCCTGGTAGGGGAATTTGACCACCCCCTCCAGGGATCTGAGAGAAAGAGGGGGGGGACAGAATGTCCGCTGGCCACACTGCCCCCATGTGAGTCTGAGACCGGACCCAGGTGTGTCCTGGGTCCCACCTGGCCATTTGTATGGCCAGGGGCTGGTTGCATGAGGCAACCAGCCAGTGTGTGAGGCAATACAACTGGTTGTAACAGACAACCAGCCCAGGGATTGAACAGCATAGGGGCTGGTTCAGCCGCGTAAGGGTGGAAACACCAGAATGGACCAGAATGGGCTGGTTTTAAAGGTTCAGGGACTGATGCCATGTGGGCTGATGTAGCTCAAACCAAGTAACAAGGCCTGTAGAGCCTGTAGAGCTCTTTTGGGGCGGAAAATTTGCCTTTTGGCTTGTTGTATCATGGGCTCACAAGAGGCCAATTGTTTGTACTTAAGGAGCTTTTCTCCCTGCTTTTTTCCATCCATCCATTCATTCATCCAATTGAATTCATCAATGATATCATCCAACGTGTTGCCCCATTGTGAGACACATCAAGAAATTATTGACACAAGGTGTCCATCATTTATTTTGCTTTAAATACTGCTCATTTGCCTAAGCTAATTGCTGGCCATAATTATAAGACATTATCAGTACCAACATTATCATTACTTCCAAGCCATCTAGACCCTTGTACCTTACTCTGGATAACCTCAAAGAACTCAAGTTTTCCAAGAAGATATCCTATATCCCTGATGTTAGCTCCACCAAGATAGTTCTGAACAGTCAGAATTATAATGCTTGGGCTGTCCTTATGGATAGTGAGCTGGACAACATCTGTTGTGGGTAGATCATGGATGCAGATGAAACTTTGATCAGTTCAGAAGTGGAGAAAAAGTCTTATCATCTCATCCTTAAACATCTTGATGAGAATCAAGTGACATGGGTTTCCAATACCCTTAGGGAAGATGAGAGGAGGAGGGGCAGCATCCTTTGGAATTTGCTTAAGTCCAAGTATGCTGGTGATTCCATTCACCAGAAGGGTATAGCTTTCAATAAACTGTTCAAGTTACAATATTCAAATTTTAAACAGTTTTTTGCAGAGGCTAGGTCTAGCATAGTCAAGTTTAAGTCATCAGGAATTAACATGGGTGTCACTCTTAATCCTTCAGAAGCTACCAAAGGAGTTTGATTCTTTAGTCACAATTATTTCTCAATTGGATCCTCTTCCTGGGGAGGAAGATTTGCTGAAAAGGATTTAAAAGGATGATCTTCAGTTCAAGATGAAGGGGGTTTCTGGAACAGCCGTTGTTGGAAAGACTGGAAAATATTTCAAGAAGCCAAAAAAGGATTTGTCCAAGGTGTTATGCTATAATTGTCAGAATAAGGGCAATTATGCTAAGGATTGCAAGGAGGCCAAGAAGAGGAAGAAGTCCGAAGAGAATGACAAGGAGGTCAATCTCACTACTGAAAAAGTTGCAATGGTGGTGTTTGAGGGTCCAATGGAAATGGTTTTTTGTAGGAAGGTCCCAACAAGAAGGCCAAAATTGATAAGGATCAAGAAATGGACTTGATTGATTACAAAGTGAGTAATCTTAACCTCAAAGATGAGAACTTATCAGTGACTGATAAAGCTTCTTTCCTATTAGGAGGATTGAAGCTGTAGGATGTTCTTGTTTTGATTGATTCTGGCTGTACAGATCACATTTTCTTTGAACCAAATTTATTTTTAAATCTTAGTGATTATGAT
Organism: Puccinia polysora; assembly: GCA_025617555.3. Classification (NCBI taxonomy): domain Eukaryota; kingdom Fungi; phylum Basidiomycota; class Pucciniomycetes; order Pucciniales; family Pucciniaceae; genus Puccinia; species Puccinia polysora. The sequence continues at coordinate 32,118,305 of CM062615.1, forward strand.
GGAGTTGTAAATATTGGTCAGAAAGGTAGAACAATTCAGATTAAAGGAATTGGAAAAGTTATTCTTGCAAATCACTTGGGTTTCAAAATTTCTTTTGAAAAATTGATCTATGTGCCAGAGTTGCCTTATAAACTTGTGTCCCTTGGAGTGTTGTGGAAAAAAGGTTTCCAGATTTGTTATCTTAAAGAAGATAAGTTTGTTATTGATATGAATAGGAGAACTATTCTTAGAGGACAGGTTTGGAACAAGCTTTTGTGTGCAAGCTTGTTCAAAATCTCATCTTTGAGCACTGTTGCTCACAATAGAAGTGGCAATAAGGTAAAGGACAGCAACTGTGAGAGTTGTAACTTAGGGGCTAAGACTAGCAATGTGTTCTCAAAGAGTAGAGATTGCACTGAGTTTCCTTGAGAGGAATTTTCCATTGATTTGGCAGGGCCATTCACACCGGAGTCCCTTGGTGGGGCAAGATACTTCATCAATTTAGTTGATACTGCAACTAATTATGTTTGGGTTAAACCAATTTGATCTAAGGATCAGACCACAGGGGAGGTTTCTGTAATCTTCAAAGTCTGGAAACAGAATGGTCTAATGAAGGAGATCAAGAGGGTTATCACGGATGAAGGTGGTGAATTTTTGAGTAAAGAGTTTGAGAGGTTATTGAAAGATTATGGTAGAATTCATATAGTCACTACTACAAGTACTCCACAAAATAATGGAATAGTTGAGAGAATGAATAGGAATTTACTGGACAAGGTCAGAACTATTATGTCTCAATCTGGTCTACCAAAGTTCTTATTGGCTGAGTTGATGTTTACAGTCTGTCTGTTGCATAACATTGTAAGTTTTAATGGGAAGAGTCCTCATTATGAGTTTTGGAAGTTGTACCCCAAAACATCACACCTAAGAACAATTGGTTGCTTGGTGTATTATAGTGTCCACCATAATGAGATGGTTGGAAAATTAGACCCTAGATCCAGAACAGGGGCACTTGTAGGCTATGATTTAATCAGTAAATCTTATAGGATCTATTGTCCAGGGACAAGAAAGGTTATCCGTTGTAGGGATGTAAAATTTGATGAATGTACCTTTCTGCTCAAAAGGAGCAAAAAAGTTGTTGTGAACAACTCACATCAAGAAATAGAATTAGCACCTATTTCACCAGAAAAGGCTGAGGAACATGTGGTTCCGGAAGATGAAGAGATGGCAAAGGTGCCACCAGAGGGTTAAGTGCCTGCTTCAGGGGAGTCCGTTAATTTGGAACCTGATGAGCCTCCACATCCAGTAAGAAGGAGTGGTAGGGTTAGAGTACCAGTTGATAGTTATGGGGAATGGAAGTCCCATTATGCTGCTGCAGGATATGAGGAAGTTACATTTCAGGAACAGTGTATGCTCAAGGAAGTCCTGGAGTTGAGTTCAGAAATGGGTAACAGGGTTAACCCAAATAGCTTTGGCCAATCTATGAATTCTGATGAGAGAGCCAACTGTAAGAGTGCTATTTTTGAGGAATTTGAGTCTCTAGAAAATAATAGTGTCTTTGAAGTGGTTAAGCAGGATTCTTTTCCAAAAGGAAAGACCATTGTGGGGTCTAGATTGGTGTTAAACAAGAACTTTGACACAAATGGAGTTTTAAAAAGATTCAAACCTAGATGCGTTGCATAGGGCTTCAGGCAGAGAGAGGGTATCAATTACCAAGAAACTTTCTCACCAACTGGAAGGCTGTCCACCTTCAGGTAAATGATTTCTCTGTCAGTGGAGTTGGGTGAAGAAATCAGACAAGCTGATTTTGTAACAGCATACTTGAATGAAAAACTTGGAGAGGAGGAGACTGTTTATATGTCAATTCCTGATGTTTTTTGTGAATGATTAGTAGAGACTAAACCAGAAACCATGAAGAAAATCTGTGTTAGAAGTTTTCTTTCAGCAGATAAAGGGGAATATGTCCTCAATCTGTGTAGATCCCTGTATGGATTGAGGCAAGCAGCTAGGTTGTGGTATAATACCATGAGTGAGAAACTGATACAGATTGGTTTCAAGACATCTGAGGCCGACCCTTGTCTCTTTGTGAGAAACAATGCAATTTTTTTGTATGGGTCAATGAAATTATCATCATTGGAAATGGTAAAGAGAGAGTCATGGAGACACTCAAAAATGAATTCAAGATAAAAGATCTTGGTCTGGCGCAACAGGTGCTAGGAATGAAAGTCAGTAAGAGCAAGAATGGTATTAACTTAGACCAGAGCCAATACGTAGCAGCTCTTCTTAAGCAATATGGCTTAGAAGCTGCAAAGGAGTCTGGTACTCCCATGCAGTCAAACATTTGTTTAGAGAACTCTAAAGATGAGGAGTATCTGGAGTTTGTTCAATCTGGGAACAACTACAGATCAGCTATTGGATTGCTTAATTATTTGAGGCAGTTTACAAGGCCTGATATTGCCTTTGCAATTCGTGTCTTGTCTCAACACTTAGAGAAGCCAAGCATGAGGCATTGGTCAGCGTTTAAGAGATGTATGAGGTATCTCAAAGGAACACACAGTCTGGGACTGTTGTTTACAAAGTCAGCAAACTTTGATTTGGTTGGTCATTCCAATGCAATTTGGGAAGATGGTAACACTTGGGAATCAACGAGTGGTTTTGTATTCTTCTTAGGTAAGAATCTGGTGTCATGGATGTCCAAGAAGGTTTTGGCAATAAGTCTTTCATCAACAGAGGCTGAGTATAGAGCATACTCAGCAGCTTCAAAGGAAGCAAAATGGTTGAGAAAAGTCTTAGAGGATACACATAAACCACAAGGGTTTTTGTTGATGTAATTTGATAACCAGAGTGCCATTGCGTTGGCGCAAAACATGTAAATTTAAGAGGCAACTAAAACCAGATATCATTTCATCAGAATAAGAAACAAGACTTTACAGAAGAGAATGAAACGGTTAATAACCTAAAACCAGGAGTTGACAAGAGTGAAGCTTCACCAGTAAAAAAACTTTTGATGACAGATATAGAAAATTTTCTAAAGATAATAACCCCAGACACAAGCCTAAACCTAAAATAAACTAATTTGATCAGAGTGAGAGAGACATCAGAAGTGATCTGCTTGTATATACAAATATTGAGGATGAGGCTTACCTGACTCAAAGCACCCTCAGACCAATGACACAACCCTTTGAGTTGTGTGAGGAACAGGTAAGAGGGGTGCGCGAGTCAGGTCTTCAGTAGCTTAGAGTGCCCAATCTAATATAGAGTATTGGCACTGGAGTTGGTATGAAAGAAGAGTGTGCGCGTTGTAGCTTGGCAGAGACCACAACATGAGAGTGGGGTATACAGAAAAGACTTGAGAGTGACACATAAAGAGGCAAAGGAAATAGTAGGTGGAAATGATATAATCTGAGAGATAGTTAGAAAGATTATGAGCTTTCAACAGCCACCCCATCTCTCAGGTTCAGATTCAGTAGACGTTTATTGCGCATAGGCAGCTTTCCAGGATTTGCCTTGAGAACGGTTTGGTTAGGAAGTTGGTGTGATTGTTTTTTGAAGCAACCTTTTGTAGGCAAATAGTCCCATTTCTGAGTTCTTCTCTAATGAAGTGGTGAAGGATGTCGATTTGTTTTGTCCTAAAGGATGAATGGTTGGCCTGTTGCAGGGCCAGCTTGATACAACCTTTGTTGTCTTCACGGATGGGGGTTGGTTTATGAGGGTCAAACTTGATGAACTCAGATAAAAGGGTAATCAGCCAGAGTACCTCTTTTACCACATCACTAACCAATTTGTATTTGTATTCAGTGGTTGACAGGGATATTGTAGGCTGTTTCCTCAATTTCCAAGTGATTCTATTACCCTTCCAAGTTATTACCAGCCCCAAGATCAAACGTCTAGTTTGTGGACAGGTTGCCCAGTCCGAATCCACAAAAGCCACCAGGTCATCTGCCGACTCCGATTTTTTGAAGTTCAGTCCTTTTTTCCTGGTGTATTTCAGATAGTTAACAACCTTAAGAGCAGTGTTGTAGTGGGTGGAATTGGGCTTAGTGAGGAATTGTGACAGGTAATTTGCTGCAAAGGTAATGTCCGGTTGGGTGTTGCAGCTGACATACAGCAACTTGCCTATTAATTTCCTGTAATCAAGGCCAGTTTTGACAAAACTTACGTGCTCTTTGGTGGTGGATGGTAAAAGCTTCCCATTTGGTTTAAATGGCGTGGAGTGCTCCTTGTGATTTGGAAGTTCATATCTGCTCACTAAAGAATCTATATAGGTGGACTGAGAAAGCTTGAAACCTTTCTTCGTGGCATTTACATTTATGCCCAGGAGCATGGATGCCTGACCCAGGTATTTGATCTTGAAGTGCAATTTGATTTGCTCTCTGAACTTTGATGGATCCTTACTGAAGATGGCAATGTCATCCACATGGATGTACAGCCAGGTATTTTCAGAGAAAAAAATGCAGTTATTGCCTTTGCTATGTCGGAACCCTATCATGAGTAACCAGGAGCTTAGAGTGTGATACCAGGCCATAGGAGCCTGTTTAAGTCTGTACAGCGCCCTTTTGAGTTTCAGAGACTTGCCAGGTGCTGTTGGTACATTGGCTGGAGGTGCTATGAAGATCCTTTCCTTGAGAGGAGCATTTAGGAAAGCAGAATTTACGTTGAGTTGATGGAATTGAAGATTTTTCTGAGCAGCATAGGAGATGAGAAGAAGAAGTGAAGTCTTGTCCCCAGTGGGAGCAAACACGCTCTCAAAATTAACACCTTACTTTTGATTGAAACCTTGCACACAAAGTCTTGCTTTTAATTCAATGATCTTGTTGTTGGTTTTACGCTTTGTTTTGAACACCCAGACACACTTTATGGCCTTGGAGTCTGGATTGATCTCTTTCTCTTTCCAGATATTGTAGGATTCCAGATTAAGAATTTCCTTATCCATGGCATCAATCCATTCCAGTCTGTATTTGTCTTTCAACGCATTGTCTAAAGTGGCTGGATTGGTGTAGTTTGTGGCCAGATACAGTTGGGATCCTTTGCAACAAGGGTAAGTCACTATATTGTCTGAGCTGAATTTGCTGGGGCAAGGTAGGGTAACATGGTTTGGTGTAGTTGAGGTAGGGTTGGTTGGGACTGATGGTTCCTGTGTTTCAGGGTAGGCTATGGGGGATTCGAGCTGATCCTTTAGCCAGAGGGCAGGGTCAATTTCGGCCTCCGAAATGGAGGGAAATAAAGTTTGAGGAGCATCTTTTCTGAACTTGCATTCCTTGAAACAAGCGTTAGCAGTGGAGTATACCTTGCTGTTGGTGGGATTTAAAATCTTGTAGGTTGAAAATTGGTTGCAGTACCCCAGCATAATGCCTTTGAAGCCAGACACGCCAAATTTGAATTCTTGATTTTTCTTGGGAATGTGAACAAATGCGGCGCAGCCAAAGGGACAAAGGATGTCATAATTGAATTTGATTTTGAACCAAATAGCGTAGGGAATTGGTTTATGATTGGATACCACTGGCAGAAGATTGAGGAGGTCTGCAGCTGTTTTAACGGCTTCAGCCCAGTAGCAAGGCAGAAGATGACTGTGATTGAGCAGGAATTTAGCCTTTTCAATAATTGATCTGTTAGTGCGCTCTACCAAACCGTTTTGTTGAGGAGTATAAGATGGCAAAAAGTGGTGATTAATTCCAGCATCTTGACAATAACTTTTAAACTCTGAGCTTGTAAACTCACCACTGTTGTCAGAGACTAGGGTGATCAATTTCTTCTCAAGCTGCCTTTTGGAAGTAGACACAAAGTTTTCGAAGGCAGATAGCGCCTCACTTTTATTCTTAAGAAAAGAGACAGTCTTGAAGCGTGAGTATTGATCCACTTTATTTAGGAAGTATTTGCAACCACTAGCCAACTCAACTGAGACCGGTCCTACTAGATCAATATGGACAATTTCTAATGGCTGATTAGCTATTTTGAAATGGCCCTTGAACATGGTAGTGGTCATCTTGCAAGTCTGGCATACGTCGCAGTTGGCACTTGTGGAAGCAGAATTAGGAAAAAGAATCTTTTGTGTAGCAATGCCCGGATGGCCCAGACAACAATGCCACTTGAAGTCTGACTGGTTAGTTGATAGATGATGAACAAGAGATCTGGTGGGCACTGTGACAAATTTTGTACCGTATAGCTCTAGAAGGTGATTGATGGATGAACCAATGAGGTTCACATTGTCAATCTGAATCAAGACGCCACTCTTGCCAAATTGAGAAAGGTTTGATTTTTGTACAAGAAGTCTGTCCAGTGATAGCAGGCATTGGTTAAGATCTGGAATCAACAAGACTTCCTTCAAGATGATTTTGGAACCTTTGTTATTGATCAATTTTGCTGTACAAATAGCTGTGGCTTGATGTGAGGAAGATTTGGAACCAGAGCCAACAGGGAGGTTAATTGGTTTTGATGTGAGCAGGAAGTCAGGGTTGTTCATGATATGATGACTTGCCCCTGAGTTGAGGACAGGCGGCAGAGCAAGGGTTGATTCAGAATGCAACAGTTTGGCCTTATGGTGGTACAGTTGAGCATTGAAAAATGCATTTGCAGGTTTTGTTGAGTTTTCAGTAACTGGAGTGGTTAATTCTGCGGGTTGGGTGTGATGAGCTTGAGATGCATTTTTATCCAGTCGCAGATGAGGGTGTGGGTTCCAGCAACAAGACTTGGAGTGTTTGGCGAGAGGATTGTGATTCCCTTTTGAGAAAGGATGTTTTGGTCCCTTTTGAGCTTTAGTCTTCAGAAGGACAGTTGAGCCGGATTGGTTGGGAGAATTAGTCAAGGGGACGGAAGAGTTGGGTGGCACTCTGGTTGATTCTAGGTGAGTTACTTCACACAATTTGTTGAGAACTCGAGAGGGGCTTTGTAATAAGTCATTGTTGAGGAGAATACTGTTGACCAAGTGATAAAAGTTGGCTGTAAGTTTGGCTAAGATGGTGTAGCTGAGAATGTCTTGGGGCACATTGAGTTTGACCACTGCAAGTTTGTTCAGGAGCTTTCTGCATTCTCTCAGATAAGTTTGGAGGTTTCCATTGAAGTTGTATTGGATGAAATTCAACCAGATGCGACCTCTGTTGTTGGTTGACTGAGATGCATATTGGTCCAGAACAGCTTTCCAGATGAGGGATGGTTTAGACTGATTCTTAGAGTTGACGACGGCATCAAATGCTGTGTCTCCTAGGTTCTGGATTATGACATTGGCTGCTTCATAGCTTTTCTTTCTTTGAGGAGCCATAGTGGGAAGAATAAAGGTTTCAAATTTGGTGTCTTCAACATACTCAAGGAGAAGTTTTCTTTGGAGATGACTTCAAATTCTCATTACCCACGAGGCAAAGGTGGTTTCATTCAAAAGGGGTAGGTGAAGATGTTTTGGGTTGGGTTCATTGAGGTCAGACATGTTGAACCGCTAGTGTCAATCCTGGTTAAGTTGATGAGACCTGGGACTTTAAATCTGTAAAGTTAAGAGGCAACTAAAACCAGATATCATTTCATCAGAATAAGAAACAAGACCGTACAGAAGAGAATGAAATGGTTAATAACCTAAAACCAGGAGTCGACAAGAGTGAAACTGCATGAGTAAAGAAACCTTTGATGAAAGATATAGAAAAATTGCTAAAGATGATAAACCCAGACACAAGCCTAAACCTAAAAAAAACTAATTTGATCAGAGTTAGAGAGACATCAGAAGTGATCTGCTTGTATATACAAATATTGAGGATGAGGCTTACCTGACTCAAAGAAACCTCAGACCAATGACACAACCCTTTGAGTTGTGTAAGGAACAGGTAGGAAGGGTGCGCAAGTCAGGTCTGAAGTAGCTTAGAGTGCCCAATCTAATATAGAGTATTGGCACTGGAGTTGGTATGAAAGAAGAGCGCTCGCGTTATAGCTTGGCAGAGACCACGACATGAGAGTGAGGTATACAAAAAAGACTTGAGCATGACACATTAAGAGGAAAAGGAAACAGTAGGTGGAAATTATAGAAACTGAGAGATAGTTAGAAAGATTATGAGCTTTCAAAAAAACCAAGTTTTCCATTCAAGAACAAAACATATGAATGCTCACAATAACCTTATCTGCAATGCAGTTAACTGCAAAGAGATTGTGTTGAGGTACATGACCACTGGAGGAATGATTGCAGATATCTTGACTAAGGCTTTAGATAGGAACAAGCATCAAGGCTTTGTAACTAACATGCGGATTTCACCCCTTTTCGATTAAGCGGGTGTGTTAAAATAAGTATGCACTTACGCATGTGCTACGTATGAGTGTAATACAAATGGGATGCACATATGGGCCTCTCTGGGCCATTGGACACTCACACGGACCATTTGGGCCTGTGTGGATGTCACTTATTTAGCAAAACTGGCCTCAAAACGCGTGAAACAGGCTCATTGGTACATGGGCCCTACTGGGCCCAGTGGGGGATACAGGCAAATACAGCCAGATGGGCTTGTATGGTCATAATTGGGCCCAAGGTTTATTTTTGACATACTTGGCCAGATGGGATGGCCCGCCAAAGTGTGTTTGTCTCAGGTTTTGGGCTTGGGGCTCCTTCCCGTGCCGCGGCCTGCTTGGGGCTTCTTGTATCCCTTGTTTGGCCCACGTGGGGCCCAATGGCCCGCGCGGGGCTGGTGCGGCGGCCAAGGGATCCCCCGCAGTGTGATGCCACACAGGCCCAGCCAGTTGCAAACGGGGGCCACCGCCATGGGAGCCAGGGCCAGTGGCCCTGGCTCCCTCCCCCTCCCCTCGCTTGCCATTGCAAGGGGGAGGGGGAGGCTGGCTGGGTTGAAACAGCCGGCAACCAACCACAACAAGGCGGTTGGTCAGGGCAGGGGGGATTTCATCCCCCCTTGCCCAGGGGATGACAAGGCTGGTCACAACAAAGCAACCAGCGGTGGGGGGGACCTGACCACCCCTCCACCATTGAAGCAACGCAGAGACCAGGGGCGCTTTCCCCCCCCCCCTTTACCAAGGGGGAGGAGCAATGGGGCTGAGGGGATTTGACCACCCCCCAGCCCACTTCCATTGACAACGCCCTGGGGGTATCAACCCCCAGGGCCCCTGGTAGGGGGATTTTACCACCCCCTCCAGGGATCTGAGAGAAAGAGGGGGGGCAGCATGTCTGCTGGTCACACCCCCCCCCCCCCCATGTGAGTCTGAGACCAGACCCAGGTGTGTCCTGGGTCCCACCTGGCCATTTGTATGGCAAGGGGCTGGTTGAAAGAGGCAACCAGCCAGTGTGTGAGGCAATAGGACTGGTTGTAACAGACAACCAGCCCAGGGATTGAACAGAACAGAGGCTGGTTCAGCCCCATAAGGGTGGAAACACCAGAATGGACCAGAATGGGCTGGTTGTAAAGGTTCAGGGACTGATGCCATGTGGGCTGATGTAGCCCAAACCAAGTAAAAAGGCCTGTAGAGCCTGTAGAGCAATTTTGGGGCGGAAAATTTGCCTTTTGGCTTGTTGTATCATGGGCTCACAAGAGGCCAATCTTTTGTACTTAAGGAGCTCTTGCCCCTGCTGTTTTCCATCCATCCATTCATTCATCCAATTGAATTCATCAACAATATCATCCAACGTGTTTCCCCATTGTGAGAGCCCATCAAGCAATTATTGACACAAGGTTTCCAGAATTTATTTTGCTTTAAATACTGCTCATTTGACTAAGCTAATTGCTGGCCATAATCATAACAGTGACATCAAGAACCTGGTTGAAAAGCAAGTCCTCAACAAAAGAAGATCTCAAGTGGATGCTGCCAAAAAATTTGGCATTTCTGACTTTCAAGTTGGAAGGATAATAGGTGAGGTGCAAGATGGAGATGAGGATTGATCCAGCGCCACACAAGGACCAAAGTCCAATATTTCCATTGAAATCATTACATTAACTTTGATGCATCTTGATAATAATCCAGCCCTACATTTGAAGGAACTTTATTCACACATAAAAGAAGAGTTTTATGTTTCTATCTTGATCCCCTAAATCCAGATGGTTTTGCCAATTCTGAAAATCACCTGAATGATGGTAACTCCAGTGCCTTGAAAGTGAAACAAGGCTTCCTTCCTATGACAGCAACCAATTATTTTCTCAATTGTGTCACTGATGTAGGAAGGAAACTCATCTTTATTGATGAGTGTGGTTTCAACTCTCAGAATTAGCCTGATCATGGTTCCTCAATTTCTGGTAATTCATTTCTCTTTTATACATACTTATTTACTCAATTGATTCTTTTTGATCTTGATTGATGCTCATGATTTTTTTTTTGTTTTTTTTGGGTTTTATTCAGGACAGGCTGCTTCCCTTGCAACCAATGCCAGGGGAAGCATGATCCATCTATTTGGGACTCTGCAAATTTGGGCATCATCTATTACAAATTTCTGATCAAAGATGATGAAAAACAGGTGGTACAGTTTCCCTCAACATTTCCAACTTCCTTCTCTGACTACACGAACAATTCCCACCAAACTCCATCATTATCATGGAGAATAACCCAATTCATTCTGGAGAAGATCTCAATTGAGTTGAAAATATAATGAAGGAGCCAACCCAAAAACAAAAATGAAATTTCTTCCCAAATTCTCTTGCATGCTTGACCCAATCAAGCTTGTTTTCAACATAATCAAAATTAAAGTCAAACATTAATACATTCAAAGCCAGACAGATTTTGCGCAAGCAATCCATCAGGCTTTTGAACAGGAAACCAAGAAAGAGGTTTCACAAAATTGCTTCACTCATTGCCAAAAACTTTACAAATCATGTGGTGATATGCAACCTATAACTGGGAATATTATCAACACCCTAGCTCTTATCTTTGAAATACTTAATTCCTTTTTTTTTTTGGTTTGATTTTACTTGCTCATGTACTCAAGTATTTAACTAAGTATTTTCCTGTAATTTAAGCAAGATAAAATTACATTTTGTTTTAAATTACAAATAACAAATTTTTAATTTTTAACATTTTCCATACTCAATTCTTCCAACAAAGCAAGCTTGTCCGCCATAATTAACAGGTGCACAGAAAACCTAAAAATTCAGGACAAAAACATTATAAAACTGGACAGCCTTTTTTATGGCAAGGATAGCTTTTTTTTCATTGCAGGACATAAATATTAAAAAGGAGGAAATAAAAATATAATATAGGACAATAACTTGAAACAACAGGACAAATAAAATAAAACATATGACAAAAAATCTGAAAATTCGGACACGAATTACAAAAAAAAGGACAGTTTTCTTGAAACTGATAGTACGTAAGTGCCCACTTATTTTAACCAGGTGCTCACGCGGTTAAATTGAAGTTAGAACCCCCTTTTATTAAGCTCCACCCAGTTTTTAACACTAACCTTATAGTCACTTTTTTGCCAGAGCCAAAGTAAGATAAGGCATCATTGTAATACTCTCATCTTCCCTGAATGACCTATAAATATCCATGCGTTTACGGAAACAATACCAAGAAAAATGAACCATTCCCACACGAATACCGGCGGTTAATATTTTATTGTTATTAACTTAGAAGTTCCCAAATCATCCAAAGACATAGTCTCTTTTTCCTCGCATTCCCTCTAAGCAGTATTAAGAAGAGTACCAAGGGCCACCACCGACCATTCCATTAATATTTAAGCCCACTCTCTTCCTATTCCCTGTATTCCCCATTGGGTCATCTTGTTCTTTCACTAACATTAAACTCGCAATTAACTATCATATATTAAAACTCATAACACTCTAGAAGGCGCAATAATGCCGAATGATGCACCCCGTCAATGAGCATACCAATCAGCACATTGAGCAGAAAGCTCCGGAGATCGACCAGCTTTTACGTTGATGGGCCAGTTCTAGAATTTGAGAATGATAGAACCCAATGGATTGAAAGAGGATTAAAAACATCGCAGGCCAAAGCAATAATCCAACTCCGATAAATCACAAAAAACTGACAAAAAACATCGATCATAGAGCAGCATACACACTTTACGCGAAGATTAGGAGCATTGACTGCCCTGAACAGTCAGTCGCAAATCACCGATAGAGCCCGTTGTACCCTCGCTTGAATATACCCAACCAGGCTGTAAAATAGAAGGGATTAGTAAGTACCAGTAGGCAAAACGCACAAAGAATTAACCCACCCCAGAGTCACACTCCTTGAAGATTTTCTTCATCTTCTGTCGGACGGAAGGATAAGAACTTAGGCCAAAAGGGTAAGCTGATTGCCCATAGCTCAGTCAGCAATTACTAACGCTTACGGACGGAAGGGTGTGTCGCCGATCGTTGACAGTGTGATCTGGGGATTGAAAGAAGTTTCCCGATGTCAGCATAGCGGTGGCCGAGTGGTTGTGCACACCAGAAAACACTCAACCGTGCAGTCGCCCTGCGTAAACTTTGCAGGGGCGCTTAAGTTTCCATGGGGTATAAAATTCTGGTGATCGTCGAGAGGGACTTGTTGAAAGGCGCTGAAGAGGTTGCAAGGCACACGTTGACACATTGAAAGCATCGATACTGGTAGTCAACCAAGCACCCGGACTTACCTCCAACAGTCCTTGGCTTCGAAGGGGCAACGGCTGTTAGAACAGGCCGGCGTGTTAATATCCTTGATGTTGCGAGGCGAAGAATAGAATACTTGTGCGACGATGCCTTGGGGACAATTGGAAACCCCACCCTAATCGGATAATTTGATTAGCCCCGTTCAAAAACACCCAAGTGAGCTTAATCTAACGTACTCTTGAAGGGCATTTCTCAAGCACGTTGGAAATCAAAGCTCGGAGATGTTCCTTTGCCCTGAAGGGTGTTGAGTTGGACCAAATCAGTGACCGACGAGGGACAATGATGAGATCGACGAACTCGAAAATGACAATCGACTAACGGGAGGACTTTCCGAGGTTTATCGATTTTGACCTGAGTGACGGTAGTACCGAGTTGAGCTGTGTAAGGAATTTTATAAGAAAAAGTGAAAAAGGCTTGCCATGCAAGATTCATAGCCCGCGGAAACGGAACGAGAGACGCTATCCAAATTGAGGCTTTGGTCCCACAGCATGTTATCCAATGCTCTGCGGGCCAGATAATGACAAAGTGTTAGCCAGACAATAAAACTTGGAGCCTTGCAAGTGACTTACCGATTGCAGTCTTCGATTTTCATGTTTAGGCCGCTATCACTGGTGTAGCAGGTCGCGGCGTATTCATGACTGTCTGCTCGATGGAGGAGCAGCAAGCATATGAGGGCCACTTGCCAAATAGAGTGCATGGCTGAATGGACACGGGGATGTTCCTTCGATGAGTTAGAAGAAGGCGTTCGAGATTGACTCTGGTCAAAGAGTACCGTAATGAGTAGACGATGGCTGAACCTGCAGTGAAAGGAAAAGACAGCGTGTACCAGGCCAGGACGTTATGGAGGGCACAGGTCACAAACTTTGAGCTGATGGCTACTTGGATGAGGGACTCGTAAGCACTGCTCGAGACCTGGCTCTTTACGAGATCCGTCTCAGTGCGCCTGGTTGGTGCATTCCTTTAAGCTCGGCGCATGCCCTTCACTTAACCAACTCATTAACATTCAACAATCAATACGAAGGTTCGCCTAGGGCGACCGCCGGCCCGCCAGTTCCAAACTAGCCGGGGGTTATGATCAACCGAGGAGGAGCTGTCAAGGGCGGTTGAAGTATAAGACCACACGGCAAGCTCTCTTACGCATAAGAAAGCGCGAGTCTATGCTACACCCCGGCCAAGCAGTAAAGAATTAATAACTCTCCTGTTGATTCACCCGGTCACCATTGTACCCTCGTCCTCGAGGCCAGCTTAGCGCTGTTCACTCCCCTCCGGGCTGCGGAGGCAGTAAATGTCGTTTATCATACCACTGTTCCCGGTAAACAAGTCCAGTGGACCAGCAAACCCTGTGCAGTTTTCAAGTGAGGAAGGATATATCAACTAATCAAGGCCCCTGTCAAGTAATTCAAGGCCAGTCTTCAACAGAATAAGGCCTCTCAACAAGGGATTGAAGGCCCCTTGACAATTGCTCAAGTCCACTTGACAAGGGTAGGAAGTCCCTAGGACAAGTCAAGCGGCCACTGTGGTTTTTGGCCAACAAAAAAAGTAAATAAATAAATAGGTAAAAATCCGTGATGGGTGTAGCTGTTTGTATTGGGGTACATGAACTGTGATTGATTACAATGAAAAAAAAAAAAAAAAAAAAAAAAAAAACATGAATTTATTGGGAAGATATTGTGTGGTAGATGAAAGATTGACATTGTGGCAGACTTTGTGGTCAATCCTGTTGACCACCGGCCTTCCCACCCTTTTCAACAGGCATGATTTGCTTGAAATCATGATTTAATTTTTCAACAGAACAAGGAAAAACTTCAAGCAAACAAGGCCGCAACACCCAGTAAACAAGTCCGCTGGACTTGATGCACTTGTTCTGTGGATTTGTTTACTTGGAGCAGCAGTAGTCATAGTGTGCAATGCAATATTGCAAAATTACATTTTTTATAAAAAAGCGGTAAAGAATTACCATTTCCCATGGAAGCCCAGTATCACCCTGCAACAATATGTAGGGCATCTCTGCTGTGGAAGGTAAAAATTGGGAGACAAAGTACTGCAACATTCTGGTTTGCGCAGCTGCATTAGAATCCCCAAACTGATGCACCATAAACTGGAGGAAGTTGTCCACGTGTGATTTCCTGCCACCCAAACCAAAGAATGAGGAAGATCAGGGGGAGGAGGAGGGGCAGTGACAACTTTGGGGGAGGTGGAGATGAAAATGTCCAGTGGGATTCACACAAATTACACATGGATGTTTACAGAGAGAAAGGGTATCACAGGAGCTCAACGGTTGGTAGATGTGGCAACCCAACATGCTCATATGTATGCCAAGGTAAAATAACTTTGCAGATGGCACCCACAGGACAGTGAATTACTTGGGTGTTGGGAGGTAAATGAGCTTTAGCTTTCCTGTTTGCCTCCAATGGTAAGTATGCAATTAGATCTTCTCTCCCCGGGGAGGTAAATCTTTGGAAGCAAATTGTCAAATTCCTGCTTGCACAGCACAATCTGACTTTGAAAACTGCTGCACCATTTACTGGAAGGAGTTCTCCATGCATGGTTCCATGCTACCCAGACCTTTAACAGTACTAACCACCAAACCCTGGTTTACTACCATGGAATTCTCTACTTTGGTCAAGATTGTTGACACCCAAAATCTGACTCTATCATCCCAACCCAAAAGAAAAATTGCAGAATTTCACACTATACCAATCCAAATGGAAGATGATAAAAGAGAAAGGCAAAAAATCTAGAAATAAAGAAAAAAAAGCATGCAAGGCCAATATTTGGCAAGATTTTGAAGGTGGCTGCAAGCATTTGGTGCACACTTATATTGGATAGTCATCCATTTAAAGCAATCACCTATCCCAATGTTCATCCAAAATTTGGAAGGAGCTGTTCTTGAAGACTTTTTGAAACCTGGAGGCCCATGAGCCATTCTTTAATCAAAAGCAAGATGCCCATGGACAAGGAGGTCTTTACCCAATTGACCAAATTTCCACCTCCATCCAAATTATTGCATATGGAAACACATCAAATTCCAAAAACAAATACCTTTTCAGCTCAGAAACAACCACCTCAAGAGGTCTTGTTCATTTTTTCCCAGGAATAAATGAAATCTACAGCAATCAATAAATAAAAAATCCAAATGAGGATGACCTCAAACTTCTTTTGGGTATGGGTCAATCTCAAGGTTTTCCTAGCATGTTGGGTTACCTCAACTGCATGCTTTGGCCTGGGAAAACTGACCAAAATCATGAGCTGGTCAATACCAGGTAAAAACAAAGTTAATGCAATTTTTTAGATTTGAAAAATTCTTTCTAAATGACTGTCTTCTGCAGGTTAAATCCATTATTCTGAAGGAAATAGATTATCAAGATCTGTGGATTTGGGACCACTTATTGGTCTACCAGGGTCTCACAATGATATCAATATCCTAAATTGTTCTATTGTTTCAACAATTTTGTGAGAGGGGCTGACCCACATGTTCAATTAAAAGTGAATGTTCATACTTGCCAGAATTAATACTACATTCCAGATGAAATATACCCCAATTGGGGGGTTCCAATCATGAAAATATCACAAAAAAAAGATAACAAACAAAAGGTAATTTTATTAAAAATTCTGGAATGATCAAAAGATGGAAAAAATTAATATTTATTTGTGTGTGTTTTCACCTAAAGCTTTTTTAAAAGATGCAAGAGGCATCTTCAATGGAATTCAAGAGAGCCTTTGAGACCCCCCAGGTGAATTTTTCAACTGTGGCTAGACCTGCATGCAGTTAGAAATTGTTGAAACTTCCCCAAATGTACAAGGGGAGGAATTCATGCAAACTAATGCTCACAAAACTCAGGATAGAGAAGATTGTATTGCAAAGGATGAGGGTAGAAATAGGAAGAGATTTGAAGAAGTATGAGATGAGATGAATCCAAGAGCAAGGATCTGAAGTGGAATGATTGACTAAATCGTATAAGAGTAAAACCAGAGGGGAAGGTGAGAAGAGTAAGGTAGGCTGGTTGGCTTTCTTGTGCAGAGATGAAACCAATTGTAAGGGGCTAACCAATGAGAAGTAGTATACTAATTCATTGCAGGGAATCATTCCAGGATCAAAGGAGAGGCCAGTATATGTAATAATTAAGAAGGAGGGATTGAGGAGTGAGTTACTGGTGCTGGAGCTGAGATTCCTAATGGCATTGAATGTGTACCTATTGGGCCAGAGGTAGTGGCTGACAGATTGGTAATTTTTACTGGCCAGGAGTATGTACTGTGGATATAAAGTAATGTAATTTATGTGATTCTCATACTAATTAGATAGAAGGAGAAATAGGGCATGCACCAAGCCATAGAGAGAGAGGAGGAGAGTTGAAGATTGCCTAGAGAAGATTTATAGAGATACTTCAGGAGGTGGAGCTGGTAGACCCAGGGATAGAGGTTGGTTGTACTGAGGGTTGAGAATGACTGAGAAGACTGAGTATGTTTCACAGCTGCACCTGGCGTTGTGATGGTCTTTTATAGAGGCAAGTTGGAATTGGCTGTGCGCTGCAAGCTCAGCAATGGGTGTGGACTTGCCCCAGAAAGCCTTTCTGCAGGCTCAGCATCTGGAGATGGGGGGTGGATTGGATTGGATTTGACTGATTCCGCGGATTGGGCGTTGTGAGATGCGCAGATGTACCTTGGATATCTGGAATGGCGCGTTGGGCGGATGCGGACAAACAGGGGGGCGCAGAGTTGGGTGCAGCGCAAGGGCCACCTCATGAGAAGGACAAAATGGGTGGTCCATAACGGCAGGCGGGCAATACAGATGGGATACGGGGTATGGGATATGGGTCATGGGATGGGGTTGGAAGGATAGAGTTGGGCTAGGGTTCTGTACTTAAGGCTTGTATTTCATTTTTCTTGTTTTCTTGCGGTTGTACCTAGGTTATGGTTGAGGGGAAGGCTACTTAAACTGTACCCTCAACTTGGACGTAGGAGGGAGAGGAGGATCAGATCATCAGAGGAGGCTGGGAATACTCTTTACTCTCTAATCTCTCTATCTCTCAGTTGAAGGGTGAGCAGTTTCACTGAGGGTTTACAGAGGAAAGGGATCAATAACTTCCAAACTTGGGAACCATTAAAGGAGAAGTCCTCTTCTGAATTTGCAATATGGGGGTCTGGCCAGGAAGTAACCTTCTGTTACTTGTCTCCCAAAACTAACAAGTGCAATGTCCCAGTACCACCCATTCACCATTTTGGGGTTGTCTAACTTTACCCCTACTCCGGCTTCTCTGAAGCAACCTCCATCAAGGGCGCAATAAGGTGTCCCTTACTCCAACAAGGGAGCCAATCACCAGCCCGTTTGCATCAGGCCGTGGGACTATCCGCACATTTGGTTCAACACTGAGGACATTGAGAAATTGCTTGCTTGATACAAAGGAATCTCCAACACAGAAGGTGAAATGGGTTTGGATAATGCTCCTCTTGTCATCCTTTTCATCACGGAAAAAGAGAAGCTTTGGGATTTGGAAGATATGGAAGGATACAAGGAACTCAATTGGTAGAAATTTTGGCATGGTGGGGAAGGCGCAAAACTTGGTTTTGGGAGAGCAACTTCAAGCAAGCCGCGGCCAAAGCAAGCCCAAATGGTGGAGTCTAGACGCAGGCGCAATTGGGGAGTATTTAGCAATGTTTGACCGGATCTATTGCTACCTGGAAAAGAACAAGGTGATATCAGGGCAGACGGGCGCGATGAAGAGGGTGTTTTTGGGAGGACTTTGTTCCCAACTCCAGGCGCAGGTGCAGCAGCACTTGTACAACAACAACTTGGTAAAGAGGTCATTGGATGGGAGTATTGTGCTTCTTCCAGAAATCCTTATCATCTTTTGAACGGTGGAAAGCAATTTGGAATTGGAGTAACTGATGGAGGACAAGGCAAGTTGTTCCAAACATGGTCAAAGAAGTCCACTTCCCACCCTTGGGCCGCGCCAATGCAGGCTCCAGTTGTAGGCCCCTTGAAAACAGAACACCCTCCAGAAACACCACCAACGACAAGCCCAAAGGTGAGCAAGATGATGGAATTAATGAAGGATTTACGGATCTTCCTGAGTTTAATGTCATCAGCGCCGCGCAATCCACCTCCTCACATTGGGGGACCGCTTCCTCCGTTGAATCTGCCTGCGCCGTGGTTATGAAATTACTGTGGGGACAAGAAGCATTGGCAGTTTGGGTGCAATGACATGACAAGGTACCTCAAGGCACGATTGGTTTGACCGGTGGGAATGGGATTCATGTTCCTGAGGGGCAAGCAGATCTCCACTGAACCGGGGAATCCTACCATCATGGAGCAAGTGCGCACTAAAGGTCAGGATTTGGGGGTAACTGCTGGAGCTTTGCTTGGGATCATTGCTGGTCCCGGGGTATGGAAACTGCCGGGCGTGGAAGCGAAAGTGAGGGTACTAGCAACAGAGGTGCCGGCGGCAGTGAAAAATATGGCTGTAGATGCTAAAGAGCAGGTACAACCAGTAGCTCCTAAGCCAGTCACATGCATTCTGGAAACAGACAGGCAGCCAGTGAATCCGGTAGGGAAGAAGAAGGCAGTGGAGATTGTGCGCAGAGTGATGGGGAACAAAAAAACTATTCCCTTGACCTTGAAGGATTTGGCGTCAGTGTTGCAGGCGGTAGTGGAAAAGATGGTTCAGGCGCTGAAGGATTGCAGACAAAGTAGGATCCCTCCAACGGTGCAATGGGTTAACTTGGCTTGGGATGATGTGGAGCACAAGCTAGAGGGGATGAAATTTGTTTCAACTCTGCTGGCTTACTTTCCAATGAAGATTTCTAGAAGGAAGGTATGGGTGCTGGTGGATAGCGGTTCTATTCTGAACCTCCTTCCTTCCAGACTGGTTGATGAATCAAGATTGGTTTGGCGGAAATGCGTGATGGGGCTTTGCCCACGTAATTGCGGGGAATGTTGCATGTATGGGGTTGTGGAGGAGGAAGAGTTTGAGGTTTCAAGGGTCTGTAAACCACTTTCTTTACTATTGGTTGATTGCGGGGAGGCTATTTTAGGCTGGCCATTCATGCTTGGGTTACAATTGCAAATGATGTTTGATCCAGAGGCAGGGACGGAAGAATTGATGGTGGAAGATTTGTCTGGCGGGCAATTCAAAAACAATATATGCAATCAAGGGTTGGTGAAGTGGACGCAGGATTTGGCAAGAGAGGTAGAGGAGCACCCCGGTGCGAAGGTGGTTTGCAAGGGTAGGCAGGAGGTGGATTCCAACTAGTTGGCTGAGGATACTGCATGGGGCAAGCTCTGGCTTTGTGCCGGCGGTCAATCAGCAAAGAGCAGGTGGGAAGTAGGGAGGAAGCGCAGGAAGCGCAAGTGCTGGAAGTGAGTTGCCTTCCTCAGTATGCATTGCTGGGAGGTCCTTTGCAAAAACACTATCATTGTGCCACACTTGTGAGCAAAGGCAAAAGCAGCGGTTTGGTTTTGACTAGGACCTATGGTAAAAAATGCTTGCGGATGGCGCAGTGTAATATTGGGAAGTATAAGCTGCTTTTGCGGAAGTTCTGTCCCTGGAACAAAGCAATGCCTCAGGATCTGAATGGACCACTGCAACCAATCCTTTGGTTGAAAATCCTTGGGAATCTTGGCTGAAGGTTTCAGGATGGGTGATGCATTTGGAGCAAATTACGGATGAGTGGGTCGCAGCCCTTAACTTTGGACTGCTGGGTTTTTTAAGCGCGGGGGAATGGAATTTGTTGGGTTGGTGCTCGTCCTCCAAGAAAGAGCGCTCACCTTTGGACCTGAAGAGCGGGAGCTGTCAAAAAGCAAGATAGGAGACCCTTATGTGATTCTGATGGTTCTGCATAAGCCTTGGAAGATCAAGCCAATTCCAATTCCGCCGGCGGTTTGGGGTCCCTTCTTGGAGCTGGTGTGCAAGCGTGTAGGGACAGGTCTTTGAGAGGAATCAATGTCAAGTTACTTGAGTCTGATCTTTGAGGTGGTTAAGCAGGATGAAAAAGTCAATACGGATTGTTCATGATCTGAAGCGGCTTAATTTGTTTACAATCCAGGAGGCGGGACAACCTCCACGTGTGGACAAGTTTCTGGAATCTATGGTAGGGCAGGCATGATACGGGTTGGTGGATGCAATGGGCCAATATGATCAGTGCAAACTCAATTGGAGTTTGTGGCCAATGACTGCCTTTGAAACTGGATTGGGAAGGATGCAACTGACACGGCTGCCGCAAGGTGAAGCTAACTCAGTTGTGGTTTACCAAGCGCAGATGAACTGGATTCTGAAGGACAATCTTCTGGAGGGGGTGCAGATTTTCATCAACAATGCGGGCATCAAAGGCCCAAAGACCAATCACAGAGGGGAAATGCTTCCCAATGCTCCGTGAATTTGTCTATTTGTTGGTGAATTTGCGCAAATGCTGGAACAGATCTTGTTCTTGATTGACAAAGTGGGGCTCATGGTGTTGGGGAGAAAGTTAGCGGTCTGCGTACCCGCTCTTTCTGGGCATGTGGTGGCTTCTGAAGGAAGGCAGATTGCGGAAAAGAAGCGCAAAAAAGTCCTTCAGTGGCCAACACCAAAGACTGTATTGCACATTCTCCATTTCTTGGGATTGTGTAGCTATTTACAGATGTTCATCAAGCGGTTTGCGGAGGTTGCTAGTCCATTGTGGGCATTAATGCGTAAGAGCCCGGAATGGGCCTGGGGTTTGCAATGTGACAATGCCTTTGGAAAACTCAAGGAGATTGTTGGAAGGGATATTGTACTGCAGGACTTGAATTACAACACTGGGGGAATTAATTTGGACATATATTACAGCAAGCTTGGCGCAAGGGCAGTGCTGACACAAGAGGATGAGGGGAAAGATTGTCCGGTTCTTTACGAGTCTGTTACCTTTACGCCAATGGAGAGCTGGTATTTGCAGCCAAAGCTGGAGCTTTGGGGGGTCACTAAGATTTTGCAGAGGTTTCAGAATCTGCAGGGGATTCATTTCATGCTACTGGTGGATGCAGAGGTGCTGGCATGGATAATCAATTTGCCAACACTGCCAAATGCACCTATGACCAGGTGGGTCGCGTTCCTTCAGTTTTTTTTGTTCATGGTGGTACATGTTCCAGGGAAGGCTTTTACTATCCTGGAAGCGCTGTCTTGGTACCCGGGAAATGATCTGTAAAAAGGAATGGAACCACTGGATGTGGAGGCTCCAACGGTTAAGGTAGGAGTGGTGGAAGTAGGTGTTTGACTTCTGCTCCAGCAGCCCGGAGGTAAAGGGTCCTCAGTTTGTATTTGCCAGATCTTTGGTTTTGGGATGATAAACCAGCCAAGATTTTTAGATTGATTTGGCGGAGAGTGGGAAATTTCTTCCAACAGGAAGGACAGCTGTGGCGGCAGAGTGCACCGGTACCGCTTGTGGTGAGCACGTTGAGGGCGGATCTGGAGGTAATCCTGGGAAGTCTGCATGACAATCTTGGCCATTGAGGCGAGTTTGAAACATGGAAGTGGGTGAGGGCAAGGTTCTGGTGGCCAGGTGTGGTATGCCAGTGTGGGAGTGGATAGGGTTGTGAAAATCATGTCAGAAGTGGAGAAAAATGTTGCCTTGCAAAGTAGGTATTCCCACTGGGGAGGACGCCTTGTTTGGGCAGGTTTCTCTGGATCTCATGAACGTCAAGGCAGGAAAGTTTGGATATCTCCTTGTTGCGCGTGACAATTTTTTGGGATGGGTGGAAGCGCGGCCGCTGGTGAAGCTCTTGGCAGAGAAAGTTGGGCAGTTTCTGGAGGAAGACTGGTTTGCGTGTTACAGATTGCTTTGCTTGGTAATGGTTGATGGGGGCCTGGATTTTTGGGGATGGTTGGCAGAGTTGGTGCAAAGTTGCGGAGCAAAGTTTGGGCGAGTGACGCAGTACTATTAGGAAGGCACAGGGATGATTGAGCGCGGTCACCAGCCAATCAAGGACGCAATGGTGAAAATGTGTGGGTGGGATGGCAAGCTGTGGCAGGAAACCCTTCCAGTACTTCTTTTTGCAAATTGGATTTTGGTGAGGAGATCAACAGGTTATTTGACTTACAAGGTCTTATTTGGGCAGCGGCCCGTGCTGCCAATTGACATTGAGCTGGAAACCATTCTGGGTATTGATTGGTGGAAGGTTCAGACAGCAGCAGATCTAGTCAAGGCCCGCACAAAGAAGCTCCTGCAATGGGACAAGATGTTGGAGAAAGCGGCTGGAAGGCTGAAGGAGACCTGCACAAAGTCCATCTGCTACTGGGACAAGCGCTGTGTGCACAAACTCTGGGATCCTTTGCGGAAAGGGGACTTGGTTTTTCTTTAAAACCGGAGCCTGGAGAATCAATGGGGGAAGCTGTTCCAAAATTGATGGAATGGTCCTTTCCGCGTAAAGTCCAAGTTTGCCAGAGGAAGTTACCAGCTGGAGGAATTGGATGGAACTCTGCTCAAACAGAAGGCCGCGGCTTTGCTTGTGAAATGATTCTTTGCGCAGGGATCAACTTCATTCAACAAGATGGCTGGTTTGGATAGCAAGGGAGATGGCAACGCGGATCCTTCTTCCAAGGACAAGCCTGCGCGTGCGGTTTGCATCTGGCGGAGTAAACAACTGCAGACCGCTGGGGAAAGAAGCCAAGGTGGGGGGGGAACAATGGATGAATAGGGGATAGGATTGGATTTGTGAGGATGTGCTCTAGCCGGTTCACAGCCAGAACAACTAGACAACCCATTATGTTTGTTTTCTTATTTCCTTCTCTCTGGATTGGCTTTTTGGGATTATTGCTGGCTAGGTTATGAGTTTCTTTTAGGTATGGGCATGGCGCAAAGCTGGGTCTGTGGACGCAAGGATAAGCCCACATTTGGGAAAAGAACAACTTCAAATGGATGATAAAAGGAACTAGGGAAGTGGGTGGCACAAAACAGATGTGGGTCAAAGAGCAAGGGGCGGGCTTGGCAACGGGTTGGTGCTTATTAAAAAAAAAATAACTTATGGAGAGAAAGTGTAGATGGTTGGGGTGGACACTCTTTTTCTCTTCCTCTCTCTCTAAAGGATTTGCGCGCAGCAGGCTTTCTTTGTGCTCTCTCTGTTCTGTAGAAGGCTATGGGGAACTGTGGGGCAGTTTTCTGGGGTGGTCCAGGTACCTTCAGAAGATACTCTCATTTGGCACGGAATCTCCTCACTCTTGCGGGTTTCTATCAAAGCATGGATCTCACGCACAGCTCTTATTTCTCTTGAGTTTCTCACAAGCCCAAAGTCTACTTAGGTTTGCGCGGCAAAAAGTCCTTTTCTTTGCAAAGATAGGCACAGAAATAGAAACAAGGGAGAAAGAAGAAAAAGGGGGGAAATCTGCCTACGCTGTCCAAGTCCTCATCACCTCCTCCGCATCTGCGCAAGCATCTGCAGCTAGGGTTTGGAATGCCACCTGAACATTGCCTTGCGCATTGGTTGTATGAGCGTGTGGAACCGCTAGGAAATGCTGGATTAGTTTGTCCGTGTTGTTCACCATTGTGTTGAACCTTGCTGGTGGGAGTGCCAGAATGGAGGGGATCTCCCAAATCTTGGGAGTGGCAGCCAGAGGAGTTGCATCCCCAGCAGGTTCCGGTGACAATTTGATGACCATGGGAGTTGGCACCCGCAGGTTCTGGTGACAACCTGGGAACCGGTGATGGAGATGGCAGCGGAGAAGCAGGTCTTGGGGGAGTCAGAGGAGGTGGTGGCAGTGGAGGAGGAGCAGGTCTTGGGGGAGTGGGAGGACGCATTGGCGGTGGGGGAGGCCCAGTAGGACAGTTTACAATCCGCAGGTCCATTGCTGGTATGTTCATCTGTATCCTTGCGGCCCACTCGTGAGCAGACTTCCGATAAGCCACAAAGTAGGGAAAGTCCTGGAGCCGCGGTGGTCCAGCCTGACAAAATGGGGAGCCTGAGTCATGGCTTTTTCACAAAAGAGGGTTTGGAGCGGCGCGTCACAATTGGTTGCAAGGTGAGCCAGGCAGGGTCCACTTGTTGGTGGAGATTTTGTCATCACTTGATACCAAAAATGAGTATGGCCGGGTCCTCTTGTGCAGGCAACCTTGAGGATGGTTGCAAGGAATACCATTGGATTTATAGCAGCAACGGTTGCCAGCTTGGCATGGAACACAGGCCCGCCGTGCCGCAAGGATCCCGCAGGAGAGGCCATTCTGACTGCAGAATGTGCAGGACATGTTTTAGGGGTAGGATGTGTTGGTGTTTTCTCCTTGGTGTGGTGTAGTTGGCAGAGAGGGGATGGGATAATTAGGGATAGCTGGGGGTAGGTAATATAGTGGTGGATCTCTGCGGACAGAACTCAAGTTGGGGGGGGGGGGGGAAGTGGTGGTCTTTTATAGATGTGAGTTGAAACTGGCTGCGCGCTGAGCGCTCAGCAGTGATGGCGGGATCAGCAGAGGCAGCGCGCTCAGAAATGGGTGCGGAATCACTGCAGCAAGCTTTTCTGCGGGCTCAGCAGCATTCAAATTGGGCTCAGCATCTGGAGACGCAGGGCGTATCAGATCAGATTGGAAGGATCACGTGGATTGCGCGTTGCAAGACGCGCCAATTGTATTGCGCAGATGTACCTTGGATATCTGGAATGGCACGTTGGGTGGATGCGGACAAGCATGGGGGGCTCTGAGGTGGGTGCCGCGCAAGGGCCACATCATGAGAAGGACAAACCGGGTGGATTTAATTGCAGGCAAGCAAGGAAGATGGGATATGGGTCATGGGATGGGGTTGGAAGGATAGAGTTGGGCTAGGGTTCCTTACTTAGGGGTTGTCTTTCATTATTCTTGTTTTCTTGTGGTTGTACCTAGGTTAGGGTTTAGGGGAAGGCTACTTAAACTGCACCCTCAACTCAGATGTAAGAGGGAGAGGAGGATCAGATCATCAGAGGAGGCTGGAAAGACTCTTTAATCTCTCATCTGTCTATCTCTCAGTCAAAGGGTGAAAAGT
The DNA here is from genome assembly GCA_025617555.3 of Puccinia polysora. Taxonomy (NCBI): domain Eukaryota; kingdom Fungi; phylum Basidiomycota; class Pucciniomycetes; order Pucciniales; family Pucciniaceae; genus Puccinia; species Puccinia polysora. The sequence continues at coordinate 32,143,790 of CM062615.1, forward strand.
TGCACTCAGGGTTTACAAAGGCAAGGTATCAATAACTTCCAAACTTGGGAACCATTAAAGGAGAAGTCCTCTTCTGAATTCCACAGCGTGCAACAGGCTGAAGGAACAGGCACAGGATTATTTATTTTTATTGCAATTGATAAGATGAGAGGAGCATTAAAAAGTATGAAGAAATGGAAGGATGGGAGGAACAGTCCAGGAGGAGGTTTTTGAAGAAGGAGTTTCCAAATCCTATAGGAGTAACACCAGGAAATGACACGGTTATATGAGTTGATCAGGATGGGTGAATGATGTCTTGTACTGAGATGACACCTACTGGCTGAGGGACTAACCATTAAGAAGTAGTATACTAATTCATTGGGGGGAATGAGTCAAGGAGGAAAGGAGAGGCCAGTGAATGTGAGAACTGAGCAGGAGACCTTGAGGGATGAGTGAATGGTGTTGAATGTTGAAGTTCCCATGGTATTACATGTTAACTGATTGGTCTGGAGGCTGTATTTGATTGATTGGGCGATGGGCCTGTCCAGGAAGGTTTGACATGTATTGATCTGGAGTCCTGGGAGTATGGGCTGAACAGACAGTGGAGAGTATGTACTATGTATATACTTAGTGTCATATGTAATAACTTGTATATCAATTGGGTTGAGGAGAGATAAAGGATTTATCAAGCCATAGAGAGGGAGGGAGAGATCTTGAGAAGGTTGACTCAATCACATGACAAAATGGTAAGGTGTAATCGGACATAGAGATTATCTCATACAGGGAGAGGGTGAACCTGGTAGGGGAAGATGGAGACTTCAAGAGATGCACGAGTACTACCTAGTGAAAGGTACAGGAGTATGTGAAGTTGGGTTTGGTATTAGGGTGAAGCTGATGAAGTTTTTAATTGTTTTAGTTGAAGGAGTGTCAAAACTGTAGTTATGACAGTATGGAAAGTCAAGTTGTGGCTATGACAATACCCGCCTCCAGGAGACAAATGGGTAGCTCCTGATACCAATAAGGGAAGGTGAGAATTAATTTGATTTAATAAACATGTTTGATTCTCCCCTCCCTCCACCTCTTCCATGACCATCACAGCCTTTCAGATGTCAATCCCTTTCATCTTACAACAGATCACCCACTGAATCCTTCACTGTTGAGAATACTAATGGCTAAAATCCTGTCAACAAATACTTACCACCTGGCTCCAGATGCCTAAAGACTGAAAATATCTGAACAACCAGGATCAACCTCAATTCTGGAAAGTTTAAAAACTGTAGGAGGTACAAAAGGCCTTGCTCTGGTACTACTGAAACTTGAAATAAGGTACTTTGACCTGTGGTACAGGTGAAGAAAAATATTGGGCCATATTTTGAAGTTAAAGAAGCCCCAGAAGACTCAACTTTATCATTGGGAGTGTCTAGTAGGGTAGGGCCATTATATGGGAGTGCTTTCTTGTCTTCTTATTGTTGAAAATCTTTCTTCTGGCAGAGTTCTTCTTGACCTGTTCCTAGTTGAGGTTTTGAAATAGAAAATGAAAAGGATGATGAATCTGTGAAGATAATTGAGGAAGGAAGGACAGTTCACATTGCATTGAAAGTTGAGGAGAGATCCATTAAATTTGAAGACATCAGATTTAAAATAGGGGACACAATATTTGTCATCAAAAACTTTTATAGGGGACTCCAAAAATGTAGAGGCCGCATCCAACCCCCATCAAACTGCAGTAAAACCATTCAAAGCTGATTAAACCATTGTCAAAATTTTCAAAGCTTGTCAAAGCACAATAAAATAAGTTTAATTTTTCAAATTTTCAATCAAAAAAGCCAAAGTTTGAGGGGAAAGACTTTCATCAGGAAAAGTTCCAGGTTGTGAAGTCAAACCATTCAAGCCTTTTCAAAGAACCATTGAAGTAATCTTATTTTGGTTGAACAATGGTAAAAATAGCAGAGAGGGAGTGGAAGAGGCACTAAAGCATAAAACACCATGAAAAAAAATGATCACTCAATTAAAAGTGACATAACTGAGGATCAAGGGGCCCTTTGTGCCCTGTTATTTCACTTTGAATCATTATATATTTTTTTTTCTTGGTGAAACGTAAACCAAGCTCAAAATTGAAACCTTTTCAAACCCTCAAAGGGCCACCATCTGAAGAAGCTCCAATCCTCATAAAATTCAAAGTCAAAGACAATAACAAAGATGATTCTGGCAAGGCAGAAAAAGAAAAGGAGGGAGAGATAAGGGAAGAAGGAGGACTGGAGGAAGTGGAAGAAGTGGAAGAAGAAGGAGTGGAAGTAGTGGAAGTGGAAGTAGTGGAAGTAGTGGATACAGGGAAATAAAGAAAAATTCCAATTTAAGAAAAAGGTTCAGGACCAACTTCTGTTGGGGACCTGATTTGAAGGATGTTGGAAAAGGATGGAGTAGGAGGTGAGTATAGAAGTATTAAAATAAACAAGCAGTACTGTGGTTTCTTGGCTTTCTCACAGGGAAAAACAGTTGGTCCTGCAGAGTGCTGTTGATGATGATCTGGTTGCAGATTTGAAGACAATCAAAGAGAATGTTTTCAGTTTTTCTGATGATTCCAGAGCTAGTATTCTATTTGGACGGGATTGGATAATTCTGATGAAGCGGAGAATAGCAGAAGAAGAGAAGATGTGAAAAAGGAATTGGTAGCAGACTTGCAAGATTTTCTTTCTTTTTCTGGAGTGAATTATGAAATGGGCTATTTTTCAGAGCATAGAATGGATTATGAGAGTAGAAAAATAAAGATAGCAAGTTAATGGGCTTACAAGATTTTTAAGCTTGTAAATAAGATTCAGGAAGAGTTTTACATAAAGGGTTAGATAGATATGCATTATTCTTTTAATATTTTCTTTTGATTGTAGATTGGTATACAAGAATTGAATGGAGTGAATTTATTTTGTTGAATTTATGAAGGGAATAGAGTGGAGAGATGTATGAATGAAATGAATTGATGACTTATAGGGTGAAGGAGGTTTGGTTTTTGGAGGATAGATTGAGTGAAAGTTGTTTAGAAGGGCTGAAAAGTTCGTGAGGTTTGAGACTGTATACCATGATGTTCTTTCAGAGTCTTCTAAAAAGCCTTTCCATTTGACTAACTTGAAGATTTTGCAACGCCAAATGTTGGCTTATAGGATCTGGGACAATTTTTATTCTTCTTGGAAATTGATTTCCACTGGTTCTGAAGGTGGTTGGCGGCTAGGAGAATTTCAATCTTTGGAGTAGGTTCTGAAGAGTGAGACATGGAAGACTGGGTGGATGGAAGAAAATTTATCAGGATTTGGAGTTTGAAAGCATAAGATCCTATTTTTTCATTAATGAGAAAAGGATCCATCCAATGCTGAGAGAGCTACTTTTAATCTCTGTTAGTATTTACATTTTTTGAATATAACCAAACTTTATCTTCTGTAGCAATAACTTTTGTAATTTCTTTTCTTTTAAGGTCAGAATAGTTTTTATACTTATCCATAGAATCTTTAAATTCTTTCTTTAGTTGAATATGGTTATTCTGAATCTGTTCCAAGTAGTTACTTGCATGCTTGTTGTCCAAAAAATGCAGGAAAACAAAAATAGAATGCCTTACATGAATTGTGAAGAAGGGTCATTGGTGAGTGGAAGATTGAGCACTAGTTTTGTAGGAGAATTATTCCAAGGAGATCCAAGTATCCCAGTCATCCTGGTTGTAGCTTGTTTACATTCAAATTTATTTTTCAAGTACTTGAACAAATATTTCAGCTCATCCATCTTTTCTCTGGTGGTAAACTGTGGAGATATTCCTTTGGATCTGTAAATTTTCACAAATTTTTTTCTAGAAATAAGAGATGAACAAGGAGCCTTGTTAACATATGATGTTAGCAGCCAACCCATGTTTGGTGAAGACATGGTTGAGAAAGAGATTATATAATTATACTGCATTTAGTGTACTGGTTTTTTGATGAAGAAATACATTTTATAGAAGCAGTCAAAAACAACAAGGTTAAAATAAAAGCCCTTAGAAGGAGGAAGTTTAGAAATAGATTGGATTTAGATTCAAATCCAATGGCCATCAGGAACTGAAGGAGGTTTGAGTAGAATTCATTTATTTTAATGAATTTTGTTGTTCCTGTTGCAAAGATGGCAGGGTGAAACATAGTTATTCACATCTGTTGACATTAATTTTCAACAGAAGAATCTCTTAATATTTTTAAGAGTTTTTTATTGAAAAGGATAACCTGAAAAAGGGGATGAATGTTTTTGATGAAGGATCTTCAACTTGCAATGGTTAAATTGGCTGGGTATGACCAATTTACCCTGAAAAAGTAGTAAGCCACAAAATGGATGCAAGGAATAATCAGTTTCTTCTTCATTCTTATTTAATATTCCAATGATAACTTGAAGTAACTTGTCAGATTTTTTACCAGAATCAAATTTACTCAGTTGATCATCAAAATTTTTTGCAGAAAGAAAAAAGAGTTTATAAGCTTAAAATTCATTTTGTTTCAGAAGCTGTTTAAATTTTCCAGTATTCTTCTCAGTATAAGAAGTTCCCCCTCTTAATACACATTTTAAAAATGTGGAAGGATATCTGGGTTGGCTGGAAATTTTCCAGGCCTGTATGTTATTTTAAAATTGATATCAGAGAGAAATTTTGCACATATAGCTTGTCTCCTAGTGAGAACCTTACATGACATGAAGCTTTTCAAAGATGATTGATCAGTTAGAAATTCAAAAGTGTTGCTAAAAATTAACAGGTAAGCACTCCATTGCTGAAGAGAAAAGAAAATGGCAAGGAGTTCTTTATCATGTATTTAATAGTTTATTTCAGAACTATTTATTTTTCTGCTTTCAAAGGCAATAGGATTCTTTGTGTCAGTAGCACTTACCTGGTGCAGGACACCAGCTTATTCATAATGAATGGCATCAGTTTCAAAAGATTTTCTCAGGAGGTTATCAAAATGATGAAGGACTGGAGCTTTGGTGAAGAGTTTTTTGATGTTTTCAATATTTTTCAAGGCTTCAGGAGTGAAGGCAAAGTAAGAAATGTTTACAGCAATTGAAGTGAGATGGGAAACCTCTTTGGAGTAGTCCTTGATGAAACTGTGATATAAATTAGCATTACCAAGGGAATAATGCAGGGCTCTTCTGCTTTGATGCAAAGGCTAGGAAAAAATTTTGTTCACTTTGGGAGTGTGCATAAAGATACCATCTCCCAAGATCAGATAACAAAGGTATTCCACAGAAGCTGCATGGAATTTTCATTTTGAGGCCTTTGCATAGAGTTTGTTCTTCCTGAGTCTGGTTAGTATTTCAAACACATGAGAGGTGTGTTCCTGTAAGTTCTTGGAGAAAATAAGGATATCATCGAGGTAAGCCACCACATAGATTTTGAGGAGATCAGCAAGAATATAATTCATATAATTTTGAAAAGAAGCTGGAGAATTATTCATTTCAAAGGACATAAACAAGTATTCATAACTTGCAAACTGAGATCTGAATGCTTTTAGGTGTTAATCTCCTTCCTTGATGGTCAAACATTCTAAGTTCCTCTGATTTCAAATTTGGTGAAGATAGAAGAACCTGAAAAGAAATTCAGTGAGAAATTCAATGGAGGAAGGGGATAATGGTTCTGCCTGGTGACAAAATTAAACTTGAAATAAGAAAAAATAACTCCAAACTCTCATACTTTTTCTTGAAAAAAATAACAGGTGCTCCAGTGCTTGAAGTGCTGAAATTTTTGAAATCTTTCTCTGAATTCTCTGCTATGTATGCTTGTAGGGTAAACTTTTCATGTTGAGATAGCAACTATATTGGTCCAACTGGAGGAAATGCATCTTTTATTTTTTGTGTTGATTGTAAGCACAGTGAGAAGAAGTTTATCTGCTTTAACCTTAGATAAAATATCTAGAAAACATTGGTAATAAGCAGGAACTTTTTTCCAACACAGTTTCTAATTATTCAGGTTTATTTTAAATTTTGAATTTGTCCCAGTTGGCTGAATTTTTTTAATGGGGAGCAACAGAAATTATACAAGAATTAACCAATAGCATGATATTCAAAGATGAACAACTAGATGATTTCTCCAAAGAAACTGTCAAGGGATAAGTTAATATCAAAGCAAGGTGGGCTATTGTTGATTTCAAAGGGAATTTGATTCTGTGTTGAGGGGGATCCAAATTTTCTGAATCAGGAGGGAATGCATTGGGCTGCAGAGCCAAGGGCAAAGTGGAATAGGAACCAGTTAAAGGTAGGTTGGCAATGTTGAGTTCAACTAAGTTTTAGGAAAGCTCATTTATTGGCTGACATCTTGGGGTGATCATCCCCATCTTCCATTTCACCTCTGGATCCCATTGAAGAAGAAAATTGATTCTCAGAATTATTTCTTCAGAGGATGGTGTATTGAATATCACAAATTCACATTCAAAGCTAAGAAAAGAAGTAATTGAAACCACCAAGTTTAAGTTGTGGAGGATTAGTTGGGAGGGTGAAATTTGAGGACTAAGATTGAAGAGAGGAATAGTTTTGCACAAATCAATAGGCTTCAATGAAAAATTTACAACCATAGTATTAGCCCATAAAGATTGAGTATAACCTGAATTGCTTAAAAAACTATAACTTAAGCCCTGATGAAGAAGAATGAAATTTAATCCTTTAGAAATTTTTTCAGAGTATTATTTTTGAATCTTTTTTAAAATGATTTCAATATGGTGATGATCCTGGATCACAATAGAAATACCACCTACTTGAATTTTGGAATTTTTGGGAGCATTGGAGGAGTTGGAGTTGAAAGGAGGATGTTTGGAAGGCTTTTTTTTACTTCCAATTTCAGACTGAGTTTAGTTTGCTTGAGATTTAGAGATAGGTTGTTTTTTAGACTTTTTTAAATGGGAAAAATTATTTTTTGAATTTTTGTGTGGTACATGGTTTTCTAGTCTAAAACAAAATCCATGATTTTTTGAAGAGAATCCACAGAACCATCATTAGCTGCCAATTGATCTGGTATTTGAGAAGGGATACTTTAATAAAGAAGGGGGTAGAAAGCTCTATCAACCCATCCAGAGACTTTTGTCATAGGGGATTAAAATTATGTGATTGGGATTTAAGCTTATCCAGAAGCCCTCATTTGCCAGTTTTGGTGAAGAATAAATTAAAAAAAGAGGTAAATGGTGAACACTTATATTCATCCAAATATAATGCCAGCTTGCTCCTATTACAGAGCAAGCTGCAAAAGTAACAGAAATAACATAATAATAATAATGATAAAATTAACCTAAGAAGGAGTAGGAAAACCATAACTATTATTGCAAAAATGGATTCTCCACCCAAAAGTAGGTAGGGTCACTCACTGACCCCACCCTTGAAATCCAACTCCTTATATTTTTAAATAATCAAGGAATGAAAGAACAAAAGACCACGGCACCACTATTGAACTTTTTGGCCAATGAAATGTTTCACATGTATTGTCACGTATAGGTTCCACACCTAAAATCCAGTCAGAATTGAGGTTTTCTGTATATTTAGGGAGTTAAAGTAAGAAATGTGTTCTTTGACAATTCCCGCGCGCAGCGGCGGCAACCAATGCACCCGCGCGCGGCTGAGCTAAAGCTCTGTCACTCTGTAAAAGTTTTGTACGCAGCCCCGGGCTTCTGACAAGTACGCAGCTGCGGGACTACGGGTTGACAAAGTGACAGGCCGCCTGAGAAACTTAAGTACTGCATAAACATGCTACAACCCACACGGGAAATTTTGAATATGTAATAAATGTTCCTGTGGATAGTAGATATTCTAAAAGTACATAAAATTATATAAAAATACTTAAATAACCTTTATACCTATTTTCTTTTAAATATAATTCAAAGTACCAAAAATGTCGAAAATAAAAAAATGAATACTTCTAAAAATATATTGAAATACTTTAATATACTATTAAAAGAATTCCTAGACATCAATTTTTTTGACATACTAAGAAAAATTATGATGTAAAAATATTACATGAATACCCATGACTTACATTTTTAAGTAATTATTTTAGTAAATCAACTGAATTTCGAAAATAAGGAGTAAAATAAATATCATGAATATACTCCAATTATTTAATACATAATGAGAACTCACCTGACATCAGAATATCCGTAGGAATGTCTATTAAAATAATTATTAACTTACTGGGAACATTTACTAAGGTTAATGAATTAAATAGTTAATAAAAAGGACAGATTAGTGTGATTCACACGTCCAAACATCAATTATAAAGTAGAATAATTCCCATAACCTTTGGAATTAGATTCTACCCGTGTTACAGAACCAAAAAAACCTGACAGGCTACAACTGGTTGCTCTGATATCCTCAGTGTCCGTCCCTTTGAGCCCCTTTACCCCTCAGAAGGACAGGATTGGGACTCCAAAAGCTATACATAAAGAGCTCTTTTGAGGATATTGATACCCAGAGACCCAGTAATATTTATATCCAGGCACTGTGCCAAGGTAATCAAATACTTATAAGAGATAAGAAAGTGATTTATGGGTTAGTCTGATTAATAATATCCGTCCTCAACCCTCTTTTTATCAATTTAAACTGCTGAACAACCTTATAACCCCAGTATACAGGTTTAGGCCATCAGTGCACGTTCCAAACAGATACCCTAAGGATTAAATAATATACCAGTGAGTCTTATTATCCTTTCTCTGTCTTGAAATCTTGATTACAAAGCCCTGCCACTCCACCGTGTATTTTCTATACATATTATCTTTGGGAAAAATATCCTTTAAACTAAAGGGCCCAAAGTAACCATGCCTACATGTTTTCATACTGAATTCCCTGAAGATAGGTGTTAAAGATCCCAAATATAATTGTGTCCCCTCTATAAAAATATTTAATAATCAATTTATCTATATTGATTTATAACAAGAAACCATAACCAAAACAATTAACCTTGCAATAAGCTTTATCCAAATATTTTATGTATTTTTGCTGCATTTATTAAATAATATATTAATTATTTATTCTATCACCTCTGGTAGCTAAAGGATAGCAAGGGTCTTGGCATCCAGGAGGCTGACATATAATATGAATACAGAAAAAATTTTGAGATTAAAATATTTTGTTCTGGGACTAGAGACAAGCTTGCAGGCATTTTCAAGGACAGAATTCTTTAGCTTTGGCTTTCAAATAATTGAAGAAATGTTTCTGGTGAAACAATTCAAACTAAACCATAAAGCTACCCTGGTCAATTCAAGTTTCATACCATAATTGAGACCTTGACTGTTTGACCAAGTTACTGAAACTTTGAAATAGTCAGCATTAAAATAAACCTATTCTGTACCAAGAAACAGATTGTCCAAATATTTTTTAAACTCCCAGGGAAATGTATCCCAATGCATCAAAAACTAAAAAGAGAGGTTTACACAACATTTTAACATTATTTGATATAAAAAAGGAGTTCATCCTTTGAATTTAATCTATTTAATTTATTTTTATCATTAAATTAGTCAGAAGAATTAAATCTCTCTTCTAAATTGATTATCAAATTGTGTCAATCAAAATAAAATAAATAAGAACATGCTATCCAAAGAATCCATCAATCAGAAAAAACACAGAATTATTGCCATTTGATAAATATTTGTAGTGAGGCATGACACTAGAAGAATTCCAGTGGCTCATGTTGTAGTTATAAGTTGATTTCTGGGATATATATGCTATAAACTCAATTAAATTTGGGAGCAGTCCACTGAGTTAATCCTCATCAAAATTAAGTTTTTTTTAGAATGATTTAATCCTTAAATTTCAGAGTCTCAATCTTTTTTGAATCCCCCAATTGAAAAAAAAATATGGGGAAATTTGTACACCCAGATTCTTACAGGAAATTTTCAAAATTCTTAGAAAATGCTTCCTCCATATGGCTGCATATTTTTATTTTCAGTGGCTGAAGCATTCATCAGAATCAATAAATTACCTTTAAAAAAGATATTTGTAAAGAACAAAATTAAAATCAATCATATTATTTTCCCCAAGGCCCAGGATGATTGAGGAAGGAATAACAAAAGCTTCCTCCATACTCAGACCACCAAAAAAATGATTTCTATTTGGTAAATTTAGTTTTGAAACTTCACTTTATTTTGAGTTAAAACCAATGGAACTAAGACATAGAGTAAGGTTTCAATCAATGGCATTAAAGGAAAGACCAGTAAGGAGGAGCTGTGGAGATTTGAAAATGACAGGGGATATTGTTAACTTTCCATCCATCATCTTACTGCGCGGACTTTCTCACTCACCCCGTATTGGGGAACCTTCATCTCACCACGCGCACACGCTCTAGCTTACCCCATAACAGGGAATCCCCAAATGCCTTGTCTCTTCATCTCAACCTCTGTCTCTCAGTCTCCTCTCTCGTTGTTCCTTTTCTCTTTTCCAATCTTTCTCTTCTCATTCTCTTTGCTTCGCAAGTTTCCCTTCAACAAACATTTGCAAGTCCCTCAATAACAAGTCTTTGCCTGGTAAGACTCTAAATCACCTACTCCTCACAACAACCCAATCTGACTCTCCATTAAGTTCATCCCATCACTATCTCTGCCATTCTATCTGGTCTGATCATGCCTCAACATCTCACTCAAGCTTGAATAGCCACTTTTTCTTCTGACCCTTAATTATGGTTTAACTTGTAGGGTCTTCTTTTCATTCTACATCATCTGTTGTCTGCATGATTCCTAGTGTCTTATTCTTTTCTACTACCTTGTTTAGCCGTTGGTTCTGTGTTCTCTAGAAATCTAAGCTCATCTTATCAGATCTTACCCACAAATTTTCTGAAAAAGGAAAATGAGAATTTAAGGAGGGGGATGAGAAGGGGCTAGATTTTAAAAGGAAACATAATGGGTGAGAGAGCTGAGGAATGAATTTTTGAATGGATGGGATCATAGTTTTCAGTAAATAATGATTTGATTCAAAAAGCTAGTTTTTCTCAAATCTGATCAAATATTGGTTTTGAGGATTTTTGTAGATGTGTCAAGGTTAACCTTGGGATATGTTGAATGATAAAAGTTGAATTGGTGACCAAGACCAGGCTGTGATAATATTTCAGTCAAGAGAAATCATCATGAGTTTGATAAACAAGAGACATGAGAAGCTAACACGACAATGAAAATAAAACCAACAAGAGTGTGAACAGCTACTAAGTGAGTCACTAGAACTGAGAGTTGAAGATAGTATTGACTAGTTGATCTAAAGTTAGAAGATAATCAGTAATCAATGGCTGGATGAGTTTGAACCTGATATTATTCACTAGTAGCTTAATAGAGAATGGATGAATCCGGCCAGTGTCAAAGGATGAGTTTTTGAGGCGCCTTGAGAGAACTGGAAAACAAAACGGTGAGTCCACTGATTGATAAGTTGAGCTCGGTTGGCCTTACTTTGTCCTGACTGGCTGCTTCAAGTCCTTCTTGACTATTGTTGAGGATTTGATTGATGAATGCTTGAATCGTGGGTAGTAGATTGAGGAGATGATTGTTGTGGTTTGTTGGTGAAATCTGATCCCCTGAATGGTACCCTTCATGGTATTTGCGGATCCAGCAATATTGAGAGTATCCACAGCCAAGAGAGAAATGTGCGCGGGTACATGAGGGCAGAAAGAAAAGAACATGAGAAAGAATAATAAAAAATAAGGAAATACAAAAGGTACACACCTTATTAGGATTGTGCAGTAGGTTCATAACTATCTCCAAAACAATCTTCAGACATTTCATATGATCTGCTGTTCTCATAATCTGTGAGTAAAGTAAACAACAACAAATGAGAAGATTAGGATTTAAAATTGAGAATAAGATTGGTTCATATTGATGAGATTGATCTATCTTAATTAGATTGATTGATCTTGATTTGTAGCATGCGTAAATATGGTGGAAGCAGTGATAGATGGAGTGTTTAGGGAATGTAGAGACCAAGGGAGCAAAAGGAGAGGCAGAGGGAGCATTTTATATGTGGATGAGAATGGTGAGGCAAATGAGGAAGGAAGGAGGGGAGAATTGCGGAGCAGATTAGGGAGGATAAAGGGAGAGGAGAATGGTGGATTAAAATGATGAATGGAAAGATCACGATTGTGGGAAAAATGGATGTTTAAGCAAAGAGGATGAAGCTATGCTTCAAGTGAATTTAGATTGGGTGTATAAACTGCTGGAGAGTTGAATGGGAGTAAAGGGGAGAGAAGGAAAAGAGCATAATCATGACACACCGCTGTGATCACATGTGAGTGGAAATGACCAAGGAGGTAAGATGGACAACTGAGGATCTTAGGGTGGCTTTATTTAGGGAGTTGGATAGTATCATATTGGATGGAACCAGATGGCCAATGAGAAAATGGTTTTCCTTCTGCTCTCTAAGCCATTTTATTTGAGTTTCAATATGTTTGAGACCCCTGTTATGCAATTCTTAGTTGAATAGATTTTCAAGAGCCTTTTTATCAATTAAAAAAGCATGGGTGAGCTTGAGTGAGGTATTCATCTTGTGCAGTAGCTGGGTGAGCCAAATTGTTTCTTTCATTGAAATTACCAAGGGCTTGGGTGCACGTTTGGTGGAAGATACAGAGATGGTGGACTGCAACTTGCTATTCCATGGGACCAAACATCTGTAATGGAGAATCATTTATCCAGTATGACTTCTTCTAGATTCAGTTTATTTTCTCCATTGGAGTTGCTGTAAAATTTCATATTGAATTTAAATTTGGAGTTTCAAAGTCTCAGCGCTAGGTTCTTGGAGGTATCCAAATTTTTCCGCAAATTTTTAGCTTTGTTCCAGTGGGATAGCTGTTAGAATTATGGACAGCAATTAGCTTAGGCAAATGAGCAGTATTTAAAGCAAAACAAATGCTGGAAACTTGGTGTCAATATTGGCTAATGGGGCTCTCACAATGGGGCAATATTTTGGATGAATTTGATTGGAATGACAAAGGAATGAATGGAAAACAGCAGGGAGAAGAGCTCCTTAATTACAAAAGATTGGCCTCTTGTGAGCCCATGATACCACAAGCCAAAAGGCAAATTTTCCGCCCCAAAAGAGCTCTACAGGTTCTACTAGCCTTGTTACTTTGTTGGGACTACATCAGCCTGCATGGCGTCAGTTCCTGAACCCTTACGACTGGCCTATTCCGGTCCATTCCAGTGTTTCCACCGTTAAGGGGCTGAACAAGCCCCTTCATGTTCAATCCCCTTGGCTGGTTGTCTGTTAAAACCATTCATGATGACCTCATTACGTTGTTTATGGGCTGTTTGCCTCATGCAGACAGCCCCTGGCCCCTCAAATGGGCCAGGTGGGACCCAGGGCACACCTGGGTCCAGTCTCAGACTCACATGGGGGGGTGTGACCAGCGGAAATGCTGTCTCCCCCCTCTTTCTCTCAGATCCCTGGTGGGGGCGGTCAAATCCCCTCACCAGGGGACCTGGGGGTCAACACCCCCAGGGCGTTGTCAAGAAAGTTGGCCTGGGAGGTGATCAGGGTTCCCCCAGGCCCATTGCTCCTCCCCCTTGGTAAAGGGGGGGGGGGGGGGGGAGAGCGCCCCTGCTTGGTTGCTTCACACACTTGATGGTGAAGGGGTGATGAATTCCCCCCGACCTGCCGGTTACTACGCTTGCTGCCGGCGCCGCCACCTCCTTGCGCAAGGGGGTGGTCAGGTACCCCCTGCCCTGACCGACCGCACTGTTGCGGCCGGTTGCTGGCTGGTTCAACCCAGCCAGCTTGCCCCCATCCCCCTCGCGACAGCAAGCAAGGGGAGGGGGAGCCAGCCGGGGCCGCAAGCCACAGCTCTGCTGCGCTGGTTGCCAGGCGCGACCAGCTGGGCCTGCGCGGGATCCCTTGGCCGCGCGACAGCCCCATGCAGGCCGTCGGGCCCCGCGTGGGCCGTACCAAGGAACACAGGCGGCCCCAAATGGGCCGCCACGCGGGCAGCGGCCCCAAGCAGGCGGCGATGCAGGCAGCGGCCCCAAGCGGGCCGCGACAGGGGCGCAGGCCCCAATGGGCCGCCCCAAGCCCAAATCGTGAGAATTACATACTTTGGGGGGCCAGCCCATCTGGCCAAGTATGTTCATAATAAAGCTTGGGCCCTTTTATGCCCAAATAAGCCCATCTGGCTTGGGTGGCCCATCCACCCTGGCGGGCCCTCACGGGCCCGTGTCCCAAAAGGCCATAAAAACGTGTTCTGGAGCCCAAATTCCCAAAACCAATAACACCCCAATAGGCCCACATGGCCCACGTGATGTCCAATGGGCCGTGGAGGCCCATTTTTGCATCACATTTGGATTACACACTCCTATGCACATTACCTGAGTGCATCCGCATTTTAAAAATAGCCCAGGTTTATTGTTGAAGCAGGAGAAATTAGAGGGGGTTTAGTAGATTTTGGGTCAGGTTCTGCTGGCTATGAAGTTCAGAAATCCTGTTGAGGATTGATATTTTATGCAAATCTCAAGAAAAGCCTGATGATTGGGTTCAGTGAAAGAGATTAGCTTGATATTGTGGGTGATTGGAGTGTTTATTGGCTTGCATTCCGTTAGACCAAGTTTTTAGAGTCCTTTTTCAATGTGATTTGGTTGACACAAGCCAGGGCCATCCTGCATATTCACAAGATGATTGCCTAGGATTATTCTCAAGGGCCCATTGTGAGAGATTTTTAATTATGAATTGATACAATGTCTGAAATTTCCTGAGCTGCCTATTATAAATAAGTCATCCATGTACACAAACACAAATAATTGGTTGGATCTGTTGATTTCAAAGCAGGGATCAGCACTTGAGTTTTTGAAGCCTTGTTCAAGAAGCCATACTTTTAGCATTTTTAAAAAATCTCTGAAGCTTGTTTAAATCCGTAGAGTGCCTTGTTGAGTTTGAGATAGGGGAAGGGAGAGTCATACCCAAGGGGAGTTTTGATGAATATTTATTCATTGAGGGGAGCATGGAGAAAAGTGGACTTAATGTCCATTTGGAAAATGGTGAGATTTTGGTAAAGAGAAAAGATGAGAAGAGTAAAGATAGTGGTAATTGATCCTGTCAGCGCATAGGTCTCTCCATAGTTGAAGAATTCTACTTGTCTAAATCCTTGAAGACAGAGGCAAAATTTGAAGAAAATACAAAAGTTTTCTGGTTTGTCCTTGATGCAGTAAACCCAAACAATGCTAAGGGCCTTCTTACCATTGGAGAGTGATTAAAAACCCTTTCAAACTTTAATGAGATCAATCCAATTGAGTTGCTTGTTCATGAATTTGATCCAGTTGTCTTTGTCTTTGGAGAGAGTGGCTTCATTGTAACTTTTGGGGACTGAAAAATTAAAGAACCTGTATCTTTGAAGTTGCTGGAGAGTTGATTGGTTGTGGATTAGGATAGAAATGTTGGTGGTCAAGGGTCTGGATCCCTTGTGTTTTTCCAATGGATTTTATTTGAATTGAACAGATTCATCATTTTTCTAAGGAAGCACAGTTGAGTTGGGAATTAGATTTTCATTATGGGCAGGAGTGGTGATTTGAGTGTCATTGGTGGATTGGTTTGGATTGAGAGAGAGAGAAGTGGGATTTGCACAGTTGGTTGGAGAGGAGGTGGAATTTAGGGGTCAGGGTGGAGCGCCAGTTGGAGAAGATTTAGAGTTTAGAATATGGGCAATGTGAAATTTGAAACCCTGTGGTTGCAAACAGGCGCAAAATTCCATTTTCAACCCATATGAGTTGCAAATACCCATTTGCCACCCATTTGAGTTGCAAAATGTTGTTTTAAAATTTTTTCATTTTATATATGGGCCCTTTATGTATATATATGGGTGATGTTAAATTCATGACTCCCAGTTGTGTGGGAGTATTTTAGGGATATACACCTCCCAATGGACACTTGGGGGCCCATACACGCGTCCAAGACGCATGTGTGGGCAAAAACAGGTGTGCAGAAGCTTCCAAGGGGTTGTCTCAAACACGTGCGACCCCCAGGGGGGAAAATACATCCCTTAAATTGCGTATTTGAGCTGTGTAGGCCCGTACACAGCAATTTTGAGCCCTGTTTGGGACTACACGGCCCCTTCAGTGTTTATTGTCTTTATTTTTATTTATTTATTTTTACTTATTTTTACTTATTTTTACTTATTTTTACTTATTTTTACTTATTTTTACTTATTTTTACTTATTTTTACTTATTTTTACTTATTTTTACTTATTTTTACTTATTTTTACTTATTTTTACTTATTTTTACTTATTTTTACTTATTTTTACTTATTTTTACTTATTTTAACTTATTTTTACTTATTTTTACTTATTTTTACTTATTTTTACTTATTTTTACTTATTTTTACTTATTTTTACTTATTTTTACTTATTTTTACTTATTTTTACTTATTTTTACTTATTTTTACTTATTTTTACTTATTTTTACTTATTTTTACTTATTTTTACTTATTTTTACTTATTTTTACTTATTTTTACTTATTTTTACTTATTTTTACTTATTTTTACTTATTTTTACTTATTTTTACTTATTTTTACTTATTTTTACTTATTTTTACTTATTTTTACTTATTTTTACTTATTTTTACTTATTTTTACTTATTTTTACTTATTTTTACTTATTTTTACTTATTTTTACTTATTTTTACTTATTTTTACTTATTTTTACTTATTTTTACTTATTTTTACTTATTTTTACTTATTTTTACTTATTTTTACTTATTTTTACTTATTTTTACTTATTTTTACTTATTTTTACTTATTTTTACTTATTTTTACTTATTTTTACTTATTTTTACTTATTTTTACTTATTTTTACTTATTTTTACTTATTTTTACTTATTTTTACTTATTTTTACTTATTTTTACTTATTTTTACTTATTTTTACTTATTTTTACTTATTTTTACTTATTTTTACTTATTTTTACTTATTTTTACTTATTTTTACTTATTTTTACTTATTTTTACTTATTTTTACTTATTTTTACTTATTTTTACTTATTTTTACTTATTTTTACTTATTTTTACTTATTTTTACTTATTTTTACTTATTTTTACTTATTTTTACTTATTTTTACTTATTTTTACTTATTTTTACTTATTTTTACTTATTTTTACTTATTTTTACTTATTTTTACTTATTTTTACTTATTTTTACTTATTTTGACTTATTTTGACTTATTTTGACTTATTTTTACTTATTTTGACTTATTTTTACTTATTTTTACTTATTTTTACTTATTTTTACTTATTTTTACTTATTTTGACTTATTTTGACTTATTTTTACTTATTTTTACTTATTTTTACTTACTTTTACTTATTTTTACTTATTTTTACTCATTTTTACTTATTTTTACTTATTTTTACTTATTTTTACTTATTTTTACTTATTTTTACTTATTTTTATATTATTTTGTATTTTTTTGTTTTTTCTTGAACCAAAAAATCAAATGTTTTTTGATCTTTTGGTTGAGTTCTGTTTTTTTTGTATTTTTTTAAGCTTATTTTGGTTCATTTTATACTCTTTATTTTATTTTATTTTATTTTATTTTATTTTATTTTATTTTATTTTATTTTATTTTATTTTATTTTATTTTATTTTATTTTATTTTATTTTATTTTATTTTATTTTATTTTATTTTATTTTATTTTATTTTATTTTATTTTATTTTATTTTATTTTATTTTATTTTATTTTATTTTATTTTATTTTATTTTATTTTATTTTATTTTATTTTATTTTATTTTATTTTATTTTATTTTATTTTATTTTATTTTATTTTATTTTATTTTATTTTATTTTATTTTATTTTATTTTATTTTATTTTATTTTATTTTATTTTATTTTATTTTATTTTATTTTATTTTATTTTATTTTATTTTATTTTATTTTATTTTATTTTATTTTATTTTATTTTATTTTATTTTATTTTATTTTATTTTATTTTATTTTATTTTATTTTATTTTATTTTATTTTATTTTATTTTATTTTATTTTATTTTATTTTTTTTTATTTTATTTTATTTTATTTTATTTTATTTTATTTTATTTTATTTTATTTTATTTTATTTTATTTTATTTTATTTTATTTTATTTTATTTTATTATTTTATTATTTTATTCTATTCTATTTCATTTTATTTTATTTTATTTATTTTTTTCCCATCAGACTTGTAGCCCTGTGGCACGGCTACAAGAATACATTCAAGACTTTTAGAGCCACACCCAACTCAAATGTGGTCAGGATGGCCGTGTGGCACAGCAACACGACTACATTTTACCTGTGTGGGGCTCTACACAGCTCAAACGTAGTAGTGCAGCCAACACGCCGCGGTCCACTGACATGCCAAGTTCAGCCCAACCACACTCAAATTGAGTGGGGTCTGCATGGCTCAGGTGTAGCCTTTCAGCTGTGAATTTAAAATCACCCTATATATATATATATATATATATATATTTACTTTTTTTATCAATTATTTCTTTGTTTGATTTTAATTAAAAAACAAAAAATTAAAAATAAATAAGAAATAAAAAATAAATGTGTTAATTCAATAAAAAATAAGTTAATTAATTCAATTGAAAATATAAATAGAAGAAATATATATAAATAAATATAATAAAAAAATGAAACAAATAAATATATATATATATAGGGTGATATTAAATACACGGCTCCAACGGTGTGGTAGTCTTGTAGGGCCCTACGCGGCTCAAATGAGCTGTGGGGGCCCCAAGACAACTATAAAGGGCTGTTCAAAGATGCGTGACCCCCGGGGGGTTGTGTAAGAGCCGTGCAACCCTGTACACGGCCCATTTGAGCTATTTTTTGGGGTGCACAACCCCCCAGAACTTGTTCCAGAATTCGGGGCATCCCCCAGACCACACTTGGTTTCTGTCAACCCAAATTTGGGATTAAAGTATACTTTTTGGGACTGTTGTTCCACACCAAGCTATAAAAAAGAGACATTGAAGTGAAAATCAAGTGAAATTAAAGTGAAAACTCAAATCATAAATCATATAAAAATCAGCAAACAATTCTTTCTCAACTCAAAAGTAAACAAACTTTGTTTGATAAATTGAAAGTTGGATTGAATACTGAAGTATACCATTGCATTTTTTTGCATTGGAACAGTGGAAAGCCCTTCTTTTTCTGACATGGCTGAGTGGAAGTTCTACATTGATAGTTGTTAAATAGATCATCTTCTATTTTCAGTTGTCTCTCTTTTCTATACTCTTTTCTTTTTCTGTTTTTCCAGTTCTTTCTTTCTGTTTCTTTTTCAGCTCTATCTTTTCTTATTTTATCTCTTTTCATTCTTTTTCTTTTTTTTATAAGACACTATTCATGCTCTCAAATCACTTATTTCACAGATCACAGGCGCGCGCCTCTCTCTTTCATTCATCTAGAGCGCGCGCCCCTCCCGCTTTTTCATACATGTCACAGATACAATACTCTTAAGAACTTGACTACTTACTCTACCGCTTCTACCTTCTTATTTAAAACCTCTTCTCATATACTTCTTAAAAACGCTTCTTCATCATTTCAAATTCTTCTCATCTATCTTCTCATACTCAACCATGCCCTTCTTTGCCCAATCATCCATCAACTCAACCAGCTACGAACTCACTATAGATTCTGTCTGGTAAGACTGTCCACCAACTAATTCCATTTTCTGCAATCTCCATTCTCAATGACTCATGTTGAGTATCCTTCTTTTCAAAATCTTTTCTGCTATTTCTTCCAAATAATCTTTCCATCATTCCCGACCAAGTCTTCATCAATCATTCTCAAGATCTTCAATTACAGAATCTATATCCTTGATGTTGGTTTCTCTTTCCTTTTCCATTTATTCTTCTTTTCTTCTCCTTCTTTATCTTTTACTTTTCTATTGCTGATTTTAGTTGTCTTTTAGCCCTCTTAAAATTCTTCAATTCAGTTTCTATTTATAAGAAATCAAACACGGTTAAAAGCCGAAGAACAAACCCGACGTACCTAACCGAACTAATGGAGGGATCAAGTAACGACGGTTTCCGTCAAATAATCCTCAAGGCAGCTCTCGAGGCGGTACCTATCCTCTCCGAAGAAAACTACTCAATTTGGAAAGATAAAATGACAATTCTACTCGAACTGAAAGGTGTAAAGGAAGCCCTGGAGAACGATTCAAAAACACTCAGTCTCATTGACGACATGGAAATCAGAGTTATCCTCTTATCTAGAATTGATTCAGTAACTCACAATAATGTTGTTAACTCCTCAAACATATCCTCGTCGAAAGTCCTTTGGCAAACCATCAAAGAAAGATTTGCCTCTTCCCAAACGGCTAATCGCGCTCGCGTCTTCAATAAATTCCTTTATCAGCAATTCAAAACCAATTCAATTAAATCTTTCATCACTGAATCCAAGACCTCTATGAAAAAGATGGTCGAAGTGGGAATTGACTTACCGGACGACATTCTTGCGTACCATCTTCTTTTCAAATTTCCTTCGTCTCTTCATTCTCTCCGACAACAGATTATGCACTCAGAAAAAAGTGTCACTGTAGATCTAGTACTCAATCACCTCACTCAACTGGATAATGAGACTCGAGCCAAGTCGAAGGATGTTCTAATCTCAAGTACTGCTTTAATCACCTCAACCAATCCCAAGAAATCTATTCCTCGCGAACTTTGATGCACTCACGGCTTCCATAACCCCCTATCTCCCAACCATTCTGAAGAAAAGTGCTGGCATAAGCACGAGCATTTGGCTCCTTCTTGGTGGAAGGAAGCGCAAGCAAAATGGAGAGCCCAATCAAATTCCAACTCAAAGAATAAAGAAGTCGCACACTACCACGCTATGCTCACCGCTTGGATCAAAGAGGTTAACCCCAAAAATCGCATCATTCTTGACTCTGGCGCTTCATGCCATATTTTTAACTCTCCCGACTTCTTCATTTCTCTCAACAAAAGCTCTGGTGAGGAATTGATTAATACTGGGAAAGAAGGAGCCCGGTTGTCTATCAAAGGAAAGGGAGTCGTAAAACTAACTTGGAAGAACTCAGAAGTAGTTCTTTCAAATTGTTTCTTCGTCCCGGATCTAGTGGTCAACCTGATTAGCCCTGGTGAACTCATCGCGTCAAAGGAGTGCTCTCTATCAACAAATCATAATCAATTCTCTCTGTTTACCAAAACCTCTCGTCCGGCATTCTCAGGCTTCGTTCAAGGAAATTTATTTGTGATCAACCAGCCGTTGACTGTCGGTCTTAATAGAAAACTCTGCTATTTGGCCAGGAAAGATTCTACAAATGATCGAGTGAAGTATCTACATCAGTCATTTGGACACGTCAGTCCTCTTTGTCTCAAAAATTTATTCCCTGAACTTTGCCCCCAATTACTTTCCAATTTTCAATGTGAAGACTGCGTCTTCTCTAAAATAACAAAAACCTCCTTCAAGAATACATCAACTCGCGCTTCCAAACCCTTCAAACAATTACACATAGATTTAATTGGCCCTATCACTCCACCCGCCCGGCACGACATGAATTATCTTATGACGATTATAGAAAACTACTCTGGGTACATTTCTGCCATTCCACTACAGCACAAGTCCAATGTCTGCCATCAGCTCATTACAATCCTCAACTTTGAGAGACAGAAGAGAGGTTGCTTTCCGGTTAACATCTGTACCAATGATGGCGGAGAATTTGCCTTGACCGAACTCAAAAATTTCTTCATTTTGAACTCCATTCAACACCTTGTATCAGAACCATATCACCATGAACACAATGGAAAAGTCAAAAGAGCAAATCAAACTCTCACTGAGTCGGTCAGAGCTATTATCTGCTGTTCTCGTCTTCCGCTCAATCTCTGGACCGAAATCGCGAAAGCAGCCTGCCTGGCGCTCAATCAGATCCCCAAAACCCCTTCCTCTTGCTCTCCATACCAACTATTCACGGGCAAAACTCTTCCCAACAACTACTTTCACCCAATTGGCTCCAAAGTAGCCTACCTCGACACCAAGATAGCGCAAGGAGAAAAGTTTAAAGACAGAGGTCTTGTTGGCACCCTTGTGGGTTACAACCCTGCTTTCCATTCCTATCAAATCCTAAGATCTGACCTCACAATTGTTTCTTCCAAACATGTCAAATTTGTTAAACCCGATTCACACACCCAGCCTCCATATTCCACTCCTCTTTCAACTTCTGAAGATGTTCCAAAGCTCAATTTCAACAATGATTTTCCAGTCTCTTATCCCAATTCTTCTCAACTTTCCTCCAATAACTACGTTGATGACAGTCACTCTCCTGAAAACAATCTATCCCTAGTTTCTCCTCTGGATTCAGACCATATCTCTGACTCATCATCAAATTCATCCAACAATCTCAAAACTCAACTCGTTCCATGTTACTCTCTTAGAGATTGTTCCAACCTCAATCCTCCTAAGAGGTAGGATACCATCATTATTTTGTCCCTAGAACTTACGAGCAAGCTAAAAAGTGCCCAGAAGCGCCTAAGTGGGAAACATCTATGGACTCTGAACTCAACGGCATTGAACTACTTGGGGTTTGGGATGACTATGATGGACCCGAACCAACCAATCCTCTGAATACTACTTGGGTTTATCGACTGAAGGATAACTGTCACGGAGATCCACTCATTTTCAAGAGCAGACTATGTGTTCAAGGTTTCGATCAAATCTACGGACTCGATTACCAGGATACTTTTTCCCCAACGGGAAAAGCTGCTTCCCTCAGAATGGCCCTTCTCTTCGGTCTGTTTCACTCTCTTCCAATCACCCAGCTAGATGTCAAAAGCGCTTTCTTACACGCTCCTTTAACCGATAAAGTCATCATCAAGAAACCTAAAGGTTCCAAACAAGAATCAAAATATCTCATCCTCAAGAAATCTCTTTAAGGCCTTAAGCAATCTCCGGCGAATTGGTTTTCAACTCTTACCTCCTGGATTCGCGAACAGGGATTTCACGAGTCTATCTCAGATCCTTGTCTCTATATACATTCTCAGTCCAACTCTGTTTTATTCTTCCATGTTGATGATCTCGTTTTGGTCGGATCTGGTAATGATTTTCTTTCTAATTTTCTATCAAAATTTCCCAACTCCAGTCACCACGAACCTAATACAATCTTAGGCATGAAATACGAGCGAGTCAACGACTCAATACTTCTTTCTCAACCCAAACATATAGACCATGGCCTCGAAGAGCTGAAAATGTTGGACTGCAAGCCCTCAACCGTTCCCCTTTCCCCTAGCTTCAATCTTACTCCCGCTTCAGACGAAGAGCACAAAGAATTCAAATCCCTTAACATTAATTATTGATACGCGTTATTCCGTATGAACTATATAGCCTGCCTCACCCGTCCGGATCTAAGTTTTGCTGTATCCAGCTTAGCCAGATTCTGCGAGAAACCCGGGATTTGTCATTGGCAAGAGGTTAAACGTTGTTGGAAGTATCTCAAGGCAACCAAACATGTCAAACTCACTCTTAAAATCTTGAACACCAACACTCAAATCTAGTGTTACAGCGATGCCTCTTGGGGCAACAATCTTGACACCAGACGCTCGCAATCCGGGCATTTATCTTTACTCTTTGGTTTGCTCCTTTCCTGGAGCAGTTACCCTCAACGAAATGTTACTCACTCAACCACTGAGGCTGAGCTCAATCCATTAGTAGACTCATTCCTCGAAGCTATTTGGATGAAGGTGTTAGTTTCCGAACTTTGGACCAAGAAAGTCGAGCCCAGCCATCATTTTGTGGATAACAAAGGCCTGGATGATAAATTAAAAAAATTTGGATGTCACTCAAAAACAAGACACATTGATATCAAAACAAAGGGACTACGGGAAGAACTCAAATTGGGAAATCTAATTATCAAATTAATTCCTTCTGCCGACATGAAAGCCGATGGCCTCACAAAGGCCCTTAATTCAGCCTCAATAACTAAACTCTTACAGTTGATTGATCCCAAATTCTCTCTCCCGGATCCAGTCATACCAGCCACGGGGGGTGTTAAATAGATCATCTTCTATTTTCAGTTGTCTCTATTTTCTATACTCTTTTCTTTTTCTGTTTTTCCAGTTCTTTCTTTCTGTTTCTTTTTCAGTTCTATCTTTGCTTATTTTATCTCTTTTCATTCTTTTTCTTTTTTTATAAGACACTATCCATGCTCTCGAATCACTTATTTCACAGATCACAGGCGCGCGCCTCTCTCTTTCATTCATCTAGAGCGCGCGCCCCTCCCGCTTTTTCATACATGTCACAGATACAATACTCTTAAGAACTTGACTACTTACTCTACCGCTTCTACCTTCTTATTTAAAACCTCTTCTCATATACTTCTTAAAAACGCTTCTTCATCATTTCAAATTTTTCTCATCTATCTTCTCATACTCAACCATGCCCTTCTTTGCCCAATCATCCATCAACTCAACCAGCTACGAACTCACTATAGATTCTGTCTGGTAAGACTGTCCACCAACTAATTCCATTTTCTGCAATCTCCATTCTCAATGACTCATGTTGAGTATCCTTCTTTTCAAAATCTTTTCTGCTATTTCTTCCAAATAATCTTTCCATCATTCCCGACCAAGTCTTCATCAATCATTCTCAAGATCTTCAATTACAGAATCTATATCCTTGATGTTGGTTTCTCTTTCCTTTTCCATTTATTCTTCTTTTCTTCTCCTTCTTTATCTTTTACTTTTCTATTGCTGATTTTAGTTGTCTTTTAGCCCTCTTAAAATTCTTCAATTCAGTTTCTATTTATAAGAAATCAAACAATAGTTCCATCAACAAAGCTTTGGGAAAAGAAAAAAAGGATTTGGGTAATGAAACATTGGAAGCCCAAATTGAATCCTCATCAAGGTTCAAAATTGAGGAACAAAATGTTTCACAAATGGACATGACCACTGCTGGTGATTAACATTTTATGTTACTGGTCTTTGCTGTATTTAATTTGATTGAAACTGATGGAGTTCATGCCATCACTATAACCATGTAACTATGGCATATCCACTTGACCCACCTCCCTTGAGAGCTTTTCCTACTACAGAATAGGCAACAAAATATTGTCAAACATGGGCAATGAGGCATGGTTATGCTTTAACATTTTTCAATGAAGCATGGATATGCTTTAACAGTTTTCAATGAAGCATGGTTACGCTTTAACAGTTTTCAAATCAAAGTGTGATCAATATGTGGATTTAGCCTGTGATAGACATGGTTCCTATTCAGGAAATCTTCTTACCAAACAGTCTAGACAAACTCACACAAGGGAATTTGGGTGAAAGTTTTGAATCCATGAAAGTTAAACAAAGGCAGACCCCTTGTGGCGCCTCTCCTACAAAGAAAACCATCATAACCATCAACCATCTGAACATCCCTCTGTGCATCCTCAACTGAGGAGAATATTGGGGGTGGCCTTAGACAATCTAGTAGAACGCATGAATGATGGGCTCAATATGTTAAATCCTGATATAATTCACTTGAGATTGTTATCAACGGATCCCATTGTTCTCACTTACTTTCAATTCATTGGCTTGTAGTTCTCAAGCACATCATATATATATGGTGCGTGCCATTTTTAATTTCTCTATTTCCTATTTTCCTTTGTCTTGTTATTTATTCCTACACTCTTTTCTTTCTTACTATCTCTAAACGTTGTCATTGTATGCGCGGGGACTTCATCTGCTGCGGGGGCAACATTGGCGCACGACTTGGATAAAAACTAGTTGAAAAATTCCAACTTTGATCTCATCGCACAGACTTATCCCATCAACCTCATCTTTGATCTTGGTCAAACTCCAATCTCCACATCTCAACTCAACGTTCAATATCAATACAAAAAAGACCTCAAGTACAAAGAAATTGATTGACAAAGCAGCCAGTTAAAACAGAGTAAGACAATATCATTGCAACTCATCAATCAGTGGACAAGTCTGAAAATCTTATTTCAGAACTATCAAGGCGCTTGCAACTTCTCCTTGCATCCCAAATTATTGCTGGATGAACTTGTCATCACTTGACAGGCTCATAAATTTGGAATATAGTTCTTACTTCTTACAAACTTCATCTAACTCTTTATCTCTATGCCTGTCAAACCCTGTTGGTATTTCTTTATTTTTCCACTCTCTTAACTTGATTTCACGTCATGATTTCATTTTGTCTTGTCTCATAGTCCAATTTTAATGGATCCATGCAGTCTGGTCTTGGTTGTGAATTCAGATTATTCTCACAATACGTTACAACTGAAGAAAAAATTGAGCAAGATAGATGGGTGGGATTATGTTGATGAACAAAAAATTTTCAATACTAAGTGGAAGGTCAAACTCACAGAACTAAAGGGAAAAGGTTTTATGAAGGTACTATATGAACAGCTTGAAGAAACAAGTTGGATTCCCCATTCAAAGTTCAGTGGAGAGGGTCACTTGGAGGTCCTGTACTTTGCATATCTAGAGGCAGTAAAGCTTTCAAAAAAATTCCATCATATTGCTATGTTTGATTGTACTTATTAAAAAAATAAGTACAAACCCCAACCATTGCATTTTGTAAGAATGACAGCCAATCGGAAAAATTTCACAAAAGCTTTTTTTTTTATAACAAAAGAAACATTTGAGTTTTACATTTAGTCTGTAAATGCATTAAAGGAGTTGGGTTATGATCCTGAGATACTTCCAAAAGTCTTTGTTAGGGACTGTGAAAAAGCTCTGATTTGTGCAATTGAAACTAGTTTCCTAGATTCATCAAGAAAATTTTGCATTTGGAACTTGTCTAAAAACATACAAGCAAACTGTAAAGTGTGCTTTGTTAATGATGTTGGAGGATGGAAAATCTTTGTGAATCTGTTGGAAAATTATGGGGCCTCAAAGACAAAGGAGGAGGTGGAGGTCAATGATGCAGAACTCAGAGTAGGTCATATTTACTGCTTGTTATTCTTCCTAGTCTTGGTTTCTGACCTTTTGACTTGTATAGTGTTTCTTGAAAGACTATGAGGATGTACTCGAGTATATGGAAAGAAATATATTCCCTATCAAAGAGGAGTTTGGAACAGCGTGGACTTGTATAAAACCAGATTTTGGAAACAAAACAACTTCTTGGGTTGAAGGGGCCCATGGGACTCTCAAAAAATTCCTTGCAAACTCTATGGGAAACCTGTTGGATGTTTGGAAAAGCCTTGATGGAACAGTTTCCAATCAAATTAACTCAGTTCATGCATCACTTTATAACTCTTTAATTAAGTTACGGAAAGTTCTTCCCCCTGAAATGTTACCATTGTGATTAAAATTGTCTTTAGAGGCAATCCATCTTGTTAGGGACAAATTTGAGAAGTTCAAACCTGATCATGATGGCAAAGTCTGAGCCAAGTCATATTTCAAGACTATGGGTTTGCCCTGTTCCCACAAAATAGGTGACCTTCTAGCCTTCAGAGGGTTTGTGGTACCTGAAGATGTTCATCCTCAGTGGAGGTTGGACAATAAACCTTGCAGTTCTAGTTCTGTAAGTTGGCTTAATTTGGATTTTTCAAGTTAATATTTGATTAATTCTTTTTGATTAATGAATCCTAATTCACTAATGGTTGATCCTTTTGAATTTTTGCATTGAAATAATGATCAGATGCTAAGCATTAATAAGTTATGTGAAAAAGTCAATGAAATGATCTTTGAATCTCCAGATCATGAGAAAAGGGGCATTTTGAATTATATCATTCAGAAGATTACAAAATATTGATCAAAGCCAAGAATTGAACCTAAATTCCTACAATCATGTAGGGCCAGCCAGATTTGAAAGATACGCGGCTAGAACCATCTTGGTTTGAGCTTTGTGAGAAACAAATCAAAGGGTAATAAAGAATTAGAAGGGCTCCAGAAAATCAAAGACGAAAGATTTTAAGTCTTTTCTTTTGGGATATGTTCATTTTTTTGGCTTAATGAACTTACTTACTAACTAATGATGAATTTTTAGTCAAAGTTGGCAGAATCTGAATCTGAATTCCATAGTTCAGAGGAAGAGACTGAAAGTGAATCAGGATCACATAATTTGGAATCTGAATCCTCTTCACAGGAACATAACATGCAGAAAAGCTTAAAAAGAAGCTCATCTTTGGTGAGTTTTCATTTCATTGATCCAATTAAAGAAATGAATACTAAGTTAGTTTTAATGCTAGGAACCAAATGTGAAATACCTCAATCAAATAACAAGGAGCTTTCATAAGTTCTTGGGTGAGGTTTGGGATCTGATTGGAGACAGGAATTGCGGATTAAGAGTCATTTCTAAATCTCTTGGTAATGAAGAATATGGTTGGTTTAAATTTAGGAAGGAAATGATTGAAACATTAGAGAAACATAAAGCATGCTACATTCAGATTCTTGGTGGTGCAAAGGAGGTAGAAAATTTTAAAAAAAGACTTGGTGTTGAAGAAATCAATGAAAACATTCCCTCCTCAAAATGGCTGGCTGAATTGGACATGGGTCAAATCATAGCAGACACATATTCCAAACCTATATGTTTCATTCCATTCGAGTCATGTGATACTTATAATCCAATGAAAAACGGTGTTACTGATCAATCAGATCCAATATTCATTTCCTTTGTAAACAATAAACACTGGGTTCTATTAGTAATTGAGGTAGAAATAATTCCAATCCCGCCCATTGTAGCAAAAGCACGTTCCTTGATTTCTAAAAAAGCCTCTAGTTGGTTTGATCATCTCAAAGATCAACTTCAAATGTATTCTATATTGTAATAAACTTTGACTTCATTTCATCATAGGGATTCAAATAAATTTTAACTCTAATGAAGAAAACAAGTTCTATTAATATAAAGGGTTATCAAACTTTGAACATCATTATGTTGAGTGTTTTGAGTTAATGTCATTATATTGAGTGTTTTGAATGAGAGTTTAATGGTAGGTCAGTTCAACTAGTGTTGGGAAAATTCCATCACAATCTTAACTTATGTTAAGCTTGGGATGGGATCAGCTTAACACATTTTGAGTTTGTTTTTTTTTTGGTGTTTTTACTTCACGGCCTTTCAAGGTTAAAATTGGGCTGTGTGGCACGCCACAAGGTCCAATTAAGGCTGTGTAAAACCCCCCATGGCTCACAGAGTTGTGCGGACCACCCATCCTGGTCCGCTGCCATGTGGACTTGCACATGAATACATTCAAGCCGTTTAAATTTGTACACAGCTCAAGTGTAGTTGTGTGGCATCCCACACGGCACCATACCGCAGTGAGCCAAAAAAAAAAGAATAACAAATGAAAGGGTATTAACAAAATCATTGAACTAAATAAACCTTCCAAAAAAAACAGAAATCAACCAAAAATCAAAGAATGTTCATTTTTTGTTTGAAAAAAACAAATAAATAAAAAAAAAAACTGTTACTATCCAATGGAATAGCCCTAAATTAAAAAAACCCAAAAAAACACAAGTAAATGGACTAGCCCTAAACTAAAAAAAACAAAAAGCCCTAAAGTAATTTCAACTTATAAAGTAAAAGGGCCCAAAAATTAAAGAAGTCTTTTGACCAGCCCTCAAGCAATAGTGCCATAAAAATACAAGTCTTTTGGCCAGCCCTAAAGTAAAAGTGCCCAAAAAAATACAAGTCTTTTGACAGGCCCTGAAGTAAAAACACCAAAAAAAACAAGTTCAACTTGTGTTAAGCTGATCCCATCCCAAGCTTAACATAAGTTGAGCTTGTGCTGGAATCAGCCCAACACTAGTTGAACTGACTTACTATTAAACTCTCATTCAAAACACTCAATATAATGACGTTAACTCAAAACACTCAACATAATGATGTTCAAAATGTGATAACCCTTTATATTAATAGAACTTGTTGGCTGCATTAGAATTACAATTTATATGAATACCAATTATGAAATTTAGTCAAATTATATTAAAACCTAGAATACATTTGCAGTTGATCTTTGAGATTGTCAAACCATCAGAGGATTTTTTAGAATAAAGGAATGTGCTTTTGCTACAATGGGTGGGATTGGAATCATTTCTCCCTCAAGTACTAATAGGACCCAGTGGTTATTGTTTACAAAGTAAATAAACATTGGATCTGATTGATCAGTAACACCGTTTTTCATTGGAGTATAAGTATCACATGACTCCAATGGAATGAAACATATAGGTTTGGAATAATTTTCTGCTATGATTTGACCCATGTCCAATTGAGCCAGCCATTTTGAGGATGGAATCTTTTCATTGATGTATTCAAAATCAATTCTTTTTTTAATATTTTCAACCTCCTTTGAACCACCAAGCATATTAATGTAGCTTGCTTTATGTTTGTCTAATTTTTCAATCATTTCCTTCCTAACTTTGAACCAACCATGTTCTTCATAAAAAAGAGATTTCGAAATGAATCTAAATCCACAATTCCCATCTCCAATTGTATCCCAAACCTCACCCAAGAACTTACCAAATTTCTTTTGTATTTGATTGAGGTATTTCAAATTTGGTTCCTATCATTAAAAATAACTTAGTATTCATTTCTTTAATTGGATGGATGAAATGAAAACTCACCAAAGATGAGCTGCTGGTTGAGCTTTGCTGAATGTTCTCTTCCTCTGAAGAGAATTCTGATTCAAAGTTAAGTGATTCTGATTCAATTTCAGTCTCTTCCTCTGAACTTTGCAATTCAGATTCAGATTCTGCCAATTTTGACTAAAAATTAATAAATAGTTAGTAACTAAGTTCATTAAACCAAAAAAAGAACATATCTCAAAAGAAAAGACTTACAATCTTTTGTCTTTTTTTTGGAACCCTTCTAGTTCTCTTTTCCCCCTGGAGTTGTTTGTCAAAAAGCTCAAACCGAGATGCTTCTTTCCGGGTATCTGTCAATTATGGCCTGCCCCTACTTGATTGTAAGACTTTAGCTTCAAGTCTTGGCTTGGATTGATATTTTGTAATCTTCTGAATGATATACTTCAAAAGTCCGCTTTGCTCATTATCTGGAGATTCCAAGATCATTGCGTTGACTTTTTCATGTAACTGAGTAATCATGAGCATTTAATCAACAATGGAATGGAAAAATTCAAAAGGATAAACCATTAGTGAATTTTTTAATCAAAAAGCATTAATCACATAGTGATTTGAACAATCCAACTTGAAAAATCCAACTTAAGAAAACTTACAGAAGTAGAACTGCAAGGTTCATAATCCAACCTCCACTGAGGATGAACATCTTCAGGTACAACGGATCCTCTGAATTCTAGAAAGTCACCTATTTGGTGCAAACAGGGAAAACCCATAGTCTTGAAATATGACTTGGTGCAGAATTTGCCATCATGATCATGTTTGAACTTCTCAAATTGTTCCCTAACAAGATTGATTGCCTCTAAAGACAATTTGTAACCCAACGGTAACATTTCAGGGGGAAGAACTGTCCCTAACTTAATTCAAGAGTTTTAAAGTAATGCATGAACTGAACTAATTTGATTGGAAACTGTTCCTTCAAGGCTTTTCAAAACATCCAACATGTTTCACAAAGATTTCAAAATGAATGTTTTGAGAGTTTCATGAGCCCCTTTAACCCAAGAAGTTGTTTTGTTTCCAAAATCTGGGTTTATACAAGTCCACGCTGTTACATATGTCTCTTTGATAGGGAAAATGTTATTTTCCATATACTCAAGGACATCTTCATATTCTTTCAAGAAACACTATTCAATTCAAAATGTCAGAACCCAAAACTAGGATGAATGAGAAGCAGTAAATATGACCTACTCTGAGTTCTGCATCATTGACCTACATCTCCTCCTTGGTCTTTGAGGCCCCATACTTTGACCACAGATTCATGAAGTTTTTCCATCCTTCAAGGTCATTAACAAAGCGCACTTTACAGTTTGCTTGTGTGTTTTTAGACAAGTGACAAGTGCAACATTTTCTTGATGAAACTGGGGAACTAGTTTCAATTGCACAAATCAGAGCTTTTTCACGGTCCGTCACAAGGACTTTTGGAAGTCTCTCAGGATCATAAGCCAACTCCTTTAATGAATTTACAGACCAAATTTAGAACCAAAATGTTTCTTTTGTTATAAAAACAAGAGCTTTTGTGAAATTTTTCTGATTGGATGTCATTCCTACAACATACAATAGTGGGTTTCTTTACTTCTTTGTTTTATAAGTAAAATCCAACATAGAAATATGATGGAATTGTTTTGATAGCTTCACTGCCTCTGGATGTTCTAAGTACAGGACCTCCAAGTGACCCTCTCCACTGATCTTTGACCAGTGAATCCAACTTTTTTCTTCAAGCTGTTCATATAGTACCTCCATAACACTTTTTCCCTTTAGTTCTGCAAGTGTGACCTTCCGCTTAGTCTTATAGATTGTTTGGTCATCAACATAATCCCACCCATCAATCTTGATCAATTTTCTCTTCATTCTTAAAGTATTGAGCCCATCATTCATGCCTTCTACTAGATTGTCTAAGGCTACCTCCAAGATCCTCCTCAGTGGAGGATGCACAGAGGGATGTTCAGATGGTTTATGGTTATTTTGGGTTTCTTTGTAGGATAGGCGCCACAAGGAGTCTTCCTTTGTTTGACTTTCATGGATTAAAAAATTGCACCCAACCTTCGTTGTGTGAGTTTGTCTAGACCGTTTAGTAAGAATAATTCCTGAATAGGAACCATGTCTATCACAGGCTAAATCCACATATCGGTCATGCTTTGAGTTGAAAACTGTTAAAGCGTAACAATGCTTCCTTGCCCATGTTTTACAATAGGTTTGTGGCTCTTCCCTAGTAGGAAAATCACTCAAGGGAGTTGGGTCAAGCCGATCTAGTAAAAATTCATTGTTTAAGTATAGTTTCATAGTTACATGAACCCATCAGTTTCAATCCAATTAAGTATGGGAAAGACCAGTAACATAAAATGTTACTCACCACCAGCGGTCATGTCCATTTTTGAGGCATTCTGTTCCTCAATTTTCACCCTTGAAGAGGATGCAATTGGGGCTTCCAATGTTTCATTACCCAAATCCTTTTTTTCTTTTTCCAAAGCTTTGTTGATGGCACTATCCATGTAGACCTTACAAGCAGCCATGTCAGAAGAAGGAGGGCTTGCCACTGTTCCCATGCAAAAAAATGCAATGGTATACTTCAGTATTAAATCCAACTTTCAATTGATCAAACAAAGTTTTCTCACTTTCAAGTTGAGAAAGAATTTTTTTCATATTTTTATATGATTTATTATTATTCACTTTAATTTCACTTGGGTTTCACTTTAATGTTTCTTTGGGATTGCTAGGTGTGGAACAACAGTCCCACAAAGTATGTGTTAATCCCAAATTTGGGTTGACAGAACCCAAGTGTGGTCCATGGGGTGCCCAAAATTCTGGCACGGCTTTGAGGGGGTTGTGCACCACCAAACACGGCCAATTTTAGCCATGTATGGGAGTTACACGCCCCTACAAAACCCCCTGGGGGTTGCGCCTGTTTGAAACGGCCCTTTATAGTTGTCTAATTTGGGACCCCATGGGTAATTTGAGCCGTGAAGGGCCTTACACAACTACCACAAGGTTGGAGCCGTGAATTTAAAATCACCCTTTTCATTAATTATTTCAAATAAATTAACAGAATTTCAAAAATAAGAATCAAAATCAATGTTATGATTTTCCTCCCATCAGCCAATACATAATGAGAACCCATCAGACATTAGATTACCCGTAGGAATATCTACTAAGAAGAATTATTCACATCATGTGAGCATTTACTAAGGATAATTAAAGAAATGATGATCAGGTGGGTAGATTAGTGTTATTTGCATTTCAAAAAATCAATCAAAAGGTAGAATAATTGCCATAACCTGTGTAATTAGATTTTACCCGTGCTAAAGCATCAAAAACACATGACAGGCTACCACTGGCTACCCTTCTAGCCTTAGCACCCTTCCCTTTGAGCCCCTGTATACCTCAGAAGGACAGAATTGGGACCCAAAAAGCTATTAATATAGATCTCTTTTGAGGTCATTGATACCCAGAGACCCAGTTATATTTACATCCAGAAACCATGCAAAGGTAATCAAATACTTATAATAGATAAGTAAGTGATTTATTTATGTAGTATGATGAATAATATTTGTCCCAAAACTTGTTTTATCAATTTAAACTTCTGAACAACCTTTCAAACCCCAGTAATAGGTTTGTCCCATCAGTGCATGTCCCAACAGGTACCTAAAGGATCCAATAATATACCAGTGAGTTTTATTATCCTTTTTCTGTTTTGGGAGCTTGGTTACAAGTCCCTGCCACTCCATCATGTATTTTATATATATACCATCTTTGGGCAATATCTCCTTTAAGAATATAAATTAAAGGTTCCAAAGTAACCAGGTATACATGTTTACAAAGTGAATTCCCTGAAGAGAGGTGTTAAAGATCCCCAATATCATTGTGGCCCCTCTATTAATTTGATTAATAATCAATTTATAAATGTTGATTAATTACAATCAATCATAACCAAACCAATCAGCCTTGCATTAGCTTTATCAAAATAGTTCAAGGAATTTTGCTGCATTTTTTGAATAATATATTTATGATTTATTCCATCACCTCTGCTAGCTAAATGATTGCAAGGTTCTTGGCATCCAGAAGGCTGACAGTAGTGGTATGGGGTTTTCATGAGGAGATAAATGGATGGTGGTTTGGTGGTGATTGGTGCTTGTGACATAGTTGATGATGGGGTGGAGGGTGGTGAGTTTTTATTTAGGGTTGAGGGGTATTTTCAGGAGGTCATTGTGTTGATTTTAGTTTATTATCCTAATGAAAATTCAAAATAGTATTGGACAGTGGTTTTGAGGTGGTAGGTGAGACATTGAAGGGAGCTTGAGGGAGGCTATAAGGTGTTGGTGCATGTTGGTGAGAAGTAAGTGTTTGGTGCTAACTAATAGCAGGAGGTTTAGTTCAACTGAAAAACTTAAAATTCCACACAAAAAAAGAAAAAAAATCATTTCTGTAGAACTCTTTAGTTAACATAGATCCTAATTAGATTCAAAAAAAAAGTTGGTTTAAAGTTTGACCTACTTAGAAAATGAGGATTCAAAATAATAAATGAGGAACATTCAGAGACTGAATCTGCTCTCTTTTTTTGCAAATTGATGGATTAGATGAGGCAGTACCAGATTTAGGAGCTTCTTCTATGGCTTTTTCATTCCAAACTAGCTATTGGGAAATATGAAATATGAAGTTGATTTTACCTTCATCAATTCAATAAAAATTATGATATTTGGAACAACATACTTTTCACCAGCATAAGCTGAATTTTCCAGTAGCTAGTGATCTGCATCAAAGGATTTCTGTGGTTTGTATTCAATATGCATACGTTTGTCAAAATTTGCATTGTCAGAGAAATCTGGTAAGCCACAATGGAAATAAATAAAGTTATTTTTATTATAAAAATGGTTTGAACTGTAAAAAATCATCTGAAAAAAAATAAGATAACTTTGGTGAGATTTCTTTCAAACAGATTGGTTTTAAAATAATTCATTTCCTTTTTTTACAAGAAAATTTCAGTTTCAACAGAGATTATATCTTTGAATCAAGTGGATTTTTTTCAATCAAAAAGTGCAATCAAACCAGGAAAAAATTCTGTCCTCATAAGCCAAGATATTCCCTTCTGCTATTCATTGGGTGGCCAACAAAGGCCAGAGAATTTTAATCTTATTACATTAATCATAAACCTTTCTCCATAAAATTTGATGGTACCATATCCATATGAGAATGTATTTTTTAATCAATGAATATATGCTCAATTTAAATTTCAATCAAACCTAGAAAGATGAACTGAAATTTGGATAGGTGGATGTTTTTGGGGATTTTGATGATATTTTAGCTCCTGAACCTCAATTTCTGTTTTTATCTCTCTTTCTAAAACCAGAAATTCTAGGCTAGTTTCAGTCTTAGTACAAATGAGGGAAAAAATGGTTTCAGATAAATAATTATGAAAATCTGGAGTAAGTATGAGGAACAGGGATTCATTTCAAGGCAGAGATAATTATACAGCAAAATCTGACCAGAATTTCTGGAAGAATTTTATTGAATTCATGGCCTATCTTGGCCTTTCCTTGGATCTTCCTGTCTGCTTGAATGTTTTTATGGGTCCTTCTGTCTGTCTGGGTCTTTCTATCATTCCTTTTATCCACCATTTTTCTAGTATGGTTCTGGTCCCAAGGTTGTCTTTGTTTAACATTAACTTTCTCAAAATACCTCTGCCCAAATTGGTCTTGTTCTGGGTTGGGTTGTGTCTGAGGTTGACTTGTTCAAAAATTTGGGAGGAGTTTCTTTGTATTCTCCCTCTTCTCTTGATCTTCTGGGTCTGGTGTTTTAGAGGCTCCTTTGGGATTGGGTAAATTTTAGCAAATACCTTTCTAGAAGTCACTAGGGGGGGAATTTAGTACTAAAACTATTGATAAGATAGAGGAATACTAAGGGTGTTTTTGAATTGAATGCTCCTTTGAGTAATATAGTAACTCTCACAATGATAAAAGGAAAGAGAATGGTGGCTGATTTTCAAATAGAGTTTCTACTGTAGTAGTCTCTATCAGACCTAGGATCAAGATTTTTCAAGCTTGATAAGGAAGAAGCGGTGGAACCAATGGGTGACTTGGAGAATAGTGTTGAATATTTTACTGCTCCTCTTTTTCTTTTTTTATTTTCTCTTAAATTCTTTCTTCTATGTTCCATTCTCTGTGTCCTCTTTTCTTTAAGTACCTTGTTCTATCTTTGTTTCTCAGTGTCCGCTCTCTAGCTTCACCTTTCCTCTGTCACCTGGCTGTTTCTGCCTGCCCTCACGCGCGCGCTCCCAGCTCCTAGACCTAACCAAAATCCATTACCTGGAGGTGATCAGGGGAAAACCTCACTCAAGGAAGACAAACAAAACCACAAATGGCAACTCTAAAAATCCAGAAACTCAACACTCTTCAAATCTAAAAGTCTCAACTATCTCTATTGAATTCTCTCTTCAGCTTCACCATCTTTCCTATTTTCTTTCCTCCCTCTATATTTCTTTAACTCTTTTCTTCATTCTCACTCAACTTCCACCTCAAATCACACCCTGGCCGTCTCCAATCTCGAGTATTTCTGCTATGGCTGCTTTCTTTCAAGTTCTCAACCTCTCAATCTGATCCTCAGTCTATTTCTATATTAGCCCGCTCAATCCTCAACCATCAACCATCAACTCTGCTGGCCACTCTTCTTCCAATGATCATGATCTCTTTCTGCTTTCTTTAGAATCAATCCGCTTGATTTTGGTTTTATTTGTGTCTTCTTCTTTTATTTTCTGAGTCTTTTCTTATCTTGTTTCTATTCTTTTACTGATGCTTTGCTCTGTGCAGCCCTTTTTATTATCATTTCTTTTAATTAAACTTCAGAAATTTATCACGGTTAAAAGCCAAAGATCAGCCTGACTATTCATATCGGAATCATGGAGGGATCAAGCAGCAGCATTGGATTTCGACAAATAATCCTCAAGGCAGCTCTTGAGGCAGTACCCATTCTCACCGACAAAAACTACTCAATCTGGAAGGATAAAATGACCATTCTCTTGGAACTGAAAGGCGTCAAGGAAACTCTCAAGGACAATTCCAAATCTCTCAAGACTACCAATGACATGGAAATTGGGGTCATACTACTCTATTGAATTGACTCAATTACTCACAACAATTTTGTTAATCAAACTAACATTACCTCCGCAAAGCTACTCTGGCAAAAAATCAAGGAAAGGTTTGCCTCTTCTCAAACCGCGAATAGAGCAAGAGTTTTTAACAAATTCCTTTGCTATCAATTCAAAACAGAGTTGAGCAATTTGTTCATTACCAAAACTAAAATCTCCTTGAAGAAAATAATCAATTTGGGAATTGATCTTCCAGAAGATATTCTAGCCTATCTTATCCTTTTTAAATTCCCTTCCACTCTTCAATCTCTGCGTCAACAAATCATGCATTCCAATAAAAGTGTCTCAGTTGATCTAGTTCTCAATCATCTCACTCAACTTGAAAACAAAACCAGATTGAAAGCAAAAGATTCCAAATCCCTCAACACTGCCCTAGTTGTCTCACAAAACATCAAAAAGCCCATGCCTTGAGAGCTCTGCAACAAAAGAGGTTACCATAATCCACAATCACCCATCATACAGAGGAAAAATTTTGGCACAAACATGAACACCTAGCTCCAGATTTGTGGAAAGAAGCCCAAGCCAACTGGAGAGCGCAATTCAATTCCAACTCTAAGGGAAAGGAAGTGGCTCACTATCATTCACTTCTCACCACCTGGATTGAAGAAATAAACGTGCATAATCAAATCATCCTTGACTCTGGAGCCTCCTGTCACATGTTCAACTCCGCTGACTTTTTCATAAATCTTACAAAATGCTCTGGAGACAAGTCTATTAGAACTGGAAAGGAAGGAGCTAAGCTCCACATCAAAGGAAAAGGAACAGTCCAACTCATCTGGAAGAACACCACTGTTACACTCTCTAACACTTTCTTTGTTCCTGATCTTTTCTTTAAGCTTATCAGTCCCGGAGAACTCATTGCCTCTAAAAGATGTTTTTTAACCACTGACAGAAATCAGCTCCAAATTTTCTCCAACTCTTTTCCTTTCTTCTCTGGATTTATTCGTGGTAATATTTTCATCCTAAACAATTCCTCTAAGGTAGGATTCAATCATAAACTCTGATACATCTCCTAAAATGATTGGAACTCCAAAAAGCTCAAAAACCTCCATCTATCCTTTGGACATGCCATTCAATATCAACTCAAGAACCTTTTTCCTGATCTCTCTTCCAGTTTCATGTCAGACTTCCAATGCAAAGATAGCCTTTTTTCTAAAATTACCAAAAGTTCATTCAAAACACCTCAACCTCTGCTAAACAATCATTTGAACAACTCCATGTTGACCTTGTCGGACCCATCACTCCTCCTTCCAGAAACAGTATGAACTACATCATGACAATTGTCAACAATTTCTCAGGTTACATCTCTGCAATTCCGCTCCAACAAAAGTCCAATGCCGCTCCGCAACTCAAGATAATCTTAAACTTTGAAAAACAAAAACAAAACTCCTTTCCTGCTAACATCTGCTCTGACGGAGGAGCAGATTTCATTTCCTCAGACTTAAAGGATATCTTTTGCTCAAACTCCCTTCAACATCTCATCACTGAGCCCTATCACCACGAAAACAACGGCAAAATTGAACAAGCTAACAGAACACTAACAGAATCTATCCGGGCCATCCTCCAAAGCTCCAAGTTGCCTCTCAATCTCCGGGCCCAAGTCTCCAAATCTGCTTGTCTGGTTTTCAATCAAATTCCTAAGACTCCAAACTTGGCCTCTCCCTATCAAATGTTTCTCAATAAAACTCTTCCTCTTGACTACTTTCATCCGATTGGCTCCAAAGCTGTCTATCTTAACACCAAGGTAGCTCAAGGCAAAAAATTCAAAGAACGCGACCTTGCTGGCATCCTTGTGGGCTACAATCCTCATTTTCTTTCCTACCGTATTCTTTGTCCTGAAAATTCCATTATTTCTTCCAAAAATGTAAAAATACTCAAAAATTCTTCTTCTCCCCAGATACTCTCATCCTCTCCTAATTCCAAATCTGATACTCTCCCTCACCTCAACTTTGACATTGACCTTTGTCTTTCTTTCTCTTTTCCTGAAACTTCCTCTTCTCCCCTTTTTCCCAATAATCCTGCTGAACCCAACAGGAACAATCTCTTTCCCCCTCTCTCTTCCAAATCTTGGGATGATCTTCACTCAGACTCCTCATCCAAGTCCTCCAACAACCTTGCTTTCCAACTAAACCCAAACTACTCTTTGCAAGATTGATCATCCATCAACCCTCCTCAAAGGTACGGCTATCACCATTACTTTTTACCTAAGACTTACAAACAAGCCAAGAAATGCTCCGACTCACTCAATTGGGATGCTTCCATGGACGTTGAACTCAACGGCATCAAAGAACTCAAGGTGTGGGATGACTACAAAGGACCTGAACCTGCCAATCCACTGAATACGACCTGGGTCTATTGTCTTAAGGATAATTGCCACGGTGACCCTCTTATCTACAAGAGCCGTCTCTGTGTTCAGGGATTTGATCAAATCTATGAAATATACTACCTAAACAACTTTTCTCCCACCGGAAAGGCTGCTTCCCTTCTCATTTCTATTCTCTTTGGACTCTATCACTCTCTCCCCATCACCCAACTTGATTTCAAAAGCGCTTTTCTTCATGCTCCATTTTCTGACACAGTCATCATAAAACAACCCAAAGGATCAAAACAAACTTTGAAATACATCATTCTCAATAAATCTCTACATGGACTGAAACAGGCCCCAGCCAACTGGTTCAGCACTCTTACCTCTTGGATCTACAAACAAGGTTTCCATGAATCCATGTCAGATCCATGTCTCTACATTCATGCCTTGACCAACTCTGTTCTTTTCTTTCACATTGATGATCTCATCCTTGTTGGTTCTGGAAACAATTTCTTAACTAATTTTCTCAAAAAATTTCCAAACTCTAGTCATCACAAACCCAAAACCATATTGGGAATGAAATTTGAAAGACTCAAAAACTCTATCTTATTTTCACAACCTAAACACATCAAACGCGGACTTGAAGAATTCATTATGATGGACTGAAAACCTTCCTCCATCCCTCTTACTGTCAACACCAATCTTTCCCCAGCTTCCAATGAAGAACACCAAGATTTTCTCTCCCTTAAAATCAACTACCAATCAGCTCTTTTCCTGATGAACTATATAGATTGTCTGACTCGTCCGGACCCAAGCTTTGCAGTCTCAAGTCTTGCCAGATTTTGCAAAAAAACCCAGCATTCAACACTGGAGAGAAGTTAAGCATTGCTGGAAGTACTTGAACGCTACTAAGCATCTCAAACTTTCAGTTTCTGTTTGCAATTCCAAAACTCAAATCCAATGCTACAGCAATGCTACTTGGGGGGATGATCTAGAAACCAGAATATCGCAATTGGGTCATTTATTCCTACTTTTTGGTTCTCTCATTTCCTGGAGAAGCTACCCTCAGAGAAATGTTACTCACTCAACCACCAAAGCTGAACTCAATCTCCTTGTTGACTCATTTATGGAAGCCATCTGGATGAAGGACCTGGTATCTGAACTCTGGAAGAAAGAAATAGAACCCAGAAAACACTACGAGGATAATAAAGGTCTCATTGATAAACTAAAAACTTTTGGATGCAATTCTAAAACTCAACATATCAACATCAAAACAAAGGCCATTTAAGAAGAATTCAAACAAGGAATTCTGGTCATTGATCTCATTCAATCTGAAAAAATGAATGCAGACGGACTCACGAAAGCCTTGCCACCAAATCTCTTAGCTAATCTAACCTCTCTTATCAATCCAAACTTCTCTATCATCTCCAGCCCTACCAGACACGGGGGGTGTTGAATATTTTACTGCTCCTCTTTTTCTTTGTTTATTTTCTCTTAACTTCATTCTTCTATGTTCT
This sequence comes from Puccinia polysora, assembly GCA_025617555.3. NCBI lineage: Eukaryota > Fungi > Basidiomycota > Pucciniomycetes > Pucciniales > Pucciniaceae > Puccinia > Puccinia polysora. Next base: position 32,185,222 of record CM062615.1, read on the forward strand.
ATTATCTGTTTCCTCTTTTCCTTAAGTACCTTGTTCTATCTTTTTTTCTCAGTGTCCGCTCTCTAGCTTCACCTTTCCTCTGTCACCTGGCTGTTGCTGCCTGCCCTCAGGCGTGCGCTCCCAGCTCCTAGACTTAACCAAAATCCATTACCTGGAGTTGATCAGGGGAACACCTCACTCAAGGAAGATGAACAAAACCAAAAATTGCAACTCTACAAATCCAGAAAATTGACACGCTTCAAATCTCAAAGTCTCAACTATCTCTATTGACTTCTCTCTTCAGCTTCACCCTCTTTCCTATTTTCTTTCCTCCCTCTATATTTCTTTAACTCTTTTCTTCATTCGCACTTAACCTCCACCTCAAATCACACCCTGGCCGTCTCCAATCTCGAGTATTTCTGCTATGGCTGCTTTCTTTCAAGTTCTCAACCTCTCAATCTGATCCTCAGTCTATTTCTATATTAGCCCGCTCAATCCTCAACCATCAACCATCAACTCTGCTGGCCACTCTTCTTCCAATGATCATGATCTTTTTCCGCTCTCTTTAGAATCAATCTGCTTGATGTTGGTTTTATGCGTGTCTTCTTCTTTCTTTTTCTGATTCTTTTCTTATCTTTGTTCTATTTTTTTACTGATGCTTTGCTTTGTGCAGCCCTTTTTATTATAATTTCTTTTAATTAAACTTCATAAATTTATCAAATAGAATCTGATTAAGGGAAGAAAACTTTATCTAGTCTTATCCTTTATGTATTTTATTTTGTTTCATGGGTTACTGATTGATAATCCTTTGATTTTAAAGGTAATGATTGAATAAGGTTGTAATGGTTGAGCCTATATTTGATAACTGATGGTGGTGAAGGTGGATGAAGATAGTATGGATATATGGTTGATGATCATATTATGTATGGATGATAATAACAGAATGGTTGGATGATGGTGATAGTATGGATAATGATGGTGGATGATGATGATTAATGATTTTCAAGGTAGGTGATGATATGATTGATGATGGTGGGTGTTGATAATGATTGACAATGATGGATGAGGTTGGTTGTGGTGATCAAGGTAGGTGATGATTATGATTGAAAATGATGGATGATGAGGGTTGATTATGATTGATGATTATGGTTGGAGTATTGGTTTTTGTTGGTGGTGATATATGATAAGTGTTGGTTACTGTTGGTTATATGATAAGTTTGGCTACTGTTGGCTGTATGATAAGTTTATTTAACGTTGGTGATGTTTAAAATTATTTTATGGAGGTTCAATATCTTCATAAAGGTTTTATTATATTTTTTATTCTCTTAGCACCTCTTATAAGGGTTCAGTAACATTTACAAGGCTTTAGTACCTTTTATAAGGGCTTAGTACCTTTTATAAGGGCTTAGTACCTTTCATAAGGGTTTAGTACCTTTTATATGGGCTAGTACCTTTTATAAGGGGTGGAATTTTTATAAGGGGTGACCTCCTCAGGCTGAGGACCAGGGGGATGAGGGAAAAATGGCTGGAGATAGGCCCTCTATCTATAGACATCAGGGGGTGTGCCACCTTTCACCAAATATTTGATGGGTGGTGAAATGTGCCACTGGCTGACTTCTGCTTTAGGCTTATGGAGTGGTTGAATTGTGGGTGATGCATTGAAACTTCTGTTCTGGAACATTCCATAGGTTTTCAGGCCTTGCTGCCTTGTGGTTCAAGCTGTGCTGGATGATTCCATAATCACTTCTGGTATGCATATAGTTTGGCCAAGTTGTGTTTTTGTTGATCTAAGAATTCACTTGAATGTTCTGGGAGTTTCCCTGGTATTTCTGTGTGTCTTTCACTGATCTGTGACACCTGATTTTGGATATGGGTAGGCCAGGGTTGATTTGGACTGTATCTTCTAATCCTTGAAAGATAGAGGGGAACTTTGGATGGGTTACTATATGTTTTTTTTGGTGTAGAATCCATTTCTAATGTTATTGGAAGGGTTGAAGCTTTCCTTATAATGGAAAAAGTGATTCTGATGGCTATAGTTTAGGCTTTGGAGCACCACCACCAGGGAAAATCAAGAATCTCTGTGTAACCAGAGACTTCACTTCATCATGATGGTTTCCCCAATTTCTCCACAGTTTATAATCAATCCAAGAGAAAATAACCATGAAATTTGTTTTTTTCCTGGTAGACTTGACAAAGATGGAAACACAGTTGATCCATGATTTCCTCTGAGTCTCCTCTCAACTTCTCCAAAAGTGACGAATGAATTCTCATTTGATTCTTCAAATTTTCCACTGTGTTTATAATTGGTTTCTGCAGGACTTATGAAAGTTGTCTTTTGATTTTCCATTATTTTTCCCCCAAGAATCCCCTTGATTTCTCCCTGGTTTCTCTGTGATTTTCCTCAGATTAATAATTCATCCCTTTCAGACCTGTGTGAGTTTCAAATAATTTAACCCAATTTCATCCCTTCCAAGTAAATATTTCTTCAATTACTCACCTTTTTCTTCCTATTTGATTCATAAATTTTAAAAAGAATTACCTACCATTTGATATGACCCAGAAACCAGGAAAGTCACGGTTGCAATTGATAATTTGATATTGGAGATTAAATAGGTGAGATAAAATTTTTGCTTGTATAAGGATAATGTGAAAAAGCTGAAATTATCTCCCATAAACTTTTTCAAAACATTTTTTAGCTTCTGCATACTTCTTTTAGAAAATTCATTAATTAACAGCTTCTTGATTTCCAAATAGATCACCATGCATTTATTTCAAAACAAAATTTTTAAAAAAATTTAAAAAGCATAATTTCACATTTGCATCACAAGAAAGCATATAAAATCCTTATTTCACATTTTTTGTTGTTGATTTGATCATATTTGGATGTTAAAAGCCTAATTAAACTAGGTTATACTCCCCCAAGGTTTTTAAATTTTGGATTTTAGTTTTTTCAAAAAAAAGGACAACATTGGGAATTTTAATGAGAAGATAGAGAGAGAGTGAGTGAGTGAGTGATAGTGAGAGAGGTTGTGTATGAAGAATCTTGAACCAAGATTTGATCACTGAGAACTTTTGAACCACAAATATTGATATTAATATTAATATTTTTTTTAGAATGGTGTTCATCATAAAGGGAAACATTTCTTTAAATTATTGATTTATTATTATATTTTATTGATTTATTTATTTTTTTGGTATATCCCTTTAATCATGACTTTTTTGGGTCATAAAATATCAAAACCTAAAATTACAGCCACCCTACCCAACCTACATACCCCAGCCAGCAACCACGCAACCCAACCTTTCTTTTTTTTGATTGATATTTAAAGAATCCTGTTCAATCAAGGAAATTATGATCAATCTCAATCACCCCACTTCAACAATTTTAAAAATAAAACTTTTGTTTCACAAAAAAAAAATTACAATCAAATATTAATCTCCAAGTTTTATTTTTGAGAATTGATCTTAAAAATTGTGATGGATTGCATACAATCATTGACAAGAACACACAGGAATCAAGATCACCTCAAGTTGGCCTGATACAGTGAATGGGGGGGGGGGTTCTAAAGTTTTGTCAGTTGCTCAAGGTCAGGGATTGATTGAGCTTGATCAACTATGAAGAAACCTCCCAAGTTATATTAACAATTGGATGAATTATTTGATTATTTTTCTTGATTGATGGGATTTTTAGTAGAAGTAGTAGTAGTAGTAGTAGTAGTAGTAGTAGTAGTAGTAGTAGTAGTAGTAGTAGTAGTAGTAGTAGTAGTAGTAGTAGTTGTAGTAGTAGTAGTAGTAGTGGTGGTGGTTGTGGATTTTTATGAAATAAAAGATGATCTAAACCAGGAACCTTTTTTTGAATGAACTTAAGTGTCATTCCTATTTCTTCTGAGAAGATCTCACAAGTTAAAGGATCAGGTTTCATAATCATTTGATTGGTTGTCACAATTTTTGAAGAGGGAGTATGATTGGATAGGAATGATTTAGTTGATAGATAAAAGCTTCTTCATTTGTTTAATAAACCTTTTTAAAGAGTGATTTATCTTCATTTTTTTTCCATATGACTAATTTGGTTTGAGTTGAGATAATCAGATCATCTATAAGTTTTGAATTGGGTGTTGTGATCATGAGGTTATTCTGATGTGGGGCCATTGGTTTAGGTTGTATTTTTGTACTCTGATGATGATTTTCAATTGATAAAAGACATTCAGGATCTGATAGATGGGCTTGAGGATCTGATTGAGAGAATTCAAAGTCAATCCTATTAGTAGGTAGTGGAGGTTAGACTATAGCAACTTTGTTAGGTTTGACCAAAAAGGCATCTGATTTATAATCCCCAGATTTCCCACCAATAATCTTGATCCCAGGCCTCCGCTCTGGATGGCAGGTTACATTTATGGCTGTTGATGCTGGGTTTCAGGAATCTGGAAATCAACCTTTGGAAGTGTTATGCCCCCCTAGAGCAAAATAAGCAAGGAAATTTATGGCACTCCAAATTTGAAGATTTATTTTAGTTGGCATCTTGTGGTTTTTCACTCTCTACAGGGGCATAACACTTCCTGTGATGCCTGGTTTAAAGAAACTGGGAATCACCTTGAAGCAGTTTTATGCCCTTCTAGAGCACGTCAAAACTAGACTATCTACGAGCCACATTATGTTGTTTCTTTTTCCTTCTTCACCCCAAGCTTTCACTCTATGTGGCTAGTTAAATTTATTTTGATTCCTGGTTTCCAGAAACCAGACATCAACCTTGGGCAGTGTTATTCCCCCATAGAGCCCATAAGTAAGTAAATTTCTGGCACTCCAAATTTGACAAGATTTATTTTAGTTGGCATCTTGTTGTGTTTCACTATCTACGGGGGCATAAAACTGCCTGTGATTCATGGTTTCTAGAAACTGGGAATCACCTTGAAGAAGTGTTTTTCCCTTATAGAGAACCTCAAAATGAGACTATCTACAAGCCACATTATTCTGTTTCTTTTTCCTTCTTCACCCCATGCTTTCAATCTATGTGGCTAGTTAAATTCATGTTGATTCCCAGTTTCCCAAAACTGGAAATCAACCTTGGGCACCCTAGCGGGATCCTGATGATGAGAAGGGAGATCAAGATCATCTAGCTTGGATGGTTGATCAACCTTTGTACAAGCATCATTGGTAATTGTCTCCTCTGGCTTGACATTGGATGCCCAATGTCAACTGGCCAATGGATCAGCATTGAGGATATATTGACTCTTCTTTGTCCCACCCTTGGTTGAATGATGATTATGATCCTTATTGGGTTTGTTAAAATAAGTTGAGCTCTTAGGGTTCACCACTGGGATGATCCCACTGGCGACTTGAGCCGCTTGTTAGCTCTCACCCTCCTCCTCAGGACTTCTTTACAATTCTTGATCACTCAGAACATGGATATCTCTGTTGGAGCCAACATTTTGGGAGATCTCAATTAATGTGTGATTCAAAGGCTGGTTAAACCTTGTTCAGAATGGCTGTAATGAGGATAGGCACCTTATTTCTCTCTGCGGGTCTTAGGTATTGATTAGTGGGACCTGTTTATTCCTTCTTTATGGTCATGTCTGGAGCAACAGGGATGGGGGGAATAATGAGTTTGTATTTATTAACTATCAAATATATACTATGACTCTAAAAAATAGGCTCTTAAAAATAATGGATTGCGTGTAGAATGGTATTTGTAATTGTTGATGATGATGGAAAAAGGAAGAAAGAGGTCCACCGCAGTGGGCTGCCGTTTTATACTCTTTTTGAACAAGCTCAAGGAATATACCCCCAAGCATCCATCTTGTGGCATCTTCTCCGCCTCATCCTCCACTGGGGGGTGGCCTCATGTCCTAGAACTGAATAGTCCGCATGTTTTGCTTGAGGTTCCATCAATGGACCCACATGGGACGCTCATACAAGAGCTTAACCGGAATGAGATTCCTGACGTGCTCACTCTACTTGGTCATCTGGCTCAATTATTCTGTATTCATTGATTCAAAGCTTTGGTTGATTCCTCCTGGCCTGTTGGTGAGTCCAAGGGATATTTATAGGTCAGCTTTCCTTTGCTTCCTCATTGGGCCTGTAAAGAAGTTGCTTACTGCTGCATCTCAACCCAATGGTATTGGTTCTTTACAAAACTGGTGCTGGCCCTTGGTTTCTCTGGCTGAGGATGGTGCTGCAGAGCATCATGATTATAAAAATATCTTCTGCAAACAAGATTTTTTACTTGCAAAAACTACAGATCCATTCATCTGGTTTGGAAAAAAACCTTGCAATTGGGGATGGGCCCAACTTAAAGTGTGGCTTTAATGCCGTCGCTCCTGCGATTGTTGTCATCATCCTCATCATTTTAATTGTACCAGTTCTACTGTGGCCATTCAAGCTCTTGGTAAGATAATAAAAGCCACCGTTCAGTTTCAGATTGGAATCTTTGGCAAGATGAGGGTGATAGTGATGACAAGGAAAATCATTGGGACCAATGAAACATAGATTGGGATCTATGAACCAATATTCACCCAAGGATTTCTGTTGATATTTATCAAACTTTCGGGCAATCAGGTTGAGTTTAGACCAATCACTCGCAAAATTCAATAGAAATTCTTCCAATTTGAAGCATTTATTGGATTGGTAACCTGTTGGGATTCTCAATGGAATTTTACTATCTCAATGGTGGAAGTTATTGGCATTGGCATGTACCGAGTGTTTCTTCTTTCTCTTCTTGCCGTTATTTTTCTTGTTGTTCCCATGGGCTCAATTCAATGAAACTTGAAGGAACAGACCAAGGATAGGAGTGGAAAAAAAGAAACAAGAAAGAAATGGAAATGAATAAATGAGATCTACAACAAGGGTTAAATAATTTGTAAGGAATAGAGAGTTGAAAAAGATAACAGGATAGAACCCAACATCTGATCAAGAGATTAGTTGATCTTGATGGGACTGAGGGTGAAGTCAAGTGGGATTGTGGGTCAATGATTGAGTTGAGCCTATTGGATTGAGAGCAGTAGCATTAGGCAGATGATTGAGATGAGGATGACGCAAGATGAGTGGTTGAGTGAGAGAGTAAGGAGACGGAAGTTATGGATGGAGAGAGAGATTGAGAAGGAGAATCAAAATGAGATAAAGAAGGAGATTTGGATTGCAATGGAGAACAAGAATGGGGAAGGAGATCAAACAGGAGTAAATTGAATGTTGTGATAGTGTGGTCAACAGAAGCAGTCCCGTGGGGCTAGGTACTTAAGATTGGAAAATCTTCACTCAGGAATGGACTAGGGTGTTTGAGTAGAGGCTGAGAATGGATAAATGACAACACACCACCAAGGGCATATGTGAGGTGACATGATGACTGAAGTGAGATGAGCAACAGAGGAGTGAAGGGCAGCTTTTGTTGGGGAATCTACCAGCATTTGATGTGAGGGAATAAGGTGAGTGATGAGGGAATGATTATCTTGTTGTTTGTGCAGCCATTTGATTTTTGTGTCTAAATGTTTAAGGGCACTGTGGTATGATTCTTGATTAACTAGGTAATTTAGTGCTTTTTTGTCAATGAAGGCAAAGTGGGTGAGTTTTTTATTGGGATTCTTTTCAGGAAGGAGTTGAGACAGAAAAATTTTTTCTTGTGTTGCAAGGACAAGAGAATTGAGTTTTCCCTTGGTGGAGGAGAGAGAGATTGTTGACTGAAGTTTGCTGTTCCAGGAAACAGGACAGCTGTAAAGGAGAATCAGATATCCTGTGTTACTTCTTCTGGATTTGGGGTCATTTCAGCCTTCGGAGTTGCTGTAAACTTCCATGTTTTATTTGAAAGATGAATTTTGAAGCCGTAAGGCCAATTATTTAGACATATTTAGATAGCGCCAGGCGTGTTTTGACTCAATCCAATGGGGAATCCCAGGTTTATTTTTGAAAAGAGAGAGGTTTTAAATGGCTTAAGAGAGATTGGGTCAAGTTTGGCTGGCTATAAAGTTGAGGAAACCGGTAGAGGATCAATAGTTGATATCCAGTTCAAGGAAGGACTTGTGCTTGTCTTCTGTGGGGGGAGTGAGCTTTATATTGGGCATGAATGGGTTACTGATTGGTTTACTATTGGTGAGGTCAATTTTGAGGAGCCTGTTTTTGATTTGAATAGATTGAAACAGACCAAGGCCATCTTTGGTGTTCACAAGCTGATTTCCAAGGATTTTACTTAGGGGTCCATGCTGCAAAATTTTGAATTTAGTTTTTAATTGTTTTCTGAACTCAATCAAATTTCCACTATCAGTAAGTTTTCAACATACACAAAGACATAGATTTTTTTGGTTGAGCTGATGTAAAGGCATGGATGGGCACTTGACTTGGTGAAGTTTTCCTCAAAAATCCAGTTCTTAAGGGTTTTGTACCCGAGTTTTGTCGCTTGCTCCAGGCCATAAAGGGCCTTGTTGAGTTTGAGAAAAGGGTAGGTGGATTAATAGCCAAGGGGTTTCTTGATGTAGACAACCTCTTCAGTTTGGGAGTGCAAGAAGGCAGATTTGATGTCCATTTTCAAGAGTGTGAGCTTTTGGAAGAGAGCATAGACAAGAAGTACGCGGAGAGTGGTGATCAAGCCGGTTGGAGAATAGGTTTGGCCATAGTCAAAGAATTTGATTTTTTTGAAGCCCTGAACACATAATCTTGACTTGAAGGAGATTTGAGTGTTTTCAGGTCCTTCCTTGATTTGATAAACCCATGCAGTGCTCAAGGTGGTTTTGCCATTTGGAGGTGATTTGCATCCTTCCCAGACCTTCATGAGGTCAATATCATTAAGTTCAGACTTCATTGAACTAATCCATTTCTCTTTTTTGTCACAATTGGTGGCTTCAAAGTAGCTCTTAGGCATGGTTCAAGCAATGAATCCATATTGCTGTGGTTTCTACAGAGTGGATCAATTTCAGAGGGTTGGAGGTGAGGTGGTTTGTTGCTTGGCAACTTCAGAGTTGTCATTAGAATTGGAGATTATGGATTCACAACCATTTTTGGACTGTGTTGCGGTGGAAGGATCCAAGAGGGAGGTTTAATCATGAGAGGAGCATTGAGAGGATGTTGGATTTTCATTGGAAGAAGATTTTTGAGTGGAGGATGAGTCATTGTCAGGGGTTGGCATGTCAATGGTGGAGGAAAGAAAGGTGTTGGTGTTGAGGGTTTCAATGAGAAGAGAGTCATCAGTTAGAAGCGGATCAAAGCAGGTTTTGAGAGGTAGAGAGTCATCTAAGGAGTTAAAAGAGGAAGGGGCATTTTCAAACATTTTGAAATGTTTTAAAAAAACAATATGCCTGAGTTTGGCACAGCAGATCCTATAAGATTGCAGATTGAGATCAAATCCGACCAGGGTGCTTTCTAGGCCCTTTTTGTTGAGTTTTCTAGAGGAGTTAATTTGGTTAAGAACAATAGTCTTGGAGCCAAGGATGCAAATGACATGAATTTTGGGGGATTTATTGGTCCAGAGTTTGTAGGCCAAGACTTTAGATTTGAGTGAGGGAAGCAGATTTATAATTGTGCAAGAACCTACCAGGATTTTGTCTGAAAGGAAGTTTACAATTTTCATGTCAATCATTGAGGTTCTTGCAGCCTTGATCAGGGTGTGTTTGCTTTTTTTGGCAACTGGATTATGTTGGGGGGTATATGCTTCTGATATAGTGTGCTTGTTCCCATTTTTGACAAAAAAAATTGGTGGGATAGTGGTTGACCAATTATCTGCCATTATCTGAGTGAAAGAATTTCAAAAATTTTTCCCTTCTGATTTGGGTGAATTTAGATGAACTTAATAACTTTGTCAGTTACATCAGATTTGAGTCAGATTGGTATACACCTTCTGAATCTGGACATGTGTTTGAATTTCAACCACAAACTCAAACTAACTTTCAAGGGACACAGTTGCGGGGTACCTAAGACAACCGCAAAGGATAGACAACTACAGCAGTAAAACCTGAACTCAGCTTAAAGACAAAAAACACCAAACTCAATGAACTGTTCCCACTCAAATCACTTGTCAAAACTATCTAATTTCACCTTTTCCTATCTCTTCTCTCCTTTCTTCTTGCTCAAACTCTTCTTTCTCAAACTCATCCCCAAATTCTCACCCTGGTACCTCAATCATGAAATTTACCCAGCCTTCCATCAGCCATCACCTCAACCAATATTAACTCAACCACTTCAGACTCAACTCCTCTTCCATGCCAGCCTGGTAAGACCCAAAATTTGGTTCTCCTATATTTTCTTTTCATCAATCTTTTCTTGCTCAACTCAGCTATCTCATTGTCTTTTGATCTTGTCTGCTGTTAGCTTTGTGAATTTCCTTGGTTTCTGGATTCTTCATTTTTAAAATAAGTATGCACTTAACCTTGTCCTACATATGAGTTTAGTCCAAATGGGATGCACATGTGGGCCTCTGCGGCCCATTGGAAACACACACGGACCATAAGTGCCTTTTTGGATGTCACGTATTTGGTGAAACTGGCCTCAAAATGTGTGAAATAGGCCTATTGGCACAAGGGCCCTAACGTGCCTGGTGAGGTATATTGGAAAATATAGCCAGATGGGCTTGTAAGGGCATAATTGGGCCCAAGGTTTATTTTGGACATACTTGGCCGGACGGGCTGGCCCGCCAAAGTATGTTAAAATCACTTTTTGGGCTTGGAGCGGCCCATTGGGGCGGCTGTCCTTGTCGCAGCCCATCTGGGGCTGCTGCCCATGTTGCAGACCATCTGGGGCTGCTTCCCATGTTGCGGCCTGCTTGGGGCCGTTGTTTTTGTCTATGTCCCGTTTATGGGGCCCGACAGGCCACGCGGGGCCGTTGTAGGGGGCAGGGGAACTCAAAATCAAGTCCCCCCACCCCGGTTGGGGCTGTTGAGCCAGTTTTGGCTGCTGCGGGGCTGGGGACAATGGCCCCGGCTCCTCCCCCTCCCCTTGCTTGCCATTGCGAGGAGGAGGGGGAGGGCTGGCTGGATTGAACCAGCAAGCAACCGGTTGCAAGGGGCAACTGGTCATGGTGGGGGGGACCTCATCACCCCCCACCAAGTGTGGTGGCTAGGCCGGTTGCATCAAGGAAACCGGCGGTGGGGGGCAATTGACCACCCCCCACCATCAAAGGGGAGCTCTCCCCCCCCCCTTTACCAAGGGGGAGGAGTGATGGGCTGGAGGGGATCTGACCACCCCCAAACCCACCTACCATGAAAACACCCTGGGGGAATCAACCTCCAGGGCCCCTGGTAGGGGGATTTGACCACCCCCTCCAGGGATTTGAGAGAAAGAGGGGGGGCATGTCTGCCGGTTCCTTCCCCCCCATGTTTGTCTGAGACCAGACCCAGGTGTGTGCTGGGTCCCTCCTGGCAATTTTTATGGCCAGGGGCTGGTTGCATGAGGCAACCAGCCAGCATGTGGGGTGACAGGCAGGTTGTATTAGACAACCGGCCAGGGATTTGAACAGCTAAGGGGCTGGTTCAGCCTCATTAAGGTGGAAACACCAGAAATGACCAGAATAGGCTGGTTTTAAGGGTACAGGGACTGAAGCCATGCGGGCTGATGTAGCCCAAACCAAGTAACAAGGCCTGTAGAGCCTGTAGAGCTCCTTTGGAGCGGAAAATTTGCCTTTTGGCTTGTTGTATCATGGGCTCACAAGAGGCTAATCTTTTGTACTTAAGGAGCTCTTCTCCCTGCTATTTTCCATCATCCATTCATCATCCAATCAAATTCATCACAAATTTCATCCAAGTTATTGCCCCATTGTGAGAGCCCATTAGAAATTATTGACACAAGGTGTCCGGAATTTCTTTTGCTTTAAATACTGCTCATTTGCCTAAGCTAATTGCTGGCCATAATTATAACATTCATCAATACAAGTATTTCACGGTTCAAAGCCAAAGCTCTTCATCAAATCAAATCCAAAAACCAAAACCAAGAAAATCCTTCATTGCCCAGCTAACAAAAATGGATCACTTCAAACAAGCCACTCTAAAAAAAGTCCTAGAAACCATTACCATGCCGGGAAAGGAGAACTACAGCATCTGGAAGGATAAAAAGGACGCCATCATTGATGTGAGGGGTTGCCCCACATCACAAATGATGAAGACTCAATAGCACTCAAGCCAGGGATCAATGAAAAACTAAAACTCTTAATCATCTCCAAACTTGATTCCACTACCATGAGAGTGTTGTGACCCCCAAAAATAAGAAATCCGCAAAACTCCTATGGAAGGCTATCATTGAAAAGTATGCGTGCTCCCAGGTTTTGAACCAAGCCAGAGTGTTTAACAACTTCCTCTATCTTCAATTCAAGGGTGAACACATCAAAGAATTCATGAAAAGGGCTAAAATCTGCATGAAGAAACTGTTGGAGGTTGGTATCATCCTTCCCAATTACATCCTGGACTATCTTTTACTTTTCAAATTTCCCAACAGCATGAAAGAATTCAAGTGTCAAATCATGCATATCAACAAGGAGCTCACATTCAACTTTGTTTTCAGCCACCTCAATCAACTAAACAAAAAATCTCAAGCTCAGAATTTGATGGATTCCTCAACTACTTCAAAGAACAAAGTTGCCCTCACATCAACAACTGAAAAAACAAAATTCAAAAAGCAAGATAGCAAGAAAAAGGGTTGCAAAAATGGTTACCATAATCCTAAGCAAGACAAATATCACTCGGATGAGAGCTGCTGGCACCTGCACCCAGAAATAGCGCCTGAACGGTGGAAATACAAGCAAGAAAAATGGAAAGAGAAAAAATCCACCGCTACAGAGAAAACCCTGACATCTCACTATTTAGCATTGGTGTCTTTGTGGATTGACCACGGAAACCCTGAGTCCAAATTTCTCCTCAACAGTGGCACCTTGGTTCACATGATCAAGGATAGTCAATAATTTGTTGATATGGAGCCTTGCAAGGAGGATTCAATCAAAAATGGGAATGAGGGAGCCTTCCTAAGAATTAAAGAAAAAGGGAAGGCAAGGTTACAATGGGCTTACTTTACCCCTCAACTGTCAAACTGCTTCAATGTACCCTAAATCACCCTTAACCTTCTAAGTGCGGGCGGTCTCAATCAGGCGGGGTGTACTCTCATTGCAAAGAGTGGGAATTTCTCAGTCACAAACCGCAGCGCAAGATTTTTCTCAGGATCAATCAACAACAACCTGTACACTATTCCCACTCCAAAGTTTGATCAAAACCTAAAAAACCAGTCAAACCACTCCTGCCTTTACAAATCTCCCAAAGGCAAGCTGATGAACATACACCAAGGTTATGGACACGCCTTGCTCTTGAGAATTGAACCCTTTATACAGCACCTACCCAAAGACGCCAAATCAAACGTCAAATGCATCAACTGTGTTCAGAGTAAAATTAAAAAATCCAGCTTCAAAAAAACTTCAACCCTGGTAAAGAAAGTCTTTCATAAAATTCACCTCAACCTCATTGGGCCTCTCAACCCCCAATAAAAACATGGCCAGAAGTATACGCTGACTCTAGTTGACAATTCCTCATGATACCTAGCCACATTCCCACTGGAAACCAAACATGAAGCTGCTGAAGTTCTCATCAAACCAATTGAAAATGAATTCAATTGAAGGGGCTACTACCCATCTGAAGTCTGCTTTGATGGTGGACCCAAATTCACTAACCTCAAACTCACCTCCTTTCTTCAGGCCGAGCATATTTGCCAAATTGTTTCCCAACCTTATCATCCCCAGAAAAATGGAAGGGCTGAGCAAGCCAACCAAAAAATAGTCAAGTATACTAGGTTCATCATCAAAGACAGAAGAATTCCAGCTAATTCCTGTGATTGAATTATAAAAGGTAGCTGTCTCATGTTAAATGAGATAACACAAGGAGAGAATGAAGAGAGGCCCTGGAAAGTAGTTCATGGTTACTCACTTCCCTCAAACTTTGTTCAACAATTAGGAAATCTGTGTGTATTCCTCAAAACAAAAAGGAGGAAGTCCTTAAAATATGATCACAAAGGTGGTGAGGGAATTTTAGTAGGCGTTAATCCCCTTCTGCTCTCCTATTGTGTTATAAAAAGAGAAGGGGGCCTAATTTCAACAAAGCATGTTCTCTTCCTTAAGATAGACCATCAAAATCAAGACTCACTTTGGTATTCCATTGAAGAAGGGGAAGATGAATCCCTGGTTGAACCAGCCAGAGAAAATACCACTCAAATTACCTCAGGAAGAACTCAACTTAACTGGAGGGAGTACTGCAACCAAAAAGAAAAAGACTCAGAATCATCAAATTCTGGGTTGGGGATTGATTCTCCCTCAGATTTGGATGCTGATGACCTTGATTGAGCGGACACAGCCACCTCACCTTTGAGATTGGATCCTTTGCACACAAATAGCTCAAGTCCGCAACCAATGCTAATTTGCAGACTGGACCCTACAAGACCAATCCAGCCTCAAAAAACCCCAGCGTTTTGGCTTCTATCATTACTAAAAGCCAAAAGCCTATGAAAAATCCATTGCATGTGAGGAATGTTCCAAATGGATAACCGCAATGGATGCCAAGCTTTCAACCATCAAGGCATTAAAGTTGTGGGACAATGTGAGACTCCAAATGGTGCTAAGCTGCAGGCAGTTCTGTGGAGGGGAAAGGTGCTTTTTAGGCTTCCCTCCTACAAGTTACAATAATATTTAAATTTATCTGGAATCAAGGTCCAGGAACTTGTAAATAAGGAATAAATTTAAGGGATGAGTTTGGGAATAGTTGGTAGCAATGGAATCAACACAATCTGAGAAAAGATGGTGGAGGGAAAGACTTGAACAAAATAAGTCAAAGTTCTGTTCAGATTTCACTGGGAAAAGGCAGTTGTAATTAACAACTCCCACAAGCTAATAAATCTGGTCTTCAGCAGAAGATTAGAAAATATCACTCAATCCCAACCAACCTCCAGTTTCTCAATGAACCTTCCCAACTCTCCACAATCAAGCGCTTGAAGGGTACCAGATAACTGTTGGTGGCTGTAAAAAACAAAAGAAATTTGTTTGTGAAGCTCTAGAAGCAAATCAATAACAGATTCAAACAAGAATAACCCAACACTTCTCAAGGGACTCAAGAGTAGCATGGCAGAATTCAACTTTAAAGAATAAAGGGAGGTATAAAACTCCAGGTTTTAAGCTTAAAAAGAACTCTTCAATAAATCATGATTGGCTCCAGAAATATGACCAGGAAGGATCAAGACCAGTATGGTTGGAAAAAAAGGGATCAAGGAGAGGTATAACACACTCAAGAGTTCCAGCAGACAGAATTCTCTTCAACCAGCAAGGCTATGGTTGGTGATAAGGAAAAGGGTCACAGATGGACGTATCAAATTTTTGAGTATGGATGCTCAAAAAGATCAGGGGGAAATCATGGATATAACCAAGATGAGTATTAGGATAAAATTATTATTATAATGGGGGGGGGGCATACACACACACTCCCATGGATGATTGGAAAAAGGCAGGGGAGAGCCACTCCTTTTATAGACAAGAGGTCTGTTGACTATTTGCAAGAGAGATTTACAAATAGCGTGGATTTTTTTTTGAGGATTTTCATGAGAAAACAAAAGGAAAAAAAAGAAAAAAACAAACACTCAAAAAAAAAGAAGAATCAGATGAACACCCTGGCACGTGCCAATTGTTAAACAGTGAAGATGTAGTCCTCCCTACCTTCCATCCTTTTTAATTCTCATCTGTCTTCTTTCTACCCTTTCTCTTTTATCCTTTTCTTTTATTTCTTCTTTTCAGCTTTCTCATTCTACTTCTCTTTCTAATCTAAGTAAGCATGTCACAGATGAGCGCAATCCTTTCTCCAATCACCTAGTTCACAGATCAAGAACACGCTCCTCTCACAATCTCTCAGCGCTTTCTACCACATGTCACCAATACTCAGGGCTCTTGAAAGGCTCCTCTCAATCCTTGACTGAACAAACATCTACAAGCTTAGTCATTTGGAATCACTGCTTTCATTGTACTCTTTCATCTCTTCTCCAATCTCTCTTCTCTTCACTATCTTTCATCTTGGTCTCTATCCCTTCCCTCACTCTAAACAATGTCCCGATTCGCCCAACTATCTCTTCTTCCAACCTCAATCACCTTCTTCATAGATTCTGTCTGGTAAGACTGTTCACCAAATCATCCCAACCACCGCAATCTCCATTCTCAATAACTCATGTTCATTGTCCTTCTTCCCAAGACCATTTTCTACCAACTCTTCCAAATATCCATTTCATCACTCCCGCTCAAGTCAACTTCAGTTCCATTCAAGATCTACGCTTATAGAATTTGTCTTCTTGATGTGGGTTTCTTCTTCTGTTCCATTTTTCTTTCTTTTTAGCTTTTTCTTTCATCTCTTGTTTGCGTTCAGCTGATTACCATTGTCATTCAGTCCTCTTAAGTTCTTTTCTTCTTTTTCAATTCATCACAAATCCAAAACGGTTAAAAGCCAAAGAACGAATCCAACTAACCCAACCAAATAATGAAGGGATCAAGCAACAACCGCTTTTGTCAAATAATCCTTAAGGCGGCCCTTGAAGCAGTACCTATCCTCACCAAAGAAAACTATTCTATTTGGAAAGACAAAATGACAATGCTACTGGAACTGAAGGGTGTGAAGGAAGCCCTGGAAAATGACTCAAAGACTCTTAGCCCTACCGATGATATGGAAATAAGAGTCATTGTCTTATCCAGAATTGACTCACTAACACACAACAAGGTAGTCAACTCCTCTAACATTTCCTCTTAAAAAAGGCTCTGGCAAACTATAAAGGAAAGATTTGCCTCATCTCAAACGGCTAATTGCGCCTGGGTCTTCAGCGGGTTTCTCTACCAAAAATTCAAGCCAGAATCAATCAAATCCTTTATCACCAAATCCACAACATCCATGAAGAAAATTGTGGACATGGGAATCAACTTACCAGACAATATCCTTGCGTACCATCTCCTTTTTAAATTTCCATCTTTGCTCCACTCTCTCAGAAAACAAATAATGCATTCAGAAAAAAATGTTACGGTCGACTTGGTACTTAACCACCTTACTCAACTCAATAACAACCCCAAGCCAAGTCAAAAGATGTTCAAATCTCCAGAACTGCGTTGGTCACTTCCAATAACCCCAAGAAATCAATTCCTTGAGAACTCCAGTGTACTCATGGCTTTCACAACCCACTCTCTCCCAACCATGCTGAAGAAAAAAAATGGTATAAGCATGAGCATCTCGCTCCATTGTGGTGGGAAGAAGCTCAAGCCAAATGGAGAGCTCAATCCCATTCCAATTCTAAAAATAAAGAAGTGGCTCACTATCACGCCTTACTTACCACTTGGATCAAGAAGGTCAATCCCAATAATCGCATGATTGTTGACTCCAGAGCTTCCTGCCATGTGTTCAACTCTCCTGATTTCTACATCTCTCTAATTTAATGCCCTGGAGACAATTCAATTAATAATGGCAAAGAAGGAGCTTGGTTATCCATTAAAGGAAAAGGGGTTCTTCAACTAACTTGGAAAAACTCGGATGTTGTTCTTTCAAATTGTTTCTTCACTCCAGATTTAGTGGGCAACCTGATCAGCCCTGGCAAACTCATTGCTTTGAAGGAGTGTTTCCTATCAACTACTTGAAACCAATTCTCTCTCTTTTGATAAATCCTCTCATCCAGCTTTTTCCGGCTTCATTCAAGGAAACCTATTTGTGATCAATCAACCGTCAACCATTGGCCATAATCTCAAACTATTCTATCTGGCAAAGAAAGATTCTACAAAAGATCAAATTAAATTCTTTCACCAGTCATATGGACACATCTACCCTACCCGTCTCAAAAATTTGTTTCCTGAACTCAGCTCTCAGCACTTTTCCGATTTCCAATGTGAAGACTGTGTATTCTCTAAAATCACAAAATATTCTTTCAAGAACACCGCAACTCTCACTTCCAAACCCTTTGAACAAATGCACATTGACTTAATTGGCCCCATCACTCCTCCCGCTTGAAACAATATGAACTATCTCATGACCATTGTGGAAAACTTCTCAGGCTAAATTTTGGCCATTCCGTTACAACACAAGTCTGATGCTTTCCCGAAGCTCAAAACAATTCTAAACTTTGAAAGACAGAAGAGAAGCTGTTTTCCTGCTACGATCTGCACCAATGGTGGCAGAGAATTTGCCTTGACTGAACTCAAAGATTTCTTCATTTCCAAATCAATCCAACACCTCATCTCCAAACCATACCACCATGAACATAATGGAAAATTCAAACAAGCCAATTAAACTCTCACAGAATCCATCAGAGATATTCTCCGCAGCTCCTGTTGTAAGACTCCAAACGGCGCAGGGCGTTGGCAGTTCTGTGGAGGGGATAGGTGCTTTTTTGGGCTGCCCTCCTGAGTGTTACAAAAATATTTAAATGTAACTAAGATCAAATTCCAGAACCTGGTAAACGGGGAACCAAAAAGTAAGAGGATAAAGATTGTAGTGGTCGGTAGCTGGGAGACAACACTATCTGAGGCAAGATGATGTTGGGGAAAGCTTGAATAGAAGGATTCAAGAATTGTTCAGAGTTCAACAAAACAAGGCAATTGTGATTGACAACGCCCACAAGATTATAGCTCTGGTCTTCAGCAGAAGCTTAGGAAAGATCAAATCAATCCCAAACAACCTCCAGGTTCTCAATGAACCTGCCCAACTCTCTGCAATCAAGCGCTTGAAGGGTACCAGATAACTGTGGGTGGCTGCACAAGAAAAAGCTAATTGTTTGAAGAAGCTCTAGAAGCAAAAAACAATAACTGATTCAAACAAGAATAACCCAACACTTCTCAAGGGACTCAAGAGTAGTGTGGAGGAATTCAACTTCAAAAGAGATGAAGGGAGGTTTAACACTCCAGTTTTTAAGCTTAATAAAACCTCTTCAGTCAAACGTGACTGGTTCCAGAGAGACAATCAAAGGATGATCAGGACCAGTATGGTTGGATAAAAGGATCAGGAGTGGTGTAACACACTCAAGAATTCAATTAGACAAATTCTTCTTCAACCAGCAAAGCTATTGGTTGGTGATAAGGATCAAGGATCAAGGGGTTTGAGTATGGAGGCTCAAGGATCAAGGGGCAATTGTAGATTTCTCATGTGATGATAGGATTTTGCTCCTTCCATGCTGGATATATTGATCCAAAAGTCCGGGGGAGAGCCCCTTGTTATATGGGCAGGAGGCCCTGTTAGACTATGTACAACGGATTCTACAAATAGAGCGGAAAAAGGAAGAAAATCAGGTGATCACTCGCGTCCATCCGTGGATGGGCGCGCGCAAAAATACCGGAATCACCCACCCCTCTTCCAAAGGCAGACATGGTGGGAAAGGAAAATGAACCGGACTGCCGGGGATGTCCGGGGGTGGTAGTCAACACTCTCCACCTATCGGCCAAAGGCGGAAGAGAGTGGGAGAGTCCCAGGAAGGGTGACGGATGAAGTTTGTGAGAGCGCAGTGGGCGGATAGGAGATTGGCTTGAGGCAATTGAGTAAATCCTGACGGGCATGAGATTGGCGACTGATAGATTGAGTGAGGTGGGATATTGATGGGTCCGATGATTGGACAAGCGCTTGGAGGTGCGGTCGGGACGGGTTTGGTAAGGCATGGATGAGCGACGCGCAACAATGACGGATAAGCGGCGTGCAAAGATGAAGGATGAGCGGCGCGCAACGATGACGGATGAGCGGCGCGCAACATTGACAGATGAGCAACGCGCGACGGGAAAGGACAAGGATGAACAACGCGCAACGGGCAAGGACAAGGATGAAAAACGCGCAACAGGCAAGGATAAGGATGAACAATGCGCAACGGGAAAGGATGAGGAACGCGCAACGCGCGAGGATGAGGATGAGGATGAGGGACGCGCAACGCGCAAGGAAAATTTTTGAATTCTTTTCCCACTGTGTCCCAAATGGTTCACCACACCGTCTTCCACTTAATTTATGGGCTGAGATCACAAAAGCTGCCTGCCTGGCGCTCAATCAAATTCCAAAAACTCCCTTCTCTCTCTCTCCCTATCTACTCTTCATGAAAAAAATTCTTCCTTGCAACTATTTTCACCCTATTGGTTCTAAGGTAGCCTACCTCGACACCTAAATAGCTCAAGGCAAAAAGTTTCAAGACCGGGGTCTTTTTGGTACTCTTGTTGGTTACAACCCTGTTTTTTACTCTTATCAAATCCTAAAACCTGACCAAACAATCATTTCTTCCAAACATGTGAAATTTGTTAAATCCAATCCTCTCTTTCAGTCATCTCACCCTACTCCTCTTCCTACCTCCAAAGAAACTCTGAAGCTAAAATTTGATGAAAATTTTCCTGCTTCAAATCTCAACTCCTCCCAACTCTCTTCCACCAACTCTATCAACCACAATTCCTCTCACAAAAATCAACCTCCTCCTGATTCTCCTCCGGTTCCCAACAATATCTTGGATTCCTCTTCAAATTCCTCCCATGACCTCAAAGCTCAACTCAATCCGCCCTATTCTCTTAGAGATTGTTCTACCCTCAATCCCCCTAAAAGATTTGGATATCACCATTATTTCATTCCTAAAACTTTACAAACAGGCCAAGAAGTGTTCCAAAGCTCCGAAATGGGAATCTTCCATGAACTCTGAACTCGACGGCATTGAAAAGCTCAAGTTTTGGGAAGACTACAATGGACCCGAACCTACAAACCCATTAAACACTACGTGGGTCTATTGATTGAAGGAAAACTTTCACGGCAATCCTCTTGTTTTCAAAAGTAGACTCTGCATTCAAGGCTTTGATCAAATCTACAGACTCAATTATCAAGAAACTTTCTCCCCTACTGGTAAAGCTGATTCCCTTTGAATGGCTCTTCTCTTTGGACTCCACCATTCTCTCCCTATCACCCAATTAGATGTTCAAAGTGCCTTCCTAAACGCTCCTCTAACCAAAAAAGTCATCATTAAAAGACCCAAAGGCTCTAAACTACAATCAAAGTATCTCATCCTCAAGAAATCACTTTACGGTCTCAAACAATTGCCTGCGAATTTGTTTTTGACACTTACATCCTGGATTAGTGAGCAGGGATTTCACGAGTCCATCTCCAATCCTTGTCTGTATATCCATTCTCAATCCAACTCCGTTTTGTTCTTTCATGTCAACGATCTTATTTTGGTAGGATCCGGCAACAATTTTCTCTCTAACTTCTTATTTAAATTTCCTAAATCTAGTCATCACAAGCTGAACACCATCTTGGGTATGAAATACAAGCAAGTCAACAATTTGATACTTTTATCTCAACCCAAGCATATAGAACACGGCCTTGAAGAATTAAAAATGTCAGATTTCAAGCCTTCAACGGTTTCTCTTTCCACAAGTTTCAATCTCACTCCTGCCTCGGACGAGGAACATGAAGAATTCAAATCTCTCAACATCAACTATTGATCAGCAGTATTTCTAATGAACTATATTGCCTGCCTTACTTTTCCAGATTTAAGTTTTGCGGTATCTAGCTTAGCCAGATTTTGCAAGAAGCGGGGGTTTTGTCATTGGCAAGAAGTGAAGCCTTGCTGGAAGTATCTCAAGGCAACCAAAAATCTAAAACTCACTCTGAAAATCTCAAACACCAACACTCAAATAAAATGCTACAGTGATGCCTCTTGGGGCAATGATCTTGAAACAAGACGCTCTCAATCCGTTCACCTCTCCTTACTCTTTGGTTCTCTTCTTTCTTGGAGCAGCTACCGTCAACAAAATGTCACCCATTCAACTACAGAGGCTGAGCTCATCCCTTTAGTGGACTCATTTCTTGAGGCCATTTGGATGAAGGTTCTAATCTCGGAACTTTGGAAAAAGAACATTGAGCCCAGTCATCACTTTGTGGATAACAAAGGACTCAATGAAAAATTACAAAAATTTGGCTGTCACTCCAAAACTTGGCACATTGATATCAAAACAAAAGGGCTGCGGGAGGAACTCAAATTGGGAAATCTGACCATTGAGTTAATTCCTTCTACCAACATGAAAGCTGACGGCCTCACAAAGGCTCTTAATGCCTCCGCAATAACCAAACTTCAATATCTAATCAATCCCGAGTTTTCTCTTCCAGCTCCAGTCATACCAGTCACAGGAGGTGTTAAACAGTGAAGATGTAGTCCTCCCTACCTTCCATCCTTTTTAATTCTCATCTGTCTTCTTTCTACCCTTTCTCTTTTATCCTTTTCTTTTCTTCCTTTTTTTCAGCTTTCTCATTCTACTTCTCTTTCTAATCTAAGTAAGCATGTCACTGATGAGTGCACTCCTTTCTCCAATCACCTAGTTCACAGATCAAGAGCGTGCTCCCCTCACAATCTCTCACCGCTTTCTACTACATGTCACAAATACTCAGGGCTCTTGCAAGGCTCCTCTTGATCCTTGACTGAACCAAAATCTACAAGCTTAGTCATTTGGAATCACTGCTTTTGTCAGCCATGAGACATATATAGATGTCCAATTGTCTGCACAACTCATATGTCTACTTAGTACAGTGGTTAAGTAATGACTCAATGCTCTGCCTACAGAAAACCCAGGTCTTGTGTTCAAGCCTCCATTGTGTCACTATTCTGATGTTATCAAGCATTTTTTATTTTTACAAATATTTTATAATATTATTTTATAGTATGTTTTTAACCTAGATTTTATCACATAAAACTTTGATAAATTATATTATAAGTTATGGAAGAGCTTATAATTTAAATGTGAGTTACAATCACCGGGATGCGTCCATCTGGATGCACAATAAATTTCCATAAAGATTTCCCTCTGTGGTAATAATATTCTTTAATAAATTCCATTTACCATAACCCATACAGGGGTAAATTATTATTAATGTTCTGTTTTTCTCTCCTTCCAGCCTGTGGATAACTTTCAGGAACACATACAGGCTGGAAAAGCGTACACACAGATGCCATTCAACTCAATTGGGGCATATAAACTCTGTGGGATCATCTGCCAAGAATGTGCATACTAATATAAGCCATAATATGGTTAAGAGTATGTTCTTAATCTTTAAACACATGCCAAGAGAGATCTGTTTAGAGTTACATGATGATGTATACTAATTCTGAAGCCCTGAGAGCGTCCACTTGGCTACTAATTAAGTTATTGGGATGATCTACAGTCTATATGATACCTGTTGGGGTGATTAGATTAAACTTTACATTGAAAATCACCCCCAATGAGTATGTAATTCCTGCTACTGATTGGGGAATATTACCAGGGGCTCTGAGCCACTGGAGACGAAATCTAGGACAGTGGCCTACTCCCCTGATGGTCCCCTGAGTCTCCTAAGGACTCATGTTAATATAAAAGAGGAGGGTCTTGCCCCTATAAGTCCTTTTCCTAATTGTATTTTTGAACCAGATATTGCATAGTTAACAAGCCCATTAAACTTAATCAAGAAGATTGACTGGGGCCTTTTAATTTAATATCACATCAATCCAACAATCAATAAGACAACTTCAAATTCTAGTTCAAGGTCCTTTTTGGAGTTGTAGCCCTCTCTGGCTACTATAAAGGGTGTGAGCTTCCAGGTGTAAGCAAATCTCCTTTGAGCTTTATTTATATAAAGCCAGGCCCCTTGCCTTTTATAAAGGTTTAAGGTGTGGCTATTTTGCTCCTAATACCGTAGTATTAGTTGAGTTGTACTGATATAAGCATTGAAATTAAGATAAAACTGACATATAACACTTGTTATTGTGTTATTTTGCAGGTATTTGTCACAGCTTGTTACAGCAATAGAGACAATACTCTGACAGCTTTCATTGTACTCTTTCATCTCTCCTCCAATCTCTCTTCTCTTCATTATCTTTCATCTTGGTCTCTATCCCTTCCCTCACTCTCAACAATGTCTCAATTTCCCCGACTATCTCTTCTTCCAAACTCAATCACCATATTCATATATTCTGCCTGGTAAGACTGTTCACCAAATCATCCCAACCACTGCAATCTCCATTCTCAATAACTCATGTCTATTTTCCTTCTTCTCAAGACCATTTTCTGCCAACTCTTCCAAATATCCATTTCATCACTCCCGCTCAAGTCAACTTCAGTTCCATTCAAGATCTAAGCTTATAGAATTTGTCTTCTTGATGTTAGTTTCTTCTTCTGTTCCATTTTTCTTTCTTTTTAGCTTTTTCTTTCATCTCTTGTTTGCGTTCAGCTGATTACCATTTTCATTCAGCCCTCTTAAGTTCTTTTCTTCTTTTTCAATTCATCACAAATCCAACACCAATGATGCTCACCTGCAGGAGAGTAGCAGGTGAGAGGCCTGCAGAAATGCTTACAGGCATGGGCAACAGCCCTGGGTGGAACCGCAGAGACCCGCAAGGCTTGTCTGTTGCCCGGGTAGGAGACCCGCGGGCTCAGGAGGTGGATCAAGGGGTGGTGCAAAGATTCCAACAAGCTTGCGGACATTGGCCAATGGATTGGGCGTGTGCGTGTGCGTGAGTGAGTGGAGTGGATTGCCCAAGCGCAAAGAGCTTCAAGTTTGATGAGTGAGGTAAGAGGATGATGAACAAGAGTAACGGTGCCAGGTAAAATGAGTGACTGAGATTGCCGATGTTGAGAGGGATGGCTGAGACTGATAGGCCAATGAATGATGGCAACAATGAAAACGCAATGCATTAAAATGATGGAGGCGTTGGTTGTGGGATTGAGGATCATTGGTAACGCCAGTTTCATCTTTGTTTTCCTCCTCCAGCCTCTGCCCCTTATGCTGCTGCTGTTGGTGGTGGTGGTTGGTCACCAACAACCACAAGGAATGCTTGCAGTCATTGTTCAATGGCAATTGGTTCTTGATTGATAGGTTGATTATGATTATGATGATTATGATGATGATGATGATGATGATGATGATGATGATGATGATGATGATTATGATGATGATGATGATGATGATGATGATGATGATGATGATGATGATGATGATGATGATGATGATGATGATGATGATGATGATGATGATGATGATGATGATGATGATGATGATGATGATGATGATGATGAACAGGGTTGATGGCTGTCTGCGCCCAAGTTTGGAAAAAAAAAGGAAAACAGGGAACTGAAGGATGAGGAGTGAAGCAACAAGGAGTTAAACACTGGGAACAGGGGTATAGGCACTGAGAGATCTTCCTAGACAACTAGGAGAAGGGAAGGCTGAGAACTAGAAACTAAGCTAGAAATTCATCCAAGAAAAAAGTTTCTTTTTTTTGAGGATGTATTGATGGATAAGGGACTGTAAAAAAATTAAAAAATTTCAATTTTCCATGAGGTGCCCTGGATTGGTCACCACATCTCTCCCCAACTTACATACTGTCCCTAGTCTGCATCTTGAACTTGAGGATATAAAGAGGAGTAAAAATACAAAGAAATTGAACAGAAAATTGGCCATTTCTTGATCTTGAGAGGGATTGAAGAATTGGAAAAATATCTTGATCCACCCAAAGGAGCCTTAGAAGCAGTCGAGATAAAACACAGAAGGCGTCCCAGGCCCTCATGTATGTGGCATACAGTAGATTTTACAACAAAAACACTGCAAGTAACCCTGGTGGTGCACATTTGGGAGGACTTAATTCTGAGATAAGTTGCCTTCACAACAATGAAACTTCTTAACTTGATCAGCAGAGAAACTCCTGGCCAATTGAGTACCATCCAGCTGCTCTAAAATATAAGATACACTTCTAACTTGGTGAACCACCCAATAAGGACCATTCCAACAATTTTAGAAAAGCTTGCCCCATTGGGTATCAAAAGATTGATTATAAGCTAAAACTATATCACCAGGTTTCAGGAAGTCCCTTATTTGATTGGAGTGCTTGTCCTCCCAATACTGTACTTATTTTTCTCTGGACTCCATCATCTTCTGATAAGCTTCATCACAAACATCTTCACTTTGCTCAAGTTGCTTGGATCTAGCAACTAATAGATCAGTAGTTGAGGAAACCTGTTCCCAAGGGATACCCAAGAAAGATTCCATTTCTGGATCCAGAGGAAGAACTGGCTTTTGCCAAAGATGATTTCATAAGGTGAGTAGCCAGTAGTCCTTTTGGTTGAGATTTGATCAGAGAAGAGAACAAGAGGAAGGAATTCGCCACAATGCTTTCCACTTTCACCAGCAAGTTTAACAAGTGCAGGCTTCAAAGGAGCATGGCCTTGTTCCACCATGCCTTGGCCTTCAGGATAATAAGGGGTAGTAACTCTATGTTTTCCAGGAAGAGATTGAATCATTCCAGAAATTTTTCCACCAAATTTGGAGCCACCATCAGTAGAGTAAGATTGAGCCAGGCCATAATGCACTGTCTAGGTCTCATAGAGAAAAGCTGCCACTGATTCAGAGCTAAGATTCTTAAGAAGCTTTGCTTCAACCCATCCAGAATAATCATCTCTAGCCACAATGAGCTACTTAGCACCACCTGCCTTAATATGAACCACATCCATAGAAACCCCTCCAAAGACAGTGGAATCCCCAGTGGGATAACAAATTTCATCTGGACTCTTAAGATAAATTTTTTGAAAAACTTCACAAATCTTGCACCATTGGGAGATTGATTTCTTCAGAGATGACCACCTGAATTTTTTGGATAATTTTCAATAATTTTTGGTTTCCCCACAATGACCAAGACCTTCATGGCAACTTTCAAGGATAGAATCTTGTTTAGAAGGGATAGTAACAACAATAAGAGCACAAGTATTTCCTCTTTTCATAAGCCTTGAGCCTTGGACAAAGAAATAAGAGTACTTTCTTTTAAGAGATCAAAACTCTTTAGCAGAGAGATCATGATGTTTTTGGAGAGTTAAAAGGTACTGCTCTAGTTGGAGCCAGAAAACTTTCTGGAAGCCAGAATAATCTTGAGAAGAGAAAGAGAAGACAGGTTGGATTAAAGGTTCTTCTTCATGAAAATTGGTTCCAAAATCAAATTAATAATCTCCTAGAGATTTTCAAGATAAACCATCATGCATAGTGAAAGATTTCCCAGGCCTGTGAACAATATCAAAGGGAAATGCTCGATAAATGCCACCCAATGAGTCATAGGAGGATTGGGGATGCTGGGAGCATTGATCATCTCAATGTTGGATTGAGCATCAACTTGCAGTTCAAAATTTTGGCCCCAGAGAATGGTTTGAAGTTTCTTCATCATTTGAGCCACACCAAAAAGTTACAATTTGGGCTGAGAGTACTTAGACTCTACATCTGAAAATAGCAAAGATCCATAAAGAGCAGGATGGTCCCAACCATTTTGATCTTCCTGAGTAAGTACAGCTCCAAAAGATTGATAACTAGAATCAACAGCCATCCTGATCTTGCCAGCTCCAGGTCCATAAGCACTCTTTTTCAAAACTACATCTTTTCCAACCATCATTTTGAGAAATTGAAAAGAATGTTCACAATCTTGGGTCCAAATCCATTCAACATCTTTCCTGGTTAGAAGATGTAAGGGTGCACATATTTTGGATAAGGATGGAATAAAGATTCTAACATAAGTGACAACACCTAGAAAGCCCCTAACTTCAGTGGGATTGATTGGAGTAGGCCAAGATTTTATCTTGTTGAATTTGGCTGGTGCCATCCTTCTTCCTTGCTTGAAAACCACATGACCAGCAATTTACAGATCAGGGACACAACCAGCCAGTTTGGATCCAGAGACAGTAAGTCCAGACTCCTCAATTCAAAACAGAATCCTTTCCAAAGTAGTAGCATATTCCCAAATAAAACAACAAATTCCTGAATGCCAGGGTAAGAGATCATTAGCATAGTCAGAAACTGGAACTTTAATTCCACCATCTTGAATAAAGATACCAGCATGATCAGGGATTTCATCCTGGAGGATCCACATCATCTGAGCCTGATAGACTGAAACCAAATGTGGCACCTTGAGGCAATCAAGTGAGTTTAAATGGACCTAGATGAGTATGAAAAGTAGTGAGAGGGCAAGAAATAGGATGTAAGGATTGTTTTTCATAGCCTCCCATAATGTCCCCTAGACCATAGCAAGCTCTCCCAGAGAAAGATATGAAAAATTCTTCAGTAGCAGGAGGAATACCAGAGTCATTCATAGTAAGTTTATTGAGAGGTTGGAGATCATGAACTATTCTAAGTTTACCATTATTCTTGAGGACACAGAAGACAGGGCTGGAATAACTAGAAGTTGACTGCTCATATATGCCAGTGCAAACTCATTCTTGGACCAAATTTATAAATTTGTCCACTTGAGCAGCAGGGATAGGGATCTTCTTCTTTTGCCAAGGATCATGTTTGACTACAGGGATGATATAAGGGAGTTCATAGGATTTTTTAAAGAGACCTCTCTCTTCTTCACAGATAGAAATAGATTTTTCCCTTAGAGATAAGACATTTTTGATCAAATTTAACTCATCAGGAAGAAGCCATCCATCTGGACCAAAGTTGACCACCTTCAGAAATTCTTCAGTGACTTGACCATTGGGCAAAAAGGAACCAGTAAGAGATTGAGGAAGACCACAGTAAGGATCAAAAGATAAGGGAGGAGGAATAAGAAGAGGATTGGGGTTGAGAGGCATGGGCTGGTTGATTGGCTGGACCTTCTTGGAAACTGGCTTGTATTTGGTGGCAAACAAGAGAATTTCTTGTTTCCTCCAAGGGTTGACAAGTGAGACTTGATTACAAAAACTGAATCCAAGTCCCAAAATTTTCCATGTTTGATGTTCTGCAATATCCTTCAAGGGTTCCTTTTCCATAAAGGGAGAACCAGGAGATAATGTGTTGCTCACATGTTTGGCACAAGGTAGGGTTTCAAAAATGATGGTAGAAGGTTGCCCTGGCGGTGCACAATTGGGAGGACTTACTTGTACCCCAAATTGCTTCCACTGAAGCCCACATTTGTCCATACCAAAACCACCAAGAATAGAATTGAGATCAGGATCTAGTTTAGACTTATTACAGAGATGCAAACCGGAACTGAGAGAAGATTGATCAGACTCAAGGGTAAAAGGAAAAGAAGACAAAAAAGATCCAGAGAAAGAAGGAAAAGAAATATTTTTGTATTTTTCTATTTTTACATGTTTTTGATTTTCAATATTTTCTAGTTTAGATGAAAAAATGAAAAAAAAATGAAAAATAAGCCTGGGGGATGAGAGTTGATCCTTGAGTTGAATTCTGGGGCTGAAAAAAACTACAACTATTAGTAGGATCAACTATTACCATAAAAAATGAGAGGAATTGGAATTGTCCTTCTGCTTCCCCTTTAAGGATGGTTTTGAAGGATGACCGGTAAAATCTCTTTCCCAACAACCAGAATCCAAATAACAGAGAGGAACTTTAATATTTCTACCATCAGCATCAGGGAGAAGAGTTCTCTCCCTAAATTGGTCAGAAAACATCAGGGTAGCACCAAAATCCATCAAGAAAGGTCATCTCAAAATCATAGGCCCTCCCAAACAATTGATCCAAAATGACAGATTCCAACAATATTTCAACCAATCCTGACTGGGAAATTTTCAGAAATACCAACCAACTCACAAGATTGATTACCTATCCCATAGACCGCAGAATTGAAGCTGACCCTAGGACTGAGTTTGAGTTTACAGGCCATAGAATCCAAAACTAAGTTGAGCTGAGATCCAGAGTCCAAAAGAGGAGAAACAGTTCTAGCTGAGTAACCAAGATAACAGGGGAGGAAAACAAGAAGACAGGAGTAAAGATTGGAATCTGAAGAAGGACCGGTTCCACCAGAGTCCTCCATCAAAGTGCCAGAGGAGACCTTTAATTTGACATTACCAATCTTGAAACGTCAACAAGAGACCAATTTTTTCATTTCTTCAGCAACAAATGGAGAGATTGACAGGAGTTAAGCCACAGATATATCAGGAATTTTGAAATCAGAAATTTTCTTTAGTACTCCTTCCACAGCATTGGGGTGGTCCTTTGAGATTCCCCTTTTGAAATAAAATTTGGGCTGGTTGGAGGGAGGAATTTCAGGTGAAGCAGATACTGGAACAGGATCAGAGGATTGAGGAGTTGGAACAGATTGAACAGGAGGAGGATAAGAGTGGTCCTGGAACCTTTCCATAAGTGGTTCCCTCTCAACTTCCATTTCTTCAACAACAGAGGAAAGAGGCTCAGGTGAGGATCAAAGTTTGACTTGTTTTGAAGAATTGAAGTTGGCAAGGAAGGGGTTTTGTGAGGTTTAGGTTCCTTGTGTTGTTTCCTGGCTGGATCAGATTGAAAAGTATTCCCAGCAAGACTAGAGGAAGAGATAGCTGGAGGATACCAAGGTTAAAGAGTACCACAGGAAGATCAGAAATTGAAGGAAGCAAGGGATGCTTTCATTGGAGGTGGAGGCTAATAAGAGGCCACCACATGATAAGTTGTGCAAGAAAAATTGAAAGGTATCAGAGCACCATTAGGTAGAAAGAAATTTTTCCACCTCTGCTCCACAAAATTTTCCTTTATATCCTTCTGAAGTTCCAAGCATTTTCCAGTTCCATGGCCTTCCCTTTGACAGTAGTAACAGACTAGGGTAGATTTAGGGACAGAAGTAGAGGGTTTAGGAGTAGCTAAAGAAGAAATTTTCTGATTCATCTTGTTTTCAAAGGCCTGAAGTAATTTGGTTCTCTCATCTATGGTAGCATTTTCTTTATTAGCCTGGGGATTTGATTTAGGTCTACAATTTGCTCCCATCTTGTTCATGATTTCATTGGACTCTTTAAAGGAAGGAGCATGTACTGGTTCAGCAACTCTGTTTTGTTCAAAAGTGAGAGCTTTTTGACCTTTCATGAATTTGACCACTACACTCCTTAGGACCAGAACAACAGGGAGCTTGAACCAATTTTCTGTAGTAGTAATCATGGATGCAGATTGAACTAATTCATCTCTAATCCTTTCCTGCACTCCTGGAGAAAAAGACTGGAACAATGAAACTCAAATTTTGTCCACCGTGTCAATGTGATCTTTCCTGATGAGGTAAGACTGAATAGGATCCCAAGATTTTTTAAAAGACTGATAATCAGAGGCTGAAGAGACGCCACCATTGGAAATAAATTGAGAAAACAGAGCATAAAAGTCCTGTAGAGTGAACCTAGCCACATCTACTTTTCCCCAATAAGCCAACATAGCCTCCTTCAAGAGCCTCCAGTCATGAGTTTTGAATCCATCAAAAAATTCAATTACTTCCATGAATTCATCAGAAGAGATAAAATATTGTAACTCATAAGCCATATCATGTTCACTTGCACCATCAACTTTAGCAGCCATCTCATAGGAGTCCAAGAATTGTTCCACATTTTTCCCATTGAAGACCAAGTTCTTGTTTTGAGGTTTGGTCTTGACCATCTTGACTCAAACAGAGGAGGAGGAGGTACCAGCAGATTCCATTTTGAAGAGCAGAGTTCCTAAGATATCTAAAGGGCAGATTTCCTAAGTGGCTCACAAGTGTTGCAGGAGCAGGGTTTCACAAAAAAAAAACCATGTAAATTGCCTGGATGGTGCACAAATTGGGAGGACTCACTTCTAGGATAAGTTGCCTCCACGGATAAGATCTGAGAAGAGAGAGAAACAGAGAATAAAAATTGGATTTTGAAGTTAATTCCAAATGTTGATGTTGGGAATGTAAATCCCAAGGTTTCTGCTTTGATCCCGGCCCGGCATACTAAATGTAAGACTCCAAATGGTGCTAAGCCGCAGGTAGTTTAGTGGAGGGGAAAGGTGCTGTTTAGGCCGCCCTCCTAAAAGTTACAATAATATTTAAATGTAACCAGAATTGAGGTCCAGGAACTTGTAAATAAGGAATCAATGTAAGGGATGAGTTTTAGAATATTTGGTAGCAATGGAATCAACACTATCTGAGACAAGATGGTGGGGGAAAATACTTGAAAAAAATAAGTCAAAGTTCTGTTCAGAGTTCACTGGAACAAGGAAGTTGTAAGTAACAAGGCCCACAAGCTAATAACTCTTGTTGTCAGCAGGAGATTAGGAAAGATCAACTCAATCCAAACCAACCTCCAGGTTCTCAATGAAACTGCCCAACTCTCTGCAATCAAGTGCTTTAAGGGTACCAGATAAATGTGGGTGGCTGCACAAAACAAAAGCAATTTCTTTTTGAAGCTCTAGAAGCAAAGAGATAAAAGATTTGAACAAGAATAACCCAAACTTCTCAAGGGACTCAAGAGTAGCGTGGTGGAATTCAACTTTAAAGAATAAAGGGATGTATAACAATCCAGGTTTTAATCTTAATAAGACCTCTTAAATCAATTGTGATTGGCTCCAGAAAGATTATCAGGAAGGATCAAGACCATTATGGTTGGAAAAAAAAGGGATCAAGGAGAGGTATAAAACACTCAAGAGTTCCAGCAGACAGAATTCTCTTCAACCAGCAAGGCTATGGTTGGTGATAAGGAACAGGATCACAGATGGACGGATCAAATTTTTGAGTATGGATCCTCAAAAGGATCAAGGGGCAATCATGGATATAACGAGGATGAGGATTAGGATCAAATTATTATTATAACGGGGGGGACATACACACACACTCCCATGGACAATTGGAAAAAGGTGGGGGAGAGACCCTCCTTTTACAGACATGAGTTCTGTAGACTATTTACAAGAGAGATTTACAAATAGAGTGCAATTTTTTTTTTTTTTTAGGATTGTCATGAGAAAAAAAAAGAAAAAAACAAACACTCAAAAAAAAAAAAAGAAGAATTGAATCAAGACCCCGGCCTTGCCAATGATGGGCACAGTAAGGATGGTAGCAGGTGAGAGGCCCGCGGACATATTGACAGGCCCGGGTGACAGCTGCGGGTGGAACTGCAGAAACACGCACGGCTTTTCTGTTGCCATTGCAGGAGACCGGTGAGCTCAGGAGGTGGATCAAGGGGTGGTGCAAAGATTCCAACAACCGCAAGCAACACTTGCAGTCATTGGCCAATGAATTAGGCGTGTGTGTGTGCGTGAGTGATTGGAGTGGATTGCACAAGCGCAAAGAGCTTCAAGTTTGATGAGTGAGGTAAGAGGAGGCTGATTAAGAGTAACGGTGCCAGTTACAATGAGTGACTGAGATTGTAGAGGTTCAGAGGGATGGCTGAGACTGATAGGCCAATGAATGATGGCAACAATGAAAACACAATGCATGACAATGATGGAGGAGTTGGTTGTGGGATTGAGGATTATTTGTAATGCCAGTGTCATTTTTGTTGTCCTTCTCTGGCTGCTGCCGCTGCTGCTGCTGGTGTTGGTGGTGGTGGTTGGTCACCAACAACCACAAGAAATGCTTGCGGTCATCGCTCAAGGCCATGGGTTCTTGATCAATAGGGTGATGATGATGACAATGATGAACAGGGTTGATGGCTGTCTGCGCGCGCGTTGTGGAGACTCCTTTGGGATTGGGTAAAGTTTAGCAAATAGCTTGCTGGCAGTCACTTGAGGGGGAATTTAGTACTACAACTACTAATAAGATAGATGAAGACTAAGGGTGGTTTTGAATTGCCTGCCCCTCTAAGTACTATAGTAGTCTCACAACAATAAAAGAAAAGAGATTGGTGGCTGATTTTTCAAATAGAGTTGCTACTATAGTAGTCTCTATCAGACCTAGGACCAATGTATTCAAGCTTGATAAGGAAGAAATGGTGGAACAGATAGGTGACCTGGTGGATAGAAGCTGAGTAAGGGAAGAATCCTTTCTCTAGTCTTATCCTTTATATATTCTTTATGTTGTTTTATTGGTTACTGATGAATACTCCCTTGATGTTACAGGTGTTGAGTGATAAAGCTGAAATGGTTGCGACTATGCTTGATAACTGATGATGATGGTTGATGATGCTTGATGATGATGATGATGGTTGAGGTAGGTGATGATGATGCTTGATGATGGTTGATGAATGATGATGGATGAGGTAGGTGATGATGGTAGTTGATGATGGTGATGGTGGATGATGATGATAGTTGATGATGGTGATGGTGGATGATGATGATGGATGATGATGATGGATGATGATGGTGATGATGGGTGATGATGATGATTGGTGATGGTGATGATGGTGATGGTGGATGATGATGATGATGTTTAGGTTATGGGGACATGGTGGTGATGTTCAAAGGTATGGGGTATTGGGTAAATAATGGTGGTGGTGGATGGTGGATGGTTAAGGGTAATGGTGGTGGTTGATGGTGGATGGTGATGGTGATGGTATGGGTTATGGGATTGATGATTTTTACAGTATGGGTTATGGGATAATGGGTTGAGTATGGTCAAAGTATGGGTTAAGGGTGCCTAGGAGGCATGGTGATCCCTGGAGGGGAGGATGGGGGGAACTGATGGGTTATGATAAAAAGTATGGGTTATGGAGAAAGTATGGGTTATGGAAAAAGTATGGTTTATGGAAAAAGTATGGGTTATGGAGAAAGTATGGGTTATGGGAAAAGTATGGGTTATGGGAAAAGTATGGGTTATGGAGAAAGTATGGGTTATGGCAAAAGTATGGGTTACGGGAAAAGTATTGGTTATGGAAAAATGTATGGGTTATGACAAAAGTATGGGTTATGGGAAAAGTATGGGTTATGGGGAAAGTATGGGTTATGAGAAAAGTATGGGTGATGGGAAAAATATGGGTTATGGTAGAAGATGATGGTAAGGGTTGATGGTAAGGGTTGATGGTGGTTAAGAATTCCTTTTATAGGGGGGCTTGATATCTTTTATAAGGGTTTATTATTCTTTTATAAGGGTTTACTATTCTTTTATAAGGATTTACTATTCTTTTGTAAGGGCTTAGTATTCTTTTATAAGGGCTTAGTATCTTTTATAAGGGGTGACCTCCTCAGGCTGGGAACCTGGGGGGATCTGATGATGGGACCTGGATGGGAGACAGAGTATTTATAGAAAATCCTACCCTCAGGGCTGCCCCTGAGGGTCTCCCTGATACAGTGAATACAGTTCATGAGGCATTTTGGCTGGTCAGAGGAGGAGGCTGTGCAGGATCTACATGCATGTACACCCTTGCATGCATTGCTGTGCTGCATTGATACAGGTGCCCCCTGCATAAATTACTTCTGTATAGTGGTGGTTGATCATTTGTTTGGTCCTTCATGCAGTGCCTTGCATATATTAATTATGTATACTGCTGCAGGTTTGTTTGGTGCTGTATGGTTGTACTTTATGGGGTATGTACTTGAAGGTATCCAAGGTATGTCCATGACTTTCACTGGTCTGTGACACCTGGTAGGGGTATGGGTAGGCCAGGGTTGAATTGGGCTGTATCTTCTAAACCATGAGAGATAGGGGGGTACTTTGGCCAAGGGACTAGGGGTTATTTTTGGTGTAGGATCCAATTTTCAGGTCTGATTGATGCTTGGGGCTGTCCTTATACTAGAAAAGTGAGTCTGATGGCTATAGGTTAGGTTTTGGAGCACCACAGCATTTGGAAAAAAAAAGAAGGAAACCAGGGAACTGGAGAACAAGGAGTGAAGCAAGAAGGACTTGAACACAGGGCAAGGGGGTCTAGGCACTGAGAGATCTTCCTTGAAAACTATGAGAAGGGAAGACTGGGCACTAGAAACTAAGCTAGAAAGTAATTCCAGAAAGGTTTTTTTTTTGTGGGGGTGGGGGATGTATTGATGGATAAGGGACTGTAAAAAAACAAAAATTTCCAATTTCCATGAGGTGCCCAGATTGGTCACCAAAATGACTACCACGCACCAACTCCCTCAAACTACCTCAATAACACCTGGGCATACAGGATCAAAG
Organism: Puccinia polysora; assembly: GCA_025617555.3. Lineage (NCBI taxonomy): Eukaryota > Fungi > Basidiomycota > Pucciniomycetes > Pucciniales > Pucciniaceae > Puccinia > Puccinia polysora. Next base: position 32,220,907 of record CM062615.1, read on the forward strand.
AGAATTGCCACGGAGACCCAATCAAATTCTAATAAGATTCTATTGGATTTCTTGAGAACTAAAATCAGCTGAGTCTATGAGAATAAACAAGACAAATCAGAGGAGAACTTTAGAGAGAAGAGAAGAAATGGAAAGATAAAAAAAGTAGAGCCCTACAGCGTAGATTCATCAGGATAGACAAAAAGACAGTTTTGAGTAGTGAGATTTTAAGAACGTGAGGACAGGTTGACGAGACAAGAGTGATGTTAGAACGTGAGGACAGGTTGACAAGACAAGATTGATGTTATTTGGGAAAAGACAGAAATAGCCGCTAGATGTGATGAATGGTCAGACCAGGTTTGATAGCTTTATTGGAGAATTGGGCATCTTACCAGTCAGAGATTTGAGAGGCGACTGGATCGGTTTGGTACGTGGTTGATAGTCAAGCGGATGGAAGCAAAAGAAATGAAAGAAGAAGAGAAAATGAAATAAGAAAGAAAAAGAAAATAGAAAGGTAGACTGTAGACAAGTAAGACGGTTGAGGACAGAGATGATCAGAAATACATGGAGCTAGAGATTCATTGGAGAAGATAGACACCGTGTCATGAGAGTCATGAATAGAGCTATGTTGTCGGGGTCCCCGTTGTGGACTCAGAGAGCACCAGCCCACTGAGGCGCAGAGGGTGGTGAACGGGGAAGGGATACTCAACACCCCTTGTGACTGGTAAGAGGAGTACATTCAATCAAGAGTTAATTATTAAATACGGCTTGTTGAAGAAGTTTGAGGGTCCCAACAGAGGTGGCTTTAGTTAAAGAATCTGCCAGCATTCTATCCGTGGAAACCAGATTGAGAATAAATTTAGAGGGGGAAAAGTCTTTGCGCAGACCTTTAGTTTTAATGTCAATGTGTCAACACTTGGAGTGCAATCCAAATTATTTTATCTAATCATCTAATCCTTTGTTATCTACATAAATAGTTGGTTTGGTAGAGGAAGATTCATATATCTTGTTCACAAGGTAGGTGATCCACTTCAATTCAAGGTAGCAATGTAGTAAAGCATTAAGTTCAGATTCAGTAGATGAGTAAGTTACATTCCGTTGTCTCGAGGAGTTCCAGAGGATAGGACTTCCGTAATGTAATACAATATATCCGGTTTGAGATTTACGGGAGGTTGGATCATCTCCCCAAGTAGCATCACTATAGCCAGAGATACGGTCCTTGGATGAGTTGTATTTCAGAGTTAACTTGAAGTCCTTAGTGGTCTTGAGGTACTTCCACACTTTACGTACTTCTTTCCAATGGGTTAGACCTGGTTTTGCATTGAATCTTGCCAAGCTGGAAACGGAAAAGGAAATATCTGGTCGGTTGTATTGAGAAAGGTGATTAAGCAATCCAATAGTGGATCGATAATTGATATTGAGTTGACAGAACTGTGCATGGTCTTTGTTGGATGCCGGTTCAAGGTGATGATTTTGAGTGAGAGGTGTATTGATATGTTTGCATTTGGCAAGGCCCAATTCTTCCAGACCTCTGTCAATATGTTTCAGTTGGCTTAAGTAAATACTTTCTCCGTCAAATTCCATTAGCATTTCAAGGATTGTATTAGGTGCATGGCAAGACGAATTCAAGAATCTTTTTAAAAAGTTAGTCGCAAAAGAGTCGGATTTTCCTACTAAGATCAGGTCATCAACATGGAAGTAGAGTACTTCCCCGGAACTAGAATTAAGATAAAAGCAGGGATTGCTGGTGGATTCGCAGAATCCCTGAGATTTGATCCAAGTGGTGAGCGTCTCATACCAATTCTTGGGTGATTGGCGTAGACCGTAGAGAGATTTTTTTAGTTTGAGGTAGGGAGATTTCCAATTTGAACCTTCAGGAGTTTTGATTATAACTGTTTCGTTCAGGGGGGCGTGAAGGAAGGCCCCTTTTACATTGAACTGCGTAAAGGTCATATTATTCTTCAATCCATAGACCAGAGCAAGGCGGAGGGATCCATGTTTTCCAGTTGGAGCCCAAGTCTCCTCAAAATCTATACCTTGTACCTGATCAAATCCTTTTACACATAGACAAGCCTTATATTTCACGGGCTCACCATGAAAGTTTTCTTTCACCTTGAATACCCATGTTGTGTTTAGTATATTATCTGGTTCATCGTAATACTCCTCCCAGACCTCTTGAGTTTTGATAGAGTTGAGTTCTTCTTTGGAAGCCTCTTTCAACTTAGGCCATTCTGAGCATTTTTGGGCGGCCTTGTAAGAGGGAGGTTCGTAATAATGGTGGAAGCCATATATTTGAGGTTTCTGAAGTTTGTGTGTGGGACGTAGACTGATCCGTTGAGGAGGCGGTTCAGGTTTCGAGTGAGAAGGTGGAGAAGGAGATGAAGGTTGAGGTGTTGAGTGAAGGGCATCTTCTGGATCAGAATCAGACTCAGAGTATTCCAGAGTGGGTTCTCTAATTGAGTATTGTTTCTCGTGCGTGGAAAAATCTGTTTCGTGTGAGTTTGAATTTGATTGAGAAAAGATATGCATGCCAGGCGACTCAAAGAAAGGAAATTTGGATAGTTGATCTTTGAGGAAGTTGACGTGCTTGGTTTCTATCACAGCTCCAAGCGTATTCAGAATTAGATATGAATGAAAAGTTGGGTTAAATCCAATTAAGACTCCCTCAAGGCCTTTTTCATTGAATTTTCTTCCTTTGTGAAGGCAATTGGCGAGGTAGATAACAGAGAAACCTACATGTTTTAAATAATTAGCTGGGAGGACCTTACCAAACATAAGTTCCCAGGGAGACGACTGATTACGTTCTTGAGGAATCTGATTTAGCATGAAACAGCAACTACAAGTCACTATATGCCAATAGTTCTTGGCTAGGCAAGACAAAGAGAAGGTGGATCGGGCTGATTTGATGATTGTCCTTCTAGCTCTTTCAGCTTGTCCGTTGTGTTGAGGATGAGAAGGTTCGGAGGTGCGAAGTTTAATGAATTTCTTCTTGGCAAAGTCTCTCAGAATTGAGTTGGTGAATTTGGTTCCTTGATCCGAGAAAATTTCAAAAGGTTAATAGTTTAGACGTTTGTATTCCGTCTCCAGAATACTGATAATTGTTTCAGGGGTTTGATCTTTGGAAGAGAGAGGAAAGCATGCGAGATAACCTGTGTAATTATCAACAAGAGTGAGTAGATAGTGGTGTCCAGCCTTAGATTGGGGAGTAATTGGCCCAACTAGATCAAGATGTATTCGCTCTAAAGGCTTGCGGGCAGGAGTAGAGACATTAGAGAAAGGAGATCAGGTGATCTTGCTCTTGATGCAGTTGTTGCATTGGAAGTTCTGGAGTTCTTTGTTGTTGAAGCAATCTTTGAGGAGATGTTTAAGCAAAGAAATAGAGGAATGGCCATACATCTTTTGCAAATCCAATAGAGTATAAGAAGGAAGATTATTGAAGTTTACAGAATTATTTTGGCAAGCGAATAGAGGTCTTTCAATAACTAAAAAATTGTCCCTTATCAAGCCCTTCAACACTATTTGGTCTCCATGAGAGACTTTGAATCTGTCGCGTGTTTGAGTGAGGTTACATCCTTTCTTTGCAAGTAATCCAGGACTAATCAGATTGACAACAATATCGGGTACGTAAACGCAGTCTTCAAGCGTGATCACCGAATTGTTCCATTCAAGTTTCAATGTTCCAATTCCTTGTATTTTGAGATTGGCTTCCAGTTTTCCAGTCTTGATTTCTTCTGTCTTGAGTTGTAGATTTATAGATGAGAAAAACTTCAAGTTGATAAAGATGTGGACATTGGCTCCGGAGTCCAAAAGTAAATTAGGATTGTTGTCTGCATTGATCCAGAGAGTTAGTAAGGCGTGGTAATTGATGGTTGGATTCTTCTTAGTCTTACTTTTCCATTTGTTTTGTTGTTTGATCCACCACTGAGGAGCAGTTTCAGGATGGATATGGAAACAGGAAAATTCGGCGTGAGGTGCGTTAGGATTGTGGTATCCTTTTCGGCATCGCAATTTTGTCTTCTTCTCATCCTTGAAGGCCCTCGTCCTAGCAGAGACTAGTGATACATCTGTGGTTGACTTACTGACATTTGTTTGGGCCTTTCTCTTGTTGAGGTATTGAGTAAGATGATTGAAAACCACGTCTATTGTTAGGTTCTTTTCCATATGCATAATCTGTTGTTTTAGATTTTCGAGAGTTGGAGGAAATTTGAACAATAGCAAATATGACAGGATATCCTTTGGAAGTTTGATCCCAAAATCTGTCATTCTTGTGATGGCTTTTCTCATTTCTGTGATAAAACTCTTGATGGCATTTTCATGGAAGGCTGAATGGAGGAAGTCGTTAAACACTCTTGCTCAATTTTCTGTCTCTGAAGAGGCAAATCTTTTCGTAATTTTGGCCCATAGAAGTTTTGAGGAAGAGATATTTGTGGAGTTTACGATGTCTGCATGGGTAGTACTGTCAAGCTTGGATAAAATTATTGCCCTGATTTCTCTATCCTGTTTTAATGAAAAGGGTCCCAAATTTTGAGTGATGGCGTCCTTGATGTCTTTGAGATCGAAGATCATAAGCATCTTGTCCCTCCAGATGGAGTAATTTTCTTCATTTAAAGGGGGTATGGAATTGACAGATGCTTTCAGAGCAACTTGATGAAAGTAATCATTCGCTCCGGCTGGTTCATTCATGGTTAGAGTTTGTTGGTAGGTCCTTTGGCTTTTAACCATAATAAGATTCTATTGGATTTCTTGAGAACTAAAACCAGCTGAGGCTATGAGAATAAACAAGACAAATCAGAGGAGAACTTTAGAGAGAAGAGAAGAAATGGAAAGATAAAAAAAGTAGAGCCCTACAGCGTAGATTCATCAGGATAGACAAAAAGACAGTTTTGAGTAGTGAGAGTTTAAGAACGTGAGGACAGGTTGACAAGACAAGAGTGATGTTAGAAATTGAGGACATGTTGACGAGACAAGAGTGATGTTATTTGGGCAAAGACAGAAATAGTCGCTAGATGTGATGAATGGTCAGACCGGGTTTGATAGCTTTATTGGAGAATTGGGCATCTTACCAGTCAGAGATTTGAGAGGCGACTGGATCGGTTTGGTACGTGGTTGATAGTCAAGCTGATGGAAGCAAAAGAAATGAAAGAAGAAGAGAAAATGAAATAAGAAAGAAAAAGAAAATAGAAAGGTAGACTGTAGACGAGTAAGACGGTTGAGGACAGAGATGATTAGAAATATATGGAGCTAGAGATTCATTGGAGAAGATAGACATTGTTTCATGAGAGTCATGAATAGAGCTATGTTGTCGGGGTCCCCGTTGTGGACTCAGAGAGCACCCGCCCACTGAGGCGCAGAGGTTGGTGAACGGGGAAGGGATACTCAACAAATTCAAAGTGAGACTGTGCGTGGAAGGATTCAACCAGGTTGAAGGCCTCAACTACTCCAAAACGTATCCACCCACTGGTAAACCCTCAACCCTCAAATTGCTCCTACTATACACCCTGAAGGCCAAAATTCCCATTTGACAATTTGATGTGAATAGTGCATTTCTCCATGCGCCAATAGATGAATAAATCTTCATTTGAAAACCAAAAGGGTCAAATCTTACCACTGAATTTCTCAAACTCAACAAATTGCCATGCGGCCTGAAGTAATTGCCTAAAAATTGGTACAAGACCCTCACCAAGTGGTTCAAAACAGTTGGTTTTTCTGAATCAAATTTTGATCCCTGTCTATATATATTGCAAGATGGACTCTCAACATTGTTCTTTCATGTGGACTACCTGATCCTCATTGGGGGGGCGCCAATTTTGAAAAGAAATTCCTAGATAAATTCCCAAGGTCAATGTCTCAACCCCCCAAAACCATCCTGGGCATGAAGATTGAACTAGGCAAGGATTCAATCTGTCTAAGTCAGCCAAATCATATCAGCACAGGCCTTGAAGAACTTGGACTCATCAAAGAAAATGATGTAGCTTTTCCATTAACTCCAGTTCTTCAGCTTCACCCAGCTTTGGACAAAGACCAGCAAAGAATCCAAGGATTTAAACATCAATTTTTGTTCAGCAGTAGGCTTACTTAACCACATTTCCTGCTACACCCGTCCATAAATCAGCTTTTCTGTCTCAAGCCTGGCACAATTCTCAGCCAAATGGGGGTTAAACCACTGGAATGAGCTGAAAAGAACATGGTGCTACCTCAAAACTACCAAGCCAGTCACTCTTAGGCTTGCATTCAACCCTTCAACACCTCCAATTGAGATTTTCACTGACGCCTCTTGGGAGATGATTGGCTTACTTGCAAATCTCAATCTGTGTATCTCTGACTAATAATTGGCATTCTAATCTCATGGAACAGTTTCAGGCAAAGGAATATATCCTGGTCTTCAACCAATGCAAATTGAATGCTTTGGTTGACAGCTTTCACAAGGCCACGTGGATCAAGGCCCTAATGAAGGAAATTTTTGGCGCAGTTGTTAAAGCCATTCCCTTCAAGGTTGTAAATAGTGGCTTAGACAACAAAGTTTGAAAATTTTGTTCAAATTCAAAAACTTGCCACCTTGACCTCAAGACCAAGGGCATTTTGAAAAAGCTCACTCAGGGCAACCTAAGTGTTGAGCTTTTTTTCTTGCAATCCATGACAGCAGATGCAGTGACCAAATATTGCTCTATTCACAGTTTGAGCTACTATTCAAATATTTTTCAGGCAACTGCAGTTAACTTCATCATTTTGTTAACTTCATCATTTTAAATATTTGCATATAATTCTGTTTCCATCTTCTTTTTGTTCTTTTTCCATCATCTTTTTTTTAAATCAAACTTGTGTTGTTGTTCTGTTTGTTTCATCATCTTGAATAGTTGGACTGTTGGGTCTCACAAAGCATGGAGGGGTGTTGGAATGTCAACCACAAACTCAAGCTAACTCTCAAGGGACACAGTTGCAGGGTACCTAAGACAACCACAAAGGATAGACAACAACAGCAATAAAAACTGAACTCGGCTCAAAGAAAAACAACAACAAACTCAATGAACTGACCCCACTCAACTCACTTGTCAAGACTATCTACTTTCACCTTTGCCTATCTCTTCTCTCCTTTCTTCTTTCTTGAACTCATCTTCTTGCTGGAACTCATCCCCAACTTCTCACCCTGGTACCTCAATCATGACCTTTACCAAGCCTTCCATAAGCCATCACCTCAACCAATATTAACTCAATGGAGTAAGACTCCAAAGGGCGCAGGGTGTTGGCAGTTCTGTGGAGGGGATAGGCGCTTTTTGAGGCTGCCCTCCTGAGTTTTACAAAAATGTTTAATTGTAACCAAGATCAAAGTCCAGAACCTGGTAAACAGGGAACCAAAAGTAAGAAGATAAAGATTTTAGTGGTTGGTAGCTGGAGACAACACTATCTGAGGCAAGATGATGTTGGGCAACACTTGAATAGAAGGAGTCAAGGATTTTTCAGAGTTCAACAAGACAAGGCAATTGTGAGTGACAACGCCCACAAGCTAATAGCTCTGGTTGTCAGCAGGAGCTTAGGAAAGATCAACTCAATCCAAAACAACCTCCAGGTTCTCAATGAACCTGCCCAAATCTCCGCAATCAATTGCTTGAAGGGTCCCAGATAACTGTGGGTGGCTGCACAAGACAAACCTAACTGTTTGAAGAAGCTCTAGAAGAAACGCAAGAACTGATTCAAACAAGAATAACCCAACACTTCTCAGGGGACTCAAGAGTAGCGTAGCGGAATTCAACTTCAAAAGAAGGGAAGGGAGGTTTAACACTCCTGGTTTTAAGCTTAATAAAACCTCTTTAGTAAAACGTGACTGGTTCCAGAAAGATAATCAAAGGTTGATCAGGACCAGTATGGTCGAATAAAGGGCTCAGGAGTGGTGTAACACATTCAGGAATTTGATTGGGCAAATTCTTCTTCAACCAGTAAAGCTATTGGTTGGTGATAAGGATCATGGATCAAGGATCAAGGATTTGAGTATGGAGGCTCAAGGATCAAGGGTGTGCTGATTTCATGCTGGATGATTTGATGATGGATCCAAAAACCAGGGGAGAGCCCCTCCTTATATGGGCAGGAGGCCCTGTTAGACTATGTACAACGGATTCTACCAATAGAGCAGAAAAAGAAAAAAAACCAGGTGACCAGAAAAATTTGATCACGCGAGCCAGTGGAAACCCTTCTCATCCCTTCACCATCTCTTGCGCCCGTCCGTGGATGAGCGGGGGCCACAACACCGGAATCACCCACCCCTTGTCCAAAGGTGGACGGGATGGGAAAGAAAAATGAACTGGACCGCCGCGGATGTCCGCGGGCGGTAGTCAACACTTCTCCACCCCCACCCGGAGATGGAAAGGGGGTGGGAGAGTCCCAGGAAGGACAACAGATGAAGTTTGTGAGAGCGCGGATGGGCGAATAGGAGATTGGTTTGAGGAGATTGAGTAAATCCTGACGGGCTTGAGATTTGGCAACTGATAGATTGAGTGAGGTGGGAGATTGACAGATAAGCGCTTTGGAAAAGTGCTTGGAGATGTGGTTGGGATGGGTTTAGTAAGTCATGGAGGAGCGCCGCGCGAAGGTAGCAATGAGGATGAGCGACGCGCGATGGTAGCAATGAGGATGAGCAATGCGCGACGGCCAACAATAAGGATGAGCGACGCAGGACGCGCGCGGATAAGGACATGGGACAATGATTGATGAGCAATGCGCGATGATGATGGTGAGCAGCGCGCAACGAGGAAAATGCGGATGAGGGACGCGCCACGCGCAAGGATGAGGATGAGCGGCGCGCAATGCGCAAGGAAAATTTTTGAATTCTTTTCCCACAGTGTCCCAAATGGTTCACCACATCTCTCCCCAACTTACAGACTGTCCTTAGTCTGCATCATAATTTGGAAAACATGAAAAAGAAAATAATGGGCCGTTTCTTGATCCTCTAAAAAAAATGTTGAAACCCATCTTGGTCCATCCAAAAGAGCCTAAATATGGGGAAGATAAAAGAAAAGGCGTCCCAGGTGCTCACGTATGTGGCATAAAGTAGAGTTTTTACAACAAAACGCAGCAGGAGACCCCAGTGGTGCACAATTGGGAGGACTTACTTTGAACCAAATTGCCCCCACGACAATAAAATCTCTTAACTTGATCAGCAGAGAACCTTCTAGCCAACTGAGTACCATCCAGTTCTTCCAATACATAAGATCCACCTCTAACTTGACAAACCACTATATAAAGACCATTCCAACGATTTGAAAAGAGTTTTCCCCACTGAGTCTCTAAATATTGATTATAAGCCAATACCAGATTCGCAGGGTTTAAAGGATTCCTGATTCAATTTAGATGTTTATCTTCCCAATACTGAACTGATTTTGCTCTTTATTCCATCATCCTCCGATAAGCTTCATTAAAAATATCTTCACTCCGCTCCAGTTGCTTTGATCTGGCAACTAATAGGTCAGTAGTTAAAGAAACTTGTTCCCAAGAGATGCCCAAGAAAGACTCCATTTCAAGATCAAGAGGAATAACAGCCCTTTGACCAAACATGACTTCATACAGAGAGTAGCCTGTGTTTTGCTTGGTGGAAATTTGATCAGAGAAGAGGACCAAGGGAAGAAACTTTCAACAATTCTTGCCACTTTCACCAGCCAGTTTAACCAGAGTAGCCTTCAAGGGAGCATGGCCTCTTTCCACCATGCCTTGTCCTTCAGGATAAAAGGGGGTAGTAACTCTATGTTGCCCAGGGAGCAATTGGATCATTTCAGCCAGTTTCCCACCAAATTCTGAGCCACCATCAGGAGAATAAGATCAAGCCAAACCATAACTCATTGTCCAATTCTCATGAAGGAAAGCTGCCACAGATTCAGAACTAAGGTTCTTAAGGAATTTGGCTTCAACCCATCCATAAAAATCATCTCTAGTCACAATGAGGTACTTAGCAACACCTGCCTCGATATGAACCAGATCCATAGCAACCCTTCCAAAGACAGTAGAATCCCCTGTAGGATAGAAAATTTCTGCTGGACGCCTAAGATCACGTTTTTGACAAACTTCACAACTCTTGAACCATTGAGAGACAGATTTCTTCAGAGATGGCCACCAGAATTGTCCAGATAATTGTCAATAAGTTTTGGTTTCCCCACAATGGCCAAGGGCCTCATGGAGACTTTCAAGGATCAAATCTTGCTTAGCCAGGATAGTGACCACAACAAGCCCACAAGGAGTTCCTCTTTTCATAAGCCTAGAACCTTGGACAAAGTAACTAGAGGACTTCCTTTTAAGGGACCAAAATTCTTTGGCAGAGAGATCAGGGGGTCTTTGGAGAGTTGAAAGGTACTGCTCTAACTTAAGCCAGAAACCTTGTTGGAAACCAGAGTAATCTGGGAGGAGAAAGCAAAAACAGGGAGGACCAAGGGTTCTTCCTCATTTAAATCCATTCCAACATCCAATTCATCGTCTCCAGTAGGTCTTCTGGATAAACCATCAGGCATAGTAAAAGATTTCCCAGGCCTATGGACAATATCAAAAGAAAAAAGATGGATAAAAGCTACCCAGCAAGTCATTGGAGCATTTGGAAGACTGGGAGCATTTATCATTTCCACAATGGATCAAGCGTTAACTTGCAATTCAAAATGTTGTCCCCAGAGTACTGTTTGGAGTTTCTTCAGCATTCTGGCCACACCACAGAGTTCCAGTTTGGGCTGAGAGTATCTAGATTCTACAGCAGAAAATAGCAAAGATTCATGAAGAACAGAGCGGTTCAAACCATTTTCATCCTCCTGAGTAAGGACAGCCCCAACAAATTGATAACTAGAGTCAACAGCCAATTTTATTTTGCCAGCCCCATGCCCATAAGAGATCTTTTTCAAAACTATGTCATTGCCAAAAATAGTTTTGAGCAACTGAAATGATCATTCACAATCTTGGGTCCAAATCCATTCAGCTTCCTTTCTGGTTAGACAACGCAAGGGTGCACAGATTTTGGATAGTGAGGGAATGAAGATCCTGAAATAAGTTACAACACCTAGGAAACCTCTAACTTCAGTTGGATTTATTGGAGTAGGCCAGGAGATGATTTTGTTGACTTTAGAGGGTGCCACCCTTCTTCCTTCCTCGCAGACTATATGACCAACAATTTCCAAGGCAGGGACAAGGGCGGCAAGTTTTGATCCAGAGACAGTAAGGCCAGATTCCTTGATTTGAAACAAAATTCTTTTGAAGATAGTAGCATACTCCCAGATAAATTGTCAAATTCCTGAGTGCCAAGGTAAGAGCTCATTATCATAGTTAGAAACTGGACCTTTAATTCCACCATCATCAATAAAAATACCCGCATGATCTGGAATTTTTGTCTTGGAGGATCCAAATCATCTGAGCCTGATAGACTGCAGCCGAATTGGTGGCACCTTGAGGCAATTGAGTAAGTTGAAATTGAACAAGGGGAGTATTGAAAGTAGTGAGCGGCCAAGAAATAGGATGCAAAGATTGTTTGTTGTAACCCCCCATGATGTCTCCTAGACCATAACAGGCTCTCCAAGAGAAGGATTCAACAAATTTTTCAGTGGCAGGAGGCATGCCAGAGTCTTTAATAGTAACTTTATTAAGAGGTTGGAGATCATGAACTACCCTAATTTTACCATTACTCTTTAGAACACAGAAAACTGGGCTAGAGTAACTGGAGGTTGACTGTTTGTATAGACTGGTACGTACTTGTTTGAGGACCAACTTGATGAATTTGTTGACTTTTGCAGCAGGAATAGGGATCTTCTTCTTTTGCCAAGGATCATGTTCAACTATAGGGATGATGTAAGGGAGACCATAGGATTCTTTCAAGAGACCTCTCTCTTCTTCACAGAATGCAATAGATTTTTCCCTTAGAGACAAGATATTTTTGATCAAATTTAACTCATCAGGTAAAAGCCATCCATCTGGACCAAAGTTGACCACCTTCAATTGCTCTTCAGTGACACGAACACAAGGTACAAAGGGGCTAATAGGGGACTGAGATAGACCACAATAAGGATCACGAGATAGAGGAGGACGCATGAGAGGCGGATTGAGATTGAGAGGCATGGGCTGGTTGACAGGCTGGACCTTTTTTGCAACTGGCTTATATTTAGTGGAAAAAGAGAGAAGTTCTTGTTTCCTCCAAGCATTCACCAGCAAGACCTGAGTACAACAATTCAGACCAGATTCCAACATTCTCCAAGTTTGATGTTCCATAAAATTTTTGAAGGGTGCCTTTTCCATAAAAGAGGATCCAGAATAGAACGCTTTGCTCACATGTGTGGCACAAGGTAGAGTTTCAAAAATTATTGTAGAAGAATGCCCTGATGGTGCACAATTGGGGGGACTTACTTTTACCCCCAAGTGCCTCCACTGAAGCCCATACTTCTCCATACCAAAACCATTAAGAAAAGAATTGAGATCATGATCTAGTTTATACTCATTGCGGAGAATTGAACCAGGGCTAGAGTAAAATTTATCATTGATAAGATTAAAAGGAAAATAAGAAACAAAAGAACCAGAGAGAAGAGAAATATTTTTGGAATTTTGTGTTTTAACATGTTTTTGATTTTGGACATTTTCGAGATCAGAAGAAAAGGAAGAAAGAAATGAAAAGGATGAAAAATATGCCTCAGAGATAAAAGTTAGACCTTTAGTTGAAGTCTGAGGCTTAGAAGAACTACAACTATTAGTATTACCAACTATTCTGGTAAAAATGGAAGGAGTTAGAAGAATCCTTCTCCTTCAGAACCTATTCAGACAAAAAACCAGGGAAATCTCTTTCCCAACGCCCAGAATCCAAACAACAGAGATTAACTTCAATCTTCCTGCCATCAGCATCAGGAAGAAGAATTCTCTCCCCAAATTGATTGGAAAACATCAGGGTGGCTCCAAAGTCTATTAAGAAAGGACGACCCAAAATCATAGGACCTTCCAAACGAGTGATCCAAAAGTGACCGGTTCCAGCAATATTTTGACCAATTCAAACTGGCACATCCTCAGCAATACCCACCAACTCACAAGATTGATTTTAAATTCCATAAACCGCAGAGTTGAAGCTGACCCTTGGACTGAGATTGAGCTTGCAGGCCATTTCATCCAAAATTAAGTTTAGTTGGGACTCAGAATTGACAAGTAGAGAAACCGTTTTGGAGGAGCCACCTAGGGAGCATGGTAAAAATCCAAGAGGACAAGAATAAAGATTTGCATAAGAAAGAGGATCTGTTCCACCGGAGTCTTCTATCAAGGTTCCAGAGGAAACTTTCAATTTGTCAGGACCAATCTCCACACGTCGCCAAGAAACCCATTTCTTCATGCCTTCAGCCACAGATGGTGAGATGGAAAGGAGTTCAGCCATGGTTAGATCAGGGATTTGAAGATTGGAGATTTTCTTTAATACCCCCTACACAGCATTGGGGTTATCTTTGGAAATTCCCCTTTCAAATCGGACCTTGGGTTGAGTTGGAAGAGGAAGTTCAGGTGAGGGTGGAACTATAACTGGATCAGTTGATGAGAGTGATTTGGATGGCAGAGGAGCAGTATCAGAGTATTCTGGGAACCTATCCATGAGGGGTTCCTTTTCTACTTCCATGTCTTCTACCTCAGAAGAAGGGGACGCCGGTGAAGATTGACGTTTGACCGGTATTTGAAGAATTTGAGATGGAACAGGAGGAGCTTTATGAGGTCTGTGTTCCTCATGTTGCTTCCTAGCTGGATCAGATTGATAGGTTCCAGAATAACTGGAAGAAGAGACAGAAGGAGGGTATCAAAGTTGAAAGGTTCCACAAGCAGATTGGAAATCAAAAGAGGCCAAGGATGCCTTCTTGGGAGCTGAAGGCTGGAAAGAGGCCACCACATGACAGATTGGGCGTGATGAATAAAAAGGGATAAGTGCACCATTAGGAAGAAAGAAGTTACTCCCTTTCTGTTCCACCAAAATTTCCTCCTTGTCCTTCTGGAGTTCAGGACAGCAACCAGTTCCATGACCTTCTCTGTGGCAATAATAGCAAACTATGGTTGACCTAGGAACAGAGTTGGAGGGTTTAGGGACAGCCAGAGAGGATAGTTTCTGATCCATTTTATTCTTGAAAGCTTGCAGGATTTTGGTGATCTCATCAATAGTAGGTGTCTCCCAGTAGGTCTGAGGATTGGGTTTAGGTCTGCGATTGGCTTCCATCTTATTCATGATATCGTTAGATGCTTGAAAAGAGGGGGCAAGGACTGGTTCAGTGATTTTAGATTTTTCAAAGGTGAGAGCTGTTTGACCTTTCATCACTTTATCCACTGTATTCCTAAGAACCATGAAAGCAGGGAGCTTGAACCAATTATCTCTTGTGGTGATCATGAATCTGGATTTCACCAATTCATCCTTAATTCTTTCCTGCACTCCTGGAGAGAAAGACTGAAACAATTGCACTCAAATTTTTTCCAACGTATCAATGTGATTTTTTTGGATAAGATAGGACTGGATAGGGTCCCAAGGTTTCTGAAATCTTGATAGTCAGAGGCTGAGGAGATACCACCATTTGAGATCCATTGAGAAACTAGGGCATCCAGATCTTGGAGAGTAAAACTAGCTATATCAATTTTGCCCCAGTAGGAAATCATTGCCTCCTTAAGAAGTACCCAGTCATGGGATTCAAATCCATCAAATGATTCAATCACTTCCATGAATTCATCAGAGGAGATAAAAAATTGCAGTTGATAAGCCATGTTGTATTTGCTGGCACTGTTCACTTCAGCAGCCATCTTGTAGGAATCCAGGAACTGTTCGGCGGATGGGGTGGGAAAGGAAAATGAACTGGACTGCCGCGGATGTCTGCAGGCGGTAGTCAACACTTCTCCACCCCCACCTGGAGATGGAAAGGGGGTGGGAGAGTCCCAGGAAGGACAACAGATGAAGTTTGTGAGAGCGCGGATGGGTGGATAGGACATTGGTTTGAGGCAATTGAGTAAATCCTGACGGGCTTGAGATTTGGCGACTGATAGATTGAGTGAGGTGGGAGATTGACAGATAAGCGCTTTGGACAAGCGCTTGGAGGTGTGGTCGGGATGGGTTTAGTAAGTCATGGAGGAGCGCCGCGCGATGGTAGCAATGAGGATGAGCAACACGCGACGGTAGCAATGAGGATGAGCTACGCGCAACGGCCAACAATAAGGATGAGCAACGCGGGACGCGTGAGGATAAGGACACGTGACAATAATAGATGAGCAACATGCAATGATGACAGTGAGCAGCGCGCAACAATGACAATGCGGATGAGGGACGCGCGACGCGCAAGGATGAGGATGAGGGACGCGCGACGCGCAAGGATGAGGATGGGCGGCGCGCAACGCGCAAGGAAAATTTTTGAATTCTTTCCCCACGGTGTCCCAAATGGTTCACCACAACGGCCCAGACTCAAATCCTCTTGCATTCCTGCCTGGTAAGACCCAACATTAGGTTCTTGTATATTTTCTTTTCATCACTCTTGTCTTGCTCAACTCAGCTATCTCATTGTCTTGTGATCTTGTCCGCTGTTAGCATTGTGAATTTCCTTGGTTTCTGTATTGTTCATCAATAAACGTCTTTCAACATGTCATTGGTGACAAGTAGGATGTATTTGCAACCGGGAGAGAGGGGCGGTTTATAGGACCGCACACATCAGTGTGAATTAGCTCAAAAAAATTTTGCCTTCTTGGGAGATGAACAAGGAAGGGTTGAAGATTAATTTTCACTTTTTTGCATGAGACACAGTCAACCTGATCCCATTTCAGATTGGGAAATTCTTCAGACAGAAGACAAGTCTTTTCAAGATGGGGATGACAGAAACGTCTGTGGATTGTGGAGAGAGATATGCAAGAGAAGGATGTGGAAGGAAGACAATTGAACCTGTCATTGATAAAAAGGAGATTGTCCTCAATTACCCCCAACAGAATTCAAAAATTTTGATAGAAGGAGGCAAATTTTTTTGAAGTTAGTAGAGCCAGAGAGCAGCCCTTCTCTATGAGTTGGCCAAGGGACACAAGATTGATGGAATGATTAGGGAAATCCAGGTTCACTAGAGAGGTTGTCAGGACAGCGTTTCCATTCCCCAGGGACAAGATTTGAGCATTGGGATTTCCAGTTTGAATTTTTTGTTTTGTTTCAATGGAGATGAGGAAAAAATTTGGATTATTGAACATACAGTTGTAAGCACCGGAGTCAAGCAGTACTCAGTTACAATCAAGAGTTGGTCATGTGGCCATGGCAAATTTGTATGCTAGGTGGGTTGAGGAGGATTTTTGAGAGTTTGGTGCAGTCATATCAGGAGCTCTTCCAGAGCCTTGGTATTTCCCTGAGTTAGGTTGCAGATGTGGATAGAGCCACCAAAATTTGCTTTAATTGTGGTTGGCTTGAGGATTGTGCCATGTCTCTCTGCACTTGATGGCATTTCCTTTAGTTACAAGTGCTGATGCATACAATCCATTGTGGTGCTCTTTCATGGACGCGAGTCGGGAAAGGCTGCGCGCTGCGGGCTTGCGTGGATTGGACAGCTCGCGCGGATTGGAAAGCTTGCGCGGATTGGAAAGCTTGCACGGATCGGAAGGCTTGCGCGGATTGGAAAGCTTGCGCGGATTGAAAGGCTCGCGCGGATCAGACGGCTTGCGCGGATCAAGTGGATCAAGCGGATTGCGGGGATCAAGCGGATTGCGCATTGCAAGACGCGTGGATTGGATCATGCGGGTACACCCCGGATACCTGGAACGGGTTGTTGGGCAGACTCATCATGAGAAGGACAAACCAGCGGGCAACATGGAAGGGGCATGGGGCAGGGGAGGTGGAGCCTGGGTTATGGGACGGGGGACGGAGGGATAGGGTTGGGCTAGGGTTTTGTGGCTTAGGGGTTGTATTCCATCATTCTTGCTTACTTGCGGTTGTACTTAGGTTAGGGTTGAGGGGAAGGACTTAAATACTTCACTCTCAACTCCGGGTTGTAAGGAGGGAGGATCAACATCATCACATCATCACTTTAATACGTGTGTTAGATTGGATTGGAAATGAAGGAATTCATCTTATTAGCCCTATCACCGTCTCTCACAGACAAACTCTCTCTCTCTTGACTGGCTGCATCCAATCTCCTTACAGACGCTTTGATCAATAACTTCCGGAACTCGAGGAAAACTTAAGGGGAAGCACTCCTCTTGTTTCCACATCTGGGGGTCTGCATTGGAAAAATCGTTTGTCAAAGTCTCTCAAAGGTACTCACAGATGCTACCAACAGCTGCTTCTCTTCCTTCCTCCTCCCACAGCCTCCACGCTACCCCATGGATTTACCCACATATTCAACTCAACATTGCGGAAGTGGAGCAATTCATCTCATGGTATGAAATGATTGCGGACTCTGAAGGCGCTTTGGATTTTGAGACGGCACGCTACGTTGTCCTGTTCATTGAGGACGCAGAAGAGCGTTGGGACGTAGAAGAGATGGGAGGCTACCAGAACCTGGATTGGCCAACACTGAAGGGGAACATGCTGGCAAGATGGGGGAGGCGGGGCTCCCGCTTTTGGAAGGATGATCTCAAGCCATCCGCGGAATTGGATTACAAGGCAGGCACGCGCGGCGGGATCCAGTTGCAAGCGGGAGTGGACTACGCGGAACTGGAGTACTACAGGGCAGAGTATGTTCCGGCCCCACCACCGGCAACCATCTCTTGGGCTAGCAAAATCGCGGAGGTGGCAAGGGGCCTTGAGGCCTACCTGGAGAGTATTCAGTGTGCTGGCGTGCCTGCGCCCCACGTGTGCGCGAATGGGGAGGATGACAACCGTTGGCGGAAGGGACAGAGGGAACGGACAGCGGATTTGAACGTGGAATTGGTTTCCCCAGTGGGGGCTAAGTACATGTTGGGGAAGCGGGACTCAACGGAACCAGTGCGGCCTACTGACAGGAAGCGGGTGAGAACGACGGAACGGGAAATGGATGCTCCTGGTGGTCTGGGAATCGGCCGGCAAGCGGCGTACAGGCCTCCCAAAGAAGGTAGACGCGGCGGCAGAAGAGACGGACCACGCGTAGGAGGATCACGACCCGAGCCGGACCTCTTTGATGGCGGGGAGCGCGCATTTGGAAAGGGTAGGGGCAGCGGTGGAAGGGACAAACCACGCACCAAAGGTTGGCAACCAGAGCCGGACCTCTGCAATGGTCGGGGGAACAAGTAGGGGACAGAAGGACATGGCGTCAAAAGAGAGGATGGACGCAGAACGGAAGGATGTGGGGTGCCGGGAGCGCGGGATGGAAGTTCCTAGAACAGGCACGCAGCCATCATGGCTAGCAAGAGCCTTGGGATTGGTGGGGCGGACGCTTGTGGCGGGGCTTCAGGAATGGAACAGGGAGGGATTGGGCGTTAATGGCACGGCAGGGGAGAAGGACGCCAGATTTGCGGGAACCTCAAATGGAAAGGAGTGTCATGTTGGTGGGGCAGAGCGGAAGAATCAAGTGGTCACGCACGGTCCGGCAGGCGGGGAGTGGTCAGAAATCTCCAGAGGGGAGAAAAAGGCCGCAGGAACTGCAAAAGGCAAGGAATGTTGTGTGGACGGTGTGGGGGAGGAGAGGGCTGGGATTGAAAGGGTTTGGAAGCCTCTTTCCTCCTCCACGGCAGGTTGTGGTAAAGACGTCTGGGGGTGTTCGCTTTTTTTTGGGTTTTGCGCGCGGATGTGCTCAAATCTCAAAGGATGCAGGAGGGTCTTGGCGGCGGGAGGTGCACCTAGGCGCTTTGCAACAACAATTTCCGCTTGGAACCCGTGTGGGGTTGGATGAAGGCATGCGGTGTGGTGTTGTATTTATAACCTTGTGTTGAGAGCTGCGTTGCGGTCTGCGCGCTCAGCAGTTGGGTAGGTTGGTGTGTTGCCCCATCCTGGACACCCTGGCCGCTTCAAGACCTCAATCCATAAACTGTTGCGCAAACGTACCGTCCGGCTGAACAACTTATCCTCAGGCTCATCCGAACTGTCCTTTACCCGCGCGCGTGCGTGCCGCGGCGCGCGCGCTGCGCTTCCATTACCCGCGCCGCGCTGCGCTCCTTTCATCCGCGCGCGTCGCGCGTCCTTTATCCGTGTTGCTTGTCATCTCCGCCGTTGTCATAGCACGTCTTCATCTTTGTTGTTGCGTGTCTTCATCTTTGTTGTTGCGCGTCCCAATCTCCTCATTGCTACCGTCGCGCGGCGCTCATCCATTATTTACTGAATCCATCCCGACCGCACCCCCAAGCATTTGGCAAATCCTTGGATCCGTCAAACCTCCCATCGCACTTGATCTATCAGTCGTGGATCTCAAGGCCGTCAGGATTTACTCAACTTTCTCAAACGAATCTCCTATCCGCCCATCCGCGCTCTCATGGACTTCATCTGTCATCTTTCCTGGGAGTCTCCCACCCGCTTCCGCCTTTGGAAGAGTGCCAACAACCGCCCCCGGACATCTGCGGCGGTTTGGTTCATTTCTCTCTCCCACCCGCTTCCGCCTTTGGACAAGGGCTGGGTGACTCTGGTATTGTTACGCGCGCCCATCCACAGACAGACGCAAGTGACCACATGGTTGCCTTCCCTTTTCCGCTCTATTTGTAGAATCCGTTTTATATAGCCTAACAGGGCCTCCTGCCAATATAAGGAGGGGCTCTCCCCTGCCTTTTTGATCATCATTGGAAATCATCAGAACATGGAACAATCCAGAATGAAATCAGCACACCTTTGATCCTTGAGCCTCCATACTCAACCCTTGATCCCTGATCCTTATCACCAACCAATAGCCTTGCTGGTTGAAGAAAAATTCTGTCTGTTGGAATTTTTGAGTGTGTCATACCACTCCTTGATCCTTTTCTCGGACCATACTGGTCCTGATCCCTGATCACCTTTCTGGAGCCAATCACCATTTATTGAAGAGGTCTTATTAAGCTTGAGACCTGGAGTGTTATACCTCCCCTTAGCTTCTTTGGAGTTGCATTCTGCCAGCCTACTCTTGAGTCCCTTGAGAAGTGTTGAGGTTATCCTTGCTTTAAATCAGTTACTGTTTGTTTTAGAGCTTCTTAAACATTGTGCTTTGTCTTGTACAGCCACCCTCAGTTATCTGGTACCCTTCAAGCGCTTGATTGTGGAGAGTTGGGCAGGTTCATTGAGAACCTGGAGGTTGCTTGGGTTTGAGTTGATCATCCCTAATCTTCTGTTGACGACCAGAGTTATTAGCTTTTGGGCGTTGTTTACACACAACAGCTTTTGTTCTTTGAACTCTAGGAAGACTTTAACTTCTTTCCTCAAGTTTTCCCTGCATAATCTTGTCTCAGATAGTGCTTTTCCTTCGCTACCGAACTATTATCATCTCTATCCTCTACTCCTTGATTCCTCATTTACCAGGTTCTGGACCTTGATCTTGGTTACATTTAAATATTTTTGTAACACTCAGGAGGGCAGCC
Source organism: Puccinia polysora (assembly GCA_025617555.3). Taxonomy (NCBI): domain Eukaryota; kingdom Fungi; phylum Basidiomycota; class Pucciniomycetes; order Pucciniales; family Pucciniaceae; genus Puccinia; species Puccinia polysora. Next base: position 32,241,307 of record CM062615.1, read on the forward strand.
TAAACAGCACCTTTCCCCTCCGCAGAACTGCCACGGCCTAGCGGCGTTTGGAATCTTACATCGGGCTCAGCATTTGGGTGCGCGCGGTCTCAGCAGTGCCTGCTGAGGGCTCAGAAGTGCCTGCTGAGGGCTCAGCAGAAGCCGCTGGGGGCTCAGCAGTAGGAATTGCGGGGCTCAGCACCAGGTGCGGGTCAGGCCACTCCGAGGGCGCTGGGCCGCGGACCAAGTGATGGAGCCGGCCCAACCAAGCTTGCGGGTGGCTAGTCCGGAAGGCAAGGGCAGGGCAATTGGGGGTTAGGCGCGCGCGGGCCGACTTGCGGACCGCGAGGTCCGCAGACGCACATGGGCGGGAAAACCAGGGGGCTCCAATTAGGGCGCGGCGGAGGGCCGTGCCATGAGAAGGAAAAACTGGGCATACGCTGATATTGAGGGGCATGGGGATGGGGAAAGGAATGGATGGGTAGGGTTGGGCTAGGGGTTGTGTTTCATTGTTCTTTCGCGTTTGTGGTTGTACGTAAGTTAGGGTTGAAGGGGGGGATCCAAGTCCTCAACCTCAACTCCGGGTTGGGTTATAATCAATCAATCCATCTATTGGAGAAGGAGAGGAAAGGAAGAGGAAGGATTGGAGGGAGAAGAATACATCTCATCATCTCTCTTTTATCTTACTACACTTAAGAACTCATTGCACCCAACCGCCTTACAGACGCCTAGATCAATAACTTCTGGACTTGTGGACAACTAAGGAGTGTAACTCTCCTTTACCTTCCACATCTGGGGGTCTGGCCAGGAAATAATCTTTTGTCTAGTTCTCTCGAAGCTATTGGGTGCGTTGCTGCCCACAACTACCCCAGGATCAAAGGTTCCACCCTCGTTCCCTCTCCCGCCGGGAGCTGGCGGGCCAACACCTCCACCACCACCGACTACTTGGTCTGGCGGTTTTGCTCCTCCTCGGTCGGAGCCTTCGGAGGCGGCTGAAGTTCTGCAACGGGTCTGGCTTAGGCCGCAGAACTTCCCCCACCTCCAATTCAACACCGCGGACATTGGGCGCTTTCTGGCGAGATTTGAAGATATTGCGGACTCCAAAAACGCGACGGGTGAGGACAAGGTCCGCACAGTTGTTCTCTTCATTGCGGACAAGAATACGCTCTGGGACGTGGAGGATATGGCAGGGTACAAGGCTTGCGACTGGGGAAGACTCCGGGGCAAGATGATGGCAAGGTGGGGGAAGCGCGAGCCCCACTTTTGGGAGACGGACTTCGAGCGAGTGGAAGGTGACGCAATTTCCCAAGGTGGGGTGTGGACGCGGAGCTATCTGTCGGAGTACAAGTCCCAGTTCAACCAAATTTATATTTACCTAGAAAAGAACCAGGTGGTGGGGGGTCAGACGGGGGCCATGAAGCGGGCGTTCCTAGGCGGGCTTGCGCCGCAAATTTGCGCGCGGGTCCAGCGTTACCTATTCAAGCGCAGGTTGGTAACGCGGTCAGTGGCTGGGAGCGTTGCTCTCCTTCCAAGCCTGGGCTTAATCAACCAGGCGGTCGAGAGCGAGATCAACTTGGAAGAGCTGATCAAGGATAAGGCCCAGTTGTTCCCGGCGAGTTCAAGGAAGCCAATGGCCTTTTCCACCCCGGCCCCAATGCCGGTACCGCTTGCGGATACCCCAGCCACAGAATGGCCTGTGGCCCCTTTGCAGTCAATGGGAGTACCTGTGAACAAGGTAACAGACATGCTAAGGGACTTGCGGATACTCATGCATTGGATGGCGGCCCAGCCAACGGCTCCTCCTCCTGCTTTCTCTTTTGAAAAAACTGTATATAAATATGATTGCAAGAATGCACTAATACTCCCATTGAATTGGGGATAGTAATGATAAGAATGTAGAGACAGACAGAAAAATTCAATTTTGAGTTTTTATAATCTTTCCAAAAATTCAACTCTGGCAGGAGGCCCTTCCGGAGGTCCTCTTTGCAGACAGGATCTGGGTCAAAAGCTCAACGGGCTACTCACTTTACAAACTTCTCTACGGACAACGTCTGGTGCTCCTGGTGGACATTGAGCTCAAAACCTTCTTGGGGGTGGACTGGTGGAAGGTGAAGACCTCCCCGGAACTTGTGGAAGCGCGCGCCAAATAGCTTCTCCAACGGGACAAGACCCTTGCAAAGGCCGCTGAAAGTTTGCGGAAGACAAGGACGGCTTTGGTCCGCTATAGGGACAAGCAATGTTCCCACACCCTCCGGGATCCGCTGCGGAAGGGTGACTTGGTTTTGTTGTACAACCGGAGTCTGCAATCTCAGTGAGGAAAGCTTTTCACCAACCAATGGAACGGCCCCTTCCATGTTTCATCCAAGTTTGAGGGTGGGAGCTACCAGCTCAAGGAATTGGAAGGGGCGCCGCTCAAACGGAAGGCTGCGGCCTTGCACGTGAAGCATTTCTTTGCGCGCGGCTTCACCTAATTTGACAAGACGGCCGGGGATGGTGCAAACGGGGGGGACGGCGCCGGAAGTTCAGGATCATTGGACGGGCCGGATCCTCCGTCTGAGGAGGAGCCCGCGCGCGATGCGCCACCTTGGAGGAGTGAGAGGCTACAAACCGCTGGGAACAGCAGTCAAGTTGGGGGGGCGCAAGTAGGGTAAAGGTCTGATTTGGTGAGGGGGTGTCCTAGCCGGTTCACAGCTGGAATAACTAGACACCCCAGAATGTCCGTTCTCCTACTTCTTTTATATTTGATTGGCTCTTGGATTGGTACTGGTTTTGGTTATAATTGATCACAGGGACGCAGGCGCAGCGCTAGCCGTGTCTGTAAACGCGAGGACAAGCCCCGCGGATTGGGCAATGCAGGACAAGTAGCGGAAGGAGCGGAGGCCCTATCGAGGCCCTAAAAATATATATATATATATATTCTCTTTTCTTGGGGTTTTGGTTTCTTTTTTTTATGGGCTTGGTTCTTTTCCTTGTTTCCTCTTGGCGCGGGACACGTACAGGACAGGTCTGATTTTGTAAGGGGGTGTTCTAGCCGGTTCACAGCCGGAATAACTGGACACCCCAGAATGTTTGTTTTCTCAACTTCCTTCTTTGCCTCTCTTGGATGACTGTGCGCGTGCTGGTTTAGGATTGTTGCGTTTGTTGCAGGATTGGGTACGGGGAACTTTGTGGCAGTTCAGCTGGGGCGGTCCAGGTACCTTCCAGGGAACTTCATTGGCTGAGGACTTGGGCATGGACTTTAATTTCACTCATCCTCACTCTTAACTCCGCCTTTATTCTCACTCCCACTCTCACTCAGCACGCGGGCGCGGACCTCTTTCTCACTCACTCCCACTCTCACTCAGGACGCGGGGGCGGACCTCTTTCTCAATCACTCCTGCTCTCACTCACGCAGATTTTTTTCAAGATGCGGATCTTGTGCGCAAAGGTTTGCACAAGCCCGGAGGCTACTCAGGACGACGCGGCAAAAGCTTATTTCTTTTCAAAAAGGCGTGGAAAAGGATACAAGATGAAAAGGAAGAAAAAGGGGGGAAATCCGTCTACGTCAGACGAGTCCTCATCACCTCCTCCGCGTCGGCGCAAGCCGCCGCAGCTAAAGTCCGGAAAGCCATCAAGAGTTCCCGTTGGTCACCGGTGGTGTGGGCGCAAGGGGCCGCCAGGAATTGCTGAAGGAGTCCGTCCGCGTTGTCCACCATTGCATCAAACATCACGAGCGGAACAGCCGGGAAAACGGGGATATCCGGAATCTTGGGTGGGCTGGGAGGAGGCGGGACTGGTGAAGAAGGGGTCCCCGGCGGACCATTGGGGGGGCTTGGTCCAGCAGGAGGCGACAACAAGATAACGACTGGCGACGTGGGTGGCGGAGGGGTGCCCCACGGGGTTGGGGGCCTCTTTTCCGAGTCCGGCAAGTACGGAGGAGCCGGAGTCAGAGGAGGAGCCGGAGTTGGGGGAGGAGCCAGGGCTGGGGTAGGGACCGGAGGAGGGCCAGCACGGCGTTGGAGGATTTCATTGATGCGCGGGTCCCTCGCGCCTTGCGTTACCCAAACGTGGTCCGCCCAGAGCCATAAGGCGGACCAATAAGCCGTGAAGTTTTGGTAGTCCTCCTTCTGTGGGGGCCCTGGGCAGCAGAATGGGGAGGCTGAGTTGCAAATCGGTCCTGGGGGGGGCGGGCACCAGGCAATCCGGGCAAGTCCACGAGTCCTTGGAGATCCTTTCATTGTCCAAAACCACAAACAGGTCTGGACGGGCCCTCTTGCGCGGCCGGGGATGGGAACCAGATGGAGGAGGAGGGAGCGGCATTCCCTCGCCAAGCAAGCAGCGGCGATGGCCACGACTGCACGTAGTGCAGGTGCGTTGACCAGGAACAATCAAGAATGCAAGCCTGTTCCAGGCGCAGAATTCGCAGGGGACCATGGTGGCAATGGAGGGGAAGGGGAGGAGGGGCTGGGGTAAACTGGAGTGGGTGGGGGAGAGGTGGATTGGTAGGATGATGGAGGCAAGGCAGCAATGGAAGGCCTCTGGGGACAGAACTCAACTTGGGGGGGATGTGGTGTTGTATTTATAACCTTGGGTCAAGAGCTGCGTCGCGGGCTGTGCGCTCAGCAGTTGGGTAGGTCGGGCTCAGCATTTGGGTGCGCGCAGTCTCAGCAGTGCCTGCTGAGGGCTCAGCAGCAGCCGCTGGGGGCTCAGCAGTAGGAATTGTGGGGCTCAGCACCAGGTGCGGTTCAGGCCTACTCCGAGGGCGCTGGGCTGCGGACCAAGTGATGGAGCCGGCCCAACCAATCTCGCGGGTGGCTAGTCCGGAAGGCAAGGGAAGGGCAATTGGGGGTTATGCGCGCGCAGGCCGACTTGCGGACCGCAAGGTCCACGGACACGCATGGGCGGGAAAACCGGGGGGCTCCGAGTAGGGAGCGGCAGAGGGCCGTGCCATGAGAAGGACAAACCGGGTGTACGCTGATATTGAGGGGCACGGGGTATGGGGCAAGGAATGGAGGGGTACGGTTGTGCTAGGGTTCTGTGCTTAGGGGTTGTGTTTCATTGTTCTTTTGCGTTTGTGGTGGTACTTAAGTTAGGGTTGAAGGGGGGGATCCAAGTCCTCACCCTCAACTCTGGGTTGGGTTATAATCAATCAATCCATCTATTGGAGAAGGAGAGGAAAGGAAGAGGAAGGATTGGAGGAAGAAGAATACATCTCATCATCTCTCTTTTATCTTACTACACTTAAGAACTCATTGCACCCAACCTCCTTACAGACGCCTAGATCAATAACTTCAGGACTTGCAGAAAACTAAGGAGCGTAAATCTCCTTTACCTTCCACAGCAGATCCTTTCTCTGGCGGGTGGGAAGATGACGCAGAGGATAGAGGGCAGGCGCATGGGAAGGCAACTTGGAGGATGAGCGTTGTAGGTGAGATTGTGGCAGATCTCTGGGGATGGAACTCAAGTTGGGGGGGGTGGTGCTCTTTCATGGATGTGAGTCAGGAAAGGCTGCGCCCTGCAGGCTCGTGCGTATCGGACGGCTTGCGCGGATTGGAAAGCTTGCGCGGATTGGAAGGCTTGCACGGATCAGAAATCTTGCGCGGATCAGAAGGCTTGCGCGGATTGGACGGCTCGCGCAGATCAAGCAGATTGCGCATTGCAAGAGGCGTGGAATGGATCACAGGGGTACTCCCCGGATACCTGGAACGGGTTGTTGGGCGGACGCATCATGAGAAGGACAAACCAGCAGGCAACACAGACGGGGCATGGGGCAGGGGAGATGGAGCCTGGGTTACGGGACGGGGGACGGAGGGATAGGGTTGGGCTAGGGTTCTGTGGCTTAGGGGTTGTATTCCATCATTCTTGCTTACTTGCGGTTGTACTTAGGTTAGGGTTGAGGGGGAGGAATTAAATACTTCACTCTCAACTTTGGGTTGTAAGGAGGGAGGATCAACATCATCACATCTTCACTTTAATACGTGTGTCGGATTGGATTGGAAAGGAAGGAATTCATCTTATTAGCCCTATCACTCTCTCTCACTCTCTCTCTCTCTCTCTTGACTGGCTGCATCCAATCTCCTTACAGATGCTTTGATCAATAACTTCCGGAACTCAAGGACAACTTCAGGGGTATTGCCCCTTTGGTTTCCACACCATCCACTACTTTTTTCTTGATCTGATTGAGATTTTGAAGAACTGGATAATTTTCAATCTTAGCTTTGGCCAGTGAGTGGGGGATGGTGGTCTTGAGATTTTCTAGTTGAGGGGAAAATTTATACAGTAGGAGATAGGCAACAATGTTGTTGTCCATTTGAATTCCAATCTCAGAAATTTGGAGAAGACAGGCACTTGAAGGTTGAGAAAATTGAAAAATATCCTTGATTCTTTTGTGGTTTGCAAGGAGGGGTAGTACTCCTTGATTGGCTTCCACAGCTCTATTTCATTTGAGAGATGATGTTCCTTCACTCAATTGATGTAGATTTGGTTTTCCAACTTGGCAAGGATGTATTCAGAAATTTCAAGATTGACTTTGGGAGGAAATATATTGGTCTGTGAGGCGTTTAAACTGTGTGCTATTCCTCTTATTTACAGGATTGTTTGAATATTTGACCTCCAGAGTAAAACATTTTAGTCAGAGATACTGGGAATCAATTCTTTCAATGTCTTCATTAGTGATTTTGTGGATTCCATTGGTCCTTGAGTTTTTGGTTTAGTTAATCAAGCTTTTTGTATTTTAAACATGAGAAGTTTGGCTCAAAAATTAAATTTTATTTCAAAAAAAGACCAATGGTCTGATAACACAATGACAAGGAGACAACTGGATTCAGGAATTTGGTTTGACATTGGATAATGAGAGGGAGGAGCCTTTCCCTGAATCCTCTAACTTGAAGCAATGTACTGAGGATAGGAGTGGAGAAAAATAAACAAGAAAGGAATAGAAATGAAGAAAAGATATCTACAACAAGTAGACAATAATTTGTAAGGAATAGAGAGTTGAAAAAGATCACTGGAGAGCACCTCACATCTTATCAATAAATTAGTTGAGCTTGATGGGACTGAGGTTGAAGTCAACCGGGATTGTGGGTCAATGATTGATTTGAGCAAATTGGATCAAGAGCAGTAGCAGTAGGCAGATGATCAAGATGAGGATGATGTGAGATGAGAAGCTGAATGATAGATTAAGGAGAAGGAAGTTATGGATGGAGAGAGAGATTGAGAAGGAGAATCAAAAGGAGATAAAAGGGGATTTGGAAGGCAACATAGAAGGAGAATGGGGAAGGAGATTAAAAAGGAGGAAATTGAAGGTGATAATAGTGTGGTTTAAAGAAGAAGTCCCGTGGGGCTAGTTACTTGATATTGGAGAATCTGCACTAAAAAATTTACTAGGGTGTTTGAGTAGAGGCGGAGAATGGATAAATGACAACAGCTTTACCTATCAGAATCATCACCATTGGAATAGAGTGGCATTATCAGCAACAGAATCAAATTCTGGAAACAGTACTGTGTCATAAAATCTGGGTAAATTCTCCTTATTTGTTCAGATAAAAACCATATTGAGTGTGGTGGATCCATATGAGAGCATACCAGTTTAATTCTTGGAAGTGAATCCATTTAAAATTGACAGGAATTTTTGAGTGGATTATAAGCATCTCAATTTTTTCAAATTTGGACCTGGGATTGAGCTACAAATCATTTCTTGTGATGCTGTTGATGGCCAGTGTGAATATTTATCTCAAAATGGAATAATACTAGTTGCAAAATTATATCTTCCTGAAAGTGAAATTTCAAAATCATGGAATATGCAAGTTGTTATGAATTGTTTGGATTTTTTCTTTGAATTATTTTTGGAGTGATTCCAGTTAAATGTATCAGGCATTACCTGTAGTTAGAACATAAATGTCATGAGAGAAGCAATTGTATGAATGATGAGGATAAAATTCATTCAAAAATTTTTTTTTATTTCATTTAAGGAAATAAGGAGGGATTGTGCTACTAGGTTTAAAAATGGAAACTTGTGGGAAATAAGGGAGAAATCAGGGAGAAATCAGGGAGAAATCAGGGAAAAAAAGGTTGGAAACCACATGGAATCTGGGAAGAAGTAAAATTTAGAACTTGGAGAATACCAATTGAAATCATAAGTAAGACAAGAAGAAAAGAAGGAGAAATCTAGGATATCTAAATGGGAAATAGAATGCAATGAAATCAGAAAAAAATGTGAATAATTTGAGAAGTTTTGAAGAAACTAATTTAAACTGGGGGTAATCTGAGTTTCCAAATGATGGAAAAATTCTAGAAATAAATTGGATGAAACCATCTCATCCAAACAATGTGATTTCACTGGCTTACCAGATCCACCAGATTTTTCCTGGTGCACAGCATGGTCTTGTGGTTGGACTTGGTTGGTGGACTTAGTCTTTCCATCTGGTCCTAGTTCCTGATTTGGTAATTTTCCTCTTGTCTTTCTGTCCACAACAATTTTTTCTGGTGGGTTTCTGAGTTTGACTGGCTGACTGGTAGGCTGGAAAAGGTCACTGGTGGTCTGGCTGGCTGGCATGATTACTAGCTGACTTTCTGGCAGTCTGGCTGATATTTCTGGCTGACTGGCTGACTGTCTTGCCAACGTTATGGCTCTATGGCTGGCTGGCTGGCTGGCTGGCATTATTGCTTACTGACTGACTGAATGGCTGGTTTTTTGACTGGGTGACTGGCCTGCTTGTTGGCTGGCTTGTTGGCTGGCTAAGGGAATGTCTTTCTGACTGGCTAATTGGAAGTCTGGAAGGCTGGTTGACAGGCTTGCTAAGGCTTTATGGCTGACTTTCTTTTCCGCTGATCTTGCTGGCTGACTGACAGGCTGACTGCTGTCTGCCAGGCTGGCTAAGGCTGGAAGGCTGGCTAAGGCTGGCAGGCTGGCTAAGGCTGGCAGGCTGGCTAAGGCTGGAAGGCTGGCTAAGGCTGGCAGGCTGGCTAAGGCTGGCAGGCTGGCTAAGGCTGGCAGGCTGGCTAAGGCTGGCAGGCTGGCTAAGGCTGGCAGGCTGGCTAAGGCTGGCAGGCTGGCTAAGGCTGGCAGGATGGAAAATGCTTGCTAAGGCTGGCAAATTCTGGCTAATGCTGAGTTAACTGCTGTTCTGGGCTGACTGGTTTTTTCTGGCTGGTTGTCTTGATCTTGTCTTCCTAGCTGGATCTGTTTGTATGGTTCTTTCTGGCTGGCTAGTTCTGGTCCTGGTGGCAAGGGGCTGGCTGGTTCTGGGCTAGCCGGTGTGGTAACCAATTTTGTACACCTAAAGAAAAGGGTAAAATTTAAATTTTTTTTAGTTTTTACCTCATCAAAAAAAAACCTTGTTGCAATTGGTACTCTTCTTCCATTTTTTTGTCAAACTCTGAAGAGTTGAAATTAATAAATTCCTGAACCAACAGATCTTGGTGGGCATGAAAGATTTGGGCGCTCAAAAAACAAGGGCAACAAAAATGAAATAAAAAATAAAAGAAATAAAAGAAAACTAAATCTGACATGTATTGCAGATGAGCATGTGAGTAAGGGTTAAAGCTAATTTAGATTTTGGAATAGAGACAACCTAACATATGAACATTAGAGAAAGGAAATCCTCTTGATGTCAGGTGATGGATGTCGGGTTGAGGAAGTGATGATGTTGAGAACATGATTGTGTTGAGCTGGCAGTTGAGGAAGGCAAGTATGATGAATTGAAGCAAATGGTGAGTTGAGGGAAATGGAGTTGGAATTGTTGGTTGTTTAATGTTGATGATAAGGTGGAACAGAGGAAGCGGTGAGGGGAGCAATGAGGTGGATGGAGGAAGCGGTGAGGGGAGCAATGAGGTGGATGGAGGAAGCGGTGAGGGGAGCAATGAGGTGGAGGGAGGAAGGGGTGAGGGGAGAAATGAGGTGGATGGAGGAAGCAGTGAAGGAAGCAATGAGGTGGGATGGAGGAAGCGGTGAGGACTGGGCCCGGTGGGATTGGGCGCAGGTGCCATTGCACGGATGAGATGGGAGACTGGAGAGAACATGTGCGCAGGGCGCACAGGAGGAAGGGGATTGGTGAAAGTTGGCCAGCAGGCAAGTCTGATAGGATTTCATTTCAACACGCCGCTGTGTTCAGATGAGAGGTTTAAGGAAAGCTGAAGTGAGTGTTTTGATGGAGGGTCTTATGGCCGACTTTCTCAATGGGTCTGCTAGCATAGATTCAGAAGGAACAAGGTTGGTGATCAGGAGTTTGGCTTCCTTTTGTTCCCTAAGCCATTTGATTCGAGTATCCACATGCTTGAGGGCGTTGTGGTGAGATTCAAAATTGATGAGATCATTTAAAGCTTTGTTTTCAATGTACAACCCGTGAGTGAGGGATATATATGGGTTCAATTCTTTTATTAAGTTCAAAATCCAAATCTTCTCTTGAGTTGCCAGAACTAATGACTTGAGCTCCCCTTCTGTTGAGGACAATGAGATGGTAGGTTGCAATTTACTGTTCCAAGAGACGGCACAGCCATAGAGTACAACCAGGTAGCCAGTGTGACTCCTTTGTGAAATGGGATCATTGCCGCCATTGGAATCACTCCAGGTCTCAAGATCAAGGTTGAATGAGTTTTTTTGAGATGGAGGGCCAGATCACGAGTGGTTTTGACGTACCGCCAGGCGTGTTTTGATTCTGTCCAATGAGAGAGGCCAGGTTTTGCATTGAATCAAGAAAGAGAGGAAACAGTGTAAGAAAGGTCCGGTCGAGTTTGAGTCGCTATGAAGTTGAGGATACCGGTTGATGAGCAATAATTGATGTTGAGATTGGAGAAGGCAGCAGCTTTGTAATTGGTCTCAGGGTTGAGTACCACTCCAGGGGTCAGCGGTGTATTGATCGGTCTGGATTCCAATAGTCCAAGCTTGGCCAGTACTGAGTCGATTTGGTCGGGTTGGTGTAGACAGGGCCCATGTGATGATTTGATGATGTAGTTGCCAAGGATTTTAGAAAGTGCGCCTTTGTGGGAAATAGAGAATTTGGCCTTCAGTTGTGTTTGGAATTCTTGAGAGTTGCCAATGATGACCAAATGACCAACATAGCAAAAGATGAAGATTTGGGCGGTTTGATTTATGAACAAGCAGGGATCTGCGGAGGAGGTAGTAAAGTTTTAGTCAAGAATCCAGCGTTTGAGTGTGTTGAACCAGCTTTTTGGAGCTTTTTTCAGTCCTTACAGAGCCTTGTTCAACTTGAGATAAGGAAAGATGGTGTCATATCTGGGAGGAGTTTTGATGAAAATGTCTTCATCAAGCTTGGTATGCAGGAATGCGGACTTGATGTCCATTTGAATGATTGGCAGTTTTTGATGGAAGGAGTAGACTAGGAGAGTTTGGAGTGTGGTAATTTTGCCGGTAGGTGTGTAGGTTTCACCGTAGTCTATGAATTCTAGCTGTCAAAAGCCTTGCACACACAGCCTGGCTTTGAGGATGATGCCATTATCATCAGGGTTGGTTTTGAGCCAATAAACCCACACAGTGGATAGGGCCTTTTTTTTTCTGGAATTGAGTGACAGCCATTCCAAACCCCCATAGATTCAATTCCATCAAGTTCAGACTTCATACCCTTGGTCCAGTTTTGGTAGTTGGGTGACCGTTTTGCCTGTTCATAGTTTCAAGGGACAGTTCTGGAGAGGAATACATAGCATTGAGGCTTTTGAAGGGTCAAGCAATCTCTGAGGGTTTGGGACAAAGGAGCAAGTTGGTTGGCTATGTTTTTATCATTGGAAGCTTTGGTGGCAGATTAATCAGATGAGGATGATTCTTCAGAAGCGTTGGAGTCTGAAATGGATTTGGAGGATTGGGTTTATTCAAGGGAAGTTGGATTGGTTGAGTTAGGAGAAGGATGAGTAATCTTTTCATGATTTATTGAGGACAGTTTGTCCAATAGGTTGCAGTCCAGAAGGAGGAGAGTTTCAAAAGGAGATTTGGACAAGAGGGAAGACTCAGTTAGCTTTATGTTTTCAAGAATTTGAACATGTTTTTAGCGGACAGTCTCGCCAAGCTCTGGGATATAGACTTGGTAGGAGTTGAATTGTAGGTCATGAACCACAAGAATTCCTTCAAAACCTTTTTTTTCAAATTTTCCAAGACTGTGTTGGAGATTCAGAACTATGTTTTTGGATCCTAAGGTTTGAATTAGGTCCAGTTTGGGTTGGAAACCATTCCACATCTCTGAGGGGCTTAATTTTGATTCTTTGGCTGAGAACAGATTCAGAATCTCACAACATCCAACTAAGACTTCATCCCAAAGTTCCATTGGAATAGCCATGTCAATGATTGTGGTTCTGGCTTCTTCAACAATGGTTCAATTTCCTTGCTTGGCAATGGGGTTGTGCTGTGGAGTGTAAGGTACAGACATAGTGTGTATGATGCCAGAATTGGTAAGAAAGCTGGAGTGTTTGGAGTTAACAAATTCTCCCCCGTTGTTGGAGTGAAGTTATTTTAGTTGATATCCAAATTGATTTGAGTGAATCTTGATGAATTTTATTAACTCATTGGTCACATCAAATTTGATTTTGATGGGGAGAAAGGTTTTAAAGCGCAAGAATTCATTGGTGAGCAGCAAGAAATATCTGTTGCGGGTCTTGGAGATGTGATTTATTGGTCTGCAGACATTGGCGTGGAGAAGAACAAAAGGTTTCAAGCAGTTGGAGATGTGGTTTTTGAAGGATGAGTGATGGATTTTTCCCAAGGCGCATGATTTGCATGAGAGTTCTTTCCATCTTAATTTTAAGAATTTTCTCAAGAGTAGCTTAGTTTGATTGAGGTGAGGATATCCAAAGCATTTGTGTAGATTTGTGAGGGTGAGGAAAGTGTGAGATGATTTGGACTGAGGAAGAGCAAGATCCCTGATTACCAAGAGGTTGTCTTTGATGGAGCCAGTAAGGATTGTGTGATGTTTGAAGTTCCTGATAAAATTTTTTGGACCGGATAAGTGGAGCGAGCAGCCCTTGTTCAAAAGTTGACCTAAGGACACCAGGTTTACCGCTAGCTGAGGCACGTACAGGGACTGGCTAAGCAGGACATTACAGCTTTCAGATAAGAGCTTTGGGGTACCAATACTTTCTGCGTTAAGGGAGGTGTTTTCCTTCCCAGTATGGATGTCAGTGTGGTCTTCAGTGAGGTCATCAAAGAAATCAGGGGAGTTGAACATTGATTTGGATGGTCCAGAATGGAGAATAATGGAGTGTTTGGTGAGTAGTCTGGAATTTGTCATGGCAAACTTGTAAGAGGTGCAAGAGAGGTTGGCAGTGGCTGGTTTGTTCTTGTTATGCTTGGGGTTGTTGTTATTGAAATTTTCTCAAAGGTGTGGATACAGCCACCAGCAGGAATTCTTGGGGTGAGAGGATTGTGGGTTGTGCCAGGTGGCTCTGCACTTGACTAACTCTTTTTTGAAGCCAGTATTCAACATTGCTGAGGCGTAAGTACCAGCTGCAATCTTGTTCTTAATTTGATCCAGGTGAAAAAGCACCAGGTCACCATCAATTTTGGATTTGCCAAGGGAGTGAGTGATGGTTGTCTTGAGATGTTCTAGCTGCGGTGGAAACTTGCACAATATTAGATATGCAACTATATCATTTTCCATTCAAATTCCAATTTTGGAAATTTGAATGAGGCAGGATTTCACTTTGGTTATGAACTTTTTGAAATTTTTAGCATCAAATTGGAGGTTGAGGAAATTGAAGAAGACTTGGGAGCGGTTTGCAGTCTGGGAGGAGGCATAAAATTTATTTATCCATTTCCAGAGCTTAATGCCATTTGTGAGATGGTGATCTTTGAAAAAATTGATGTATGTCCTATTGTTGAGCTTAGCAAGAATATATCCTACCAGTTCAATATTAACGTCTGGAGGAAATTTCTCAGGTTCAGGTGATTGAAGCCATTGTGCAACTCCCTTCAAGGCAATGGTCATGATTTTTGAGCGCCAAAGCGAGAAATTGGATTTGGTTAAGGTGGGAATGGAGTCCGTGAGGGTCTTAAGGAGGGATTAGTTGAGATCTGTTGGTCCAGGTGATTGAGACATGGTTGGTTTGAGTTGTTGGTTCGTTTTTGCTATTTTTGCTTTTAACCTTGAAGAGTTGAAAGTAATAAATTCCTGAACCAACAGATCTAGGCGGGCATGAAAGATCTGGGCGCTCAAAAAACAAGGGCAACAAAAATGAAATAAAAAATAAAAAAAATAAAAGAAAACTAAATCTGACATGTATCGCAGATGAACATGTGAGTAAGGTTTGAAGCTAATTTAGATTTTGGCATACAGACAACCTCACATATGAACACTAGAGAAAGGAAATCTTCTCAATGTCAGGTGATGGATGTTGGGTTGAGGAAGTGATGATTTTGAGAAGATGATTGTGTTGAGCTGGCAGTTGAGGAAGGAGAGGATGATGAATTGAAGCAAATGGTGAGTTGAGGGCAATGGAGTTGGCGTTGTTGGTTGTTTAATTTTGATGATAAGGTGGAATTGAGGAAGCGGTGAGGGGAGCAATGAGGTGGATGGAGGAATTGGTGAGGGGAGCAATGAGGTGGATGGAGGAAGCAGTGAGGGGAGCAATGAGGTGGTTGGAGGAAGCAGTGAAGGAAGAAATGAGATTGGATGGAGGAAGCAGTGAGGACTGGGCCTGGTGGGATTGGGCGCGGTGTGGTGCCCCATCCTGGACACCCTTGCCAGTGCGGAGATTTTAATTTTTTATGATTTTTCCTTATCATCTTTCATAGGTATCATTATTAAAAAAAAAAAAAAAAAAAAAAAAAAAAAAAAAAAAAAAAACCATCATCCCAATCCTCATCCTCACAATCATCCCTCAAGCCATCCAATTTGCTCATCAGTACCTCATCAATTCCAACAACCACAATTGAAACTATCAATGGTACCATCCAGATCCCGCCCTCATCCACCACTTGCCCCCCTCTCACTTCCCCTGTCAACCTCGATCCCCAAAAAGGATCTTCCTAGGATTCTTCACCAGCCCGGCCGCGTTTGAGAAACGTAACCTGCTCAGAACCTTACTCAAACCAGATCTACCCTTCAACGGATTGATTGAATTCAAATTCATCTTGGGTGAACCTGAGAACACTAACTGGTTGGAACTCATCCAGGCAGAACAATCAATTCATTGTGAAATGGTCATCCTCAGGGGCGTTTGTGATAACATCAATCAAGGTAAGACCTACCAATACCTCAGGTGGATTGCTCAGAGGGAGATCAGGCGCAACAATCCTTGTCAATCAAGCCCTTCATCGTCTCAAGATTCCATCCGAGATCAACTCGGTCTTGATGTTTTGCCCAATCACCACCTCGGCAGTTGCCCATGCTTGTCGGACACCTGCCGGCGGTCATCTGCGGCCTTGGCAGTTTCCCCTGCGCTTCGGACACCTGCCGGCGGTCATCCGCAGCCTTGGCAGTCGCACGGGCCCATCAGGATGCCCACGGGAGTCCCTCTTCAGATTTCTTTTTCTCCAAGTACCTGTTTGTTCCTTTTTTTTCTTTTGTTTTCTCATGATCTTGATCCTTAAAAAAAAAAAACAATTCCCCTCTATTTTTAAAGCTCTCTTGTAAATAGTCTACAGGCCTCTGGTATATAAAAATTGGGGCTCTCCCCTGCCTTTTTTGGATGATCAGCATATCATATCATCATCATAGAAATTGATCCATAGGGGTGTGTGCTTGTGTCCCCCCATTATCAAGAAATTGAATCCTGATCCTTATCCTGGGTATATCTCTGATTGCCCCTGGACCCATTCTTGACCTTTAGTCTTTGTCCCTCTGTGGCCTGATCCTTATCACCAACCAATAGCCTTGCTGGTTGAAGAAAAATTCTGTCTGTTGGAATTTTTGAGTGTGTTATACCACTCCTTGATCCCTTTCTCTGACCATACTGGTCCCGATCCCTGATCACCTTTCTGGAGCCAATCACAATTGATTGAAGAGGTCTTATTGAGCTTAAGACCTGGAGTTTGATACATCCCTTTATTTTCTTTGCAGTTGCATTCTGCCAGCCTATTCTTGAGTCCCTTGAGAAGTGTTGAGGTTATCCTTGCTTCAAATCAGTTACTGCGTGCTTTGGAGCTTCTTGAACATTTGCTTTGGATTGTACAGCCACCCTCAGTCATCTGGTACCCTTCAAGCGCTTGATTGCGGAGAGTTGGGAAGGTTCATTGAGAACCTGGAGGTTGCTTTGGTTTGAGTTGATCATCCCCAATCTTCTGCTGATGACCAGAGTCATTAGCTTGTGGGCATTGTTTACACACAACAGCTTTTGTTCCTTGAACTCTAAGCAGACTTTAACTTCTTTTGTTCAAGTTTTTACCTGCATAATCTTGTCTCAGATAGTGCTGTTCCATTGCTACCGATGTGGTGTCAATTTGTAGACAAGGATTGGGAACTGCGTCGCGGCTGCGCGCTCAGCATTGGAGGCAAGTGGGCTCAGCATTAGGGTATGCGGAGTGCTCAGCAGGGGCAGCTGCTGGATCAGCAGCACCCCCTGTTTGGCTCCGCACCTAGTGGACGGGTTGGGCTCAGCATTGAATGCGGCGTGGGCTGCAATCCACCCCAGAGATCGGATTTGGAAGGTAGTGCGCTCAACTAGGTTTTCAGGCGCGCCGGTTCTGATACGTAGGGGCGGAGCAATCCGTGGGCTATAAAGGAACAGACGGAGCACGCGCGCAAGGGCGCGGATCATGCCGGATATTACCGGACACCCACAACCGGCGCGGACAAACGGATACGGACAGGCGCGGGGGGCTCCAAGTAGGGCGCGGTGCAAGGACCGCGTCATGAGAAGGATGTCAAATAACTTACACTGTTCACCCACTTACACAGTCCACCCGCGCTCCCGCTCTCTTCCCTCATCTGTCACTATTCTCTTTTCACATGTCACTCCCATGTTAGTTCCTGATTTCTGCCATTTCCTATTCATCTTCTTCACACCTTGATCGAATTACAAATTCCAATCTCATTACAAATTCAAATTCCCAAATTACAAATCTTACTCAACTGATCCTCTCGAACCTTGACCACCAATAATCCTTTCACCACATCACAATGAATCACAAACCTTGAACAACCTAATCAATTCTCACACCATCTATTCTCAACCAAATCCTTTATTCTATTCATCTTTCTTTCATCAATCTTTTCTCTTTTCTTTATCTTCTTCTTCTTTCTTCGTATCTCATCTTTGTCTCAAACTTCATCAGTCTATTACTCGACATCAACTTGTCCACTTCCAAATTCATTCAATCTACAATCTGACTGGTAAGACAATCACAAACTATTATCAAATCCTCACTATCAAATCTAATCTCTAATTTTCCTTCATTTGAAATAACTGCTTGATTCTTTTATTATCATTGTCTTTCTGTTTTTCCTGTTGACTGTCTTACTCAACACCACCATTGTCATCCATAAAGTCTAGATCCGTTGCAAGATGTTGGTTCTCTTTATCCATCATTTCTTCTTTAAATCTTTCTTTCAATTCTCAACTGATGTTATTTTTGGCGTAGCCCTCTTTGTTCTTATGTCATCAATCTCTTCATCAGCAATTCAAAACGGTTAAAAGCCGAAGGTCCGTCCGACTCAACTAACCAAATCTAACCATGGAGGGATCGAACAACAATGGTTTTCAACAGATCATTCTTAAAGCTGCACTTGAAGCAGTCCCCATTCTTTCGGACAAAAACTATTCAATATGGAAGGACAAGATGACAATGCTTTTGGAACTCAAAGGAGTCAAGGAGGCCCTCAAGGATGATTCTAAAAATCTAAACCCCAACAATGACATGGAGACTTGAGTAATTCTTCTTTCTTGAATTGATTCAGTCACTCATAATAACGTGGTTAATCCGACAAATATCTCATCGGAAAAGCTTCTCTGGAAAACCATCAAAGAATGCTTTGCCTCAGCTCAAACCGCAAATCGAGCCCGAGTTTTTAATGAATTCCTCTACCAACAATTCAAACCCAAAGCAATTAATCTATTCATCATGGAAACCAAGATTTCATTAAAGAAAATGGTTGATGTGGGAATCGATTTACCAGATGACATACTCTCCTATCTCATTCTTTTTAAGTTTCCACCCTCTCTTCACTCTCTTTGTCAACAGATTATGCATTTGGATAAAATAGTCACCATGGATCTTGTGCTCAATCATCTTACACAACTTGATAATGAAACCAAGGTTAAATCAAAGGATACAAAAATCAATGATACTGCCCTCATCTCTTCTAGACCCCCCAAAAATCCTGTTCCCAAAGAACTTCGATGCAAGAAAGGATACCACAACCCTCAATCTCCTGATCATTCCGCTGATAAATGTTGGCACCTCCAGGAACACCTAGCGCCTGATTGGTGGAGAGAATCTCAAGCAAATTGGCGTGCTCAACTCAACTCAAATTCTAAAAACAAAGAAGTAGCCCACTACGTTGCCCTTCTTTCCACTTGGGTTCAAAATATTAATCTGCTTAATCAAATCATTCTAGACTCCAGTGCCTCCTGCCACATGTTCAACTCACCTGATTTCTTCAGCTTTCTCAAAGAATGTGCTGGTGACAATTTTATAAATATGGGAAAAGAAAGTGCTAAACTTGCTATAAAAGGAAAAGGAACTGTAAAACTAAGTTAGAAAAATTCTGTTGTCTTGCTCACCAACTGTTTATTCGTGCCCAATCTGGTGGTGAATCTAATCAGTCCTGGAGAATTGATTTCGTCAAAAAAATGCTCTCTTTCCTCTTTCCGCAATCAATTTTTTCTTACGACTCAATCAAAGCCAGTTTTTTCAGGCTTTATTCAGGAGAATCTTTTCATTCTCAATCCCCCGTCTCGCATAGGAAACAAAAACAAATTTTGTCACTTCTCGTCTAAGGAACCCAATCATGATCAAATCAAACTTCTTCATCAATCCTTTGGACATGCCAGCCCGTATCATCTCAAAAACCTCATTCCTTCTATTCAATCTCATTCAACTTCTACTTTCCAATGTGAGGACTGCGTATTCTCGAAAATCACCAAATCATCTTTCAAGAATTCCTCAAATCCTTCTTCTAAACCCTTTGAACAACTCCATCTAGATCTAATTGGCCCTATTTCACCAACGGGAAGAAACAACGTGAACTACATCCTATCTGTTATAGATAATTATTTGGGATATGTCTTGGCTATTCCTCTTCAGTACAAATCGGATGCCTGTCAACAGATCAAAACTATCCTCAATCACGAAAAACTTAAAAGAAACAGATATCCTGCTACAATTTGCACCAATGGCGGTGGCAAATTCACTTCCTCAGAACTCAAAAATTGTTTCAAGATTAATTCGATTCAACATCTTATCTCTGAGCCTTACCACCACAAACATAACGGAAAAATCAAAAGAGCTAACCAAACTATCACCAAATCTATACGCGCTACTCTTTGAAGCTCAAAACTTCCTCTCAACCTCTGGGTGGAAGTTGCCAAATCAACGTGTCTCTCATTAAACCAGATTCCTAAAGCTCCCAATCTTCCTTCTACTTTTCAACTCTTTACTGGGAAGTCGCTTCCCATTAGTTATTTTCACCCTATAGGGTCCAAGGTAGTGTATCTCGATTACAAAGTAAACCAAGGTGACAAATTTCAAGATCAAGGACTCCCTGGAACCCTTGTGGGTTACAACCCCAATTTTCTCTCTTATCGCATTTTAAGACCTGACAATTTAATTATTTCATCTAAAAATTTTAAATTTCTCAAAAATGACTATATGCCTCAGATTTCATCCACATTAAATTTGACTGAAGACTTGCAATCTCTCAAAATCGATCACGATCCACCTATTCTTTTTGATGATCATCTTCCTACCAACCCTACTGTCAATAATCAATCCATCAAATCACAAATAGATGATTCGCCCTCTTTATCTGTTCCTAATCCCAAAGTTTCCAATACTCCGTCAATCAACTCTGAATCAGACTTTTCTGAAGAAATTGAGCAGCAACTCACACCTGGATACAGTCTTCGCAACAGATCAACATTAAATCCACCCGATCAATATGGGTACCATCATTATTATGTTCCCAAATCCTTCAAACAAGCTAAA
Source organism: Puccinia polysora (assembly GCA_025617555.3). Lineage (NCBI taxonomy): Eukaryota > Fungi > Basidiomycota > Pucciniomycetes > Pucciniales > Pucciniaceae > Puccinia > Puccinia polysora. The sequence goes on from CM062615.1 coordinate 32,261,351, forward strand.
AAGTGCTCCAATGCTCCCAAGTGGGAACTCTCCATGGATTCTGAACTCAAAGGTATTGAATCCCTGGAAGTATGGGAAGATTACAATGGTCCTGAACCTGAAAATCCGCTCAATACTACCTGGGTATATCAATTAAAAGATAATTGTCACGGAGACCCACTGGTCTATAAAAGTTGACTCTGTGTTCAAGGGTTTGATCAAATCTACAGATTAGATTATCAAGACACCTTTTCTCCCACAGGAAAGGCCGCTTCTTTACGTATTGCTCTTCTTTTTGGCCTTTTTCACTCCCTTCCAATTACCCAATTTGATGTCAAGAGTGCTTTCCTCCACGCACCTCTAACTGATAAAGTGATTTTAAAAATACCCAAAGGCTCAAAAACAAAGTCAGAATTTCTCATTCTTCGCAAGTCTCTTTATGGTTTAAAGCAAGCTCCCGTCAATTGGTTCAACACCCTAACTGCTTGGATTTGTGAGCAAGGATTCCATGAATCCATATCTGATCCCTGCCTATACATTAATCCCGTCGCAAATTCAGTCCTATTCTTCCATGTAGACAATCTTATCCTTGTTGGTTCCGGCAATAATTTTCAAAACAAATTCTTAGAGCGATTTCCAAATTCTATTCATCACGATCCTAATACAATTCTTGGAATGAAGTATGAACAAATCAACAATAAAATCTTGCTTTCTCAACCAAAACACATAGAACATGGATTAGAAGAACTGAAGATGGTAGACTGCAAGCCCTCATCTGTTCCCTTAACCGCGAATATCAATTTATCTCCGGCCTCCAATGAAGAAAACAAAGAATTTAAAAACTTAAACATCAATTATAGATCGGCCATATTCCTTATTGATTATATTGCCTGCCTGACTCGTCCGGACCTCAGTTTCGCTGTTTCTAGCCTTGCTAGATTCTGTGAGAAACCCGGGATTTGTCACTGGAGGGAGGTAAAACGTTTCTGGAAATATCTCAAAGCTACAAAAAACTTAAAACTCACGCTACAAATTCATAATTCAAAAGCCCAAATCAAATGTTACAGTGACGCAACTTGGAGTGATGATACTGAAACTTGACTTTCTCAGTCCGGACATCTTTCTCTTCTTTTAATTCTCTTATCTCTTGGGGTAGCTACAGACAACGCAACGTCACCCACTCAACAACTGAAGCTGAACTAAACTGTTTAGTTGATTCCTTTCTTGAAGCCATATGGATGAGAGGTCTAGTGGCGGAACTCTGGAAGAAAGAATTAGAATCAAGTCACCACTTTATTGACAACAAAGGTCTTGACGATAAACTAAAGAAGTTTGGATGTAATTCAAAGACTCGCCATATTGATATTAAAACAAAAGCGCTTCGCAAAGAGCTAAAACTTGGAAATCTTTCTGTTGACTTAATACCAGCCTCCAAAATGAAAGCAGATGGATTAACTAAGGCGCTTCCGCTTCCTACTCTTTCCTGACTTCTTAAATTAATAGATCCTTCTTTTAAGTGTTCAATCTTACCAGTCACAGGGGGTGTCAAATAACTTACACTGTTCACCCACTTACACGGTCCACCCGCACTCCCGCTCTCTTCCCTCATCTGTCACTATTCTCTTTTCACATGTCACTCCCATGTTAGTTCCTGATTTCTGCCATTTCCTATTCATCTTCTTCACACCTTGATCAAATTACAAATTCCAATCTCATTACCAATTCAAATTCCCAAATTACAAATCTTACTCAACTGATCCTCTCAAACCTCAACCACCAATAATCCTTTCACCACATCACAATGAATCACCAACCTCAAACAACCTAATCAATCCTCACACCATCTTTTCTCAACCAAATCCTTTATTCTATTCATCTTTCTTTCATCAATCTTTTCTCTTTTCTTTATCTTCTTCTTCTTTCTTTGTATCTCATCTTTGTCTCAAACTTCATCAGTCTATTACTCGACATCAAATCGTCCACTTCCAAATTCATTCAATCTACGATCTGACTGGTAAGACAATCACAAACTATTATCAAATCCTCACTATTGAATCTAATCTCTAATGTTCCTTCATTTGAAAGAACTGCTTGATTCTTTTATTATTATTTTCTTTCTGTTTTTCCTGTTGACTGTCTTACTCAACACCACCATCGTCATCCATCAAGTCTAGATCCGTTGCCAGATGTTGGTTCTCTTTATCCATCATTTCTTCTTTAAATCTTTTTTTCGATTCTCGACTGATGTTATTTTTGGCGTAGCCCTCTTTGTTCTTATGTCATCAATCTCTTCATCAGCAATTCAAAAAAGGACAAACCGGATGGAGGGAACGGAGTACGGAAGTTGGGGGGGAGTTTTGTACGGAGGTGGGGAGAGAAGGCTAGGGTTTCTGTCTTGGGATTGTTTTCTGTTTTGTTGTCATACTGTTATTTGCGCGTTTACTTAGGTTAGGGTTGAGAGGGAGGACTTATCCTTACTCTTGACTCTGGGTTGGGGAGGAGGGGCATGGAGGCATGGAATGGAATGATACCATCACATCATCGGATTGGATCAATCATCTCACCAAGAGATTAAAGGAACTCATACCAGATACACATCCAGGTGGAAAGTTCTTAGGATTGAAGGATTCAAAATTTCACTCTCTCTCTACTTTTCTTTATCTCTTTATCTCCTTATTTCTATTTCTCATTTAAGCGCAACTTTGGGCATCCTCATCTCCTTTCAAACGCAGGGAACTGTTAACTTCCAAAACTTGGGACAATTATAGGGGGATAACCCTTATTTTTTCCACATCTGGGGGTCTGGCCGGGAAATAACCTTCCGTTTCTTGTCTTTCAAAGGTAACTGGGCGCAATGTGTTAGAATTTGAGCTTATATATATGTGAATTCCACTAGAGTTCAAATTATCATTGATTGGATTGATTTGATTTATATTATTGTTTTTATTGAAGTATTAAAATAATGGCTAAAATATAACTAGGCTGTGTTCTCAGTAGTGATTGTCAGACTTTTCAAGCATAGCATTTCACTTACCATTTCAATTAAACTGCTTATGCTAATTTTACCTTATTCATTTTGTACTCAACCACTTTTCAGCCTATAGTGTATTTATTCTATATAAACACCAGTTCTCTCAAGTGGAATTCATCATCTGTTCAGCCAATACATCAACCAGAGTGTCCTTTTCCTCCTGATCTCAGGTCCGTTACGCTTGACGTTATAAGCTCCTTTCATTCATTTCTCTTTATCTTCAATTCAACCAGAGCCCAAGCTCTTTTTATTGGTACACAATTTCCTATCCATACCTCCCTACAGTTGCTTCCTCTTCTTCTTCTCTTCTCCTTCCGTTTCCGGGTCGGCTACTCCAACCCCACTCGCGTCTTCCATCCCTCCTCCTCCCCCTCCCTCCGCTTGGCCCAGGACGAGCTACGCTGTTCCCCCATTGGTCTCCAGTGACCATGAACCCACTCTTCTGGTTTGCATCAGGGCGCGCGACTACCCTCACATCCAATTCAACACTGCCGATGTGGAGAGATTCATCTTGAGATACAAAGGTATTGCAGATGTGGAAGGTGCGTCCAACGCCAATAAGGCCCGGCTTGTTGTCCTGTTCATTATGGATGAAGAGAAGCTCAGGGATGTGGAGGAGATGGAAGGCTACGAGAATCAAGATTGGGCAAAACTGAAGGCAGAGATCCTAACGCGGTGGGGTAGGCGCGAACCTCGATTCCGGGAAAGCGATTTCGACCGCGTGGCCTTGGAGGCAAGCATGCGCGGAGGAGTCAGAACGCGGGTGGAGCTGGTGGATTACACCTCAACATTTGATTGGATCTTTTGGTACTTTTCAAAGAACAAGGTGGTGGCGGGACAGACGCGGGCCATGAAACGCGCGTTTCTGGGTGGTTTAGGCGCTCAACTCCGGGCAAGGGTGCAGCGGCATCTTCATGATCACAACTTGGTAAAGCAGCCATTGGACGGGAGCATCGTGCTCCTTCCGGAGCTGGCTTTCATTTTCCAGGCTGTGGAGAGCAAGCTTGACTTAGAAGAGCTTATTGAGGATACCACTAAGTCCTTCCCAGCGGGACCAAAGAAATCCGCCCCCCAGGTTTTGACTCCGGTCCAATTTCCGGCCCCGGTTCCACCTACTGCCACGCGTGCTCCGGTTCCTCAACCCGCGCCCGCCCCTCCGGTAAGTGAATTGACGGAGCTGATGAAGGATTTGAAGATCTGCATGAGCCATATGGGCCAGCAGCAGCCGCGAGGGCCTCCACCTCACATGGTGGAAGGGTTTTTGCCGCCCGGTACCTTTGTTCCAAGGGGGTGTTTGTACTGCGGGGCAAAAAGTCATTGGCAATTGGCGTGCAAGGAGCTTACAAAGGATCTCAACGCGGGATTGTTTTGACCGGCGGGGATGGGGTACATGTTTCCAACGGGCAAACAGATTCCGATGGAGCCAAGCCAACCAACAGCAATGCATCAGGTGGGCACACGGGGTCAGGAGCAGGGAACGACGGCTCGAGCGTCACTAGGCATTGTTACCGGTCCCAGATTGTGGCAAACACCTTGGGTGGAAGCTGAGGTAAGGGTAGTGGCAACAGAAGAGAAGGTGGCAGTCTCCAATAAGATGGAGGTGGATGCAAAGGAGCGACCCCCGTCAACCGTTCCAAAACTGGCCGCACGCGTGCCTGGAATCAAGGTGCGGGCAGCGAAGCCTGTAGGGAAGAAGAAAGCAGCGGACATTGTGCGAAGGGTGATGGGTAACAAGACTCCGGTCCCGCTGACCTTGCGGGAACTGGCGGCTGTGTCTCCGGTGGTGATAGACGAGATGGTTCAGGCGTTGCGGGATTGCGGTGAGGGACGGGTACCTCAGACGGTGCAGCGGGTTCATGTGGCGCAGAAGGAGGAGGGGCGCGAGGAGTGTGAGTTGATATCGGTTTTGACTCTGCTTGCTTACGTTCCAATGGTCATAGCGGGGAGGAAGGTGTGGGCTATGGTGGACAGCGGTTCAATGGTGAACCTGCTGCCATTGCGGATGGTGGATGAATTGGGGTTGGTTTGGCGGAAATGCGCAATGGGTCTCCCCGCGCTTAACGGAGGGGAGTGTTGTGTGGATGGGGTAGTTGAGGAGGAGGAGGTCGAGGTTGCAAAGGTCCGTAAGCCTCTTTCTTTTCTTTTGGTTGATTGTGGGGATGTGATTTTGGGAAGGCCGTTCATGTTTGGGTTCCGAGCACAAATGGTTTTTGATCCGGAGGCGGGAACGGAGGCATTGACGGTGGAGGATCTGTCCTGCAAAAGGTTTGAGACAACTATTTGAAATCATGGAAAAGGAAAGCGGAGAAGAGTGTTGGAGTATGAGGAGGAACCGGACGCGGGGTTGGCCTGCGACAGGCAACCCTCGGAGGATTTTTTCTAGTTGACCGAGGAGACCGCACGGAACAAGCTCCGGTTTTGCGCGGGCGGTCGACTAATGAGGAGCAGGGAGGGGGAGGAAGGAAAGTGCAGGGCCCGCACGTTGCAGAAGTAAGTCCCTTTTCTCAGTATGCATTGCCCAAGGGTACTACGCTTCAAAAACCCTATCATTGTGCCACACTCCTGAGCAAAGGCAAAAGACGCGGTTCCGTTCTGTGCAGGACCTACAGCAAAGGATGCATGTAGATGACACGGTGCAACGCTGGCAGGTACAAGCCGGTGTTGCAGAAGGTCCAACCAAGGAATGAGCCAATTCCCCAGGAATTGAACAGACCGCATCAACCAATTGCTTGGTTGCAGGACCCTTGGGTCACGCCGATTAAGGCTTTGGGGTGGGTTACTAGTTTGGCACGGATAATGGAGGAGCGGATTGCAGCTTTCAATTTTGGCCCAACAGGATGGTTGAGTACGGAGGAGCATGAGTTGCTGGTTTTGGTTCTGGTTCTTTGGGAAAGAGCGCTTGTGTTTGGACCTGAAGAGCGGGGGCTTCTGAAAACCATATTGGCAACCCCTATGTCATCCCCACTGTCAATCATGAGCCGTGGAAGATCAAGCCAATTCCAATACCGCGGGCGGTCCGGGAGCAGTTTCTGAAGTTGGTGCGGGAACAGGTGAAGACTGGCCTCTACAAACATTCAAAGTCTAGTTACTCCAGTCCGATCTTTGTGGTAGTTAAGCAGGATGGAAAGTTGTTGAGGATTGTCCATGATCTACAGCGGCTCAACTCTTTTACAATCTGGGACACAGGATGGCCCCCTTGCGTTGACAATTTCCTTGAGTCAGTCAATGGCGCGGAGCGCTTGTTATGGTTTAGTGGATGTGATGGGGGGATACGACCAGCGTGAGTTGGATCCTTGCTCGCGGCCTCTAACGGCATTTGAGACTGGCTTGGGAAGAATGCAGCTTGATTGGCTACCGCAGGGCGCAACCAATTCTGTGGCAGTGTACCAGGCGCAAATGGCTTGGATCCTGAAAGATGATTTTCCGGAGGGAGTCCAAATCTTCATTGACAACGCAGGCATCAAAGGTCCAAAATCCAATTACGGAGGAGCAGAGCTGGTTGGAGTTCCTGGCGTCCGACGTTTTATGTGGGAATACGCGCAGACGTTGGAACGCATCCTGTTTTGCATTAAGGAGGCAGGAATGACGGTGTTGGGGAAGAAGTTGGTGGTTTGTGTTCCGGCGCTCAAAGTCCTTGGCCATGTTGATTCCGACAGCTGGCGCATTGCAGAGAAAAAGAGGAACAAGGTCCTCAAATGGCCAACCCCGCGGACAGTTTTGCATATCCTTCAGTTCTTGGGATTATGTAGCTATGTCTGTATGTTCATCGAGAGGTTTGCCGAGGTGGCGAGCCCGCTCCAATCACTGATGCAGAAAGGCGCGGAGTGGAAGTGGGGAGAAGAGTGCGATCGCGCGTTCCGGAAGCTCAAGGAGATTGTGGGACGTGACATTGTGCTCCGCCATCTTGACTACAACGCAGGAGGAATTAGGCTAGCGGTCGATTCCAGCAAATTCTGAGCGGGGGGGTTCTCACTCAAGAGGAGGACGGCAAGGATAGGCCGGTGCTTTACAAGTTGGTCACCTTCACTCCAACGGAAAGCCAGTACTCTCAGCTGAAGTTGGAGTTTTGCGGGGTCACCAAGATTGTGCTGCGGCTTCAGTATCTCTTGTGGGGGGTTCACTTTGATCTTTTGGTGGATGCGGAGGCGCTGGCGCAGTGATCAATTCCCCGGCGTTTCCCAATGCTCCCATTACCAGGTGGGTAGCGTTTCTTCAACTTTTTTCCTTTGCTGTTGTTCATGTCCCGGGGAAAGCATTCACTATGCCCAAGGCGTTGTCGCGGTATCCAAGGGACAACCCGTTCAAGGATGCGTAACTGCTCTATGTGGAGGCCCCGGTTGTCATAGTAGGGGTTGTGGAGGCGGGAGTTCAGCTGCCGCTCCGGCAGACCGGGTGCTACGCGATTCTTTGCAATTACTTGCAGGAACTTTGTTTTCCCAATGGAAATACGGGCAAGAACATGAAATGGGCAAGGCTGCAAGCGGGAAACTTCTACGTACAGGAGGGGCAGCTTTGGCGGCGGAAGACTCTGGTTCCTCTTGTGATTACCACTTCAAGGGCGGATCAGGATGCTATCCTCCAAAGCCTTCACAATGATCTTGGCCATCGAGGGGAGGTTGAAACGCGGAGGCGGGTGAAAGAGCGGTTCTGGTGGCTGGGGGTAGTGCATGCGGTACAGGAATGGTTGGAGTCCTGCAAAGCCTGTCAACAGCGGAGCGGGAGATTGCCTAAGGAAGTCGGAAACCCCACAGGGGAAGACGCCCTCTTTGGTCAAGTCTTGCTTGATGTTGTCCACATCAAAGCCGTCAAGTTTGCCTATCTGCTTGTCGCGCGGGACAACCTGTCCAGTTGGGCGGAAGCACATCCGCTGGTCAAGCTCTTGGCGGACAAAGTTGGTCTGTTTCTGGAGGAAGATTGGTTCGCGCGGTTTGGGTTGCTTGGTCTGGCAACAGTGGATGGAGGGGCTGAGTTTCGCGGCCGTTTGGTCAAGTTGGTGAAGAGTTGCGGAGCCAAGTTTGGCCGAGTAACAGAGTATTATCCCAAGGGGGCCAGCATGATCAAACGCGGGCATCAACCAATCAAGGACGCCCTGGTCAAGATGTGCAGGGAGGACGGAAAGCGCTGGCAGAAGACCCTTCCAATGTTTCTGTTTGCGGATTGGATTTTGGTGAAGCAGTCAACAGGCTAATTGCCGTACAAGTTACTTTTTGGACAGCGCCCCATGCTTCCGGTGGACATTGAGTTGGAGACTTTCCTGGGGGTTGACTGGTGGAAGGTGAAGACCTGCGCCAAATTACTTGAGGCTTGCGCCAAACAGCTCCTTCAACGGGACGGGATGCTTGCCAAGGCCGCGGGCCGGCTGAAGAAGACTTGGACGGCATTGGTGCGCTATTGGGATGAGCGCTGCTCGCATTTTCTCTGGGATCCCTTGCGGAAGGGGGATTTGGTGCTCCTGTACAACCAAAGTGTGGAGTCTCAGTGGGGGAAGTTTTTTTCTAACCAGTGGAACGGCCCGTTCCGCGTGTTGTCCAAGTTTGAGGGCAGCAGCTATCAGTTGGAGGAATTAGACGGTACTCTGCTGAAACAGAAGGCGGCAGCTTCGCATTTCAAGCGCTTCTTTGCGCAAGGATCTACCTTGTTTGACAAGAGGGCGGAAGGGGGTGACGGATCAGACGAGGGGAGTGTGGAGCGCGGCAATGGTTTAGGAACGCAATCCGGGGATTTGTCTTTGGGCGGAGAAGCGGAGAACGTGCCCTTGCAACGGAGTAGGCAGTTGCGACCAGCTGAGGACAGTGGCCAAGTTGGGGGGAGAGGTGGTGGGGGAAGGGGATAAGTCTTGATTTGGTGAGGGGGTGATCTAGCCGGTTGAAAGCCGGAACAACTAGACACCCCAGAATGTTTGTTTCTCTATGTTTCTTTCTTATCTGGATTGTGGGGTCTTTGCTGGCTTGGGGTTTTTGCACGAAACGCGGGCGCGGCATGAAGGCATGAAGCCGGGTCTGTAAACGCGAGGACAAGCCCCGCGGAACCGGGACGCGAGGAAAATCCCGCGGATGGGGGAAGCAGAACAAAGAGCAGTTTGCGGGCGGTCTACGGGCGTTGTTCAAAAAAAAAAAGTGTTCCTTTCTATTTTTTTTCTCTGTTGGTTTCTTTTTCTCTTTTTCTTTTCTCTCAGGATATCTCAAGGATGGGTGGTTGGTATGGGAATAAGCTTGATTTGGTGAAGGGGTGCTCTAGCAGGTTCACAGCCGGGACAACTAGACACCCCAGAATGTCCGTTCTCTTACTCTCTCTCTCTCTCTTCCCTTACGGTGGCGCGTGCTGGTGTTTGGTTGTTGTGTTTGCTACAGGATGGGTACGGGGAACTGTGTGGAAGTTTGTCTGGGGCGGTCCAGATGCCTCTTTTTGGAACAGTTTCTCACTTACGGTCTCTCACAAAGCAAAGCGTGCGGACGCGGACCTCAATCTCAAGCTCATTCTCACAAAGCGCGTTTGCGCACTTTTTCTCAGAAGGTTAAGACCTCGCGCCGATACGTGTATTTTCTTAGGACAAAGGAAGCGCAGTACAACCAAAAGAAGAGAAAGGGAAGAAGGGGAAGGGGGGGCGATGCGCCTAAGCCATCTTCATCATCTCCTCCATTTCTGCTCTTGACGACGCCAGGAGCTTGCGCCAGGATTCCAAGGATTGGGGGCCAGGGATTGCGAGGAAATCCTGGAGCATTGTGGTTGACCTTTCCGCAAAAACCTTGAAGCCAGCCGCTGGGAGTGCCATTACAATTGGAATTTCTGGGATCTTGGGAGGGCTGGGGGGAGGAGCGGCCGGTGAAGATGGGGCCTCCGGGGAACCAACAGGGGGGCTAGGTTCAGCTGGAGGCAATGACGGGACAACAATGGGTGACGTAGGCAGAGGGACGTTGGGGGTCATAGGCCTCTCATCCGAGGCCGCTGGTGGCACAGGCCGTGGCAGGGTGCCTTGTGGAGAAGGAGGAGAGGGTGCTGGCGCGGCCGCGGGTTGTCCGGAAAGCCTCGGGTCCGGTACCGTTTGATTCACACCAACAGCGGCGGCCCAAGTGCGGGTCTCCGCGCGCCATTCCTCCGAGGTTTTGTATTTGCTCCATTGCAGAGGTCCGGCCCGGCGGAGAGGTGATTCCAAGTCGCGGCTCACGTGCAAGGTGGGGGGTGACAGAGCTTGGGGGCGGCGGGATGAAGGTGAACGGGGGGTTTCCACAAGCCTTCCGAGATCGAGTCGTTGTCCAAAACTACAAATGGGTCCGGACGAGCCCTCTTGCGCGGCCTGGGGAAAGAGCTGGATTGGGGGGGAGCTTGGGGCATGCTTTCACTAAGTGAGCAGCAACGGTGGCCGCGAAAGCAAGCAACACAGGCGCGTCAACCAGGGACAATCAAACATGCGTGCCTGTTCCGGGCGCAGAACTCGCATGGGAGCATGGTGGCAATGGAGCGGGAGGAGGATGGGGAAGGTGGTAGTGGGAGTGGTGGGGGTGGTAGTGGAAGTAGCGGGGGTGGTGGTATGGTGAAGCAATGGAAGACTTCTTGGGACAGAACTCAAGTTGGGGGGGATGTGGTGTCAATTTATAGACACGGATTGGGAACTGTGTTGCGGCTGCGCGCTCAGCATTGGGGGCAAGCGGGCTCAGCATTAGGGTATGCGGAGTGCTCAGCAGCAGAAGCAGCCACTGTTTGGCTCCGCACCTAGTGGACGGGTTGGGCTCAGCATTGAATGCGGCATGGGGGGCGATCCGCCCCGGAGATTGGATTTGGAAGGTAGTGAGCTTGACTAGGTTTGCGGGCCCGCCGGTTCTGATATGTAGGGGTGGAGCAATCCGCAGGCTATAAAGGAACAGACAGAGCGTGCGCGCAAGCGCGCTAATCATGCCGGATATCACCAGAAACCCACAATGGGCGCAGACAAATGGATATGGACAGGCGCGGGGGGCTCCAAGTAGGGCGCGGTGCAAGGACCGCGTCATGAGAAGGAAAAACCGGATGGACGGAATGGGGTACGGACGTCTGGGGGAGTTTGGTACGGAGGTGGGGAGAGGATGCTAGGGTTTCTGTCTTGGGATTGTTTTCTGTTTTGTTGTCATACTGTTATTTGCGTGTGTACTTAGGTTAGGGTTGAGAGGGAGGACTTATCCTCACTCTCGACTCCGGGTTGGGGAGGAGGGGCATAGAGGCATGGAATGGAATGATACCATCACATCATTGGATGGGATCAATCATCTCACCAAGAGATTAAAGGAACTCATACCGGATACACATCCAGGTGGTAAGTTCTTAGGATTGAAGGATTGGCGATTTCACTCTCTCTCTACTTTTCTTTATCTCTTTATCTCCTTATTTCTATTTCTCATTTAAGTGCAACTTCGGGCATCATCATCTCCTTTCAAACGCAGGGAACCGTTAACTTCCAAACCTTGGGACAATTATAGGGGGATAAACCTTATTCTTTCCACACCAAACCATTGTCATCTTTATCCTCAACTCCTTGATTCCTCATTTACCAGGTTCTGGAACTTGATCTTGGTTACATTTAAATATTTTTGTAACACTCAGGAGGGCAGCCTAAACAGAACCATTCCCCTCCACAGAACTACCACGGCCTAGCACCGTTTGGAGTCTTACATTTGGTCCCCCGGGCCAGGATTCAACCAGCAACCTTGGGATTTACAGTCCCAACTTGAAGAATCAACTCCAAAATCCAATCCAATTTTTTTTCTTTTCTTTCTTTTTCTGTTTGTTCTTTTTTCAGATCTGATCCTTGGAGGCAACTTGGTCCAGAAGTAAGTCTTCCCAATTGTGCACCATCTGGGCAAGATCATTGTCATTTTTTTGTGGAACTCTACTCTTGCCACACTTGTGAGCCACCTTGGAACTCTGCTCGTTTGGATCTCTTAGGAACCTTTCAACATGGAACTTTCTGGATCCTCTTTATCTGTTTGGGCCAAGATGGTCAAAATCAAACCTCAGAACAAAAATTTAGGCTTCAATGGGACCAATGTTGAACGATTCCTGGACTCCTATGAGATGGCTGCGGAAGTGGATGGTGCCAGTGAATATGATATGGCTTATCAGTTATGATTTTTTATCTCTTCTGAAAAAGTTATGGAGGTTATTGAATGGTTTGAGGGATTTGAAACTCACAACTGGAGGCTCCTGAATGAGGATATGTTGGCCTATTGGGGAAAAATAGATGTAGCCAGATTTACTTTGCAAGACTCGGATGCCCTGGTTTCTCAATGGATCTCCAATGGTGGTATCTCCTCAGCCTCTGACTATCAGACTTTCAGAAAATCTTGGGACCCTATCCAGTCCTCTCTTATCCGGAATGATCACATTGATACGTTGGACAAAATTTGAGTGCAATTTTTTCAGTCTTTCTCTCCAGGAGTGCAGGAAAGAATTAAGGATGAATTGGTGAAATCTGGATCCATGATCACAACAAGAGACAATTGGCTCAAGCTCCCTGCTTTCATGGTTCTTAGGAATACTGTGGATAAAGTGATGAAAGTTCAAACAGCTCTCACCTTTGAAAAACCTAAAATCACTGAACCAGTCCTTTCCCCCTCTTTTAAAACATCTAACAAAATAATGAATAAGATGGAAGCCAATTGCAGACCTAAACCAAATCCTCAGACCCACCGGGAGACACCTACTATAGATGAGATCACTAAATTACTTCAGGCATTTGAGAATAAAATAGATCAGAAAATATCCTCTTTAGCCACTCCTAAACCTGCTAATTCTGTTCCTAAATCTTCTATAGTCTGTTATTATTTCCATAGGGAAGGCCATGGTACTGGTAGATGTCCTGAACTCCAGAAGGACAAGGAGGAGAAGTTAGTAGATCAGAAGGGAAATAATTTTTTCCTTCCTAATGGTGCTTTGATCCCTTTCAATTTTTCTTGACTGATCCGTCATGTGGTGGCCTCATACCAACCACCAACTCCTAAGAAGGGATCCTTGGTCTCTGTGGATTTTTGATCATCCTGTGGAACTCTGCAACCTTGGTATCCTCCAGCTATCACTTCTTCCAGCTTCCCTGGCACATATCAATCTGATCCAGCTAGGAAACGCCATGAGGAACCAAAACCTCATAAGTCTCCTCCTGTTCCATCCTCAATTCTGAAAAAACCCGTTAAACTTCAATCTTCACCTGAGCCCCCTTCCTCTGATGCGGAAGACATGGAAGTAGAAAGGGAACCACTTATGGAAAGGTTCCAGGACAACTCTGATCTTCCCCCTTTTCATCCTGTCCAACCCTTAGATCCTCTTCCATCACCTATTTCACCTGATCTTCCTCCCTCCACCCAGCCCAAAGTTTTATTTGAGAGGGGCATCTCCAAGGACTACCCTAATGCTGTGGAAGGAGTATTAAAGAAAATTTCTGATCTTAAAATCCCTGATCTATCTGTGGCTGAACTCCTGTCAATCTCTCCATCTGTGGCTGAAGGGATGAAGAAATGGGTTTCTTGTCAACGTGTGGAGATTGGTCTGGAAAAATTAAAGGTCTCCTCTGGTACTCTGATGGAGGATTCTGGTGGAACAGATCCCCCTTCAGATACCAACCTTTATTCCTGTCCTCTTGGTTTTCTTCCATGTTCTCTTGGTGATTCAACTCAAACGGTTTCTCTTCTTGTGGATTTGGGTTCTCAGCTCAACTTGATTTCGGACTCCATGGCCTGCAAGCTTAAACTTAGCCCAAGGGTCAGTTTCAACTCTGTGGTTTATGGAATTGAGAATCAGTCCTGTGAGCTGGTTGGTATTGCTGAGGATATTCCTGTTTGAATTGGTCAAAATATTGTTGGCATCTGTCACTTCTGGATCACTCGTCTGGATGGTCCCATGATCTTGGGAAGGCCTTTCTTAATGGACTTTGGTGCTACCCTGATGTTTTCTGATCAAGTTGGGGAGAGAATTCTCCTCCCTGATGCTGATGGCAGAAAGATTGAATTTCTTCTTTGTTCTCTGGATTCTTGTTGTTGGGAAAGAGACTTCCCTGGTCATCCTCCCAAATCTGTCCTGAAAGGAAAGCAGAAAGAAAACTCTCATTCCTCTCATCCTCATTTTTTAGCAGAATAGTTGGCCCTACTGATAGTTGTAGTTCTTCTCACCCTCAGACTTCAACTCATGGACCAACTCACACCTCAGAGGCATATCTTTCTTTTTCCTCATCATTTACTTTTCATCCAAATAAGATCAAAACCCAAACACATGGAAAATCCAAAAAATCCAAAAATATTTCTTCTCTGTCTGGATCTGTTGTATCTTCTTTTTCTTTTTCTTTTCAGCCTGATCACTCATCCTCTATTCCGGTTTTGAATCTCCGCAATGAGTCTAAACTAGATCTTGATCTCAATTCTTTTCTTGGTGGCTTTGGTATGAAGGAGTATGGCCTGAGGGGGAGGCAATTTGGGGTAGAAGTAAGCGCCATTTCACAGATGAGATGGGAGACTGGAGAGAACATGTGCGCCGGGCGCGCACAAGGAAGGGGATTGGTGAAAGGTGGCCAGAAGGCAAGTCTGATAGGATTTCATTTCAACAAACTCTGCCCTGTCATAGTGGTCTAGGAAGGGTACCCCCGGGGTTTTCAACTCTCCAGGCCTTACATTGAATTTATCTGTCTTGCAATTTGCACTGGAATTTCTTTTTTTGGTCAAGCACTCCAATTCAACACCCCATCCCTTTTTGCCATCCCACCTGCTCATCTACTCCCATTGACAATGGTCCAAATCTACAGGAAATATTGGATGCACTCCAGGATGAGGCCTAGGTTGACAGTCAGACTGATGATGAATTCCTTGTTCAGATCATCAAGACTGGTCATCAAGACCATCACCATTGTCACTTTCAATCAAACTCAACCCTCAGCTGATCCTCAGTCTCATCTTGCAAATCAAGTTCAACCCCCCAACCATTCTTTGAGCCCTGGCAAGATTGATCCTCAATCCAATTCTCCTACCCGCCCATCTGCCTGTTGCCACATTTTGTTGTTTCCATCATTTTTTTTTGTTTTAGTATTTTCAAAAAAAAAAGTTTCCGCACTCATTTGTATCATGAATTTTAAATGGTCAAAAGGGTCTCTTGCCCAAAAAAGGAGGGGATCTACCTTGCTTTTTTTCCCCATAATCACCCATCTAATCATCAATAGTCAAATCATCATCATCTAAGCAATAAATCCATGGGGTCCTTCCCCTTTTTCTGAGCATCCTTATGCTGAATATATCTTTTGATTTCCCCTTGATCCTTTGAGCCTCCATACTCAAATCATTTGATCCGTCCTCTGTGACCTGATCCTTATCACCAACCCATAGCCTTGCTGGTTGAAGAAGAATTCATTGGATTGAATTTTTGAGTGTGTCAAGACACTCCTTGGATCCCTTTCTCCAATTACTTGGGTCTTGATCATTCATTTGATTGTATTTCTGGAACCAGTCACATTTGACTAAGAGGTCTCTTTAAGCTTGAAACATGCATTTTTAAACCTCCCTTTATTGCCTTAAATATGAATTCAGCCATCCTATTCTTGAGTCCCCTGAGAATTGTTGGGTCATTCTTGTTCAAATTTGTTACTGATTTTCTTCTACAGCTTCATTGAACAAATTGCTTTGTTTTTTACAGCCACCAACAGTTATCTATTAGCCTTCAAGCCCTTGATTGCGGAGATTTGGGAAGGTTCATTGAGAACCTGGAGGTTGGTCGGGATTGAGTTGATTTTTCCTAATCTTCTGCTGACAACAAGAGTTATTAGCTTGTGGGCATTATTAATTACAACTTCCTTGTTCTATTGAACTCCAAACAAAGCTTTGGCTTGTTTGATCAAGTATTTTCCACAACCATCTTGCCTCAGATAGTTCTGTTTTCTATAGCTACCCACTCCTATCAAAATTATCCTTCCCATTGATTCCTTATTTAAAAGGCTCTGTATCTTGATTCCAGTTACACTTAAATATTTTTTTAAAACTCAGGAGGGAAGCCTAAACGGCACCTTTTCCCCTCCACAGAACTGCCTCTGTCTCAGCACCGTGTGGAGTATTAAACGGGCTGGGTATGGCTTTCTGGCTAGGGCCTGCGGATTCGCTGGGTTTTTCTTTGCTTCCTGTCTGTTTCTGGTCTGGGCAGCTGGCGTGGTGGTATTTTATAGCCATGGATTGGTAACTTTTTTTTGGTCTTCAGGCTCAGCAGTAGGAGAAGGCAGGCTCAGCATTTGGGAAGTGTGGATTCTCAGAAGCAGCAGCTGTGGACTCAGCAGATGCTGCTGCATGCGGGTTTGGCTCAGCATTGGGTGTGGCAGGTAATTTGGGGATTGGGGATTAGCACCTGGGTGTGAGTGCGCACCAAACCATGGCTTGGGGGGATATGTGAAGACAGCAGCACCTTTTCTAGGTACAGACAGGTGTGGGTGGCTCTGAGTAGGGCACAACCCACACCATTAGAAGCACAAACTGGATGGACATAATGGCAGGCAGGCATTAGAGGAAGGGATAGGGTTGGGTTAGGTTTTTCTGTTGTTTAGTTCTCTTCCTGTAGTTGTTAGGCTGTAGTTTCACTTGTATCTAGGTTAGGGTTGAGAGGGAGGGCATGAAAACCTTTCTCTAATCCTGTGTTTATGGAGGGGGGACAATATAGAACCATACCATGAGGATTGGAAGGAAGGGATTCATCTCTCTTTTCTCTCTTTATTTTTTGCTGAAAGGTGTGCTCTATTCCTTACAGATGCAAGGTACCACTAAATTCCAAATCTGAGGACATCTTCTAGGGGTATCCACCTTTTAGTTCCAGCACCAGGCTGTTTGGATTGGAAATGTATTTTTGTGGGTGTCTGCCCCATGCTATTACTCCAATTTATCCCATTTGGGATAAATTTGTGGGATTCTGAGCTGGCTGGGGGGTGTTTGTCTGTGCTGAGCAGGTGGCAATGGTCTGTTGGTTTCTTTTTTCTAGCAACTGGCCGTTTTCTTTTTTGATCTCCTTGGTGTTGGTGAGGCTGGGGCTGGTTGGGTGACCAGTTGTCCTTGATTATTGGTTTTTTTGGCAATTTTTTGCTGGTTTCTTCTTGTTGGTGGCCAGAAGTTTTCTTGTCCTGCAATCAATGTGGTTGATTCAAAAAATTCTGTGTCTGGCTTTGTCTGGGTCTTGGCTAAGCTGGCTAGCAGTGTAGCTTGACTACTCAGAGTTATCCCAATTTGGATAACTACAGAATGTGGCAGTTTCAGTGGTTTACTAAAAGCAACTGCATCAAGTTATCCCAATTGGGATAACTCCTAGGTGGTCGAAATTTAATTTTTTAAAGAAACTACCAGCAGATTTACTGCATTTTTATTTTTTTTATCATTCAATAGGGTGATGATAAATACACGACTAAAATGAGTCTTGTACATGGCTCATTTGAGCCATGGGGCGGGGCTACACAACTACATTTGAGACGTGTAGAGCCCCACAAATATCAAATGTGGTTTGGCTGTAGGCCACATGGCACCAGACTGCCATGTGGGGGCCCCATGACTACATTTGAGTTGTGTGGGCCCTACATGGATTGAATGTAGTATTTTTGCCATGCCAGGTGGCCAGCCCCACCACATTGGAGCTGTGTGGGGCTCTAAATGGCTCAAATGTAGTTGTGTAGCTGTGCCACACAACTGAAATTCTTGTGGGAAAAAAACTAAAATAATCTAAATAAAAATACAAAAAAAAAAAACAGAAATCAACCAAAAGGTCAAAAATGGTTGATTTTTTGGTTAAAAAACAGAAAAATACACAATAAAATAAGAATAAGTAAAAATAAATAAGTAAAAATAAGTAAAAATAAATAAGTAAAAATTAATAAGTAAAAATTAATAAGTAAAAATAAATAAGTAAAAATAAATAAGTAAAAATAAATAAGTAAAAATAAATAAGTAAAAATAAATAAATAAAAACAAAAAACAAAAAACAAAAAACAAAAAACAAAAAACAAAAAACAAAAAACTAAAAACAAAAAACAAAAAACAAAAAACAAAAAACAAAAAACAAAAAACAAAAAACAAAAAACACAAAACACAAAACAAAAAACAAAAAACACTGAAGACAACCAACCAAAAAAAATAAGTAAAAAATTCAAGTTCAACTTGAGTAGCCCTAAAGTAAAAGGTCCAAAAAATACAACAAGTCTTTTTACCAGCCCTAAAGTAAAAGTGCCAAAAAAATAAAAGTCTTTTGATCAGCCCTAAAGTAAAAACACCAAAAAAACAAGTTCAAATTGTGTTACGCTGATCCCATCACAAGCTTAACACAAGTTAAGCTTTTGATGGGATCAGCCCAACACTAGTTGAACTGAATTAAAATTAAAATCTCATTATAAACACTCATCATAATGATGTTAACTCAAAACACTCAACATAATGATGTTAACTCAAAACACTCAACATAATGATGTTCAAAATGTGATAACCCTTTATATTACTAGAATTACAATTTCAGCATAAGAGCCCAAATCCAAATGATGAAATTAATCTATAAGTTAGAATAAAACTCCAGTTGATATTTGAGTTTATCAACCCAACAAGCTTCTTTTTTAGAGATCAAGGAAAGTGGTTTGGAAACTATGTGCAGGATTTGAATCAAATCTCCTTTAAGTACAAGCTGGACCCAATTTCTATTGTCAACAAAGCAAATGAACATAGGATCTGATTTTTCTTTTACACCCATTTTCATAGGAGTAAAAGTACAACATGAATCCAATGAAATGAAACATATTTTTCTTCCATAAGTATCAGCTATTATTTGACCCATGTCAAGCTTTGAAAGTTATTTTTAAGATGGAATCTTTTCATTGATGTCATTAACATCAAGTATTTTTTCAATATTTTCAACATATTTACTGCTTCCAAGGATCTTAGAATAGCACCCCTTATTTTTCTCAATTTTTCGAGCATTTCTTTCCAAACTTTAAACTATACATCCTCATCATACCCTGGTGATTTAGTAATGATTCTAAAGCCACAATTTTCATCACCAATTGGGTCCTAAACCCCACCCAAGAACTTATGTAAGTTTTAAGGTATTTTATTCATGTAATTTACTTCCTAAAAACAAAAATTAGTTAGCAAAAATTCTAATCTCATTAAAGGAATCACCACTCACCAAAGATGAGCTTCTTTTTGAATCCTCCATGGCGTCTGCTTCATCCTTCAAAAAGGAATCTGATTACAATGGCACCAAATCCAATGAAATTTTGGTCTCTTCCACTGAACTATGAAATTTAGATGAAGAGCCTGACTTGGACTATAAAAATTTCTCAATCAATTCATTAAACCCAAAAAATGAACCTTTCACAAAAGAAAAGACTCAAAATCTTTTGTCTTTTCTTCTTTGATGCCCTTCTAATTCTCTTTTCCCGCTTAAGTTCCTTTTCAATCTATTCAAGTCAAGAAGGATCTTTCCAGGTATCTCTCAATTTTGGACGGCCTCTGCTTGATCACAAGACTTTAGATTCTAGTCTTGGCTTTGATTGATAACTTTCCATCTTGTTCATCAAGTTCTTCAACAGCCTGCAATATTCTTGTTCAGAATGAGCCCAAATCATTGCATTGAGCTTCTCATGTAACTGAGAATTGCTGAGAAGTTCATCAACATCAACCTTCAAGAAATTAAAAGGATCAAATATCAGTCAAGTAGGAATCATCATTCAAAAAGCATTCATCAAAAATCATTAATCACAAATTTATTTGAACAATCCAACTTCAACCCACTTACAGAACTAGAAATGCAAGGTTCATAATCAAACCTCCACTGAGGATGAAAATCTTTAGGCAAAACAGAGCCTCTTGATGCTAGTAGGTCACCTAATTGGTGGGAACAGGGAAAACCCATATTCATTGAGTATGACTTGGTGCACACTTCCCCATCATGGTTCCGCTTCAAACTCTCTAATTGATCCACAACAAGCTTGATTGGCTGTAAAGACATCTTGTATCCCAATGGTAAAAGTTCAGTAGGAAGAACTATTCCAATCTTTATTTGAGAGTTGTCAAAGAGAAGCCTGAAACAATTTAATTTTATTTGAAATTGTGCCCTTGAGGTTTTGCCAAACATCCACCATTTTTCCCAATGAATTTGCAAATAATTGTTTGAGAGTAGCATGGGCCCCCTCAAACCAAGATTTGGTTTTATTTCCAAAGTCTGGGTTCTTGCAATTCTAAGCATTTACAAGTGTCTCTTTGATACAGAAGATACCATGATCCATATAATTAATTATATCCTCATGGTCTTCCAAAAACCGATTCATACAATTCATAATGTAAGCAACCCAAAACTAGGAAGATTAACAGTAGAGGCATTGATTTGGCACTTACTCTAAGTTCTGCCTCATTGAACTCTGCCTCCTCTTTGGTTTTTGAGGACCCATACTTAGCCCACAGAGAAATAAAGCTTTGCCACCCTTCAACATCATTATTAAAGCGCACTTTACAGTTTTCTTGTATTTTTTTAGACAACTGTCATTGACAACATTGTCTTGATGACTTGGGCAAAATTTTTTCTAGAGCACGGATCAAAGATTTTTCATGGTCTGTCACAAAGACTTTGAGAAGTCTCTCAGGATCATCAGGCAACTACTTTAGCACATTTAAAGACAAACAGTACAACTCACATGTTTCTCTTGTTATAAAAACAAGAGCTTTTTTGAAAGTTTTCTGGTTTGAAGGAATTCCTACAAGGGGAAATAGGGGGATGTTGTACTTATTTATTTTATAAGTACAATCCATCATAGCTTTATGATGAAATTGCTTGCAAAGCTTTAATTACTTGGGGTGAGCCAAGAAAAGGGCCCCCAAGTGACCCTCTCAACTTTTTTTTGATCATTGAACCCAACCTCAATCACCAAGTTGTTCAAAGAGGACCTCCATAACACTTTTCCCCTTTAGTTCTTCTAGGGATACCTTACGCTTAGTGTTATAGATTTTTTATTCATCAACATGTTTGCCACCATCAATTTTGCTCAATTTTCTTTTCAGCTGAAGTGTGTTGAGCCCATATTGCATGCATTCTTTTAGATTTTCTAAGGCTAACCCAGAGATTCTCCTCAGGGGAGGATGAACTGAGGCATGTGGAGATGGTTCATGGTTATCTTGATCATTTCTGTGGGAGATTTGTCACAAGGGGTTTGCCTTTGGGAAACTTGCACAGATTAAAAACTTGCACCCAACTTTCCTTGTGTGAGTTTTCCTTGACTGTTTGTTAAGCAATTTCTCAGAGTGCAGACCATGTCTATCACAGGCTAGATCCACATATTTCTCACACTTTGAGTTGAAAAATGTTAAAGAATAACCATGCTTCATTGCCCATTTTTTAAAATAGTTTTGTGCCTCTTCCCTAGTAGGAAAATCTCACATGGGAGGTGGGTGTAGTGGTTCTTTCATAGTTACATAGTTATATTGATGGCATGCACTCCATCAGTGTCAATCAAATTAAATACAGCAAAGACCAGTAACATAAAATTTTACTCACCACCAGGAGTCATCTAAATTTGTGAAACATTTTGTTCCTTAATTGTCATCCTCAATGAGGATGCAATCGGGGCTTCCAATGATTCATTACCCAAATCCTTCATTTTTCCAGATTTGTTCATGGCACTATCAATGTAGTCCTTCAAAGCATCCATGTTACAGCAAGGAGGTATTGCAACTTTTCCCATAATGAATAACATGCAATGCTACTTCAGTATTCAATTCAACTTTCAATTGAACAACTACCAAGTTTTCTCACTTTCAAGTTGAGAAAGATAAATTTTTTGTGATGTTTTATTTTCAGTTTCCCTTTAGTTTCAATAATTGGGTTCACAGATTCAATTTATTTCACTTTATCATCTTTTTGATGTCACTTGGGGATCGCTAGGTGTGGTCCAACAGTCCCACATAGTATGTGTTGATCCAAAATTTGGGTTTATGGAACCCAAATGTGGTCCAGGGGGACCCAAGAAGTTTGGCATGACCCCTGGGGCGCCGCGCACCCCCACACACAGCTCAAAACTGCCGTGTAGGGGGGTACATAGCCCAAATACACTCTTTCTGGAGGGTAAACAACCCCCTGGGGGTTGCACGTGTTTGAGACAACCCCTTGGGTGCATTTAGACGCGTGTTTTGGCCAGAAAGGGCATGTAGGGGCCCCCACGCATCCATTGGGCTGTGTAGGGCCCTACACAACTCCAACACAACTGTGAGTTGTGAGTTCATCATCACCATATTTATTATTATTATTATTTGTGAGATTTCAACACATTTGACAGTAATTCCAAAATATTTTGTGGTTTCCAATAATCTCCAAAAGCTTCATGAATTAAATCAAAGAGTTTTTGAAAATTTGGGTGGAATTTCATGTCAATAAGTAGATGTAGCTTTTACATTTTTACATGGAATTTTCAATATAATTTTTTTTTGGCACATGTATTCATTTTCCAATTGAGGATCAAAGGAGAAAAAAATAAGGTCCCAAGTTGGAGTTTGAATCAGAGTGAAATAGCAGCAAATTTTTTCTCAGAATTATTCCATTTTGAAATTTCTGTGGGGAATTATGTTTGAAAATGTTTTGTGTGATTGTGATGTTAGGTTGAGTGATGAGTGTATGGGGAATCAGGGTCATTATTTTATGGTTTTTTTGGATGGAGAAATGATTTTATCATGCAATGGAATGATGAAACTGGATCTGATGTGTGAAACAATGGCAAGCTTATGATATGGATTTTGATGTGTTTTTTTGCATTCCATGTATAATACATGGATGATCTTACATAAAAAAAGATTTTGTTTCTAAAAGAAACCATTTGCATCAATCACAGCATTGTGAAATACACCATCTTGGGATTATTCTCATTTTTCAAAATTGCAATTAATATGGCAGGTTTGGCCAAACAACAATGGCTGTTTTTCTTAATTTGACATTGCCTAATCATGATGGGAATGCAGAATGTTATTTCAGGTTCAAAAAAAGGACAGTGAGTTCATATCAGTTAAGTCATGGATTTTGTATTCTGAATTCCTCCTGATTATACAAAAATTAAGTAACATAAGGTCAATTTGGATCTCCCATAATCTTGAATATCTTTCAATTGCCAGGCTGAATCATTTGGGATTCATAATTTTAATCAAATATATAGATTTGAAATGAAATTTGTTTGGTAAGTTAAGCAAATTATTTTAACTAAATAATAATCTCTTTGCTAAAAATTCTCTCTTTTGGAATTGAAATGGGTTTAATTTCAAGTTTGAAGATTTTATTCATTTAAATTTTCCTCTTTCTGCACTTATACTTTTTTAAATGTTAAGATAAAAATTTTTCACAAATTTTCAGGAGAGGAAATTATTTCAAACATTATTTGTGGTGTAACCAACAATAAATTTCCCACATTCAAAAGATATTCATGATATTACTGGTGATATATTGATCTCATAATTTACCAAAAAAAGGTGATCCTTAAGAAATTTAGGGGGATGATTGAAGGGAGCTGTAGTTCTGAGGTATTTTTGACAAGAAAAACTCAGCAGAGCTTCTGAAAGAAATTTCATTCTTGATGAAGGATGAAATGGAAATAAAAAAATAGAAGAATTGTTGATTCTCTCCAATTTTAAATAGGTATACAATCATGAAAAGTAAACCCAGTGTTAAGTTTTTTAATTTGAAGCCAAAATATGGAGCTTTTCCATCAAGAGGAAGTTACTTTACACAATCCCCATAATTATAAGCAAAACATTAAATTGCAGTAATCTGAAAATTGTCCTGTAATTCAGATCTTATTGATGGAAAATTTTTCAGACAAGAAAATTCCACCATAATCAAAAAATAAAAATGAGAAGCAAAATAAATGATACATATTTTTTTATTTAATACTTTCAAATACAGAAATAATTGTGTGGTTCTGAATCCAGGACCCCCGACTATTTCAGAGAATAATCAACTTGAAATTGGTAGATGGTTCCTCATCTGCTTTGGGTCATCAATTTTTTATAAATTCAACAAAATAAAATAGACTCATTTCATATTTTACATCAATTTAATCTTAAACTGCAAAAATTATATTGCATTTCTCAATACATGAGCTACTGGGGCATCCTCAAGCAACCAAAAATGTTGGTTCTGAAATTCACAGGATCTTGGTAAGATTTAAAAGGTGGGAATACAAAGTATCATACAATGGTGGAGGAATCCCAAAGGAAATCAGTTTTTACTTCTATGAATTGATTTGCAATCAATCACTCATTAAAGGTATTTGAATACTTGAATACAAACAGCAAAAAAAATTTTTGGGAACAAAATGAGGGAAGAAAATATCCTCCCACTTTATATGTCAGAATTTAACATCTATTTTTAATTGATTCCAAAACAATCATTAGAGAGTAAATCTTACTTGTGCCAATATTTTCTAAAAATAAAATAGATAATTGATTGAAAAAACATCTGCAAATTTTTGAAAATTCAAAGGAATCCCATATTCTCTGAAAATAAACTAGGTAATTGATCAAAAAAACCTCTGCACCTCATTTCAAAAAAAAACATACAATTTCAAATATTCAAATCAGCTATTTTGGAACTTCTCAGAAGGGGTAAATTGGGTGAAGCACAAATATATTGTGCATTTTTTATGGTTACAAGTAAAAAAAATAAAGACCTTATTTGCTGAAAAGAATGGAAAATTAAGTGTTAGAAGAGAATAGAATCATAACAGTTGAAGAAATGGAAACAGGATTATTTTTTTAAATCAAATTTACTGAACAATTATGTATTTTACAGTGGGTGTGTAGAGGATTTGACGGTGTGTTCAAAAAGATGAAACCTGGAAATTTCAATTGATTTTAATGAAGCTCAGGAATTCCCAATTCCTGTTCAAAAACATTCATCTTCCAGATTTTACTGAATTTTACCTAATTCAACATGGTTTTGGTATCATATCTACTACTTGATTGATTTAAGAAAAAACTAAGGTATGTCATATTTTTGAATCTTGGTCTCTAAGTTCAATAATTATTCTTGGCTACTTTTCTTAGATATATAGGTTCCTTCTATAAATTATTAAATATAAAGGTTCAAGAGTATCAAAAAAGAAACTTCAGACTTTTTTTTAATTCCTGGAATTGATTCCAAATCCATTTCATGTAAATTCATTAAAAAACAACCTAATTTTTACAAAAAATTGAAAAATTCAAGGTTGCCTCAAATCTCAAAGGGGCCGGAATATTCAAGTGATAGGATCATTTTATGCTTAGAGATGATGAAAAAGCATGTATGGTTTTTTTTTCATTACTTCAAACCTACCCATCTCAAGAATTTAGTGACCATCTTTTATAAAGGCAAAAAAAAATGAAATATATCAAAGTTGGTACTAATCAGGTTCAGATTTATTCAATATAAGAAAGAATTTCATGAAATATTTTGCTTTTAATCCCCCTTGCCTTCCAGATGTACCCACACGGAAGGAATATTAATGATACAAATTTTTTTCATTTTTTTTCCCTCCAGCATGTTTTTTTGAGAATTTTCTTTTCTTTCCAATTTCCTTTTTGAATATTTATTTTTAAAATTAATTATTTTTCAATTAAAACACCAATTCTCAAATCTTCTACTGAATGAATAGAAGTGAATACATGGTCTTTTTTGATCAAAGAATTAAATTTGAAACATGTATACCAAAAAAAGAGCACTGATTCATTTCAGTCATCCTCAGTGTTTATGTTGACCCATTGTGCATAGCTAGAGCACCGCCTGCCAAATCACAAATGAAACCCATATTGTTACCCTTGCTATCTTTTGCTGTATCTCAGGTAAGGTCAGGAGAAGCAAGTTGCCTTGGTGAACAGACCACCCAATATGAGCCCAAGGAACTAAGTGATCCAGCCCAGAATAAGTATATCAGCAGGCTATCTGATGCAAAAATTTAAGACTGAGAACTCCCCCTGTCACATCTAATTCACAAAAAAAGTGATGGCACTTGCTAGCAAGTGCCATGAAGGAAGCTCTGGTTGAAGCTCTCTCCAATCACTAGTTGAAGGTATATTCATGGTCTAACAATTTTTTGGTGCACAGTGACTGTGCATTGGAGCTTGGATAAATCTTGCCCTGAGCTTGGCTGGAGATTTACCTGAGCTTGGCCGGAGCTTGACCTGAGCTTGGTCATAAATTGGGCATGAGCTCCTTGGTGGCACTTGCTAGCAAGTGACATGCAGATTTATGTGGTGTATAATGAGGTGGATGAATTCAGAAGAGCAGATTCATGAAAAGATGAGGAGCATGTCATTAATGTTGAAAGACACCTGGAAACTAGTGGTTTAAAATCATGAAAGATAGCAATCAATCATCTAATTTTATCTAAGAATGACACACAGCCTATTCCAACCACAATTGTACACCACAATAACAAAGTGATTTGCAATCCTCAAATTTTATGACCAAATGTTTGGTGTTAGCCACCATCAAGACCCATCTCTAAGCACTATTGGGTTCACTGCAACCTAGGAGTCATAAACCTACCCGGCCCTTAAAGCTTTCATCTCTTGATCTGTTGTCACATTAATGATAGCCTTTGGGTAGTCTTTACTGCCAGGAATGCTTCAGTTTCCAGAAGAATCTACTCCAAAGGTTTTCAAAAGTCAAGGAAATACTTTGTTTTAGAAAAAGACATCACAACAATACAGGTTGAGTGCAATCTAATTGAGTTCAGTGTCATTGGGAAGATTTTTAGCTACATCAACGTATAGTCTCAAGTAAAAAGTTCGCTACTGGAGGGAGCTTGAACAGTTAAAGTAATGATTAGCCACGTAAGCGTTGCTTTGGCATGTAGGCTAAGATTTCACATCACTGGAGCAACTTTCACATGGTTTCCTAAAACGTTACGCAGACTCAGTCATAGCTGAAGTTCTGTCATGGGATAGACAGCGATGAAGTGGGGCGGTAGGCATGTTTCAAACTTGATGCAAGTTGTATTGTAGGGCAAATTGTTGGCCCTCATGGGTAGATAAGGACGTTCGCCGTTTGGTTAAGCCAGATTGGCCAATCTCAAGTTCGATAAAAGCCTCAAGCAATTAAGAATTAGAGCAAACCGGAACCATAAGCCAAACAAGCCTGACAATGATAGCTGCCATCCAGTTGGTCAGCTATCAAAACCTGCATTGCCAAGCGGCTTAAGTTTATTTTCCACCTGGTCTTTAGTGATCTCTTCCAGTAAAACACCTGATTGTCGTTGGGTAAGAGGGACAAAGGTTATGCGCAAATAGGGAAGAAATTAGGGTTCACCCGATCCGGTGGCATCAATTAAGGGAGCGGGGATACATGTTTGATGCTGACCGATGGCCATCAGGGCAGATCCATCAAATGCTCGCGCCATGGCAATAGGCTCCGGACGGGGAACTGGCAAGCGACCAGGACGGCGCTTCGGGAGTGCTAAAACGCCACGTGATTTGTAAAATGACATCGCTTCATGATGGATGCACCGCAAAAGATCCTGTCAAATCAAGGGTGGGGGGGTCAGCCGTCGGTGTTATTTCCGCTTACATCAGGAGAGACTGTACCGATGACGGAAGGTCTGAATGTTTTTAAAAAGCATGTTAGTTGACAGGCAAGAGCGGTATAGGTCAAGAAATCAACAACGAAGATGGACGACTAACTTGGAGTACTGGCTCTGGCCGGGTACTCGGGGCAAAGGTCAGGATCAATGTTGTCAGTGTACTGCGCATGCGAACTAGAACTGGGCACATCCGTCGAGTTTACAGCTCTTTCAGCTTGCTCATGGGATGACTTGTCGTTGGCTTGATTGGTCAAAGGCTGATTCCTTTTCTCTGAGCGGCAACCGTCACGAGTCGCCCGTTTAACTTCTTGTCGTCGCCACAAGCGGTATCGATATTGGTCTCTACGCTTCAGGACCGAATCTAGGTCCAAGAACCATGGTCCGTTCTCAGCCATGAGCGATTTGCTGAACTTTCTGCTTGACGTTGTGGTTCCATCGCGATTAGATGAGTCGTTAAATTTAGAACATGTGTAGATGGAATCGCCTTCGAGTTCTCTCTGGTACTCTGGACGATGCGACGATTCGACCTTGCGGCGTTTGACATCGAAGGAGGGAAACATCTTGGCTGCCAGGTGGAAACTGAGCCATGGCGGGCGCCGTGCCGCGGACCCAAGGCCATGGGTGTGATACCCTATCTTCAGGACGAGTGCTTCCGCACCGGGAATAGGGCGTATCAGAGTTAACCAAACCCGCCAGTTTTTAATGGCGGGGTTCAACCCAAATCCGCCATTTCAAACCCGCTTAAAAAAATGAAAAAACCCACTTATTTCACAAGAGAGGTGTCAGAGTTACCCCCAAATAAGTGGGTTTTTTTCAAGTATAGTATATATGGTGCCCTTCCCCTCAAAAAAATGGCCACCCATCAATCCAATCGGTGGTCATCAGGATGAAAAAATCTACCAACACCAAGTCTGCAAGTCAACCATCAAGAGCTGGAATGAGCTCATAACCATCCTTTGGATCTCAAGAACCGGGTAAGCCCCACTCATTGACTAACCCACTTACAGACTCATCCTCCAACAACCTTGATCACACCCAGACTACCACTGCCACCAGCAACAACAACAGCAACAACCCCTCCCCCCTCCCCCCTTTATTCAGACAAGGTAGCTGCCCTCATCATCAGTCAACCAACTCTCACACTATCACCAACCCAGAAAATTGTCTCAATGATGAACAGTATTAAAATCCATCTGCACAACCTTTAGCATCCAATTCTCACAGTAATATGTATGGCAACATGAGTTGTCTGGGCACTCCAGTTGCAAGGACTGACACAGTGTAAGAGGATCTCTGATTCACTCCTCCTCTTACATCTTTTGACTTTCATCTCCAATCATCTTTTGATTCGATTGGTTGCTCAACAATAATTTGCACCACTCAAAGGATGCCTCTACCTTCATCAAATCCTACTTGATACCATTGCCATCATCAGCTCATCCTAGACTGAACCCAAATAGAGTAAAATCCCTCCATCAACTAGCTCATGATCTTTGACCCAATCCCAATGCTCACTACAGCAAAACCCTTAGACTGGATCTCAATAAGCTTGTCCCCCATTGTTAAGATATGTATGCACTTACACATGTGCTACGTATAAGTGTAATCCAAATGGGATGCACATGTGGGACTCTGTGGCCCATTGGACACACACACGGACCATACGGGCCTGTGTGGATGTCACAGATTTGGGGAAAATGGCCTATTGGTACACGGGCCCTATTGAGCCCAGTGGGGTATATGGGCATATACAGCCAGATGGGCTTGTATGGGCATAATTGGGCCCAAGGTTTATTTTGGACATACTTGGCCAGACGGGCTGGCCCGCCAAAGTATGTCAAACTCACTTTTTGGGCTTGGGGTGGCCCATTGGGGTTGCCGCCCGTGTTGCAGCCCATTTGGGGCTGCTGCCCATGTTGCAGCCCATGTTGCGGCCCGCTTGGGGCCACCTGTCTCCCTTGGTTTGGCCCATGCGGGGCCAAACAGCCCACGCGGGGCTGTTGCCGTGGCCAAGGGATGGGGCGCGGTACAACGCTGCGCGGGCCTGGCTGGTCACAACTGGTGGTCAGCGCTGCGGGAGCAGGGGCCAGCGGACCCAGCTCCCCTCCCTCCCCTTGCTCGCCATTGCAAGAAGGAAGGAGAAGGCTGGCTGGGTGAACCAGCCAGCGACCGGCCGCAGGAGGGCGGTCAGTCAGGGTGAGGGGGATTTCATCACCCCCTTTCCCATAAGGATGGCTGGGACGGTCGCTGCAAGGCAACCGGCGGTGGGGGGGAATCAATCACCCCTCCACCATCAAAAGGGGCACTCTCCCCCCCCCTTTACTGAGGGGGAGGATCAATGGGCTGGAGGGGATTTGACCACCCCCCAGCCCACTTACCTTGACAACACCCTGGGGGTATTGACCTCCAGGGCCCCTGGTAGGGGGATTTGACCACCCCCTCCAGGGATTTGAGAGAAAGAGGGGGGGGCATGTCCGCCAGTTACACCCCACCCATGTGAGTCTGAGACCAGACCCAGGTGTGTCCTGGGTCCCACCTGGACATTTGTATGGCCAGGGGCTGGTTGCATAAGGCAACCAGCCAGCATGTGAGGTAACAGAGCCAGTTCTAACAGACAACCGGCCAGGGGTTTGAACAGCTAAGGGGCTGATTCAGCCCGGTTACAGTGGAAACACCAGAAATGACTGGAATTGGCAGGTTGTAAGGGTACAGGGACTGATGCCATCCGGGCTGATGTAGCCCAAACCAAGTAACAAGGCTTGTAGAGCCTGTAGAGCTCTTTTGGGGCGGAAAATTTGCCTTTTGGCTTGTTGTATCATGGTCTCACAAGAGGCCAATCTTTTGTACTTAAGAAGCTCTTCTCCCTGCTGTCTTCCATCATTCATTCAACATCCAATTGAATTTATAAACAATATCATCCAACGTATTGCCCCATTGTGAGAGCGAATTAGTAATTATTGACCCAAGGTGTCCAGCATTTCTTTTGCTTTAAATACTGCTCTTTTTCCTAAGCTAATTGCTGGCCATAATCATAACACATTATCAGTACCAACATCATCATTACTTCCAAGCCATCTAGACCCTTGTACCTTACTCTGGAGAACCTCAAAGACCTCAAGTTTTCCAAGAAGATGTCCTATATCCCTGATTTTAGCTCCACCAAGAAAGTTCTGAACATTCAGAATTATAATGCTTGGGATGTCCTTATGGATAGTGAGCTGGACAACATCTGTTGTGGGGAGATAATGGATGCAGATGAAACTTTGATCAGTTCAGAAGTGGAGAAAAAGTCTTATCATCTCATCCTTAAAAATCTTGATGAGAATCAAGTGACATGGGTTGCTGATACTCTTAGCGAAGATTAGAGGAGGAGGGGAAGCATCCTTTGGAAGTTGCTTAAGTCAAAGCATGCTGGTTATTCTGTTCACCAGAAGGGTATAGATTTCAATAAACTGTTCAAGTTACAATATTCAAGTTGTAAACAGTTTGTTGCAGAGGCTAGGTCTAGCATATCCAAGTTTAAGTCATCAGGACTTAGCATGGATCCTGAGTGTTTGTCCCTCTTAATCCTTCACAAGCTACCAAAGGAGTTTGATTCTTTAGTCAGAGTTATTTCTCAATTAAATCCTCTTCCTGGGGAGGAAGATGTGCTGAAGAGGATTTAAAAGGATGATATTCAGTTCAAGTTGAAGGGGGGCTCTGGAACAGTCCTTGTTGGAAAGACTGGAAAAACTTGCAAGAAGGAAAAAAAGGATTTGCCCAAGGTCTTATGCTATAATTTTCAGAATAAGGGGCATTATGCTAAGGATTGCAAGGAGGCCAAGAAGAGGAAGAATTCCAAAGAGAATGACAAGGAGGTCAATCTCACTACTGAAAACGTTGCAATGTTGGCGTTGGATGGTACCATGGAAATGGTTGTTTTGGAAGAAGGTCCCAACAAGTGATGAATTACTGTGAAAGAATTGAATGAATTAAGAACCAAGAGGGCTGAATCATAAAAGAAATTAGTTAAGAATAAAACAAAGATCTTAAAGAAAAATAGTGAAGAAAAAGAAAGATTGAAGGAAGAAAAACAAACATCAAGCAACAGTGTAGAATTGAGAACTTGACAAGTTCAAGAGTGTGAGTGTTTGAGGAAGAGAGGTGAAGGTGACGATAAAAGACTTGAAAGAGAAAGTTATTATAAGTAAATTGATGTGAGTTGAATGGCAGACAAGGCGGGTTGAGTTCTTACCAGTCAGAACTTGACAAGCTGGAGGATTTGATTAAGAGAATTGATGAAGAGATAATAGTCAAGTCATGGTTAAGAAAGAATTAAGAGAGAAGGAAAGAGTGAGGATAACAAGAAGAGAGCGCTGAAGGATGAAGGAAAAGATTTGAGTCGGAGAGGTTGTTGCTGAGGGACAATCGATTAAGTTGAGTCGAAGGAGTTGTTCTGGAAGGATGAGGAGGAGAGCCTCCGTGAAGCTTCCTTAAGTATTGTAGATGAGAGGATTGTGAGAAGAGAAAGATCGAGCAACACAAATTTGAAATATGGAAGTTGACAAGTGACAGTGGTCAGAGACCCGCGGATGTGACACTTAACCATTGACTCTTGAAAGGGAAAGATTGTGAACAGAGACTGAAGGAAATTAAAATAAAAAGGGATAAAGAAAAAGAAGGAATACGAGGGAAGGTGATTTGTAGTGCTTTATTTTACGGCCCCCGTGACTGGTAAGACTGATGCCGGATTAGTAAAGGAAGGATTTATAAGAAGAAGTAGAGAGGTTAGAGAGTTAAGAGGAAGGGCTTTGGTAAGACCGTCGGCCTTCATGTTGGTAGCGGAGACAAGTTCAATAGATAGATTTTCAAGTTTCAATTCCTCTCGAAGAGCTTTTGTTTTTATGTCTATGTGGCGGGTTTTAGAATTGCAGCCGAATTTCTTGAGTTTGTTGTTGAGACCCTTATTGTTGATGAAGTGTTTGCTGGGAGAGATTTTTGATTTCCATAGTTTAGCCACAAGTCCTTTCATCCAAATAGCTTCAAGAAACGAATCAACAAGAGGATTAAGTTTGGCTTTGGTAGTGGAGTGAGTGACATTTTGTTGACGGTAGCTGCTCCAGGAGATAAGTGAGTTAAAGAGAAGAGAGAGATGACCAGATTGAGATTGCCTGGTCTCTAAGTCATCACTCCAGGAGGCATTGCTATAGCACTGAATTTGAAGATTGGTGTGGTTGACTTGTAGAGTGAGTTTGAGATCCTTCGTTGCCTTTAGGTATTTCCAACATTGTTTAACCTCTCTCCAATGTTGAATTCCGGGTTTTTTGCAGAACCTGGAAAGACTCAAGACAGCGAAGCTGAGGTCGGGATGAGTTAAACAGGCTATGTAATTCATCAAGAAGACTGGGGAACAATAATTGATATTCAATGCTTTGAACTCTTTGTGTTCTTCATCGCTAGCAGTGGTTAGATTGATGTTTGCAGTTAGAGGGATAGAAGCTGGTTTGCAGTCAAGCATATTTAATTCTTCAAGTCCGTGCTCTATATGTTTAGGTTGAGAAAGTAGGATTTTATTATTGGTTTGTTTGTATTTCATTCCAAGAATCGTGTTAGGTTCATGGTGATTGGAATTAGGGAATCTATTCAGAAATTTCTTTTGGAAGTTTCCCCCAAGACCGACCAGGATGAGGTTGTCTACATGAAAGAACAGGACAGAATTCAAAGCTGAATGAATGTAGAGACATGGATCAGAGATTGATTTGTGAAATCCTTGCTCTCAAATCCATGACGTGAAAGTGTGAAACCAATTAGCAGGGGCTTGTTCTAATCCGTAAAGAGATTTTCAAAGAATAAGATATTTGGATTTGCGGTTTGAGCCTTTTGGTCTTTTGATGATTACTTTGTCAGATAGCGGCGCGTGAACAAAGGCGCTCTTTAAATTGAATTGGGAGATTGGAAGAGAATGATATAAACCGAAGAGAAGAGCAATGCAAAGGGATGCAGCTTTACCAGTGGGTGAGAAGGTGTCTTGAAAATCAATACCATAGATCTGATCAAAACCCTGAACGCAGAGCCTACTTTTATAGACCAATGGATCTCCATGGCAGTTGTCCTTGAGAAAATACACCCATGTAGTGTTGAGAGGATTCACTGGATTGGGACCGTCATAATCATCCCACACATTGAGTGCCTTGATACCGTTAAGTTCAACATCCATAGAGGTTTCCCATTTCGGGCTTTCAGTACATGTTTTTGCCTGTTCATAAGTTCTGGGAACGTAATAGTGGTGGTAGCCGTATTGTTGAGGAGGATTCAAACTAGAGCAATTACGAAGACTGTATTTGGGAACCAATTGTTGCGCAAGTTTGTCAGAGGAAATAGATTTGGAATCGGAAGATGATTTGTCGCGCAGGTCTGGTGACGGAATCGGAGGAGGAGAATGATTGAGTATAGGGGAAGCAGGTCGGGAGACGAAGACAGGGGAAGTCAAAGAAGGAGGAACATTTGGGATCTCAAAGAGATCATCGTCGAGTTTGACTATGAGATGATCTTCAACGGCCTTGGAGTTTGGGGAAACCTGGGAAGAATTGTTAGTTTTGAGAAAACGGACATGTTTAGAAGAAATGATAGAGCTATCAGGTTTAAGAATTTGGAATGACAGGAAACTCGGGTTGTAACCAACAAGGATACCAGGAAGTCCGCTATCCTTAAATTTCTTGCCTCGATTAATTTTGTGGTTGAGGTAGACTAACTTAGATCCTACAGGATGGAAGTAATTGGTGGGAAGAGATTTATTTGTGAAGAGAAGATAAGGAGAAGGGGAATTGGTTGTTTTTGGAATTTGATTTAGAGAAAGACAGGCGTCCTTAGCAACTTTGGCCCAAAGATTGAGAGGAAGATTTGAGCTTTGGAGAATGGCTCTCATAGATTTGGTAAGAGTCCAATTAGCTCTTTCAACCTTTCCGTTGTGTTCGTGATGATAAGGCTCTGTGATTAGATGTTGAATCGAGTTGGTGTTGAAATAACTTTTGAGTTTGGAAGAGGTAAATTCTCCGCCGCCATTGGTGCAGATGGTAGCTGGAAAACAATTGCGTTTCTGCCTTTTGTGATTAAGGATAACTTTCAGCTGTTGACAAGCGTCTGACTTATATTGAAGTGGAATAGCAGAAATATATCCCAAAAAGTTGTCAACTACAGTCATAATGTAGTTCATGTTGTTTCAAGAAGGTGGAGATATGGGACCAATTAAGTTGATGTGGATTTGTTCAAACGGTTTAGAAGCAAGTCTTGAAGTGTTTTTGAAGGAGGTTTTTGAAATTTTGGAGAAGACACAATCTTTGCACTGAAATTCTGAGAGGGTTTTGGAGTTTAAAGATGAAAAAAGATTCTTGCGGCGAGGAGGACTAACGTACCCAAAGGATTGGTGTAGGGATTTGATGTGAGATGAGTCTGAGTCCTGTAGTGAGAGATGAAAAAATTTTGAATTGTGACCAATTCAAGAGGGTGGATTAAGAAGAAATAAGTTTTCTTTAATTAATCCAGAAAAGGCTTGCTGAGAGCCAGCATAGAGGACAAATCAATTATTGGAAGAAGAGAAGGAGCAGTTTTTGGAGGAGATAAGCTCGCCGGGACTGATTAAGTTAACCACTATATCTGGGACGTATAGACAATTGTTGAGAGTGATAGAGGAACCTTTCCACAATAGCTGGACAACACTTTTACCCTTAATGGGCATTCTGGCTCCTTCTTTTCCGGTGTTGATGAAGTCTTTGGGAATCTGTTTGTCCAGTTGAGTGAAGAAAAGTTTGGAGTTGAACATATGACTAGAGGCACCTGAGTCCATGATGATGCGATTTGACGGATTAATTTCTTCAATCCAAGTAGTGATAAGAGCCAAGTAGTGGGCGACTTCTCTAGATTTTGATTGAGAATTGAGTTGAGCTCTCCATTGTATCTGAGATTCTTTCCACCAGTCTGGGGCTAGATGCTTGTGTAGATGCCAGCATTTGTTTTCGGGGTGATCCGGGGATTGTGGATTATGATAACCCCTTTGGCATCGGAATTCAACAGGTACAGATTTTTTGATAGGTTTGGAAGAAAGGAGAGAAGTGTCATTGAGTTTAGGTTCCTTGTGTTTAACCTTAGTCTCATTATCTAGCTGTGTGAGGTGATTAATGACAAGATCCATGGTGACGACTTTTTCTGAGTGCATTATTTGTTGGCATAAGGAATGCAGAGAGGGTGGAAATTTAAAGAGAATGAGATAGGCAAGAATATTGTCTGGAAGATCTATTCCTACGTTGATCATTTTCTTAAGAGATACTTTTGTCTTGGTGATGAAGAGATTGATAGCTTCGGGTTTGAATTTTTGGTAAAGGAATTTGTTGAAGATGCGGGCTCTATTTGCAGTTTGAGAGGAAGCAAAGCGTTCTTTAATAGTTTTCCAGAGTAGTCGAGCTGAAGAGATGTTTGCCGGATTGACTACGTTGTTATGAGTAACTGAATCTATTCGAGAGAGTAGAATTACTCGCGTCTCCATATCATTGACCGGACTCAGGCTTTTTGAATCATCTTCAAGAGCCTCCTTGATGCCTTTGAGTTCGAGAAGCATGGACATTTTGTCCTTCCAAATTGAGTAGTTTTTGTCAGAAAGGATTGGAATGGCTTCAAGGGCGGCTTTGAGGATAATTTTTCGAAATCCATCATTGCTGGATCCCTCCATCGTTTTGATTAGTTTTGTCAGACGGACCTTTGGCTTTTAACCATGATGAATTACTGTGAAATACTTGAATGAATTAAGAACCAAGAGGGCTGAATCATAAAAGAAATTAGTTAAGAATAAAACAAAGATCTTAAAGAAAAATAGTGAAGAAAAAGAAAGATTAAAGGAAGAAAAACAAACATCAAGCAACGGTGTAGAATTGAGAACTTGACAAGTTTGAGAGTGTGAGTGTTTGAGGAAGAGAGGTGAAGGTGACAATAAAAGACTTGAAAGAGAAAGTTATTATAAGTAAATTGATGTGAGTTGAATGGCAGAAAAGGCGGGTTGAGTTCTTACCAGTCAGAACTTGACAAGCTGGAGGATTTGATTAAGAGAATTGATGAAGAGATAATAGTCGAGTCATGGTTAAGAAAGAATTAAGAGAGAAGGAAAGAGTGAGGATGACAAGAAGAGAGCGCTGAAGGATGAAGGAAAAGATTTGAGTCGGAGAGGTTGTTGCTGAGGGACAATCAATTAAGTTGAGTCAAAGGAGTTTTTCTGGAAGGATGAGGAGGAGAGCCTCCGTGAATCTTCCTTAAGTATTGTAGATGAGAGGATCATGAGAAGAGAAAGATCTAGCAACACAAATGTGAAATATGGAAGTTGACAAGTGACAGTGGTCAGAGACCTGCGGATGTGACACTTAACCATTGACTCTTGACAGGGACAGATTGTGAACAGAGACTGAAGGCAATGAAAATAAAAAGGGATAAAGAAAAAGAAGGAATACGAGGGAAGGTGATTTGTAGTGCTTTATTTGACAACAAGAAGGCCAAAATTGATGAGGATCAATAAATGGACTTGATTGATTATGAGGTGAGTAATCTGAAACTAAAAGATGAGAACTTATCAGTGAATGATAAAGCTTCTTTCCTATTAGGAGGATTGAAGGAGGATTTTCTTGTTTTGATTGATTCTGGTTGTACAGATCACATGTTCTTTGAACCAAATTCATTTTAAAATCTTAGTGATTATGATGAAGTCTTAAATATTGGTCAGGAAGGCAGAACAATTCAGATCAAGGGTATTGGAAAATTTATTCTTGCAAATCACTTGGGTTTAAAAATTTCTTTTGAGAAAGTGTTCTA
Organism: Puccinia polysora; assembly: GCA_025617555.3. Classification (NCBI taxonomy): domain Eukaryota; kingdom Fungi; phylum Basidiomycota; class Pucciniomycetes; order Pucciniales; family Pucciniaceae; genus Puccinia; species Puccinia polysora. The sequence continues at coordinate 32,298,736 of CM062615.1, forward strand.
TGTAACAGAGTTGCCTTATAACCTTGTGTCTCTTGGAGTGTTGTGGAAAAAAGGTTTCAAAATTCATTATCTTAGAGAAGATAGGTTTGTTATTGATATGGAAAGGAGAACTTTTCTTAGTGGACAAGTTTGGAATAAGCTTTTGTGTGCAAGCTTTTTTGAATTCGCAGCTCTGAGCACAGTTGCTCACAATAGAAGTGGCCATAAGGTAAATGAATGCAACTGTGAGAGTTGTACCTTGAGGGCTAAGACTAGAAATGTGTTATCTAAGAGTAGAGATTGCACTGATGTTCATAAAGAGGAATTTTTTCATTGATTTGGCAAGGCCATTCACACCAGAGTCCCTTGGTGGGGCAAGATACTTCATCAATTTAGTTTATACTGCAACTAATTATGTTTGGGTTAAACTAATTCAAGGATCAGACCACAGAGGAGGTTTCTGTAATCTTCAAAGTCTGGAAACAGAATGGTCTGATGAAGGAGATCAAGAGGGTTATTACCAATGGAGGTGGTGAATTCGTGAGTAAAGAGTTTGAGAGGTTATTGAAAGATTATGGTATCATTCATATAGTCACTACTGCAAGTACTCCACAGAATAATGGAATAGTTGAGAGAATGAATAGGAATCTACTGGAAAAATTCAGAACTATTATGTCTCAATCTGGTCTACCAAAGTTCTTATGGGCTGAGTTGATGTGTACAGTCTTTCTGTTGCACAAAATTGTAAGTGTTAATGGGAAGAGTCCTCATTATCAGTTTTGGAAGGTGTACCCCAAAACATCAAACCTAAGAACAATTGGTTTCTTGGTGTATTATAATGTCCACCATAATGAAATGGTTGGAAAATTAGAACGTAGATTCAGAAAAGGGGCACTTGTAGGCTATGATTTAATAAGTAAATCATATAGGATCTATTGTCCAGGAACAAGAAAGGTTATCCGTAGTAGGGATGTAAAATTTGATAAAAGGACCTCTCCACTCAAAAGGAGTGAAGATGTTGTTGTGAATAAGTCACAGCAAGAAATAGAATTAGCACCTATTTTACCAGAAAAGGCTGAGGAACATGTGTTTCCAGAAGATGAAGAGGTGGCAGACGTGCCACCAGAGGGTTTAGTGCCCACTTCAGGGGAGTCCATCAATTTGGAACCTGATGAGCCTCCACCTCCAGTTAGAAGGAGTGGAAGGGTTAGAGTGCCAGTTGATAGGTATGGGGAATGTAAGTCCCATTATTCTGCTGCAGGAAATGAGGAAGATACATTTCAGGAAAAGTGTATGCTCAATGAAGTCCTGGAGTTGAGTTTTGAAATGGGTAACAGGGTTAACCCAAATAGCTTTGGCCAAGCTACAAATTCTGATGAGAGAGCAAACTGGAAGAGTGCTATTTTTGAGGAATTTGATTCTCTAGAATATAATACTGTCTTTGAAGTGGTTAAGCAGGATTCTGTTCCAAAAGGAAAGACCATTGTGGGGTCTAGATTGGTGTTAAACAAGAAGTTTGAAACAAATGGAGTTTGGAAAAGGTTCAAAGCTAGATGCATTGCACAGGGCTTCAAGCAGAGAGAGGGTATTGATTACAAAGAAACTGCCTCACCAACTGGAAGGCTCTCCACCTTCAGGTACATCATTTCTCTGGCAGTGGAGCTGGATGAAGAAATCAGACAAGCTTATTTTGTAACAGCATACTTGAATGCAAAACTTGGAGAGCAGGAGACTGTTTATATGTCAATTCCTGATGGTTTTTTTTGAATGGCTAGTAGAGACTAAAACAGAAACCATGCAGAAAATCTGTGTTAGAAGTTTTCTGTCAGCAGATAAAGGGGAATATGTCCTCAAGCTGTGTAGATCCCTGTATGGATTGAAGCAAGCAGCAAGGTTGTGGTATAATACCATGAGTGAGAAACTGATACAGATTGGTTTCAAGACATCTGAGGCCAACAATTTTCTCTTTGTGAGAATGGATGGAATTTTTTTTGTATGGGTTGATGACATTATCATCATTGGAAATGGTAAAGAGAGAGTCATGGAGAAACTAAAAAATGAATTCAAGATAAAAGATCTTGGTCTGGCGCAACAGGTGGTAAGAATGAAATTCAGTAAGAGCAAGAATGGTATTAAGTTAGACCAGAGCTACTATGTAACAGCTCTTCTTAAGCAATATGGCTTAGAAGATGAAAAGGAGTTTGGTACTCCCATGCAGTCAAACATTTGTTTAGAGAAGTCTGCAGATGAGGAGTATCTGGAGTTTGTTCAATCTGGGAACAACTACAGGTCAGCTGTAGGATTGCTTAATTATTTGGGGCAATGTACAAGGCCCAATATTGCCTTTGCCATTGGTGTCTTTTTGCAACACTTAGAGAAGAAAAGCATGAGGCATTGGTCAGCGTTTAAGAGATTTATGAGGTATCTTAAAGGAATGCACATTCTGGAACTGTTTTTTACAAAGTCAGCAAACTTTGATTTGGTTGGTTATTCCAATGCAAGTTGGGCAGATGGTAACACTAGGAAATCAAAAAGTGGTTTTGTATTCTTCTTAGGTAAGAATCTGGTGTCATGGATGTCCAGGAAGTTATCAGCAATAAGTCTTTTATCAACAGAGGCTGAGTATAGAGCCTACTTAGCAGCTTCACAGGAAGAAAAATGGTTGAGGAAAGTCTTAGAGGATACACATAAGCCACAAGGGTTTGCTTTTTTGTATTCTGATAACCAGAGTGCCATTGTGTTGGCGCAAAATGAAGTGTTCCATTCAAGAACAAAACATATTGATGTTCACTATCACTACATTTGCAACGCAGTTAACTGCAAGGAGATTGTGTTGAGGTACATGCCCACTGGAGCAATGATTGAAGATATCTTGACTAAGGCTTTAGATAGGAACAAGCATCAAGGCTTTGTGACTAATATGCAAATGTCACCCCTTTTGGATTAAGGGGGTGTGTTAAGATATGTATGCACTTACGCGTGTGCTACGTATAAGTGTAATCCAAATGGGATGCACATGTGGGCCTCTGCAACCCATTGGACACACACACGGACCATGCAGGCCTGTGTGGATTTCACGGTGTAAGACTCCAAACAGTGCTAAGCCGTGGCAGTTCTGTGGAGGGGAAAGGTGCTGTTTAGGCTGCCCTCCTAGGAGTTACAATAATATTTTAATGTAACCGGAATCAAGGTCCAGAACCTTATGGATGAGAAATCAAACTAAGAGAAGAGGATAAGAGTTGTCGGTAGCAATGGAAACAACACTATCTGAGGCAAGATGGTGCAGGTAAAGACTTGAACAAATAAGTCAAGGTTTGTTCAGAGTTCAATAGAACAAGGCAGTTGTAAGTAACAACGCCCACAAGCTAATAACTCTGGTCGTCAGCAGCTGATTAGGAAAGATCAACTCAATCCCAACCAACCTCCAGGTTCTCAATGAACCTGCCCAACTCTCCGCAATCAAGCGCTTGAAGGGTACCAGATAACTGTGGGAGGCTGAACAAAACAAAAGCAATTTGTTTATGAAGCTCTAGAAGCAAATCAATAACGAATTTGAGCAAGAATATCCCAACACTTCTCAAGGAACTCAAGAATAGCGTGGCGAAATTCAACTTCAAAGAAGAAGGGAGGTATAACACTCCAGGTTTTAAGCTTAATAAAACCTCTTCAATCAAACGTGATTGGCTCCAGAAAGATGATCAAGGGAGATCAAGACCAGTATGGTCGGAAAAAGGGATCAGAGTGGTATAACACACTCAAGAATTCAGGCAGACAGGAATTCTTCTTCAACCAGCAAGGCTATTGGTTGGTGATAAGGATCAAGGTCACAAAGGACAGAGTTTTGAGTATGGAGGCTCAAAGGATCAAGGGGCAATCATAGATATACCCGGATAATTTGCTCGATTAAGTGGGGAAGGATGCCCACGGATAAATTGCTTATGATGATAGGATCTGAGATACTCCAATGATAGGATCCAGGATGATTGAATGGTCGGCCAAAAAGCAGGGGAGAGCCCCTCCTTATATGGGCAGGAGGCCCTGTTAGACTATATACAACGGATTCTACAAATAGAGCGGAAACGGGAAGGCAACCATGTGGTCACTCGTGTTGGTCAAGGATCTGCCAAATGCTTGCGGAGCGGTCGGGATGGGTTCAGTAGATCATGGATGAGCGTCGCGCGACGGTAGCAAAGAGGAGAAGGGAGGCGCAACGACGAAGATGAAGACACGCAACCAACAAAGATGAGGAGGTTCTATAACAACGGCGGAGATGAGAAGCAATACGGATATAAGTTGCGCGACGCGCGACGCGCGCGGACGGAAGGAGCGCGGCGCGGCGCGGCGCGGCGCGGAGCGCGACGCGGATAATGGAAGCGCAGCGCGGCGCGGAGCGGAGCGCGACGCGGATAAACAATAGTTGGATGAGCCTGAGGATAAGTTGTCCAGCCGGGCGATACGTTTGCAACAGTTTATGAATTGAGGTCTTAAGGCGGTCCGGGTGTCCAGGATGGGGCACCACATCTCTCCCCAACTTACAGACTGTCCCTAGTCTGCTCCCAAGTTTGATGCCATAGAAAGAAAGAAAGGAAAGACAGATGATTGAAACCAAAGAATGACCATTTTGATCTTGAGAGTGGTTGAAGAGTTGAGGAAAATATCTTGATTCTTCCAAGTGAACCCTAGAAGCGGCAGGAACAGAACAAGGAGGGCGTCCCAGGTGCTCACATATGTGGCATACAGTAGAGCTTTACAACAAAAACGCAGCAAATGACCCTGGTGGTGCACAATTGGGAGGACTTACTTCTGAGATAAGTTGCCCCCACGACAATGGAACTTCTTGACTTGATCAGCAGAGAACCTTCTGGCCAACCGAGTACCATCCAGCTCCTCCAAAACATAAGATCCACCTCTAACTTGATGAACCACTTGATAAGGGCCATTCCAACGATTAGAGAAAAGCTTGCCCCACTGGGTTTCCAAAGATCGATTATAAGCTAAAACTAGGTCACCAGGGTTCAAGGGCTCCCTGATTCGATTAGAGTGCTTGTCCTCCCAATACTGGACGGATTTTGCTCTGGCCTCCATCATCTTTTGATAAGCTTCATCACGAACGTCTTCACTTCGCTCCAGTTGCTTGGATCTAGCAACTAACAGATCAGTGGTTGAGGACACCTCCTCCCAAGAGATACCCAAGAAAGATTCCATTTCCAGATCCAAAGGAAGGACTGCTCTTTGACCAAAGATGATTTCGTAAGGTGAGTAGCCAGTAGTCCTTTTGGTTGAGATTCGATCAGAAAAGAGAACAAGAGGAAGGAATTTGCGACAATTCTTGCCACTTTCACCAGCCAGTTTAACAAGTGCAGCCTTCAAAGGGGCATGGCCTTGTTCCACCATGCCTTGGCCTTCAGGATAATAAGGAGTAGTAACTCTATGTTGTCCAGGAAGGGATCGGATCATTTCAGCAAGCTTGCCCCCAAATTCAGAGCCACCATCAGTAGAGTAAGATCGAGCCAGGCCATAACGCATTGTCCAGGTCTCGTAGAGGAAAGCTGCCACTGATTCAGAGCTAAGGTTCTTAAGAAATTTCGCTTCAACCCATCCGGAAAAATCATCCCTAGCCACAATGAGGTACTTAGCACCACCTGCCTTAATATGAACCACATCCATAGCAATCCTTCCAAAGACAGTGGACTCCCCAGTAGGATAACGAATTTCGGCTGGGCGCCTAAGATCACGTTTTTGGCAAACTTCACAACTCTTGCACCATTGGGAGATGGATTTCTTCAAAGATGGCCACCAGAATCGTTCGGATAATCGTCGATAAGTTTCAGTTTCCCCACGATGACCAAGGCCTTCATGGAGACTTTCAAGAATGGAATCTTGTTTAGAGGGAATAGTAACGACAATAAGAGCACAAGGATTGCCCCTCTTCATAAGTCTAGAGCCTTGAACAAAAAAATTAGAAGACTTTCGTTTGAGAGATCGAAATTCCTTAGAAGAGAGATCAGGAGGTTTTTGAAGAGTTGAAAGGTACTGCTCTAATTTAAGCCAGAAGCCTTGTTGAAAGCCAGAATAATTTTGTGAAGAAAAAGAGAAAATAGGTCGAATTAAAGGTTCCTCTTCATTGAAATTGGTTCCAACATCAGATTCGTTGTCCCCAAGAGGTCGTCGAGATAAACCGTCAGGCATGGTGAAAGATTTTCCAGGCCTGTGAACAATATCAAAAGAGAAAAGCTGGATAAAGGCCACCCAACGAGTCATAGGAGCATTGGGAAGACTGGGAGAGTTGATCATTTCAATGATGGATTGGGCATCAACTTGCAATTCGAAATGTTGGCCCCAGAGAACGGTTTGAAGTTTCTTCATCATTCGAGCCACACCACAGAGTTCCAGTTTGGGCTGGGAGTATCTGGATTCTACATCTGAAAACAACAAAGATTCATAAAGAACAGGACGGTCCCAACCATTTTCATCTTCCTGAGTAAGGACGGCCCCAACAGATTGATAACTAGAATCGACAGCCAGCTTGATCTTGCCAGCTCCAGGTCCGTAAGAGATCTTTTTCAAAACTATGTCTTCACCAACTATCCTTTTGAGTAGCTGGAAAGCACATTCACAATCTTGGGTCCAAATCCATTCAGCATCTTTTCTGGTTAGACGACGCAAGGGTGCACAGATTTTGGATAAAGATGGGATAAAGATTCTAACATAAGTGACAACACCTAGAAAGCCCCTAACTTCAGTTGGATTGATTGGGGTAGGCCAAGAGATGATCTTGTTGACTTTTGCTGGTGCCATCCTTCTTCCTTCCTTGCAGACCACATGACCAACGATTTCCAGAGCAGGGACACAAGCCGCCAGTTTGGATCCAGAGACAGTAAGGCCAGATTCCTCGATTCGAAACAGAATCCTCTCCAAGGTAGTAGCATATTCCCAGATAAAACGACGAATTCCTGAATGCCAAGGTAAGAGCTCATTATCATAGTCAGATACTGGACCTTTAATTCCGCCATCGTCAATAAAGATACCAGCATGATCAGGGATTTCATCCTGGAGGATCCACATCATCTGAGCCTGATAGACTGCGACCGAGTTGGTGGCTCCTTGAGGCAATCGAGTAAGTTGAAATCGACCAAGAGGAGTGTCGAAAGTAGTGAGAGGACGAGAAATAGGATGTAAGGATCGTTCGTCATAGCCACCCATAATATCCCCTAGACCATAGCAAGCTCTTCCCGCAAAGGATTCAACAAATTCTTCAGTAGCAGGAGGGATACCAGAGTCTTTAATAGTAACTTTATTAAGAGGTTGAAGATCATGAACTATTCTAAGTTTACCATTACTCTTGAGGACACAGAAGACGGGGCTGGAGTAACTAGAAGTTGACTGTTCATACAGGCCAGTTCGAACTCGTTCCCGGACCAACTTGATGAATTCGTCAACTTTAGCAGCAGGGATAGGGATCTTTTTCTTTTGCCAAGGATCATGTTCAACTACAGGGATGATATAAGGGAGGCCATAGGATTCTCGCAAGAGACCTCTCTCTTCTTCACAGAAAGCAATAGATTTTTCTCTTAGAGATAAGACATTTTTGATTAAATTTAACTCATCAGGAAGAAGCCATCCATCTGGACCAAAGTTGACCACCTTCAGACGTTCTTCAGTGACCCGTCCATTAGGCACAAAGGGACCAGTAAGAGATTGAGGAAGCCCACAGTAAGGATCGCGAGATAGAGGAGGACGCATAAGGGGGGGATTGAGGTTGAGAGGCATAGGCTGGTTGACTGGTTGGACCTTCTTAGCAACTGGTTTATACTTAGTGGCAAAAGAGAGAAGTTCTTGTTTCCTCCAAGAGTTGACCAGAGAGACTTGATTACGAAAGCTGATTCCAAGTTCCAACATCTTCCAAGTCCGATGTTCTGCAATATCCTTGAAGGGTGCCTTTTCCATAAAAGGAGAACCAGAAGATAATACGTTGCTCACATGTGTGGCACAAGGTAGAGTTTCGAAAATGACGGTAGAAGATTGCCCTGGCAGTGCACAATTGGGAGGACTTACTTGTACCCCAAATTGCCTCCACTGCAGCCCATATTCCTTCATACCAAAATCGCCAAAAACGGAATTGCAATTAGGATCTAGTTTAGACTCATTGCGGAGATTCGAACCGGAACTGAGAGAAGTTTGATCAAGAAAAGTAGAAGGAAAAGAAGACACAACAGATCCAGAGAGAGAAGGAGATGGAGGAGAAATATTTTTGGATTTTCCTATTTTGATATGTTTTTGTTTTTTAATATTCTTGAGTTCAGAAGCGGATGATGAGAGGAATGAAAAATAAGCCTGAGGGAGGGGAGTTGACCCTTGAGTTGCAGTCTGAGGCTGAAAAGAACTACAATCATTAGTAGGATCAACTATTCCCCTAAAAAATGAGAGGAACTAGAGTTATCCTTCTGCTTTCCCTTAAAAGATGTTTTGGGAGAATAACCAGGAAAATCTCTTTCCCAACGACCAGAATCCAAAGAGCAAAGAGGGACTTCAATTTTCCTGCCATCAGCATCAGGGAGAAGAATTCTCTCCCCAACTTGATCAGAAAACATCAGGGTTGCACCAAAGTCCATTAAGAAGGGTCGTCCCAAGATCATAGGACTGTCCAAACGAGTAATCCAAAAATGGCAGGTTCCAACGATATTTCGACCAATCCTGACTGGTACATCTTCAGCAATACCAACCAGTTCACAAGCTTGATTTCCTATCCCATACACTGCAGAGTTGAAGCTGACCCTAGGACTAAGTTTGAGCTTGCAGGCCATAGCATCCGAGATTAAGTTAAGCTGAGATCCAGAATCCACAAGAGGAGAAACAGTTTTAGCTGAGTCACCAAGATAACAAGGAAGAAAGCCAAGGGGACAAGAATAAAGATTGGATTCTATAGAAGGACTGGTTCCACCAGAGTCCTCCATTAAAGTGCCAGAGGAGACTTTGAGTTCTTCAGGGCCAATTTCAACACGTCGACGAGAGACCCATTTCTTCATTCCTTCAGCAACAGATGGAGAGATCGATAGGAGTTCAGCCACAGATAGATCAGGAATTTTGAGATCAGAAATTTTCTTTAATACTCCCTCCACAGCATTAGGGTGATCCTTGGAGATGCCTCTTTCAAATCGAACTTTTGGCTGGGTGGGGGGAGGAAGTTCAGGTGACGCAGAATCTAAGATTGGATTAGAAGGTTGAGGTGAGGGAGAAGGATCAGGGTGATCTGGGAACCTTTCCATGAGTGGTTCCTTTTCCACCTCCATGTCTTCTACATCAGAGGAAGGAGGCTCAAGTGTTGATCGATGTTTAACGGGTTTTCGAAGGATCGAAGTTGGCAAGGGAGAAGCCTTATGAGGTTTAGTTTCCTCATGTCGTTTCCTGGCTGGATCGGATTGATAAGTAGTCCCAGCAAGACTAGAGGATGAAATGGCTGGAGGATACCAAGGTTGGAGGGTACCACAGGATGATCGGAATTCAAAGGAAGCCAGAGATGCTTTCACAGGAGGTGATGGCTGGTAAGAGGCCACCACATGTCGGATAGGACGAGACGAGTCAAAAGGGATTAGGGCACCATTAGGGAGGAAGTAATTGTTTCCCCTCTGCTCTACCAACTTTTCCTTTAAGTCCTTCTGAAGTTCTTGACATCGTCCGGTTCCATGGCCTTCCCTATGACAGTAGTAACAGACCAGAGTTGATTTGGGGACAGAAGAAGGAGTTTTAGGAGTAGCTAGCGAAGAAATCTTTTGATCTATTTTATTCTCAAAGGCTCTAAGTAACTTGGTGATTTCATCGATAGTAGTAGGTTCTCGATTGGAATTAGGATCTGCTTTAGGCCTACGATCTGCCTCCATTTTAATCATAATATCGTTCGACTCTTTAAAAGAAGGAGCATGGACTGGTTCAGTAGTTCTAGGCTTTTCAAAGGTAAGAGCAGTTTGACCTTTCATGACTTTATCCACAGTACTCCTAAGGGTAAGAAAAACAGGGAGCTTGAATCGATTATCCCTGGTAGTAATCATGGATCCAGATTTGACCAGTTCGTCTTTAATCCTTTCCTGCACAGCCGACGAAAAAGATTGAAAGAACTTTGCTCGAATTTCGTCCACTGTGTCAATGTGATCGTTTCGGATAAGATAGTTTTGAATGGGGTCCCAAGACTTCCTAAAGATCTGATAGTCAGAGGCTGAAGAAATACCACCATTTGAGATCCACTGAGAAACAAGAGCATCCAAATCCTGCAGAGTAAACCTAGCCACATCTATTTTACCCCAGTATGCCAACATAGCCTCCCTGAGAAGCGTCCAGTTGTGGGATTCGAATCCCTCGAAAGACTCGATTACCTCCATAACTTCATCAGAGGAGATAAAGAATCGTAACTGATAAGCCATATCGAATTCACTAGCTCCATCCACTTCAGCAGCCATTTCGTAGGAGTCCAAGAATCGCTCGACATTTGTACCGTTGAAGCCTAAGTTCTTGTTCTGGGGTTTGATCTTTACCATCTTAGGTCGAACAGAGGTGGTTGGAGTAGCGGGAGATGCCATATCGAATAACAGAGTTCCTAGGGGATCCAAGAGCAGATTTCCAAAGTGGCTCACGAGTGTGGCAAGAGTAGGGTTTCGCCAAAAACAACAAGTATCTTGCCCGAGCGGTGCACAAATTGGGAGGACTTACTTCTGGACCAAGCTGCCTCCACGGATCGAAAAAAGAACAAACGGAAAAAGAAAGAGAAATTGGATAGGATTTTGGAGTTGATTCTTCACGTTGGGACTGTAAATCCCAAGGTTGCTGGTTCGATCCCGGCCCGGGGGACCAAATGTAAGACTCCAAACGGTGCTAAGCCGTGGCAGTTCTGTGGAGGGGAAAGGTGCTGTTTAGGCTGCCCTCCTAGGAGTTACAATAATATTTTAATGTAACCGGAATCAAGGTCCAGAACCTTATGGATGAGAAATCAAACTAAGAGAAGAGGATAAGAGTTGTCGGTAGCAATGGAAACAACACTATCTGAGACAAGATGGTGCAGGGAAAGACTTGAACAAATAAGTCAAGGTTTGTTCAGAGTTCAATAGAACAAGGCAGTTGTAAGTAACAACGCCCACAAGCTAATAACTCTGGTCGTCAGCAGCTGATTAGGAAAGATCAACTCAATCCCAACCAACCTCCAGGTTCTCAATGAACCTGCCCAACTCTCCGCAATCAAGCGCTTGAAGGGTACCAGATAACTGTGGGAGGCTGAACAAAACAAAAGCAATTTGTTTATGAAGCTCTAGAAGCAAATCAATAACGAATTTGAGCAAGAATATCCCAACACTTCTCAAGGAACTCAAGAATAGCGTGGCGAAATTCAACTTCAAAGAAGAAGGGAGGTATAACACTCCAGGTTTTAAGCTTAATAAAACCTCTTCAATCAAACGTGATTGGCTCCAGAAAGATGATCAAGGGAGATCAAGACCAGTATGGTCGGAAAAAGGGATCAGAGTGGTATAACACACTCAAGAATTCAGGCAGACAGGAATTCTTCTTCAACCAGCAAGGCTATTGGTTGGTGATAAGGATCAAGGTCACAAAGGACAGAGTTTTGAGTATGGAGGCTCAAAGGATCAAGGGGCAATCATAGATATACCCGGATAATTTGCTCGATTAAGTGGGGAAGGATGCCCACGGATAAATTGCTTATGATGATAGGATCTGAGATACTCCAATGATAGGATCCAGGATGATTGAATGGTCGGCCAAAAAGCAGGGGAGAGCCCCTCCTTATATGGGCAGGAGGCCCTGTTAGACTATATACAACGGATTCTACAAATAGAGCGGAAACGGGAAGGCAACCATGTGGTCACTCGTGTTGGTCAAGGATCTGCCAAATGCTTGCGGAGCGGTCGGGATGGGTTCAGTAGATCATGGATGAGCGTCGCGCGACGGTAGCAAAGAGGAGAAGGGAGGCGCAACAACGAAGATGAAGACACGCAACCAACAAAGATGAGGAGGTTCTATAACAACGGCGGAGATGAGAAGCAATACGGATATAAGTTGCGCGACGCGCGACGCGCGCGGACGGAAGGAGCGCGGCGCGGCGCGGCGCGGCGCGGAGCGCGACGCGGATAATGGAAGCGCAGCGCGGCGCGGACGCGGCGCGGCGCGGAGCGGAGCGCGACGCGGATAAACAATAGTTGGATGAGCCTGAGGATAAGTTGTCCAGCCGGGCGATACGTTTGCAACAGTTTATGAATTGAGGTCTTAAGGCGGTCCGGGTGTCCAGGATGGGGCACCACAACGGATTTGGGAAACTGGCCTCAAAATGTGTGAAACAGGCCCTATTGGGCCCAGTGGGGTATATGGGCATATACAGCTAGATGGGCTGTTATGGGCATAATTGGGCCCAAGGTTTATTTTGGACATACTTGGCCACACGGGCTGGCCCGCCAAAGTGTGTCAAACTCACTTTTTGGGCTTGGGGCGGCCAATTGGGGTTGCCACCGTTGTTGCAGCCCATTTGGGGCTGCTGCCCGTGTCTTGGACCACTTGGGGCCACTTGTCTCCCTTGGTTTGGGCCATGCGGGGCCCGACGGCCTGCACAGGGCTGTTGCGGCGGCCAAGGGATCTGGCGCGGGCCCAGCCGGTTGCAACTGGCGGCCAGCACTGCGGGAGCGGGGGCCAGTGGACCTGGCTCCCCTCCCTCCCCTTGCTTGCCATTGCGAGAGGGAAGGAGAAGGCTGGCTGGGTTGAACCAGCCAGTGACTGGCCGCAGGAGGGTGACCAGTCAGGGTGAGGGGGATTTCATCACCCCCTTGCCAAGGAGGATGGCTGGGCCGGTGTGGAAACAAGAGGGGTGATACCCCCGGGCATAATTGGGCCCAAGGTTTATTTTGGACATACTTGGCCAGACAGGCTGGCGCGCCAAAGTATTTCAAACTCACTTTTTGTGCTTAGGGCGGCCAATTAGGGTTGCCGCCTGGGTTGCAGCCAATTTAAGGCTGCTGCCCTTGTCTTGGCCCGCTAGGGGCCAGTTGTCTCCCTTGGTTTGGCCCATGTGGGGCCAAACAGCCCGCGCAGGGCTGTCCCCACGGCCGAGGGATCCCGCGCGTGCCCAGCCGGTTGCAACCGGCGGCCAGCGCCGCAGGAGCAGGGGCCAGCGGACCCGGCTCCCCTCCCTCCCCTTGCTTGCCATTGGGAGAGGGAAGGAGAAGGCTGGCTGGGTTGAACCAGCCAGTGACTGGCTGCAGGAGGGCAACCGGTCAGTGTGAGGGGGATTTCATCACCCCCTTGCCCAGGAGGATGGCTGGGACGGTGTGGAAACAAGAGGGGTGATACCCCCGGGCACAATTTGGCCCAAGGTTTATTTTGGACATACTTGGCCAGACGGGCTGGCGCGCCAAAGTATGTCAAACTCACTTTTTGGGATTGGGGCGGGACATTAGGGTTGCCGTCTGTGTTGCAGCCCATTTGGGGCTGCTGCCCTTGTCTTGGCCCGCTTGGGGCCACTTGCCTCCCTCAGTTTGGCCCATGCGGGGCCCAAAAGCCCGCGCAGGGATGTCGCCACAGCCAAGGGATGCCGCGCCGGCCCAGCCGGTTGCAACCGGCGGCCAGCGCCGCAGGAGCAGGGGCCAGCGGACCCGGCTCCCCTACCTCCCCTTGCTTGCCATTGCAAGAGGGAAGGAGAAGGCTGGCTGGGTTCAACCAGCCAGCAACCAGCCCCAGGAGGGCGGCTGGTCAGGGTGAGGGTGATTTCATCATCATCTTGCCCAGAAGGATGGCTGGGCCGGTTGCAGCAAGGCAACTGGCGGTGGGGGGGGGCAATCAATCACCCCTCCACCATCAAAAGGGGCTCTCTCCCCCCCCTTTACCAAGGGGGAGGAGCAATGGGCTGCAGGGGATTTGAACACCCCCCAGCCCACTTACCTTGACATAGAACTGGGGGTATTGACCTCCAGGGCCCCTGGTAGGGGGATTAGACCGCCCCCTCCAGGGATTTGAGAGAAAGAGGGGGGGGGGGGGTGGCATGTCCGCCGGTTACACCCCCCCCCCCCATGTGAGTCTGAGACCAGACCCAGGTGTGTCCTGGGTCCCACCTGGCCATTTGTATGGCCAGGTGCCGGTTGCATAAGGCAACCAGCCAGCATTTGAGTTAAAAAGGCCGGTTGTAATAGACAACGGGCCAGGGGTGTGAACAGCTAAGGGGCTTTTTCAGCCCAATTATGGTGGAAACACCAGAAATGACCAGAATAGGCTGGTTTTAAGGGTACAGGGACTGATGCAATGCGGGCTGATGTAGCCCAAACCAAGTAACAAGGCCAGTAGAGCCTGTAGAGCTCTTTTGGGGCGGAAAATTTGCCTTTTGGCTTGTTGTATCATGGGCTCACAAGAGGCCAATCTTTTGTACTTAAGGAGCTCTTCTCCGTGCTTTTTTCCATCATTCATTCAACATCCAATTAAATTCATCAACAATATTATCCAACATATTGCCCCATTGTGAGAGTCCATTAGCAATTATTGAAACAAGGTGTCCAGCATTGCTTTTGCTTTAAATACTGCTTATTTGCCTAAGATAATTACTGGCCATCTGGAGCAATGATTGCAGATATCTTGACCAAGGCTTTAGATAAAAACAAGCATCAAGACTTTGTGACTAATATGAAAATGTCACCCCTTTTGGATTAAGGGGGTGTGTTAAAATACGTATGCACTTACGCGTGAGCTATGTATAAGTGTAATCAAAATGGGATGCACATGTGGGAATCTGCGGCCCATTGGACACACACAGACCATACGGGCCTATGTGGATGTCATGGATTTGGGGAAACTGGCCTCAAAATGGGTGAAACAGGCCTATTGGTACATGGGCCCTATTGGGCCCGGTGGGGTATATGGGCATATACAGCCAGATGGGCTTGTATGGGCATAATTGGGCCCAAGCTTTATTTTGGACATACTTGGCCAGATGGGCTGGGCTCCCAAAGTATGTTAAACTCACTTTTTGGGCTTGGGGTGGCCCATTGAGGTTGCAGACCATGTTGCAGCCCATTTGTGGCTGCTGCCCGTGTCTTGGCTGGCTTGGGGCCACTTTTCTCCCTTGGTTTGGCCCATGCGGGGCCCGACGGCCCGCGCAGGGCTGTTGCAGGGGGGGAGGGATCCCGCGCGGGCCCAGCCGGTCGCAACCAACGGCCAGCGAACCCGGCTCCCCTCCCTCCCCTTGCTTGCCATTGCAAGAGGGAAGGAGAAGGCTGGCTGGGTTGAACCAGCCAGTGACTGGCCGCAGGAGGGTGACCAGTCAGGGCGAGGGGGATTTCATCACCCCCTTGCCAAGGAGGATGGCTGGGCCAATGTGGAAACAAGAGGGGTGATACCCCCAAAGTTGTCCTCAGGTTCTGGAAGTTATTGCCCAAGGGTCTTTAAGGGGATTGGAGATGCAATGAGTTTTTAAGAGTAGAGAGGGTGATGATGATATATATACAATATGATCCAACCCGGAGTTGAGAGTGAGGTATTTTTTAGTCCTCCCTCTCAACCCTAACCTAGGTACAACCACAAGCAACAAGATAGATGAAATATGACCCCAAGTACAGAACCCTAGGTCCACCCTAACCCTACCCCATACCACCCACCCCATCTAAAACCCTCCCCTTTGATATTGGGTACGTCTGGTTTGTCCTTCTCATGGCGCAGCCCTCCGCCGTGCCCTACTCAGAGCCCCCCGGGTTTTATCTGTTTGCGTGCGTCGGCAGATCCCGCAATCCATGAGTCAGCCCATGCTTATGCCCACAAAAACCTCCAATCCCGTGATCTGTGAGTTGGCCCGTGCAAACCTCCCCAGCATGTATAACCCCTGATTGCCCCGCCCTTGCCTTCCGGAATAACCACCCGCAAGCTTGGTCGGGCCGGCTCCATCACTTGGTCCATGTTCCCTGGGCAGGTCGCGGCCCGGCGCCCCCCAGAGTAGGCCCAACCCACACCTGGTGCCAAGCCCTGCAATCCCTGCCACTGAGCCCTCATCCGCTGCTGCTGAGCCCGCAGCAGGCACTTCTGAGACCATGCGCACCCCAAATGCTGAGCCCAACCTACCCAACTGCTGAGCGTGCAGCCCGCAACGCAGCTCCTGATCTAAGGTTATAAATACAACACCACACTGGTCGCAGCAAGGCAAACAGCGGTGGAGGGGATTTAATCATCCCTCCACCACCCAAAGTGGCACTCTCCCCCCCCCTTTACCAAGGGGGAGGAGCAACAGGCTGGAGGTGATTTGACCACCCCCCAGCCTACTTACCTTGACAATGCCCTGGGGGTATCAACCTCCAGGGCCCCTGGTAGGGGGATTTGACCGCCCCCTCCAGAGATTTGGAGAAAGAGGGGGGGGTGGCATGTCTGCCAGTTACACCCCCCCATGTGAGTCTGAGACTAGACCCAGGTGTGTCCTGGGTCCCACCTGGCCATTTGTATGGCCAGGGGCTGCTTGTATAAGGCAACCAGCCAGCATGTGAGGTAACAGGGCTGGTTGTAACAGACAACCGGCCAGGGGTTTGAACAGCTAAGGGGCTGGTTCAGCCCCTTTACGGTGGAAACACCAGAAATGACCGGAATAGGCTGGTTTAAAGGGTACAGGGACTGATGCCATGCGGGCTGATTTAGCCCAAACCAAGTAACAAGGCCTGTAGAGCCTGTAGAGCTCTTTTGGGGTGGAAAATTTGCCTTTTGGCTTGTTGTATCATGGGCTAACAATAGGCCAATCGTTTTTACTTAAGGAGCTCTTCTCCCTGCTGTTTTCCATCATTCATTCAACATCCAATTGAATTCATCAACAATATCATCCAACTTAATCCCCCATTGTGAGAGCCCATTAGCAATTTTTGACACAAGGTTTCCAGCATTTCTTTTGCTTTAAATACTGCTCATTTTCCTAATCTAATGGCTGGCCATAATTATAACAAAAACAACTACAGAAAAAAACTGGTATTGATCCTGTTGACCAACATGAGATTGAGAGCCACTTCCAGTAAGGGATACTCTATCCCCTGCTTGAATGAACCTATGATTGGGCAAGGTATGTAGACCCGTGGTCCAATTTTCTGAAAGAAATCTTGGTTTACAACTCTGATCCCATTCCATTCTCTTGGCTCCCTTTGATTTCATGAACCAAAATAATCTGGAGATCATGGCCAATTATTTGAATATTTGTAATTGAACCATCCAACCCCATAGCATCTTATTGTCTCCTCACCCTATCCAGGGATCACTTGTGATCCATCACCTCAATCCTGATTAAATAAAGCATGTGGTCCTCTCCAACTGAGCAGATAACCAATTTTTGGGGATATCCATCCACGTGGATGAGGCATTATTGACCATGAACTTGAGAATGGGAGAACCAAATATTGTTACTTCCAGAAAGCAAGAGAGTAGTTTTTTTTTCTGTCTCCCCCATAGGAGGTCATGTGAATGGCTTTGTTTTGGGCTTAGGAATGACTGACTGAAGAAAAGTTTTGAGATCATGATACATTCATCTTCCACTGGCTGGTCTTCCATTGGGTACTAAAATTAAGTATTGATGTCATGCTCCAAGGTTAAAGATCATTGTCCTCATCACTTTGATATATTTTCTTCTTCAGCACCATCTGCCTCAGTCCATATGCAAGACACAAATAAAGCAAAAACTCAATGGTGCCTTCTGATTACTACCTTTGGATTGCATAAAAAACTTCCCATCTTGGAAACTCAGTATATACTTGCAAATCTTTGCAGCTAACTCTAACAAAACTGAAAAATACATTCAATCTTTGCGCTTCTACCCTGGGTATCATCAAACCTTGGAATTCCATTCTTGGTCAAGCAATCACACTACTTTTCAAAAATTCCTAGATATCCACATCAACTGTATTAGTTTGAAAATGGAGTAGCTCCTTTCCCTTCATAGGCTGTATCTTAACATTCACATTTTCTTCAACTTTCAATCCTTCATTTTTTCATCCATTATGCTGCTGTTAGCTCATATTCTATTGTATTTCACTTACACTATGACCTCAGGAGGGGTTTTAATGTTATTTCATTTTTACCACTCCTTTCCTTTCATTCATTTCCTCATTTCTCCCTAGCTGTAGATGGCCATCCATCAGGTTGTATGTAGTCACATTGGATTACCTTATAAATGCTGTGTAGCCTGCCTAAAGATTGTCTCCACAGTTAGTTAATTTCATACATTCTTGCATGCTAAATTCATTTGTCACATTGGGCTTTGATTGGTTTCACTTCCATTGGAACATCGGATCCCTCTTGCTGTTTTTTGAGCCATCAAAAAACATTTTGCACTTTGCAGTAAGCCTCTCTACCTTGCATTATCCCTTTGCCTCACCCCCCTCATTTGCGCTCACAATAATCTAATATTGCCCTATAGTACTTGGGGTGGTTGTGTGACATTAAATTAAATAACTCAAATCCTCTATTGTAGTTTGCCAACCTATAATAGATTTCATTTTACAATGTAACTTACTTTCTTGACCAGGAATCCTTCCCTAACCCCTTACAATGATTATATTCATTGCGTAAGGAGACCTAGTGCTTCATGGGCACAAAGGCCCTTAGACCCAGTTCCTTCTTCCAAATCTCCTTTGGTTTAACCTTTTGAAAATCCCCTTGCTCCTCAAGGGGAAGCCCTGGTGGATCCTCTCAAGGAAATAAATGATTCCAAAAATTCCTCCAATGAAAACTTGACCTAGGGTAGACCAAGTGTTTGCGATAGTGCTCCCAAGGCCAAAAATTTGACCCTTCTCTTGGCTTTGATCCAGGATCTTAACCAAAATGCCTTGTGCTTATTTCAGAATTTGATTTCTTGGGACTAAAAACCAGCGGGCTGAAGACATGAATTTTAGAGGAGATTAGACCAACTGATTCAAATGAGAACATAGACGACAAGAAAGATGAAAAGAATACCAACTCCTAGAAATATGATCAGGAACAGGACAGCATGAGTGGCAGAAGAGAGGATGAGGCTAGAGGAGATGAGTAGATAGCTGAAATGGACAGAAGTCAGAGTTGAGAGTTGTTAGTCATGATAAATCATACAGATAGGTCTCTTACCAGACAAGAGCACATGAGCCATAATCGGGTAGCTGAGATGGTGGATCAAGAATTGAAGCAAGATTTGGTTTTTATAGGAAAAAGAACAGAAAAAGTAGAAAAGAAAGATAGAATAAAGAAAGAGAAGATGAGAAGAATAAAGAATTCAATTTGAGTAGTTGTTGTGAGAGGTTATTCAGGGAGAAGAGAGTTTTTGTCGAAAAGGAGGACAAGTGGACTGGACGCCAGAAGGATCTGGAGCTGAGACTTGAGGTTGGGAGAGGACAATCCTCAGAATAGAGTGTTCACACTCATCTTCAGGGCGCGCGGAGGTCAGAGAGAACAGACCGTGAGGAGTGATTTCTCAACACTCCCCGTGGCTGGTAAGTGGATTATCCGTGGAGTTATTTGTCTCAGGTAGTGAATATTATTTTTTGTAGAAACTCAAGAAAACTGATCAAGGATGCCTTTGAGAGTGAATCAGAAACCATGGATTGACTAGGGATGAGTTCCAGTTTGAATTCTTGATTTGTGAAATCTTTGCGGAGACCTTTTGTTTTTATATCTATATTTCGTGACTTAGAGTGAGAGCCAAATGTTTTTATCTTGTTGCCCAAGCCCTGGTTGTCTATATACAACATGGCTTTGAACTCAAAGTTTTGATAAATCTCATCGATGAGATGTCTGATCCATTTTGTCTCAAGATAACAATCTAGCAGCGCATTCAGTTTGGATTCAGTGGAGGAATAAGTAATGTTCCATTGCCTAGTTGAGTTCCAGATAACCAGGCTCCCATAGTGAAAGATGACGTATCCGGTTTGAGATTTTTGAAAAACTGGATTGTCTCCCCAGGTGGAATCACTGAAGATGGAGAGGGCTTCCTGCGTAGGATTATATTTGATGGTAAGTTTGAGATTTTTTGTCATCTTGAGGTACTTCCATACTTTCCGAACCTCCCGCCAGTGACTCATACCGGGCTTGGCGTTGAACCTAGCCAGACTGGATACAGAGAAAGAAATGTCTGGGCAAGTGTATTGTGATAGGTGATTGAGAATCCCAATTGCGGATCTGTAATTGATTTTTAACTGGCAAAATTCTGCATGATTTTTGTTGGAGGCAGGTTTGAGATGGAAGTTTTGTGTTAGCGGAGATAACGTCTCTTTGCAAGATCACAGGCCAAGCTCTTCCAGTCCCCAATTGATATGATTAGGTTGGCTCAGGAGAATTTGATTGTCTTCAATCTCCATGAGCATTCTGAGTATCGTATTGGGTGGATGAGAGGATGAGTTCTGGAATTGCCTAAGGAAGCTTGATTCAAAGACATCAGAGTTGCCTACATGGATTAAGTTGTCCACGTGGAAGTATAGAAATTCCTAAGGAAGCTTGATTCAAAGACATCAGAGTTGCCTACATGGATTAAGTCGTCCACGTGGAAGTATAGAATTTCCTTTGTTTTAGTATTAAGATGCAGACAAGGATCACTGTTCAACTCTTCATACCCTTGAGACTTGATCCATAGCGTGAGGGTTTCATACCAATTCTTGGGAGACTGTTTCAGACCATAAAGAGATTTTTTTAATTTTAGATAGGGAGATCTTCTACTTGATCCTTCTGGCGTTCTTATAATGACGGTCTCCTCCAGAGGAGCATGAAGAAATGCCCCCTTGATGTCGAATTGGGTGAGTTTCATTTTTTCTTTCAAGGCGTGTACCAAGGCCAGTCATAGAGATGTGATTTTTCCGGTTGGCGCCCAAGTTTCATTGTAATCCACAAGGGTTAGAATGTAGCTATGGCCCGCCTTAGATTGAGGGGTAATTTGTCCGATTAGATTGAGGTGTATCCTGTTGTGCGGTTTCAATGACGGCGTTGAAGTTGCTGAGAAGGGAGATTTAGTGATTTTGCTTTTGACTCAACTATCACACTGGAAGCTATTCAATTCTTCCTTAGAGAAGCAACCCTTGAGAATAGGCTTGAGGGTGGAAATTGCAGCGTGACCATACATTTTGTGGAATTTGGATAGGGATTGAGACTCAACAGTAGTTGAGCTGGTGGATTGATTCATGAGGTTAACTGAAAGATTGTTGCCCGCAACTTGAGGTTTCTCAATTAAAAAGAGATTTTTGCAAATCAATCCTTTTAGAACCACCTTGTTTCCCCAAGAGACCGTAAATCAATCTCATTCTTGAAAAAGATTGCATCCTTTCTTAGCTAGAAGACCAGGGCTAATTAAGTTAACCACTATGTCTGGAACATACATGCACTTGTCCAAAGTTACAACTGAATTGTTCCATTCCAGTTGGACCGTACCAGTGCCACAAATTTTAAGGTTAGCTTCTAGCTTTCCACTCTTTATTTCCTCTGGGTTGTCCTGGAGATTGATAGATTTAAAGAATTTGAGATTGTTGAAGATATGAATATTTGCACCGGAGTCCAATAAAAGATTTGGGGTATTATTGGAGTTGATCCAGAGGGTGAGTAATGAATGATAGTCGATGGTTGGGTTCTTTTTGGTTCTGTTTTTCCATTTTTTCTGCTGTTTGACCCACCATCCAGGTGCAATTTGAGGGTGGAGATGGAAGCAGGACGTGTCTGGATGTGGAGCATTTGGGTCGTGGTAGCCTTCTCTGCATTGTAGTCAAACCTTTTTATTGTCTCTCTCTGTTCTGCTTTTGGTGGTAACTAGGGTAACATCCGGAGCTGATTTGCCTATCTTCAATTGGGCCTTTCGCTAATTATTATATTGATTAAGGTGGTTAAAGACCACTTCTACCGTTATCAGTTTCTCTACATGCATAATTTGTTGCTTGAGGTTTTCCAGAAGTGGGGGGAACTTGAAGAGTATGAGGTAAGCAAGTATATCTTTGGGCAATTCTATACCCACATCTGCCATCCACGTAAGTGCCTTTCTGATATTGGTGATGAAGCTTTCTATCGCCTGTTTGTTGAAGGGAGCATGTAGAAATTGATTGAAGACTTGGGCTCTATTTGCAGTTTTGGATGAAGCAAATTGGCAAGTAATCTTGGCCCAGAGCAGCTTAGACGATGAGATGTTTGCTGAATTGACCACGTTGGCATGAGTGACGCTATCTAGTTTAGAAAGGATAATTTCTTGGATTTCTCAATCTTGTTTTATTGTTAGTTGGCCAGAGTTCCTAGTTATAACGTCCTTAATTTCCTTGAGATCAAAGAGCATCAACATCTTGTCTTGCCAGATGGAATAATTGTCTTTGTTGAGAAGAGGAATGGCATCAAGCAAGGCCTTGAGTGCAACTTGGTGAAAATAGTCGTTGGCCCCAACTGGTTTGTTCATTTTTGATTAGCTTGAGTCATTTGGCTTTTTACTGTGTTGATTTCAGAATTTGATTTCTTGGGACTAAAAACCAGCGGGCTGAAGACATTAATTTTAGAGGAGATTAGACCAACTGATTCAAATGAGAACATAGACGACAAGAAAGATGAAAAGAATACCAACAGCTAGAACTATCATCAGGAACAGGACAGCGTGAGTGGCAGAAGAGAGGATGAGGCTAGAGGAGATGAGTAGATAGCTGAAATGGACAGAAGTCAGAGTTGAGAGTTGTTAGTCGTGATAAATCATACGGATAGGTCTCTTACCAGACAAGAGCACATGAACCATAATCGGTTAGCTGAGATGGTGGATCAAGAATTGAAGCGAGATTTGGTTTTTATATGAAAAAGAACAGAAAAAGTAGAAAAGAAAGATAGAATAAAGAAAGAGAAGAAATAGAAGATGAGAAGAATAAAGAAGTTGATTCAAGTAGTTGTTGTGAGAGGTTATACAGGGAGAAGAGAGTTTTTGTCGAAAAGGAGGACAAGTGGACTGGACGCCGGAAGGATCTGGAGCTGAGACTTGAGGTTGGGAGAGGAAAATCCTCATAATAGAGTGTTCACACTCATCTTCAGGGCGCAGGGCAGTCAGAGAGAAGAGACCGTGAGGAGGGATTTCTCAACACCTTGCAATATAGCCCTAGCAGTCCCATTTTCTGAACTCTGGTAATGAATCACCCTGACTAGTATATGGGGGAACACTCACATAAACTTAGATCTTATCTACAGTAATGGAAAATCATCTTATCAAACAATCCCAGTACCATCCCCTCCAATAGACATAAAGTTATGTATGTGTCTTCTTTCCTAGGGTGAAGAGCCTTGCTGTGTTTCTAACTGTATCTCAAAATTTTATACAATACTAGTCCCACTTTTATTTTAAAAAATTGGGAAAGGTTTGATCAGAAATTGCTGACCCTGTTGTGCAACCCAAACAAAGTTCAAAACAGCAAATAAAAAATTAATAATCTAGTCATGAAGGAGAATAGTAGGGTTTCCGTTTATATCTCCCATTTCCAAACTCTGCAGTCTTGCATCCAATGGAAATAGGAAGCAATTTTATTTCAATTTTGAAAGGGTTCAATGGCACACCTCATTGAAAAGCTTAAAGTTGGCGGACATAAGAGAACCTCCCTACAGCAGTTAATCAACCTGTTGATCAAAATTTATAATAGTTATCATGACAAGAACTGCTCTCAAAAAAAGGACCAAGGATCATCAACCTCAGCTCCAAAGGCAGATGACTCTTTCAAGCAAAATTTGAAGACTCCAAAACACTTTAAGCCAAATCCAACCTCAAACTCCAACCCAAACAGGAAAGCTGTTTCCAAAACTCCAAAGGTCCTGGATAAGGAAACCAGGATGCTCTGGAAAAAGTAACAGAAAAGGGGGGAAAAGGAAGGGTTATTTATGTATTTTGGAGGAGAAAACATTATTTCAATAGTTATGAAAAGTGGCTAGCGCGTGAAGCGGCTGGACAATCAAAAAATTAGCTTGGTTTTTTTCTCAAACTTGCAAGGAAAACCTCACATTATCTAAATTACAGCAAGTCAATCTTTGAACTTGCGAGTCACTTGGTTCTATGAGTTCAATATTAGTCCTCTTCCATTCCATAAGTGTTCCTTGTTGTGATTTACTTGATTCTGGCACAAATTTTTCTTTTATAAGTTCATCTTATTCCACTTCTAAAAATTTTATGCATTCCATGATATATAGGTTTCCCATCTATTTAGTAAGTAGTGCAACCAAACCCTCTCATAGGGTTACCCTTCAGGAAAAATGGAAATTTGCGTTTTCCAATTTAACCCAATTTGAATGGGATTTTATTGTTTTGGATATCCCCGCAATGAAAGACACCATTCTAGGCCATGATATCCTAGTTCACTGGAATCCAGATGAGAATTGGAAAGAAGGAGTAACTAACCTTTGAAACTTGCAAACCCAGGACACTAAGCTTTATTTTAAACAGGAATTAAACAGCATACCTGAAACATTCACTGAGTTGGATGACAACTTTCCGCCAGGAGATTTGAAATATCCTGACCTACCCAATTTCCCTCTTCAGATTTAGGATTTATCCATTTTTGTCTGACTTTCCTCTTCCTTGTTTCTTTGAAGACAAACAGGCGCCAACCAAAAGGTGTATTTTTAGCTCCCTGAACCCCTTGCATTGGTCAAGCACTTCAGAATTGGTGCTCAAAGATGATGGGATTGAAGATTTATAAATCATTCAAGAGTCTTTAACTTTGGTTTATCATGACTTTGCTGAAATCTTTTCAGCTGTAAAGGGAGGTAAAGTACCTCCTTCACTGTCTTATGATAAAAGATTAAACTTAATGGCCCACCTCCGGCACCCAGACCAGTCTAATCTCTCTCAAAGTTTCAGTTATTTAACCTCTATTGCTACACTGAGCTGTGGTTAAACCTGAAAAAACAAGACAAAACCAATTTGAAAATCAGTTAATGACTGATTATAACAGTAAAAATTTTAAGAGGCAATAAAACTAGAATAATAACAGAGTATTATGAGTAAAAGGCCACACCTTGATCTCTATAAACAGATGAGAGACCTGGCTTCTGTTGGAATCTCAGCAAGAGATCAAAACAAAATTCACAGGGATCTTGCGGAAAAATCTCCACCCAGTGGAAACCTGGGAGATTGCTCAAACAAGAAAAATCAAAGCTGCAACTCCTGCCAATGAGATGCAGGGATCTGCGGGAAAATACATAATGCGCTGGGGGGTCTCAGGACCCCTGAAAATCTGAACTGCGGTAGCCTTGAGGTATCAATCTTCTCTCTTCCCAAATGGTCTTAGCTGTTCCCTTTAATCACCCTGTTCTCTTTCTTCTCTTTCTCCTTTATTCATCTTTTCTTTCTACTTTCTTCATCTTCTTTCATTTCTCTATCCTTTCCCAAATCAACCCAACCTTGATACTTGGCCTCTCAACCTGTCCACTGTCAAGCCAACTTAACCACCAACCTCAACCTCTACTCATTTATAATTACTTTCCCCAATTCTTTTTGCTGACTGCCTGGTGAGATTGCAATTGACTGGAATCACCCAACCCCTCCTTAATGATCTGCCACAACCATAGCATAGAACCCATCAATTATTCAAACCTCCCTTCTATCAAACACTCTGGGTCTCCACCACCTTCTTGAATTCAACCGTGATTGTGGTCATCTTACTGTGTCCTACCTCATCTTGTTGGTCTCATTCTTTTTGTTTTCTTGTCTGCTCTTACCACTGTGATCTCACTGTCTTGTGGATTTTCATAATTACTCAGCTTCTGCGGTAATTCAATTTCAAACTTCTCAATTTTATCATCAGCTTCAACAGAATAAAGACTAAAGGAGCTTTTTTGACAAAGTAAACTCACACGCTTTAAAGTAACAATAAATTTTAAAACTCCAAAAGGACTTTCCACACAAACATGGAGTTGAGGATTTGATTATTTGATGATTTTTATACTAAAGTTTAGGGCCCCAGTTAATATTCTTGTTGAGAAGAAGGTGAGTGGGCTTTTTAACTCTTTCTGTATGCTGGATCAATAATAAATAATAAATAACTGAGGAAGGGGCTATAGGGTAAACCCCACTATTTTAAGGTAACAGGAGCCCTCAGGGGACTCAACGAATCATCAGGGGAGTTCCAGGATCTCCCTGGTTTTGTCCTCAAGGGCTCAAAGCACCATTAAATCATAGCCAATGATTAATTATATAGAACTAGTAGTCATTGGGTTGTATTTTTGAGGTAAGGTTTTCATTTAAATACTCAAAAGGTTATTTAATTAATCCTAGGACTATAAATCAGTCAAATGGAAGGTATAGAAGTCTTAGAACCCCTTCACAATCATTTTAGAACTTCATTTACATATAGCTTGATAATGTATTTACCTCTTTATTCTAATTACCTTGGCATATATTATACAAATAGAGTATGTATACTCTTGGCAAGGATTTTATAAGGTTTAAAACTTACAAATAAGCTCTGAGCCCTCAGAGTGGACTAAATCAAGGCTCAGTGGAGTTTATCCAAGTATAATTAAATCCCAAAGAGGGATAATATTAAAACATGTAATTTATCTATACAGAGTAGAGAGTATGGATTAATATAATAACCATAACTCAAAATGGGACTCTGGGCCCTCTGTGTTGAATACCTCAAGGCTCAGAGCAGTTTATTAAAGTATTAATACATACCAAAGGCGGATAACATTAAATATTTAATTGATATATACCAAGTAGAGAGTATGAATCAATATAATTACTATAAATTCTTTCCAAAGGGACAGAACACTTTGGGAAATTCTATAAAAATATTTAGGATGCTTCCAAGTCCTCATACCTAAGTTCAAAGTTATATTGGATCAACTCCTTGATAATATATATTATTAAGATTTTAATTCCATAATCAATACTCATAAAAACTTACATAAAAATTACTATAAAATGTTATCAAAATTGGATAGATAATTATAAAACTAGTCAACTTTGCTGATCCTTGCCTCTATTTTGGGTTGAAACAGTGACCCCGGCATCAGATAATGGAGGAAGAGCCCAGTTCTTAGCCAATATACCAACAAGAAATATGAGTTTTGCAGACATTTGGACAACTGTATTTGTCTTGTGGCTGACACAAAGCAAGAATAAATTCTGGAAAATGTATTGAAAGGATTTATTTTACCAAGAAATTCAAAGAATGGCTCACCCATCCTATTTTTTCCAAGGAAAGACATCAGCCTTTGCCTCTGTTTTTAAAACAGGAAACAAAACTAGGTAACCCACAAGAATGCCTACCCAGTACCACTTATGTTGCACCTCCTCACTCTATTCCATGGAGCTGCTTATTTCTCAAAGTTAGACCTTCAAGTTGCCTAAAAAATAATTTTTGTTGAAAAGGGTCATGAGTATTTGATGTCAATTGTCACGCTTCGCACTTAAGGATTATTGTCTTCACCACTTTGACATGTCCTCTCCTCAGTACCATCTACCTCAGTCTAAAAGCGTGACACAAATAAAAGCACAACATCAATGGTGTGATCCGCTATTTCCTCTGGCTCGCGCTGACCTTCCAATCTCCGCAACCAACTCAGTATATACTTGCAAACTTTGCGGTTAACTCCATACCGGTCGGCTATCCATTATGAGATCCAATCTCCTTCCCTGCCCAATCAACAGCCTCGGACTTCCATCTTTGTTCATGCATTGTTTGTTTAGTTCGCATCTATGTCTAACCAAGCCATCACTACTGTATAATTTGCAATTGGACTAGTCCCTACCCTGCATACAATATTACCTCTCATTCGCATTACCTTCAACGTCACTTGCTCCTATCCCAATTCGTCATGCAATTGTACACTCAGATTCTATTGTCTCGCACTTACGCTAAGACCTCGGATCTATACCACTGCTGCATTTCCTATTCCGTTCCTGTCATTCATTGCCTCACCGCTTCACCTGTAGTTATCTCATCACCAGGTTGTATCTAGTCACTTTGGATAACCTTATAAGGGCTATCCCCTTGCCTGATGATTGTCTCCTCAGTTAGTTAATTTCATACGTTCTTGAATTTTGCTACAACCTAGTTATCACATTGGACTCAGGTTGAGCTTCCTTCTTTGGAACACATCCCATTCATCTCTCCATTTGTTTAGTGGAATAACCAAGTTCACACTTTGCAACTGGGTCTTGCTATTTGCACTTGCCCTTGCACTTGGTATTCCTTTGCGCTCACGATCATCTAAGAATTGCCCTATAGTACGTGGGGTGGTTGTGTGACAGTAAATTAACTAACTCAACTCATCTATTGTAGCCTGCCAACCTATAGTAGACTTCTTCTTTTTTGATGTCACGTACTCGCTCAACCAGGAACGCTTCCCTTGCCCCTTACAATGATGAGATCCATTGGGTAGGGAGAACCAGCGCTCCTTGGGCCCAACAACCCTTAGATCCAGTTCCTCCTTCCAAATTGCCATCTGTGGAACCTCTCAATGATCCTCGAGCTCCTCCACGGGATTGCCCAACGGACCCTCTTGCAGAATTCGCAGACTCCAACCACTCTTCCAATGAAACCTTGACTCGTGGTAGACCAGGGGTTTGCACTACTGCTCTCAAGCCCGATGCTCCAACCCTGCTTTCGACATTGATCCAGGCCCTCACTCATGGTGCCCAGCAATCTAGTCCAAGCACTCCTAGTTTTCGCACTCCGGGCATGAAACAACCCAATCACTTTACAGGAGAACACCCTCATAAGCTTAGATCCTACCTACAGTCTTGTAAAATCATCTTTTCAAACGACTCCAACAATTTTCCTTCCGATAGACATAAAGTTATGTATGCTTTGTCCTTCTTAGGAGGTAAAGCCTTGCAGTGGTTCAAACCATACCTCAAACTTTTGTCCAAAAACAGTCCCACTTGTATTCTCAACAACTGGGACAAGTTTGAGAAACAATTATTCACCCTGTTTGGCAATCCCAATGAAGTTTGAAACGCCAAATACAAACTTAATAGTTTAGTTATGAAGGAGAATAGTAGAGCTTCCGTTTACATTTCTCATTTTTGAACCTTGCAGTCTTTCATCCAGTGGAACAAGGCCGCTCTTCTATTCCATTTCCAAAAGGGTTTACCGGCACGCTTAATCCAACAGCTCGCAGTTAGGGGTCATAAGACAACCTTGCTTCAGCAGCTAATTGATAGAGTGATTGAGCTTGATAATGGCTATCATGACAAGAATTGCTCTTGGCAAAACAACCATGGACCATCCACCTTGGCTCCAAGGGTGGACGACTCCTCAAAGCAAAACATGAGGAACCCAAAACCATCCAAACCAACCCCAACTTTGAACTCCAACTTGAAAGGGAAAGCCGTTGCCAAAACTCCAAAGTTCTTGGCAAAGGAAACCGGGATGCTTCAAAGTGAGGAACGGCTGCAAAGGGAAAAGAACTGGCTGTGTATGTATTGTGGAGGTAAACATGATGTTGACAGCTGTGTGAAGCGGTTAGCGCGTGAAGCGGCCAAGCAGTCAAAAAATTAGCTTGTAGTTTTTCTGATACTTGCAAGGAAAACTACACATTATCTAAATCACCACGAGTAAATCTTTGCACTTGCAAGTCACTAGGTGCTCCGAGTTCAAGATTTATCCTATTTCATTCTGACAACACTCCTTATCAAGTATTACTTGATTCCAGAGCTAATGTTTCCTTCATCAGTGAATCTTTTGGCACTTCCAAAAATCTTACGCGTTCCGAGATAGATAAATTTCCCATCTATCTAGTAAGTAGTGCAACTGAACCGTCTTATTGGGTTTCCCAAAAGTTTATTTGTCTTGGTTATACCCAGAATGGATGATACCATTCTAGGCCACGATTTCCTAGTTTACTGGAATCCGGATGTGAATTGGCAAGAAGGAGTAATTAACCTTTGAACCTTGCACCCCCAGAACGCTAACCTTTTCGTCAATCAGGAATTAAACAGCCTACCTGACACTGTCATTGAGTTGGATGACACTTTTCCGCCAGGAGATTTGCAATATCCTGACCTTCATTCTCAAATTCCCTCTTCAGATTTAGAAGTTATTGCTTACCTATCCAGCTTACCTCTTTCCTGTTCCTTTGAAGAGAAACAGAAACCAACCAAAAGGTGTATTTTGAGCTCCCTAATCCTCTCGCACCCTGCGAGCACCTCAAACCCGGCGCTCAAAGATGACAAGATTGAAGGTTTAGAAATCATTCAAGAGTCTTTAACTTTGGTTTATCATGACTTCGCTAACGTCTTTTCAGCTGCAAAAGCAGATAAACTGCCTCCATCCCATCCTTACGATCACAAGATCAAACTTACTGGCCCACCTCCGGCACCAGGACCAGTTTACTCTCTCTTGACGCAAGAATCCATTGCGCTTCAAGACTACATTGCGGAAAATGTATCAAAAGGATTGCTTTGACCAAGCGATTCAAACACCGGTTCCCCTGTCCTATTTGTACCAAAAAGGGACAGCAAACTTTGCCTTTGTGTTGACTACAGGAAACTGAACCAGGTAACCCGGAAGAATGCCTATCCAGTACCGCCTATGTCACATCTCCTTACCCTCTTCCATGGAGCTACTTATTTCTTGAAGTTAGACCTTTGAGGTGCCTATAACCTAATTTGCATTAAGGAAGGTCATGAGTATTTGACTGCAATGAGAACCCGGTTTGGCAGTTATGAGTATACCGTCATGCCTTTTGGCCTCTGCAACGCTCCTTCCACTTTTCAACATTTTGTCAACAACATTTTCTCCGATCTTGTAGGTAAATACCTTGTGGTATATCTTGATGATATACTATTCTACTCAAGAAAACTCAAAGATCACATCACACATGTGCAAGAGGTTCTACAGCGACTTTGCAAGAATGACCTGTTTGCAAAAGCCTCTAAGTGCAAGTTCCATTCCTCTTCTCTTCATTTTCTAGGTGTCGTAGTCTCGCAGCAAGGGCTATTGATGGACCCAGCCAAGAGCGAACGCATATTGGACTGGCCCCCACCTTCTTTGGTTGAATCTCTTCAAGTTTTCCTTGGTTTCAGTAATTTCTATAGAAGGTTCATTGCGCGTTACGCCAAAAAAACCGTGAATCTTACTAACCTTCTTCAAAAAAACACTCCTTTTATTTTTACCAAACAAGCTGCTTCGGAGTTTGAAGCTCTGAAGAAAGCGTTCACCACTGCTCCAATACTTGCTCACTTCAACGAGCTAGCTCGCACTATTGTCAAAACATACGCAAGCGACTATGCGATTGCAGGAGTCATCTTGCAGTTTTCTTCTTCCACTTCTCTCTTTCACCCCGTAGCTTTCAAGTCTTGCAAATTGCTCGCTGCAGAGCTTAACTATGAGATTCATGACAAGCAACTTCTTGCAATCGTTTATTGCTTGAAGAAATGGCGTTCATACCTTTTGAGTCTTAGGAAATCCTTTGAGGTTTTAACTGATCATAATTCTTTGAAGTATTTCATGAGTTCAAAAGTCCTCACACGTAGACAGGCACGTTGGGCCGAATACCTCTCCAAGTTCCACTTTATGATCACGTACCATCCTGGGAAACAAGCGGTAGTTCCTGATGCTTTATCACGTTGGGACAATGTTTACCCAGGGGGGGGAGCACCTTTGCCAAAAACAACCCTGAAAATGTTAGGACACTCTTCTCAACCCAATCTGCCCAACTCAGTTCAATCATTGCTCGCTTACGAGATTTTGCTTCCAAACTCCAACAAGCTCAACGCGAAGACCCCAAGTGCATTGAACTTTGCAAAAGTGCGAACTTATTAGATAGTAGTTACAGTATAGATGATAATGACTTTTTAGTTTATGATAATCGTATAGTAGTACCAGATAATTCTTGCCTTAAGTTAGATATCTTCAAGTCACGGCATGATTCTCCGCTTGCTGGTCTTTGTGGGCAGGATAAAACCTAACAATTGATTGCACAAGACTTCTACTGGCCTGGTATGACCAAAGAAGTAAAAGACTACGTTAGCGCGTGCTATGATTGCAATTGTAACAAGTCCTCAAAACACTGGAAGTATGGGCTGCTCAAGCCACTTCCAATTCCGCCTTGTCCTTGGCACTTGCTGTCTATGGATTTCATCTCTCAATTACCTTCTTCTAGTGGATATGATGCTATTCTAGTAATAGTAGATTGCTTCTCAAAGATGGCTTTATTTTTACGCAGTAATGTGACGGCCTCTTCAGAAGACTTGGCTAACTTGTTCATAGAATATGTATTTTCAAAACATGGCCTCCCTGATAATATAGTTATTGATTGTGGATCTCTGTTTGTCTCAAGCTTCTGGACCTCACTATGCCAACATTTGAAGATCACTTGCAATTTATCAACGGCTTACCACCCGGAAATGGATGGGAAAACCGAGCAAGTTAATCTGATCCTCAAACAATATCTTTGAATGTATGTTGCCTATCAACAAGACGACTGTTCGCAATGGCTCCCACTAGCCAAATTTGCCTACAACAACTCCACTCATTCCTCCACCAAACAGTCGCCCTTCCAAACTCTTTATGGTAGAAACCTGACTTTCTCTTCCCTTCACGTAGCACCTTCTCAACCTGCTACCGATTACCTTGAACAAATTCAATCCCTTCAATAGCAACTTTGAACCAACCTCCAAGAAGCAAACCAGCGCTATAAGGAGAAAGCAGACCGATCTCGCACTTTGACTCCAACCTTTGCAGTAGGAGATCAAGTATGGCTCAATGCTCGCAACATTTGCAGCACTCGCCCAACTTGCAAACTCTCCAAAAGAAAGCTTGGCTCCTTTAAAGTAGAATAAGTCATCTCCCCTAACGCCTTTAAACTTACTTTACCTGCAAAATGGCAAGGTATCCACCCGGTCTTTCATGTGTCTCTCCTAGAGCAAGCTCGAGTCCTATACCCGGGCAAGACTCATCCCCCTCCTGAACTGGTCACTGTCCTCAATCATCAAGAGTGGGAAGTAAGCCGTATTCTGGATTCCAGGTTACGCAAAGGAAAACTTCAATACCTTTCTGAATTGTCTGGCTTCCAGTCCGACAAAGATTGCACCTCCTGGGAACCAGCCCATCACCTTTGCAATTCACCCAATCTGATTTGAGAATTCCATGCGAGCTACCCTTGCAAACCTTGGCAATCATGATTCTTTCCCATCCAATCCCATCCAATTCCATTCCATTCCATTCCACATTTCATCCCATCCAATCCCATTCCATTCCACTCCACATTTCATCCCATCCAATCCCATTTCAATCCATTCCACATTTATCTTACTCAATTACATTCCATTCCATATTCCATCCACCTTCCTCCAAGATCTCTTCATACGCTCTCTTCCTTTGGCCACCCAACGTGCCTTCTCCAATATTGTCCGTCAGGCGCCTTGCATCCGTTTCTACCGGCAATACAATTTGCAACGGATCCGCTTTGCCTCGGCCCTCCATCCCTTCCGTCCCAGCCACTTCATCCCTTCCATCTCCTTCATTCCCTTCTTCTAATTCACCCGCTCCATCTTCTTTCTCTCCACTTCTGTTTCCTCCATTTTCCGCTTCTCTTTCCGCTGCGTTTTCTTCCCCCTCCCTTGCTTCCTTGGTTATAACTCCTACCGGTTCCGCACCGGACACCTTGCCTCGCACCTCTGCATTCATCTGGGGCCCCGGGATTTCAGTTGGCGGTCCCCAGTAAGGTGGTGGTGGTGGTGGTGTGTTGGTAGTATATCTTTGAAAACAGGGCAACACTAGCAAACAAGCAAACAATTAGTTACTATTTCAAGTTCATTAGTTAGTCCTGATTAGTACTCACCAGGAACTCGAGTCCCCAAGTATTCGATCTCCGGCAATGGTGGTATCTTGTAATTAACCCTCGGCGCGGACCTACAACTTTGCATCTCCCTCAATGATTCCAAAGGACCCTTGACAGTTGACTCAACATTTATAGGAAAGTTGCACGCCACCTTGCGAAGGCAACATTGCTCGCATTTGCCTCGGAGACCTTGGACGGCAGTACTGAGAATACATTGCTTGTTGCGGCGAATAAAGTTTTTGCAACCGCGGGATGACAATGACAACATTCTTACAAAATTTATAAAAATCTATTGGGTAATGAATTAAGTAATGTATAAGGATATACAGTGATAATTAAACGACTTGAAATCAATGGGAAAATTTACCTGAACGGTTGCAGGAGCTTGCGTCTTTATACCTGGGCAACTGTCACGCTTCGCACTTAAGGATTATTGTCTTCACCACTTTGACATGTCCTCTCCTCAGTAACATCTACCTCAGTCTAAAAGCATGACACAAATAAAAGCACAACATCAATGGTGCAATCCGCTATTTCCTCTGGCTCGCGCTGACCTTCCAATCTTGGCGACCAACTCAGTATATAATTGCAAACTTTGCAGTTAACTCCATACCAGTCGGCCATCCATTATGAGATCCAATCTCCTTCCCTGCCCAATCAACAGCCTTGGACTTCCATCTTTG
The DNA here is from genome assembly GCA_025617555.3 of Puccinia polysora. Lineage (NCBI taxonomy): Eukaryota > Fungi > Basidiomycota > Pucciniomycetes > Pucciniales > Pucciniaceae > Puccinia > Puccinia polysora. The sequence goes on from CM062615.1 coordinate 32,333,139, forward strand.
GTCATGCATTGTTTGTTTAGTTTGCATCTACGTCTAACCAAGCTATCACTACTGTATAGTTTGCAATTGGACTAGTCCCTACCCTGCATACAATATTACCTCTCATTTGCATTACCTTCAACGTCACTCGCTCCTATCCCAATTCGTCATGCAATTGTACACTCAGATTCTATTGTCTCGCACTTATGCTAAGACCTCAGATCTATACCACTGCTGCATTTCCTATTCCGTTCCTGTCATTCATTGCCTCACCGCTTCACCTGTAGTTAGCTCATCACCAGGTTGTATCTAGTCACTTCAGATTACCTCATAAGGGCTATCCCCTTGCCTGATGATTGTCTCCTCAGTTAGTTAATTTCATACGTTCTCGCATTTTGCTACAACCTAGTTATCACATTGGACTCAGGTTGAGCTTCCTTCTTTGGAACACATTCCATTCATCTTGCCATTTGTTGAGTGGCATAACCAAGTTTGCACTTTGCAACTGGGTCTTGCTATTTGCACTTTCCCTTGCACTTGGTATTCCTTTGCGCTCATGATCATCTAAGAATTGCCCTATAGTACCTGGGGTGGTCTTGCGACATCAATGAGAAAACTGTTTGGCAGTTATGAGTATACCATGATGCCTTTTGGCCTCTGTAACACTTCTTCTCTTTTTCAACATTTTTTCAATGACATTTTTCCTGACCTTTCAGGGAAATATCTTGTGTTGTATCTTGATTATATACTTTTCTACTCAAGAAATCTTCTGGATTGAATGCACAAGTTCCAGAGGTTCTGCAGCAACTTCAAAGGATAAAATGTTTGCAAATGCCTCTAAGTGCAAATTTCATACTCCTTTTCTTCTGTTTTTAGGTTTCATATTCTTGCAGCAAGGACTATTGATTGATCAAGCAAAAATCCAATCTCTGTTAGACTTTCCCATATATTCTTTGGTCAAATCCCTTCAAAATTTGCTAGGCTTTATTAATTTTTATAGGAGTTCTATTGAGAATTACTCCAAGAAGAACATGAATCTTACTAACATTCTTCAAGAAGAGACTCATTTTTTTTACAAAATAACCTGATTTGAAGTTTGAAGCTCTCAATAAAGCCTTGAATAGTGCTCTAATCCTTGCTCATTTTAAGGAGCTTGCTTGGACTATTGTGGAAAAAGACCCAAGTAACTATGCAATTGAAGAAGTAATATTGAAGTTTCAGTCTACCTCCTCTTTATTTCATCCTTTAGCCTTTGATTCTTGCAAATTGATTTCTGCAGAGCTTAATTAAAGTAATCATGACAAGGAACTTCTTGAAATTTTTTATTTCTTGAATAAATGGAGCTCATACCTTTTGAGTCTCATGGAACCCTTTTTGGTCTTAACCAATCACAATTCTCTTAATTAGTTCATGAACTCAACATTCCTTACACACAGACATTTATGTTGGGCCAAATAACTCTGTGAGTTCAACATTAAAATCAAATAAATCCCCAGGAAACAAGCAGTAGTCCCTGATGCTTTAATAAATTGGGACAACATTTACCCAGGGGGGGGAGCACCATTGACAATGACAATCCTGAAAATTTTAGGACACTATTCTTAAACCAGTATTCCCAACTCAGTTCAATGATCATTCACCTCTGAGACAAGGCTTCCAAACTTTGAAAAGATAAACTTGACAACCACAAGTTTAAAAAAATTTGCAAGAGTGCAAAATTATTAGAAAGCAGCTACATTATTGACAAAAAGGGTTATTTATTCAATAAAAATTGTGAAGTAGTGCCTGAAAATCCTTGCATTAAGTTAGATATCTTCGTGTATGGGAACAACTCTCTGAATTCTGGTCATCATGGTCAGGATAAAACCTACCAATTGATTGCACAAGAATTTTATTGGCCTGGTATGACCAAGAAAGTTAACGACTATTTTAGAAGGCTATGATTGCAATCATAGCAAGTCCTCAAAACCCAGAAGTATGGGATTTTCCAGCTTCTTCCTATGCCACCTATTCTTTGGAACTAGTTTTCAATGTAATTCATTTTGCAATTGCCTATTTCTAGTGGGTATGATGCTATTTTAGTAGTAGTAGATTGCTTCTCAAAGATGGCTTCACTCCTTTGCAGTACTTTGACCACCTCTTTGAAAGACCTGGCTTATTTCTTCATAGAATATTTCTTTTCAGAACATGGCCTCCCTGATCAAATATTTGGTGATTGTGGATCTTTTTTTGTCTCTACCTTCTGGACCTTGCTATGCCAGAATTTGAATATCACTTGCAACTTGTCAACAGCCTAACACCCAGAAACAGATGGGCAGATTGAATTTAAATCTCCTGTCAAAAGGAAAACTGGTTGCAATGGATAAAATTAGCCAAATTTGCCTCCAAAAACTCAACTCATTCCTCTACCAAAATTTTTCCCCTCCAGAATCTTTATGGTAGAAACCCAACTTTTACCTCCATTCATGTAGCACCTTCACAACCCTCTACCAATTATCTTACTTACACTAAATCCATCAAAATTTCAACTTATCCAACCTCTAAGAAGCAAACCAGCGCTACAAGGATCAAGAAGACCAAATTTGCACTACAGCACCAAGCTTTGAAGTAGGAGATCATGTACATCTAAATGCTTGCAAAATTTGCAGTACTTGCCCCACCCAAAAACTCTCTGAAGGAAACCTTGGCACCTTCCAATTAAAATCAGTCATCTCTCCCAGAACCTTCAAACTTTACTCAAATGCAAAATGGAAAGGTATCCACTTGGTCTTTCATGTGTCTCTCCCAGAGACAGATCAAGTCTTATACCCAGGAAAGAATCCTCCTCCTCCTGAGCCAGTCAATGTCCAAGATCATTTAGACTGGGAAGCAATTTTTATTCTGAATTCCAGGTTAAGCAAAGGAAAACTTCATTAATTTTTAAAATTGGCTGCCTTGAAGTCCAAGAAAGATCAAACCTTGTGGGAACCAGCCCATCACCTTTGCAACTGTCCCACCTTTGTCCAAAACTTTTATGTGAACTACCCTTGCAAAACTTGCAAAGTTTAATTATATCCCATCCAATCCCATTCCATCTCATCCCATTCCATTTCATTTCTCATTTCATCCCATCCTATCTCATTTTTAGTTCTAAAAGTTTTTCCTTTTTCACCTTCATCATAACCTTTTTTTTTTATATTTATTTTATTTCTTCCTTATCCTGTTAACAAAATCTTTTTCAATTCTCAAAAAAAAAAAGAAAAATAGTAGAATGAAAATTATTATAAAAAAAAATAAAAATACACTATACATTATAAATTTTCCTTTAATTTCTTTTCCACCTCTTCCCAATTCTCAATCAATTACCTGACCATCAACCTAATTTTATCCAAATCTTCATCATCTATGAACCCTTACATATATTAGGGAGTATCAAAGTTAACAAAACCCTCCATTTCTTAATGGCTGGTTTCAAACCAAATCCACCATTTCAAATCCACCATTAAAAATCAAAAAACCCACTTATTTCTCATCAGACGTGTCAAAGTTAACTTGAAATAAGTGGGTTTTTTCAAATAAAGTATTTAAAGGCTTTGGCCAACTGTCCATGTCATCCACCCCTGGCTTTCCACCTCTTTCTACCTCTGACCTCATTGCAAATTTTTTTACCTCCAGCCTCATCATAAAAAAATATTCACCACTCTCATCACTTTATCACTCTCATCAATTTATCACCCTCATCACTTGATCACTCACCACTTCATTGCTCTCATTGCTTCATCCCTCTCATTGCTTCATTTCTCTGATTGCTTCATTGCTCTCATCCCTTCATTTCTATCATTGCTTCATTTGTCTCATTGCTTCTTTGCTATCATTGCTTCATCCCTCTCATTGCTTCATTGATCTCATTTATTCATTGCTCTCATTGCTTCATCACTCTCATCACTCTACCTCAAACCTCATCGAAAGAATCCAATCATTTTTTTTTGCTCTTGTCACTTTATTTCTCTCATCACTTCATATATCTCATCACTTTATCTTGCTTGTCACTTTATCCCTATCATCACCTTATTGCCCTTACTATTTCCAAATGGACCCTCAGCAAACCTCCCCCTGCAAGTCAACCCAAAAGTCCAACACACCAAAGAAAACATTGCCAAGGAACTCCACAACAAACAACCCCCCCCCCATCAGCTTCCAAGGGCTCAAAAAATCCTCCCCCATCAGGTTACAAGGGCTCAAAAAATACTCCCCCATCAGCTTCCAAGGGCTCAAGTCAGCTAAAGAGAGCTGATCACATCATCCTGGTAAACTGGCTCAAAATTCCCTCCAACTATGATGCCTGCTTTGGATCCAACAATGAAACACATGTTGGAAGAACACCATCCTCTAAGGTCAATGGTTATCTCCTCATGGCCAATGAACTCAAGAAAAAAACAAAAGGTAGGCTGGATCTGTCATCCAAACAGATGAGGGAGCAATTCAAGAATTTTTGAGCAAAGTACAAAAAGGCCCACTCCATGTCAATCTCCACCGGCATTGGTATCACCAACTCTGACAAAGCCAAGGGAATCAACTTGGTGGTTGATAAGTTGGACTCCATTTGTCCTTTTTATATTCAAATGGATGAAATCTTTGGAAAGAAGGCCAAAATCACCCCTTAAGCTGCTTTTGATGCCCAAAAATCTGATTCAGTCCATGCTGAGGACTTAGCTGGGGCTTCTCAGCCTAGCAATGGTGATCCTGAAGAAATATTTTCCTTGGAGTGGCCCCCATCCAATGCCAAGGAGGATATTAAATTGCTATCAGATCCAATCACGTCTACTTCCGCATTGATTGATGTGTCAAACCATACCTTGGACCCCTCCGCTCCTTCTTTGGATTGCTCTCTTCCTGGGTTAGCAGGTCTCATCAACCTTGCTGATGTAGAACAAGATACTCCTCAGTCTCCATTAACCTCAACACCCCTTCAAGTAAGAAAGCAAGCTCTTTTATCTTCTGTCTTGTTAATCCTCACTGATTTAGATTGTAAAAAAACAGGCCCATCCATTCCAGAATGGCCAAAAACTCAAGCCAATGGGGCCTCCCACATTGCCTTTGAACACCAGTGACAACTTTCAGACTCAAACCTCCTCTGCCAAGGGTAAGAAAAAGGCCTCCAATTCCACCAATATCAACCCCAAAAGTCATCAAAAGAGGAGAAAAACTTCTGGTTTTTCAGGCTTTGAATAAATCATGGAGAAGCAAGATTCATGTAAGTCCATTGGTTGAATATACTTGCTTTCAAAACCATGCTCATTGCTTTTCCCTTTCAAAAAACAGTCAAATCACAAATTGAATCCCAAAAACTTGACTTTAAAAAGCAAAAGTGGGATTTTCAACTGGCCATGGATATTCAAAAGCGGAAAGACAAGAGTTTGGCTCATAAAAAAAAATGGGATGCTGAGTTGAAGTTGAAACAGGCTGAGCTAGAGTTTCAAAAAGAGGAAAACGAGAAGTATTGACAGCAAGCCCAACTAGAAAAGGAGAGGGAACAACTTGCAAACAAAAAAAAAGGATAAGGTATCAGTAGCCTTGGCTTGCATTGGTAGCAGTAGAACAGTAGATGAGATAAATAGGATAACTTGAATGCTGGGCTTTAAAATATATTTGCATGAGTGAAAGAAAAACAAAAAAATTATTTTTTGATTACAAAATTTGAGAGTTTTTTTAACCCCACCAACATACAAATCATTTTTGTTTTTATTTATATTTTTTTCTAGAGTAAATGTGGCCCTTATTCAAGTCCCTATAAGTGTCCCTAGTTTTTTTATTAATTTGAAGTGACATGGCCATTCTGGTATGGGTTGCTGTGTCCACAGCAGGAAAGGTAAAAAGCTTGTACGTATTAGCTGCCCAAAACAATTTGACTATACCTATTTGATTGACATAAATTCCAAAGGCAAGGTCAGGAAAAACAAATTGGCCATCCAAAACTTGATATTTGTCCGTATTTTCAATAAGTCAACCATTTGATTTTTTGGTTGGAACCACAAGTAAAAAGGAGTAGCCAGAGATGTTGCCTTTGTCAATATGAGGAGATTTGTAAAAGGAATTGGAGGTGAAAGTGATGTGTGGGGAGCAATCAAAAGGTGTAGGCTTCAAACCAAATTCCAACAAAGAGAAAGAGGGGATGTTGTTGTCCTTCATGGAATGACAGTTTGCTTCAAAGGAAAGTTTGGCCAAATTGCAAAAAATTTGTCCTAGAATTTGGGATACTTTGGTGGCCTTAAGGTTGAGGAAAGCATACTCTTGAGGAGAATATCTAATGGATGATTTCTTCACATAATGTCCAAATAACTCTGAAGGGCGCATCGATTTTTTCCATCCAACTGCCCACATTTTTCCAGCCCAAGATCTTGAAGGACCAACCGGGTGAATTTTTTTTTTGAATGGTGAAGGAAAGTTGTCACAAAGTTGATGTCCTTCTTGTCTTGGTCAGAAGGTTTTCCCAATGGGACAATTTTAATTATTGCAACCAGGGCTTGATGATCAGATTGATTGAGGACAATTACTTTTCCATGGTGGAAGAAATGGAACCGTTTGATTGTTTGTTTTGCTTGCTCAAACTCTTCCCGGGTTGGTTTTTGACTATTCTTTTTCTTTTCCGCAACAATTGAAGGGTACAGATCCAAAGGATGTGGTTTCTGACCTGAACAGATAAACTTTTAATTAATACCTTCCTCAGAAACCTCCAAAGATATTTTGGAATCTCTCATTTGATTCCTCTTTTGGCAAGCAGCCCTACTCTTCCCCCCTCTCTGTATGTTTTTCAAGCCATCTCCTTCCATATTTTTCCCTCCCAATCTTATACTTAGATTGGGGTGATAAACAAGAATGGATTGGGATGTTTGTGTAACATTTTGAGGGGGGGGAGAAGACTGGGATGTTCCCCAAAAGCGGTCAAATGTTTTCCAAAAAAAACAAATTTCAGTCCAGTAGACACCATTGGTGAAACATGATTGAATAAAAAAAAGAAACCAAACCTGGAATTGAACCCGGTTACACCAGAAGCTGAATCCTCCCCCCAAATAAATTGGCATGAGTGACCCATGCAACACACCAACAAGCAATGTTATTGAAAAAATTAAAAAAATAACATACCTTCCATGGCAAATAACACCAGAAATAATCAAAAAAAGACCCTGTTGGCTTTGGGTGCAGTCCAGAGACACCTAAAATGAAAAAAATCAAAAAAGCGGAGTTCAACACCAAAGAACACTCCAAAAAAAGGTGGAGGAGAAGATTTGCTCAATCAGTCAATTTCTTGAAAAAAAATCAATCAATTGCTTGAAAAAAAATCAATTGATTGATTGATTGATTGCAAATCAATCAACCAATCAATTGTCAATTGATTGCCTTGGTTTTGATAAATTGATGAAAACCAGATCAATCAATCAATGAAAACTAGATTGATCAATCAATTGAAATCAAATTGATTGATTGATTGATTTGGTTTTGATCAATCAATCAAAACCAAATCAATTGGTTAATCAATTCCTAACCAATCAATCAATCAATCAGGACTTTATTGGTTGATTGATTGATTGATCAGGATTCAATTGGTTGATCAAATCCTAATCAATTGGAGGTGCTTGGTCAAGCAAGGCAGGAGGAGGAGGAGGAAGCGGAAGGTGTACCAGATGAGGATGGGGATGCAAGAGAAGACCTTGGGGGATTTCAAAGGAGAGGTAAGCAATAGTGAGTGGAAAGAAATGTTAAAATGCAGATGCACTCAGGTAATGTGCATAGGAGTGTGTAATCCAAATGGGATGCAAAAATAGGCCTCCACGGCCCATTGGACATCACGTGGGCCACGTTGGCTTATGTGGGTGTTATTGGTTTTGGGCATTTGAGCACCAAAACAAGTTTTTATGGTCTTTTGGGACACGGGCTCTCACAGGCCCGCCAGGGTGGATGGGCCAACCAAGCCAGATGGGCTTATTTGGGCATAAAAGGGCCCAAGCTTTATTATGGACATACTTGGCAAGATGGGCTGGCCCGCCAAAGTATGTAATTCTCACGATTTGGGCTTGGGGCGGCCCATTGGGGTCGCCGCCCCTGTCGCGGCCCGTTTGGGGCCGCCTGTGTTCCTTGGTACGGCCCACATGGGGCCCAACAGCCCGCGCGGGCCCGGCTGGTTGCACCCGGCAACCAGCGCCGCAGAGCCAGGGCTTGCGGCCCCGGCTTGCTCCCCCTCCCCTCACTTGCCCTTGTGAGGGGGATGGGGGGGAGCTGGCTGGGTTGAACCAGCCAGCAACCGGCCGCAACAGTGCAGTCGGTCAGGGCAGGGGGGACCTGACCACCCCCTTGCCCAAGGAGGTGGCCGCGCTGGCCGCAAGCATAGAGACCGGCAGGTGGGGGGGAATTCATCACCCCTCCACCATCAAGCATGTGAAGCAACCAAGCAGGGGCGCTCTCCCCCCCCCCTTTACCAAGGGGGAGGAGCAATGGGCCTGGGGGGACCTGATCACCTCCCAGGCCAACTTTCTTGACAACGCCCTGGGGGTATCAACCCCCAGGGCCCCTGGTGAGGGGATTTGACCTCCCTCACCAGGGATTTGAGAGAAAGAGGGTTGGGACAGCATGTCCTCTGGTCACACCCCCCCATGTGAGTCTGAGACCGGACCCAGGTGTGCCCTGGGTCCCACCTGGCCCATTTGAGGGACCAGGGGCTGGCTGCATGAGGCAACCAGCCCATAAACAAGGCAATGAGGTCATCATGGCTGGTTGTAATGGACAACCAGCCAAGGGGATTGAACAGCAAGGGGCTGGTTCAGCCCTGTAACAGTGGAAACACTGGAATGGATTGGAATAGGCCGGTTGTATAGGTTCAGGAACTGACGCCATGCGGGCTGATGTAGTCCCAACCAAGTAACAAGGCCAGTAGAGCCTGTAGAGCTCTTTTGGGGCGGAAAAATCGCCTTTTGGCTTGTTGTATCATGGGCTCACAAGAGGCCAATCTTTTTACTTAAGGAGCTCTTCTTCCTGCTGTTTTCCATCCATTCATTCATCATTCCAATCAAATTCATCCAACATATTGCCCCATTGTGAGAGCCCCATTAGACAATATTGACGCCCAGTGTCCAGCATTTCTTTTGCTTTAAATACTGCTCATTTGCCTAAGCTAATTGCTGGCCATAATTCTAACAAGAAAGAGGGAAGGGGAATCACAGATGTTTTGGGGAGCTTGGTGAGGTTGATGAGGGTGGTGAGGTTGGTTTGGTTGCTGAGGTGAAGGAAATGGATTGATGAGTAGGAGGAAGGGGGGGGGACCTGTGTGTGAGTGGGGTGAGGTGGAAGTGTTGGAGCAGTGAGGTGGAGGGGAGAGGTGGATGGTCTGGCAAGTTGTGGGGTATGGGGTGGAGGTGTTTTTTGATTTTTTCTAAGTCCACTAAGAAAAAAAAACTGACTCAGCCTGGAAACTTGGGTGGCCAACCAAAAAAAAATTACTATGATGTTATTTTTAGCCTATTTAAAAATCAAAAATTACTCATCAAAGCAAGCAAGGGTAAGAGGAAGAATACGCTCTCTCATAGAAGAAGATGAGGTACAAGATGAGACAGGGATGACTTGAGGTGGGTCAGGAATATCATCTTCAAATATTTCATTCCATTCATCTTTGATGTTGGCCAAAAGATTGTGAAGGATTACACAAGTGATAATCCAGTTGATGAGGATCTTCATGTCTTTGGGGTTTTGAAGCTGGTTTTGCATTTCCCTTAAGCAGGCCTATCTTCCTTTCAGGACTCCTATGGCATGATCAATCCAAACCCGTGATTGGGAAAGATGATAGTTGAAATTGGTTTTTCCTTGATTGTTAGATGAAATGTTCTGGTATTCTGGAACCACATATTTCCCACTAGAATAAGCTGAATTGGCCAGAAGGTATTGATTGTTGTCAAAGTAGTTCTCTGGTTTTTGGGCAATCCGCATCCAATTGAACACATATTAATCATGAAAAGAACCTGGAAGGACAGCATGGAGGGATATGAACTTCTTGTTGTTATCACAAACAAGTTTTAGGGCCATTGAGTATCTAAACAAAAAGATGAAACATATTTGGTAAGTGGTGTGATCAAAGGTGTTATCAAAGTAATTGAAAAGAAATGAATCAGTTGCCTTTTTTTGAAATCAAAATAGTGGTTGCCATATAGCTTTGGTTTTTGACTCAAGGGGATGGTGGTTCCATCAACAAACCCAATGCAACCAGAAAAGCCTTTGGTCTCCATTACTTGAGATATCTCCTTGATTTATTCTTTGGTTGGCCAAGAAAGGACTGAGCAACGGAAAGATAGGATAGCAATCATGACTCTTTTGGTGTATAAGTCAATGCTTCAATAACTGACTGTGAATAGATTTTCCAATCAATGGGTTGCTGCTGAATTTCCATTTGATCCCAATCTACAGAGAAAAAGCAAGTTGGATTGCTGGATTGTGTTGAGGATTCCAAGAATTGTTCTGAAAGATGTGGTGGTCTTCAGTCATCTCCCAAAGTTTCATGAATGAAGGCAATAGAGTTTGTAATAGTTGCTGGAAGCTTAAGTTGGGGATGAGATGAAGCTTTTGCCTTTCATACATAGGGTTGTGGAGGGTGTGTATTCTTGGAACCATGTATCTCTTTTCCAACATAGAATTCAAAGCCAACCAAGTTGATTCCAAATCAGAGTCACAATCAGAGTCTGAATGGGAGTCAAACAGTAGCAAAAGTTCAGTCAGCTTTTTTGCATTTTCAACTTGCTGGCAGGAAGTTTGATAGTACATGTTGAGAAATATGGTGATGTCATGTGGGGTGAAGAGATGATGGGATTTGTGTGAAGATGGAGATTTGAAAATTGATAGAGATGTGAAGCAATGGAGATGAGATGTGTGTGATGCAGTGGAGATGCAACCGGTATGGATTTGCTGCTGTGGATGGGTGTTTTAGATTTGATGGATTGTGGATGGATGATGATGCATAAATGGCAGGTTTAATGGCGGGTTTGATTTTTTAAATCAGCCATTTTCATGAAACCCTCCATTTTGAAATAAAGCAGTTAGGGGGTATATGTATTTCAGAAACCCTCGATTAAGAATGGCAGGTTTGGTCAAAAAAATGGCAGGTTTCTAATGGAGGGTTTTCTAATGTTGATAAGCCGTATTGCAACACAAGAAACTGTGCCACCAAAAAATTGCCAAACATTTACTTTCATTTTTCAGTTGAAGCCCTTTCTTGATTGGGCATTCCATTCATCCGCTTCCAAGAATTCCTTGTGGTCTCTTTTCCTTTGACTCTGCAACAAACCTTCTACAAAAACACAAATCAGCCAACTTGAATCATTCTTGACTGACACCACATCTTGCACTTGGTTTCATTTGCCTAGATCATCCATCCCAGTCCCTTTCATTCCATCTCTTCCATTCCATTTCCTTTGATTCCATGTCTTCCCTTTACATTGCCTTCCTCCTGTCTCATCTTGTTTCCCTCCTCCCTCCATTTCCTCCATTCCCTTCTTCCTGTTTTTCTCTGTTTCCTCCTTCTGTTTGATTCCTTTATTCACTAGTATCCTTGGGGATTGCCTCAACCTGTTATTTGCTTCGAACTTCAATTTTCACCTGGGTAAACATCTGACTCATTTGAAACTAAGCCAAGGGTCTGAAAAATGGTGGTGGTGGCATATCAGTGGTACATTTACAGAACCTTGGAAATACTACAAAGGAAAATAAAAAGATTATATTAGTTTTTCATCTTTTTCATAAATTCAGTCTCTACCCTCAGTCACCTGGGTTCTGCACTCCAAAAAATTTAATCTCATTTACTGGCCATATATGATAATTCCAGCGCAGGGAAGATCTTTAACTTTGGAATTAACGTGTGGAGGCCTCTGGGATATTGGCCAACAACTCTCTATTTATAGGAAAAAAGCAAGCAACCTTTCAAAGACAACACTTCTGGCACTTGACTTGGAGACCATGGGCAACGGGGAAAGGAACACATCTTTTGTTTTGAAAGATTCAGTTTTCAAAGCTGCAAGAAAAATATGACAACATAGTTAATTCTACAATTTGTTCAAGAAATGAAGTATAGTATTACATGAGGGTTATACAGTAGAGTACCAACTTTCTGGAATCAATGGTAAGTCATATAAAAAACTTGCAGGAGCTTGCAGCTTTATAAAAAGGCAACCATCACGCTCCAAGGTTAAAGGGTATTGTCCTTATCAATTTGACATATACTTTTCTTCAGTAAAATCAGCCTCAGTCCATATGTGTGACACAAATAAAGAAAAAACTTAATTTTGCCTTCTGCTTGTTGAGCTGAGGAAAAGCAGAGAGATTGCGGAAAGTAGAAGGATCATATATTTCATAAGTGAAAAAGAAAAGAATATGAAAGATAAGCAAGAAAACAAAAGAGAACATGACTTACCTGAGGAAAAGCAGAGAGATCGCGGAAAGTAGAAGGATGAGGAAAGAGATCCTTCTACTAGGCGCTAGCTCTGTCCTCAGGTATGTACTAGTAATAGAGATTTCACGGACAATGTGACATGTCAAGATTAAATTGAATATTGAATAGACAGTTGAGGAAGCGCGCCTGTTGGTGATTGAGAAGGGATTTGTTACAGAAACTTGTAAGATAAAGTGGATAAATGAAAGATGAAAAGAAAAGAAGGAAAAAGGACAAAACAGGAAATGAAATAATAGGATTTGATAAGAAAGGAAGTGAGAAAGAAATAGATGATTAAACATGGAGGCAGTAATACTCCAACACTGCTTACAACCTTTGGCTTGCGTAACAGCCTTCCCATCTTGAAAACTCAGTCTATAATTGCAAATCTTTTCAGCTAACTCTAACCCAACTCAAACATACATTCAATCTTTGCTCTTTTACCTTAGGTATCATCAACCCTTGTACTTCCATTCTTTCTCACACAATCACACAAGTTTTCAAACATACCTAGATAGCCAAATTGACTGTATTAGGATGCAAATGGACTAGCACCTTTCTCTGCATAAGCTGTATCTTAGAATTCAATTTTATTCACCTGTAAATCCTTCATTGTCTCATCCATTAAGCGGCTGTTAGCTCACATTCTATTGTCTTGCACTTACTCTACAACTTTGGAAAGGATATTACTTTTATTTCATTTTTCCCATTTCTTTCCTGTCATTTGTTGCCTCATTGCTACCTAGATGTAGATTGCCATCCATCAGTTTGTATCTAATCACCTTTGGATTACCTTATAAATACTGTGTTGCCTTCCTGAAGATTTTCTGCGCAGTTAGTTATTTTAATCCCTTCTTGCATCTTTCTAAATTCAGTAACCACACTGGGCTTGGCTTTAGTTCCCTTAAATTGGAAAATATGATCCATCTTGCTGTTTTTTGAGCCATTTAACAACAGACTTCACTTTGCAGTTATGCTTGCTACCTTACATTATCCCTTAAACTCAAACTCTTCATTTGCACTTACAACCATCTAAGATTTCCCTGTAGTACATGGGGTGGTTGTGTGAGAATTGATTGGTTCAAAGCATGAGCTGCAAGCTTGAGGAGTGAGAACATGGATTGTCTAAGGCTGATGAGAAGAAAAATTTGAAGGAATGGTAGATAGAGATGCAGGCATGGTTTGGTTGGACACAATCATAAGGAAGGGGATTTTGGATTGGGAAAGAGGGTAATCTTGATCAAAAACCCTCTTGATCATTGAGAGCACTTGATAGGAGGAAGCACCTGAGTAATGCGTGCACTTTAGATTGAGTGAAAAAATCAAGAAAAAAAAATAAAGTCTGATTCATGATCACAAAAAAAGCAAGAAGGTCTAAACTTGTGTGAGATCCTGATCATGCATGGAACAAAAAGGATTAAGACAGTAAATTTGATAACAATGAATAAACAGGTATCAAAGTTATGAAATTTCCTTAAAGTGGATTCAACTCAAACTTGAGTATTGCATCATTGCCAATCACCATCCCCTAAGTCTCTTTCAAGTCTTTTTTGGAAAAAACCTCAAGTAAATCTTGTTAGAGGAAGCTAACCTTCATTGATCATATCACCAAGTTGGGCTTTGGTTGGTTTTTGGCCTAAGGATTGCATGAAATCACCAATTTTCTTGGTTGTAATAGTACTTTCTCCATCCTTTTCAAATAAAGAGAGGGCTTCCTTAAACTTGGAGACTGATCTTTGGTCTATGGAGAAATATACAGATTGGTTAAGGTTTGAAAGATATTCAAGTGAGGAGGAGGTAAGCAGTCTCCATCTTCTTTTCTGATGAAAATTCTTTCTCAGTCCATGACCCGCCTCAAAAGACCGAAGTTAGCGCTAGCAACTCATCAAGGCATTCAAAGTCATCCCACTCTAGCCACTACCCATCCGCAAGAGTTGAGAATTTCTATAACGACTGTGATGGCATAAGTAGAAAAAGCGCCCACTTGCAGCATCACCACTCTCACATTCCCAAGTCATTGCCCATCCTCTCTACTCAGTCTAGTAAATCAACTTCAACCAGTTCATCCACTCGCCCAACCGTACGACATGCCCCTTTGGAGTTTGCTGAAGCTCATCGACGGGTAAGCCAACTGTCATTTGTATCACTAGCAGCCTCAAACTGAAATTATTGTGTTCCTTTAGCGTGCAAGTTTGTCAAATGCGGTGGCGATTGAAGTTGAATCTAGCTCTGATAGTGGAGAATCTGATTACCACGAAGAAGAGAGTGGACATCACCCAAAACAATTGCCCCCATTTAATGAGCAACCCCGGAAATCAAATTACCGGGTGGTGAGTTGGAGCCTTGATCGTTATACTTATCTGAAGGCCAAGCTGACACCAATCTCGAACCCAATGCTTTTAGCGCCGACCATCATCATTTCAACAATAGTTTCAACCTGATCTGCTTTGTGAGTTAGAGGAAGGACGTCAGGACATTGTGCCTGACCGTGACCACCGGCCAATGTGCCCGATTTTACAGCTCCCCTCGGACCATGGCCAATCAAATACACTGCTTCCTTCTCCCAGTTCTTCACGACCAATCCAGTGCCAACCGCAGAGAAGGTATAGCATTGTGAACCAACTCCCCAATCATGAGATTCCAACCCCTAGTTTCCAATATGGTGAAAGACAATCGCGGGAACAAGTGCGTCATTTGCCCTCCTTGCCTCATCAGCTGATGAGATTAACTTTGTGGTCTATTTTAAATTGCAGCGATCTAGAGCCTTTTTCACACCTGGCATTATCCCATTCAAAGAGACCGATGTAGACACAACCAAGCCTCCCAGTACCTACTGTTGTCCAACATCCACCTATCAATCCACAAGTAACCACCAAACTTTGAATCATTCAGGGTCTTCAGCCCCTCGCAATGAACATTTAGCATCCTCCAAACACCAACCAATGCAGCAGGCAGAGGTTCCGCAACCCTATGTTGGCAGTCAGATGCCCCAAACTATGTCAAATTATAATCATTTGATTCGCCCTCCAACTACACATGTCAACAATCAAGAATCCACTTATTTTACAGACTACGTGAGTAACTCATTACAATTTGATCAGCAATTTTGTTTTCCTGGTCCTTATTTGAATTCTCGATTTTGCCTGCTTAAGGATCCACCACACTATCGCTTGAATCATAACAGCTATCAAAGCGGGATGAATTTCCATGCTGGGGTTCCAACTGCCCCAAAGCCCTTCGATTATTCACAGTATTGGCACCATAGTTCCCACCCTCCAACCTACATGATGCAACCAAATGAGCAGCCAGTTTGACCAATTCAATCCTCTTTTCCATCTCATCCTTTGGTGAAGCCTCAAGATCAGCTGACTGAAATACACTTGATCTATGAAAGAAGGAGTAATCCCATGCCCCAAATCTATCAGTCACAGAAGGCAACCCCAACCAGAGAGACCCACCAATCCAACTATGCCTCTGCACAAGACTTCAACAAGATATTTGAGCTTCAAAGCAATATTAATGGAGTTGGTCGTCATTGGGACTCATCTTTGCCACACTCAACTCAGAGCCAAAAAGAAACTTGGCATCTGAGTCCACCCAATATATCACCCCCGGTTCAATTCGGCCTGCCCAAATTCACCCAAAGCTTCAATCCCAGTATTACATCTAAATCAACGACTTCCATTGGAATTCCGTCTCCCAGAACACCCAACCCCCTGCAACAAAATCCATACAGTGAGTTCATTTTTTGTGACATGATTAGCCTTTTGTACAACTTTCATCAAAGAATGTAAAATGACAGCCTCACTTTGACCCAGCTCCAAGTACTTCAACTGCAGAGTGGGCTCAACATGCTGCGCTTCCTTATCCCACCACCAACAATCCTTTTGGTCCCACAAATGTTTTGAACAATAAACCCAATGATGACCAAAGTACCACTCAATCCCAAGCTCAAGCAACATTTCATGTGTCACTTTATCCCTCTGCTCAAGCACCCCATCTCTTGGGTCCTGCTTCAAATTTAACCCAACAACCAACTTGGGATCAACGTGTCAGCTCGTCCATTGGATTTGTCCAAAATCATTCCTCAAACTATCCTCCGCCACGTCAGCAACCTCATTCAACTCACGTGCTTTGTCCTACGTCTCTGCCTCAACCGCCTCCCCCACCAATTCCATCTTGCCCAAACCCTCCGCCTTGACCGCAACTACCACCGCCATTGATTTCATCTTGCCAAACCCTTCAGCCTCCACCTTCATCTCGCAAAACCAGTAAAGAACAGCCCAACGTGCTTCAATCGGAAGCCAAACGTCAAGTGATCCCTCTCCATCGCAATAAATGCACTCCTCAGCAAGTGCAATTTAATCTACCTCCCAATCATGCAGATTCAACAAAGCCCAGTTTTGAAGACGGGGCAGAAGTGCTACTCAACACTAACAAACTGTTGGATTCTGCCCCCAGAATTCTGGAAAACTTTCTTGGAGAACATGGAATAAGTTGTATTGAGCCCAAGCTATTGGCAATGACAAATAGTTCTGTCAATGTTCCATTTCGTGCAGCATCTATCTCATCTAAAACTGTCCCGTTTTTCATCCCTGAAGTATCCCCATCTTTCCGACCAATTGAAGTTCATCAACCGTGTCATCAAAAATCCCCCTCAATAGCTCTAGGAATTTCCACAACCAATACGACTTCTCAATCTTCCCTTTCTAGTTTTTTTTCCCGGTATCATCTTCTCAAGAGTGCACCTCTGAATCCAAGAAGATTACTCATGTGGATACCATTCCTCAGATTCAATCTCCTGCTTTATTGCTTCTCCCTCCAGCCATTCAAAAATCCAACCAAGCCATTGTTTCACCATCTCCAATCCCTTCCACGATCAACTTTGTGCCTACTATTACTTCCACCCCTTCCTTGCTCCAAGCTTCAGTACCTAAAGACCCAATGTTCAAATCCTCAACGCTTTCCACGCCCAAACTCAATTCTGGTGTTCCACTTCCACCTCCAATTCTCAAAGAGTCTACCGCTAAAGATCCAAAGCCTTCAACAACAAACATAACCCAGGACAGTTCTCCTCCAACCCGTTTTGTTCAAGATTTGATTTCTGAAGAGAAAGCTTTGGATGTTTCTATTACCAAAGTCGCTCCACCAGTGCCTTGTCCTCCTTTCCCGGTTGCCGCCCCAGTTGCCAAAGAATCCACCATTCATGTTGTAAATACTTTGAACGCAAACTTAACCCCTCATACTCCGGCACAAGTTCCTGAAGATTTGGCCATTGTAGCTGCAAAACCGTTGCGCAATCCCGATATTACTGAGTCAAAGCCTTCATGTCATCAACACAAACCTCAACCTGCAACCGCTAAAAACGTGTTGCCTTCTCCAAATGATAAACCTGCTACTTTTACCTCTGTTCAAAGCCCAAAAAATGGCTCTATCTCTCAACCAACTGTATTTCCTAATATGCCCAAAGCTTTGTTGTCCCTGATGATGAAGATGAAGGCCGAGAGCTCAAGCCAACCCAAGCTGATTGGTCCAACCAAGCCTCCGCAATCTCCACCATCAGCAAATTTACCAAAAATACCTGATTCTTTATTATCTATCCTTTCTCAGAACATTGATTCTGAAACAGATTTCTTATCTGCTGGCAGTGTGACTCCAACAAACTCGGTCCCCAATTCAAAAAAAGAAAATAAGCACATGAATCAATCAATAAACACATTCAGAAATAAATAAACACATTCAGAAATATATAAACACATTCAGAAATAAATCAACACATTGATAAATTAGTGAATGCATTAATAAGAAGATACACCCATTCATAAATTTATTAATAGATTAAGAAATAGATAAAAACATAAATACATAAATAAATGAACACATCAAAAAATGAATGAAAAAATAAATAAATCAATAAATAAAAAAAAAAATACATATACAAAAACAAGACAATAGAAAAAAAAATAAATAGACACATAAAAACTTAAATAAATAATATCAGTCCAGTCTTGATTCCAAGCTACATGCTGAGTAAGGCTACTATAAAAATGCTGATTCAGTGGCACTCAGATACTCCAACTCTCAACAAAATCCTACATCATGATGATGAGCTATATTTTCAGAAAGACTATTCCCACCCTACTTACTCAGCTAATTGCTCAGCCAGCCTACTATGAGAATGCTGAGTCAGTGAGATTCCCACACTTCACTCCCACCACACCATCCAATTTTGATACTGAGCTACATGCTCAGCAAGGCTATTCCAACCCCCACCCACTCAGCTACATGCTCAGCAAGGGTACTACAACAATGCTTAGTTTGTGTTCCAACCCCCTCAAGAAAAAAAAATCCCCAGCTTTCCCCTGGGGGATACTCATTTATGTTTGTAGTGATCCCTTCAGGACATTATAATGTCCTGAAGGGATGGGCAGACTGAGAGAGTTAATCAGATCCTCAAACAGTATCTTTTAATTTACATCTTTTATCAACAGGAAAACTGGTTGCAATGGAACCCATTAGCCAAATTTACCAAAGAAACTCCACCCATTCATCCACCAAACAGTTTCCCTTCCAGAATCTTTATGGTAGAAACCCAACTTTTTCCTCCATTCACGCAGCACCTTCACAACCCACTACCAATTATCTTACTCACATTCAATCCATTCAATTGCAACTCCAACCCAACAACTAAACAGCAAAACAGCGCTACAAGGATAAAGCAGACCACATTTGCACTATGGCACCAAAATTTGAAGTAGCAGATCAGGTACAGCCTAATTCTTACAAAATTTGTAGTACTTTTCCAACCAAAAAACTCTCTGAAAGAAACCTTGGCCCTCCAAATTCTAATAATATATCTCTCCCAATGCTTTCAAACTTTCCTCACCTGAATAATGGAAAGGTACCCACCCAGTCTTTCATGTGTCTCTCCTAGAGCCAGCTCAAGTCTTATACCAGGGTAAGACTCATCCCCCCCTGAACTGGTCAATGTCCAAGATCACTTAGAGTGGGAAGGAAGTTTTATTATGGATTCCAGGTTACACAAAGGAAGACTTCAAGAAATTTTCAAATTAAATGGATTCAAGTCCAACAAAGATCACACCCTATGGGAACCAGCCCATTAACTTTGCAACTATCCCGGCTTGGTTCAAGACTTTCATGCAAAATACCCTTTCAAAACTTTCCAAGTTTAATTCCACCCCATCCAATCCAATTCCACATTTTCATTGTTTTCAATCTAATCCAATTCCATCACATTTCTCATTCCATCCCATCCTATCCAATTTTGATTTTGAAAAGTGTTCCATTTTCACCTTGATTGTAACCTTTGTTTCTACATTTATTCTATTTCTTCCTTATCACATTAACAAAAACTTTTTCATTTCTCAAAAAAAAATCCATAAACAAATAAAAATAGTAGAATAAAAAATATTATAGAAAAATAAAAATAAATTATACATTATAAATTTTCCTTTACTTCCTTTTCCACCTCTTCCCAATTCTCAATTGATTCCCTGAGAATCAACCTGAATTCATACAAATCTTATTGGAAATACTGCAAAGGAAAATCATTACCTTATGTTAGTTTTTCATCTTTTTCATTGAGTCAGTCTCTACCCCCACCCGCCTGGGTTTGGCACCCTGAGAAATTAAATCTTGAGTACCGGTGAAATGTGATGATTCACACGCGGGGAACCTCTTTGACCATGGAATTCACTTTTAGATGCCTCTCGGGTATTGACCAACAACTTTATCTTTAAAGGAAACAAGAAATCCACCTTCCAAAGACAAAAATGATTGCACTTGCCTTGGAGACACCGGGAAGCAGTGCTAGGAACACATCTTGAGTTTTGTCAGATGGAGTTTTCACAATGGCAAGAACAGGATGAAAAAATAGTTAATTTTAAAATTTTATTCAAGCAATGAAGTCTAGTATTAAATTAGGGGTATAAAGTAGAGTAGCGACTTTCTGGAATCAATATATGGGGAATCATCTAAAATGCTTGCAACTTTGTACATAGGCAATTGTCATGCTCCAAGGTTAAAGTTTATTGTCCTAATCACTTTTAAATATCCTTTTATTCCATAAAATCTACCTCAGCAAATAAGCCTGACAAAAATAAAGCACAACCTCAATGGGGCTTTCCGCTTACTACCTTTGGCTTGCATAAAAAAATTCCAATGTTGGCAACTCAGTATATGACTGAAAATTTTTGCAGCTAAATTTGATCTAAGTTGACCATCCATTCATGCTTTGATCTTCTACCTGGGTATCATCAAACCTTGGATTTCCATTCTTGGTCACAAAATTGCATTAGTTCACACACATGCCTAGATAGCCAAATCAAATGTACTAGTTTGCAAATGGACTAGCTGATTTTCCTGAATAAGCTGTATCTTCACATTTGCATTGTATTCAAATTTCCATCCCTCATTGTCTCATCCATTATGCCGCTGTAGGCTCATATTCTAGTTTCTTGCACTTAAGCTAAAACCTTGGAAACAATGGTACTCTTAATTCATTTTCCCCATTTCCTTCCTGTCATTCATTGGCTCATTGCTCCCTAGCTGTTGATGGCCATCCTTGAGGTTTTATTGTGTCACCTTTGGATTAACTTAGAAAGGCTGCAGACTAACACAACTAGATAAGATAGTAGAGGAAGAGGAGGAGGGGGAGGAGGAGGAGGGGGGAGCTGGAGGAGGACAAGGAGTAGGTGGAGAAGGAGGAGGAGGAGGAGGAGGAGGAGGAGGAGGGGGAGGAGGGGGAGGAGTAGGAGGAGGAGGAGGAGTAGGAGGAAGAGGAGGAGGAGGAGGAGCAGGAGGAGCAGCTTGAGTAGGAGGAAGAAGAGGAGAATGAGGAGGTGAAGGAGGAAGATGGAGGGGGAAGTTTGAGGTGCTAGGATGAGATGATGATGAAGGTGGTGGTGGTTGTGATGAAAATTTCAAGTTTCATGTTTGAAAAATTCAATTTTTTTGAAACCTGCCATTTTTAAATAAACCATTAAATGGGTATCTGTATTTCAGAAACACACCATTTTTAATGACGGGTTTGACCAAAGAAAATTCCAGGTTTCTAATGGTGGGCTTTCTTATTCTGATGAGCCCTAATTTAACAGTTTTTTTTCAAAAAAAAGGTGAAATTAGCATTTATTGGTGTTGGACTGAGCGGTAATTATTACTCATGGTAAATGAAAGTAAGACATATTTTCAGTAATTGCAACCAATATCAACAAACTTAAAAGAATGCAAGGTTGGATAGTGTTTGTACTAAGATTCTCTTTCACTTACACTTACAGGTCAAGTGGACTGGTTTTCATACTCAAGCTATTGCAGCCTTCAATTTGGATACCAAGCTCAAATGCAAAATGCTAAAGGTTAATCACCAAACCTTCCAAAACAAGCAAGGGGAGGTGCGATCCAAGTAAACATTTCTTGGTACTTGTGAATAAAATAGAACTGATGAGGCTTAGTCACCCCATCAAATGACAGGTAAATTTGTATTTCTCCTGGTATTTGGCTTTGAGAAATGGATGGACCATGAATGATTGGTTAGAAGGACCAAATCACTGCCTTATAAAAATGGCATACTTTGAATTTTTCACTCAGAAACATCAAGTCAATTTAAGAGAATCATGGAATCCTGATTGAGTTGGTCCAGGCTAAAATCCTGTCAAAGAAATTACTAAAATCATGCTGCTTCTGGAAATTGGCACAATTTTCTCAATCAATTTGGTAAAAGGCAACCAAGAGGAATCCTCAACATGATTATAATAATTTTTACCTGTAACCACCCCAATTAGCATGCTTTCCCACCCCTGGAAAGCATGCAGCCTTTTAAAGGCGTCATTGGTGTTATTAAAGTATTTTTTTACTATACTCACACCAATTAGCATTTTTTAATTTACCAGGAGGGCGTGCAGCATTTTAACAGTTCAAAGGGATGCCTGGGGTTTTAGAAAAAAAGAATTGATCGCTTTTTGGCCTAAAAAAGGCCTTTTAACATTCAATGAAGCCCTTGAAGGATACCTCAAGCCCTTCAGACCCCCTGTATGGTCTGTCTGGGGGAGAGAGTTTTCTGGAGAATTGATAGGTCAACACATATTGAGTTGATTTGATATTGAAAAATTCTAAAAATATCATTTTTATTGAAAGGAATCAAAATATGACTTCTTATCTGAAAAATAAATTCATCAAATTAAAGAAAATTAAGAACAATGACCCAAATTCTTTTTGTTAAGACAAGATGGAATATTAAATTTGGGGTATAAATAGCTTTGTACAGAGCTTAAAAATGCTACATATGCCTATTTAATTTAGTGAATTCAAATGTTTTGTAATATTCAAAAGGCTGGTTGCATGAGGGAACCAGCCAGCATGTGAGGTAACAGGCCGGTTTTAATAGACAAACAGCCAGGGTTTTGAACAGTTAAGGGGCTGGTTCAGCCCCATTGAGGTGGAAACACCAGAAGTAACTAGAATAGGCTGGTTTTAAGGGTACAGAGAATTATGCCATGCGGGCTGATGTAGCCCTAACCAAGTAGCAAGGCCTGTAGAGCCTGTGAAGCTCTTTTGGGGAGAAAAATTTGCCTTTTGCAATTTTGTATCATGGGCTCACAGGAGTACAATTGTTTTTAATTAAGGAGCTCTTCTCCCTGCTGTTTTCCATCATGCATTCATAGTACAATCAAAATAATCATCAATATCATCCAAAGTATTGCCCCATTGTGAGAGCCCATCAGCAATTATTGACACAAGGTTTCCAGCATTTCTTTTTCTTTCAATAATTCTCATTTGCCTAAGCTAATTTCTGGCCATAATTATAACAAATTATCAGTACCAAAATCAGCATTACTTCCAAGCCATCTAGACCCTTTTACCTTACTCTGGAGAACCTCAAAGACCTCAAGTTTTCCAAGAAGATGTCCTATATCCCTGATGTTAGCTCCACCACGATATTTCTGAACAGTCAGAATTATAATGCTTTGGCTGTCCTAATGTATGGTGAGCTGGATAACATCTGTTGTGGGGAGATAATGGATGCAGATGACACTTTGATGAGTTTAGAAGTGAAGAAAAATTCTTATCATCTTATCCTTAGTCATCTTGATGAGAATCATGTGACATGGGTTGCCAATACTCTTAGGGAAGATGAGAGAAGGAGGGGCAGCATCCTTTGGAAATTGCTTAAGTCCAAGTATGCTGGTGATTCTGTTCACCAGAAGGGTATAGCTTTCAATAAACTGTTCAAGTTACAATATTCAAATTGTAAACAGTTTGTTTCAGAGGCTAGGTCTGCCATAGCCAAGTTTAAGTAATCAGGAATGAACATGGACCCTGAGTTTTTGTCACTCTTAATCCTTCAGAAGCTACCAAAGGAGTTTGATTCTTTAGTCAGAATTATTTCTCAATTGGATCCTATTCCTGGGGAGGAGGATGTTCTGAAAAGTATTGAAAAGGATGATCTTCAGTTCAAGATGAAGGGGGGTTCTGGAACACCCCTTGTTGGAAAGACTGGAAAATATTGCAAGAAGGCAAAAAAGGATTTGTCCATAGTCTTATGATATAATTTTTAGAATAAGGGGCATTATGCTAAGGATTGCAAGGAGGCCAAGAAGAGGAAGAAGTTCAAAGAGAATGACAAGGAGGTCATTCTCACTACTGAAAAAGTTGCAATGGTAGCGTTTGATGGTCCAATGGAAATGGTTGTTGGGGAAGAAGGTCCCAAAAAGAAAGCCAAAATTGATGAGGATCAAGAAATGGACTTGATTGATCACAGATTGAGTAATCTAAACCTCAAATATGAGAAATTATCAGTGACTGATAAAGCTTCTTTCCTATCAGGACGATTGAAAGAAAGATGTTCTTGTTTTGATTGATTCTGGCTGTACAGATCACATGTTCTTTGAACCAAATATATTTTCAAATCTTAGCAATTATGATGGAATTGTAAATATTGGTCAGAAAGGCAGAACAATTCAGATTAAAGGAATTGGAAAATTTATTCTTGAAAATCACTTGGGTTCAAAATTTCTTTTGAGAAAGTGTTCTATGTACCAGAGATGCCTTAAAACCTTGTGTCCCTTGGAGTGTTGTGCAAAAAAGGTTTCCAGATTTGTTATCTTAAAGAAGATAGGTTTGTTATTGATATGAATGGGAGAACTGTTCTGAGTGGACAGGTTTGGAACAAGCATTTGTGTGCAAGCTTGTTCAAAATCTCAGCTTTGAGAAATATTGCTCACAAAAGAAGTGGCCATAAGGTAAAGGACAGCAACTGTGAAAGTTTTACCTTGGGGGCTAAGACTAGAAATGTGTTCTCAAAGAGTAGAGATTGCACTGATGTTCCTAGAGAGGAATTTTCCATTGATTTGGCAAGGCCATTCACACCAGAGTCCCTTGGTGGGGCAAGATACTTCATCAATTTAGTTGACAATTCAACTAATTTTGTTTGGGTTAAACCGATTTGATCTAAGGATACGACAACAGAGGAGGTTTCTTTAATCTTCAAAGTCTGGAAACAGAATGGTATAATGAAGGAGATCAAGAGGGCTATCACTAATGGAGGTGGTGAATTTTGAGCAAAGAGTTTGAGAGGTTATAGGAAGAGTATGGTATCATTCATATAGTCACTACTGCAAGTACTCCACAAAATAATAGAATAGTTGAGAGAATGAATAGGAATTTACTGGAAAAGGTCAGAACTATTATGTCTCAATCTGGTCTACCAAAGTTCTTATGTGCTGAGTTGATGTGTACAGTCTGTCTGCTGCAAAAAATTGTAAGTGTCAATGGGAAGAGTCCTCATTATCAGTTTTGGAAGGTGTACCCAAAAACATCACACCTAAGAAAAATTGGTTGCTTGGTGTATTATAGTGTACACCATAACAAGATGGTTGGAAAATTAGACCCTAGAGCCAGAACAGGGGCACTTGTAGGCTATGATTTAATAAGTAAAGCGTATAGGATCTA
Organism: Puccinia polysora; assembly: GCA_025617555.3. NCBI lineage: Eukaryota > Fungi > Basidiomycota > Pucciniomycetes > Pucciniales > Pucciniaceae > Puccinia > Puccinia polysora. The sequence continues at coordinate 32,358,526 of CM062615.1, forward strand.
TTGTTCACAGACAAGAAAGGTTATCTGCAGTAGGGATGTAAAATTTGATGAAAGTACCTTTCCACTCAAAAGGAGTGAAGATATTGTTGTGAATAAGTAACAGAAAGAAATAGAATTAGCACCTATTTCACCAACAAAGGCTGAGGAACATGTGGTTCCAGAAGATGAAGAGATGGCAGACTTGCCACCAGAGGGTTCAGTGCCCACTTCAGAGGAGTCGGTTAATTTTGAAACTGATGAGCCTCCACCTCCAGTTAGAAGGAGTGGTGGGGTTAGAGTACCAGTTGATAGGTATGAGGAATGGAAGCCCCATTATGCTTCCGCAGGATATGAGGAAGGTACATTTCAGGAACAATGTATGCTCAATGAAGTCCTGGAGTTGATTTCAGAAATGGGTTACAGGGTTAATCCAAATAGCTTTGGCCAAGCCATGAATTCTGATGTGAGAGCCAACTGGAAGAGTGCTATTTTTGAGGAATTTGATTTTCTAGAATATAATAGTTTCTTTGAAGTGGTTAAGCAGGATTCTTTTCCAAAAAGAAAGACCATTGTGGGGTCTAGATTGGTGTTAAACAAGAATTTTGACACAAATGGAGTTTTAGAAAGATTCAAAGCTAGATGCGTTGCAAAGGGCTTCAAGCAGAGAGAGGGTATCAATTACCAAGAAACTTTCTCACCAACTGGAAGGCTGTCCACCTTCAGGTGCATCATTGCTCTGGCAGTGAATTTGGGTGAAGAAATCAGAAAAGCTGATTTTGTAACAGAATACTTGAATGCAAAACTTGGAGAGGAGGAGACTGTTTTTATTTCAATCCCTGATGGTTTTCGTGAATGGCTAGTAGAGACTAAACCAGAAACCATGAAGAAAATCTGTGTTAGAAGTTTTCTTTCAGCAGATAAAGGGGAATAGGTCCTCAAGCTGTGTAGATCCCTTTATTGATTGAAGCAAGCAGCTAGATTGTGGTATAATACCATGAGTGAGAAACTGATACAGATTGGTTTCAAGACATCTGAGGCCAACCCTTGTCTTTTTATAAGAAAGGATCCAATTTTGTTTGTATGGGTTGGTGAAATTATCATCATTGGAAATGGTAAAGAGAGAGTCATGGAGACACTCAAAAAGGAATTCAAGATAAAAAATCTTGGTCTGGCGCTACAGGTGCTAGGAATGAAAGTCAGTAAGAGCAAGAATGGTATTAAGTTAGACCAGAGCCACTAAGAAGCAGCTCTTCTTAAGCAATATGGCTTAGAAGAGGCAAAGGAGTCTGGTACTTTGATGTAGTTAAACATTTGTTTAGAGAAGTCTACAGATGAGGAGTATCTGGAGTTTGTTCAATCTGGGAACAACAACAGATCAGCTATTGGATTTCTTAATTATTTGGGGCAGTGTACAAGGCCTGATATTTCCTTTGCAATTGGTGTCTTGTCTCAACAGTTAGAGAAGCCAAGCATGAGGCATTAGTCAGCGTTTAAAAGAGTTATGAGGCATCTTAAAGGAACGCACAGTTTGGGACTGTTGTTTAAAAAGTCAGCAAACTTTGATTTGGTTGATTATTCCAATGAAATTGGGGCAGATGGTAACACTAGGGAATCAACAAGTGGTTTTGTATTCTTCTTAGGTAAGAATCAGGTGTCATGAATGTCCAAGAAGGTATTGGAAATAAGTCTTTCATCAACAGAGGCTGAGTATGGAGCTTACTTAGCAGCTTCACAGGAAGCAAAATGGTTGAGAAAAGTCTTAGAGGATACACATAAGCCACAAGGATTTCCGTTGTTGTATTCTGATAAACAGAGTGCCATTGCGTTGGCGCAAAACAAAGTGTTCCATTCAAGAACAAAAAATATCAATGTTCACTATAACTATGTTTGCAATGCAGTTAAATTCAAGGAGATTGTGTTGAGGTACATCCCCACTGGAGCAATGATTGCGAATATCTTGACTAAGGCTTTAGATAGGAACAAGCATTGAGGCTTTGTGACTAACATGCAGATGTCCCCCCTTTGGGATTAAGGGGGATTTTTTAAAATACGTATGCACTTATGCGTGTGCTACGTATAAGTGTAATCCAAATGGGATGTACATTTTGGCCTCTGCGGCCCATTGGACACTCATATGGACCATACGGGCCTGGCGGGATGTCAAGGATTTGGGGAAACTGACCTCAAAACGAGTGAAACAGGCTCATTGGTACATGGGCCCTAACAGACCCGGTGAAGTATATGGGCAAATACAGCCAGATGGGCTTGTATGGGCATAATTGGGCCCAAGGTTCATTTTGGACATACTTGGCCAGAGTGGCTGGCCCGCTAAATTATGGTTTACTTAGTTTTTGGGCTTGGGGTGGCCCCCCGTGTTGCAGCCCAGTTGGGGCTTCTGCCTTTGTTGGGGCCCGCTTGGGGCCGCTGTTTCCTCCTCGGCCCGTCTATGTGGCCCAAAGGCCCGCGCAGGGCCTTTGTAGGGGGCAGGGGGACTCAAAATGTAGCCCCTCACCCCGGTTGGGGCTGTTGAGCCCGTCGGGGCCGCCACGGGGCTGGAGGCCCTGGCTCCTCCCCCTCCCCTTGCTTGCTATTGCAAGGAAGAGGGGGAGGGCTGGCTGGATGGAACCAGCAAGCAACCGGTAATGGTGGGGGGGGGACTGGATCACCCCCCACCAAAGGTGGCGTCTAGGCCGGTTGCATTGAGGCAACTGGCAGTGGGGGGGAATTGACCACCCCCCCACCAAGGAAGGGGCGCTCTCCCCCCCAGGGTATTGACCCCCAGGGCCCCTGGTAGGGGGATTTGACTGCCCCCTCCAGGGATCTGTGAGTAAGAGGGGGGGGGACAGCATGTCCACTGGTCACCCCCCCCCCCCCCAAGTGTGTCTGAGACTGGAACCAGGTGTGTCCTGGGTCCCTCCTGGCCATTTGTATGGCCAGGGGCTGGTTGCATGAGGCAAACAGCCAGCATGTGAGGTAACAGGCCGGTTTTAATAGACAAAAGGCCAGGGTTTTGAACATTTAAGGGGCTGGTTCAGCCCCATTGAGGTGGAAACACCATAAATAACTGGAACAGGCTGGTTTTAAGGGTACAGGGAATGATTCCAAGCGGGCTGATGTAGCCCAAACCAAGTAACAAGGCCTGTAGAGCCTGTGAAGCTCTTTTAGGAGGAAAATTTTCCTTTTGCCATGTTGTATCATCGGATCACAAGAGGCCAATCTTTTGTACTTAAGGAGCTCTTCTCCCTGCTGTTTTCAATCATCCATTCATCATCCAATATAATTCATCACCGATATCATCCAACATATTGCCCCATCAAGAGAGCCCATCAGCAATTATTGAAACAAGGTGTCCAGCATTTCTTTTGCTTGAAATACTGCTCATTTTCCTAAGCTAATTTCTGACCATGATTATAACAGTTAAGAGCCGCTGCACAATTTTGATTAAATTTCAATTTAAATAAAAAATAAATCAAAAATCAAAAATCAAAAAATAGAATAAAAAAGATATGAAAAAAATATGAAAAAAAGGGAGGGGGAGAAGGACTGCAACAAATTTGCTCAGCTCTGGATGAGTGTGCAATGTGGAAACCAGAGGGGCCATACCCCTGAAGTTGTCCTTGAGTTCCGGAAGTTATTGATTGAAGCGTCTGTAAGGAGCTTGGATGCAGCCGGTCAAGAGAGAGAGAGAGGGAGGGAGAGAGAGTGATAGAGTGATAATAAGATTAATTCCTTCCCTTCCAATCCAATTCAACACACGTATTCCCGTGATAATCCCCCACAACCCGGAGTTGAGAGTGAAGTATTTAAGTCCTCCCTCTCAACCCTAACCTAAGTACAACCGCAAGTAAGCAAGAATGATTTAATACAACCCCTAAGCCACAGAACCCTAGTCCATTTTATCCCTCTGTCCCCTGTCCCTTATCCCATTCTCCACCTCCCCTGCCCCATGCCCCGTCTGTGTTGCCCTCTGGTTCATCCCTCTCATGATGTGTCCGCCCAACAACACCTTCCAGGTATCCGGGGTGTACCTGCGTGATCCAATCCGCGCGTATTGCAATGTGCAATCCCCTTGATCCGCGCGAGCCATCCAATCCGCGCAAGCCATCCAATCCCCGCAATCCATCCAATCTGCGCAAGCCTTCCAATCCGCGCAAGCTTTCCAATCCGCGCAAGCCTTCCAATCCGCGCAATCTGTCTGATCTGCGCAAGCCTTCCGATACGTGCAACTTTCCAATCTGCGCAAGCCTTCCAATCTGCGCAATCCATCCAATCTGCAAAAGCCTTCCGATCTGTGCAAGCTTTCCAATCCGCGCAAGCCTTCTGATCCGCGCAATCCGTCCAATCTGCGCGAGCCTTCCAATTGGCGCAAGCTTTCCAATCCGCATGAGCCTGCAGCGCCCAGCCTTTCCCGACTCGTGTCCATGAAAGAGCACAACATCCCCCCATACTTGAGTTCTGTCCCCAGAGATCGGCCAACATCTCACCTACCACACTCATCCTCCTCGTTGCCTTCCCACCCGCCTGCCCTCTATCCTCTGCGTCACCTTCCCACCCGCCTGCCCTCTATGCCGGCGAACTTCTGCTTCACCAGAGAAAGGATCCGCATGCCTTCATCCAACCCCACACGGGTTCCAAGCGCAAATTATTGTCCCAAACTGCCTAGGTGCACCTCTTGCCACCAAGACCCTCCTGCATCCTTTGAGATTCAAGCCCATCCGCGCGCAAAACCCAAACAAAAGCAAACACCCCCAGATTTCCTTACCACAACCCGCCGTGGAGGAGGAAAGAGGCTTCCAAACCCTTAGAGAGAATAAGAATGGCGCGCAAGATCCGCGCCTTGGAGAGAGAAGATCTGCGTGAGAAAGAGAAATTGGCAAAGGTGAGAAATCCGCGCCAGTGAAAGTCTGAAAGTGAGAAATCCGCACCAGTGAGAGTATCCGCAAGAGTAAATGGGGAGACCTTGACACGCCAGCGCGTGTAAGCAATCCTCAAGAGAGACAGGAAGAGAAAAAAAAGGAAAAGGAAGAATGAATAGATAAGAAATAAAAAGAGAAAAAAAAAGTTTTTTTTTTTTTTTTTTTTTGAGCCCGCGTCCTGCGTCCCAACTCCAACCTTCCACCCCGCGCTAGCTTCCCCCCAACTTTGCCGCTGTCCTCAGCCAACCGCGCCCCCTATACTAATCACCAGATCCCCGGCGCGTTGCCTCAACCAATCCCGCAGGGGCCTTTTTTGCCAGCCGATTCCTCAACCTTCCGTCCCAACGCACCTTCTGTTGCCAGTGTCCCCGCCAATTCATTGTCCTTTTCCCCAGTTGTACCATTGGCATCCAATCCCTCCCCGTTTCCGTTCTGGGACCATCCGTCCCCCACTCCGACCCCCCTTCCGTCCATTCCGCGCCCGTCCTTTCCGTTGCTGCCACATCCTTCTGTCCCATCCTCATTCTCCCCACCGTCAAAGGGGTCCGGCTCTGGTTGCAATACTCCAAAGCGTGGCCCGTCTCTTCCGTTGTGGAAACTTTTGGGAGCAACCCCCCCGAAGTCGTCCTTGAGTTCCGGAAGTTATTGATCAAAGCGTCTGTAAGGAGATTGGATGCAGCCGTTCAAGAGAAAAGGAGGGAAGAGGAGAGGGATTCTGTTTTCCTAAGTCCGCTCCCCCGCCTCCTGATGATACAATGATACGATAATCCGATAATACGATGAGCCAATGATACAATCCCCTCCCCCCTACAACCCGGAGTCGAGGGGAAGGGTATTTGAGCCCTCCCCCTCAACCCTATCCTAAGTACAAGCACATGGCAACCATGAAGAAGGAACCCTAGACCCAGAACCCTGACCCATCCACCAACCCATACCCTATCCGTGTCCTATTCCGCTTGCTTGCCTGCCATTACACGCATCCGGTTCGTCCCCGCGGCGCGGCCCTCCGCCGCGCGCTTCTCGAAGTTCACCGCGATTGCCCGTATCCTCCCAACGCGCCGTCGTGAATTTCCAGTCCCTTGGCCTGCCCGCGCTTGCGCGCGGCTGTCCACGGGTATAGCCCCGCGATCGCTCCGTCCTTTCCTTCCCTAACTAACCGCCCGAGAACCTGATCGGCCCGGCTCCATCCCTGGGTTGGACATCCACGCGGGTCGCGGCCCGCCTCCCTTAGTCAGGCCCGGCCCGCAGTCGCGTGCTCGATCCCGCCGCGTCCACTGCTGAGCCCGCAGCGGCCGCTGCTGAGAACGCGCGCACCCCAACTGCTCAGTCCCGACCTACCAGATGCTGAGCGCGCAGGCCGCGACGCAGTTCCCGATCCGAGGCTATATATTGACACCACATCCCCCCCCCAACTTGAGTTCTGTCCCCAGAGATCCTCCCCATTGTCACCTCTGCCGTCCTTTGCGCCCTACCCCCTCTACCAACTCTAAACTCCGCTCCGCATCCCTATCCCTCCACTCCATCGTCATCATGGTCCGCTGCGACTTCTGCGCCCAAAACGGGCTTGAATGCTCTATTGGGTCTGGCCGCCGCGCCTGCTCCGCGTGCCGCTGCGGACACCGCCGCTGCTCGCTTAGCGAGGGTATACCCCGTGGCCCCAACCAATCCGGTTCTTGTCCTCAACCGCGCAAACAGGCTCGTCTGGACCCGTTTGTGGTTTCGGATGACGAGGCTATCTCGGAGGACTCGTGGACTCCACCCGGATCACCTCCCCGCCGTCCTCGTCCAAACTCCGACCGCGACTCCTCTTCTCCGCTTCGCCGCGCGGGACCACCGCGTAAGGATGACTATCCGGACTTTGCGGCTTATCGGAGGGCATTGCGATTTTGGGCGGATCGCGTCCGGGTTACGCAAGGCGCGAGGGACCCGCGAATCGACGAAATCCTTAGGCGACGCGCTACTCCGGCCCCGGCTCCTCCTCCACCCCCTGCTCCGGCTCCTCCGACTCCACGAGGCCCTACTCCTCCGCCCGCGTCGCCGGTGGTCATCTCGTCATTGCCTCCTACCGGACTGGACCCTCCCGTTGGATCCCCTGAGCGCCCGTCCGCACCAGCCCCTCCTCCCACCGACTCTCCCGAGATCCCGGAGATTCCGGTCGTGATGGCGCTCCCGGCAGCCAGCTTCGAAGTTTTCGCGGAAAGGTCGACTACGATGCTCTGCCAATACCTTGCGACTCCCGGAGCCCAATCCTCGGAATCCCGGCGTGAACTCTTGGCGTCATTCCGGGCTCTACTGGCGTCGTCGAGGGCGGAAATGGAGGAAATGATGAAGATGGCTTAAGCGCCTTGGCCTCGTCCCCTCTTCCCCTTTTCTTTTTCCCTTTCCTCTTTTATCTGCTTTTTTGTTGTACCGCGTTCCCTATTCATTGAGAGAAATACACGTCTCAAACGCGAATTTTTTTTACCGAGAAAAAGCCGCGCCGCGCGCATCGTGAAGGCGAGAATGAGAGCCGGGTCCGCGCCTGAGTGAGAACTAAGCCGCGAGCTTGAGAAAATCCGCGCCGCGCCCGAAAAATGAGAAAATAAGAAAAAAAGTGACGAGTGAGAAATGATAGAAAAGGTGAAAGATTTTTTTTTTTTTTTTTTTTTTTTTTTTTTTTTTTTTTTTTTTTTTATATATATATACCATTGCCGCGCCCGCGCCCTATCCCCCAGTTCCCCCCCCCCAAACTTAGCTGCTGTCCCCAGCTGATGGCTTCAGCCAATGCCATGAGGGTCGCGTCCGTCGCCCGATCTCCCTGCATTCCTCCAAACCATGCCGTCGGTGCCTGATCCGTCCGATTCTCTGCCCCGGCGCGCTTCCCTTTCCCGTTCGGCGTCTGTCTCCTCCGCCGTTGAAAGGGTCTCGCCTCGGTTACGATCGCCCGACACATGACCTGCTCCCACCACTGCTTGTCCCCCACCTCCCATCAGATTTATCCGTCGTTCACCAACTGTTGAACCGCGCGGAGTATCCTCTTCTCGCTTTGTCCTCGCTCGCTTCCCGTCGTTAGACTGAACCGGTCCCGCCAATACCCGCTTCCCAAACAGGCACCCCGCCTCTGCCGGCCTCGGATCAATCGGGTTTGCCGTCCGACTCTTGTGTCTTGTCCGCCCACCATCACCGTTGCTTCCACGCGCGCCCGTACTTTCCGTTGCTGCCACTACCCTTTCCAAATGCGCGCTCTCCGCCGTCAAAGAGGTCTGGCTCGGGTCGCGATCCTCCAACGTGTGGTCCATCTCTTCCGCCGCTGCGTGTACCTTCTTCGCAAGATCCGTCCGCCGCTTGCCAATTCCCAGTCCGCACGGAGCATCAATTTCCCGTTCCGTTGTCCTCGCCCGCTTCCTGTCAGTAGGCCGCACCGGTTCCATCAAATCCCGCTTCCCCAACACGTTCTTAGCCCCCCCTGGGGAAACCAATTCCGCGTTTGAATCCGCTGTCCGGTCCCTTTGTCCCGCCCGCCAACGGTTGTTGTCCTCCCCTTTTGCGTACACGCGGGACGCAGAAGTGCTGGGGGTCTGAATACTCTCCAGATAGGCCTCGAGGCCCCTTGCCACCTCCGTAAGTTCGCTAGCCCAAGAGATGGTTGCCAGTGGTGGGGCCGGAACATACTCCGCCCTGTAGTACTCCCGTTCCGCGTGGTCCACCTCTGCTTGCATCTGGGTCCCGTCGCGCGCGCCTGCCTGATAACCCCATTCCGCGGATGATTTGAGATTGTCCTTCCGAAAGCAAGAACCGCGCCTCCCCCATCTTGCCAGCATGTCCTCCTTCAGTTCCGGCCAATCCAGTTTCAGGTATCCTCCCATCTCCTCCACTTCCCGACGCGCTTCCGCGTCCTCGATGAACAGGACGACATGGCGCACCTTCTCAAAATCCAAAACGCCTTCAGAGTCCGCGATTGTTTCATAACGTGAGATAAATCGCTCCACCTCCGCAATGTTGAGTCTAATATGCGGGTAAATCCATGGAGTAGCGCGGAAGCCGTTGGAGGAGGAAGGAAGAGAAGCGGCTGTTGGTAGCATCCGTGAGTACCTTCGAGAGACTTTGACGAAAGATTTTTCCTGGCCAGACCCCCAGATGTGGAAAATTTTGGGAGCAACCCCCCCGAAGTCGTCCTTGAGTTCCGGAAGTTATTGATCAAAGCGTCTGTAAGGAGATTGGATGCAGCTGTTCAAGAGAAAAGGAGGGAAGAGGAGAGGGATTCTGTTTTCCTAAGTCCGCTCCCCCGCCTCCTGATGATACAATGATACAATAATCCAATAATACGATGAGCCAATGATACGATCCCCTCCCCCCTACAACCCGGAGTCGAGGGGAAGGTTATTTGAGCCCTCCCCCTGAACCCTATCCTAAGTACAAGCACAAAGACAGACTGGCAACCATGAAGAAGGAACCCTAGACCCAGAACCCTGACCCATCCACCAACCCATACCCTATCCGTGTCCTATTCCGCTTGCTTGCCTGCCATTACACGCATCCGGTTTGTCCCCGCGGCGCGGCCCTCCGCCGCGCGCTTCTCGAAGTTCACCGCGATTGCCCGTATCCGCCCGAAGCGCCGTCGTGAATTTCCCGTCCCGTGGCCGGCCCGCGCTTGCGCGCGGCTGTCCACGGGTATAGCCCCGCGATCGCTCCGTCCTTTCCTTCCCTAACTAACCGCCCAAGAACCTGATTGGCCCGGCTCCATCCCTGGGTTGGACATCCACGCGGGTCGCGGCCCGCCTCCCTTAGTCAGGCCCGGCCCGCAGTCGCGTGCTCGATCCCGCCGCGTCCACTGCTGAGCCCGCAGCGGCCGCTGCTGAGAACGCGCGCACCCCAACTGCTGAGCCCCGACCTACCAGATGCTGAGCGCGCAGGCCGCGACGCAGTTCCCGATCCAAGGCTATATATTGACACCACACCGTTGCTGCGTCTACCCCTTTTGTGAGATCTGTCCGCCGCTTGCCAATTCCCAAACCGCACAGAGCATCCATTTCCTGTTCTGTTGTCCTTGCCCGCTCCCTGTCAGTAGGCCGCACCGGTTCTGTCAGAGTATTGCCTCTATTGCTATAGTAGCTGTGGCAGATACCTGCAAAAAAAATAATAATAATTGCCAAATATCAGTTTTAATGATTACACTGATAATATCAATAAAAACTCAACTGATAGTAAGTTATCAGGAGTAAAAAAGACACACCTTGAACCTCTAAAGAGATAAGGGGCTTAGCTTTAATAAATAAAGCTCAAAGGAGACTTGCTTACACAAGGAAGCTCACACCCTTTATGATAGCCTGAGAAGGACTATAACTCCAATAGGACCTTGGAATCAAAATTGAAGTTGATTGTTTGATTGATAATATAATAAGATGTTGAATTAAAAGGCCCCAGTCAATCCTCTTGGTGAACTAAGTTGGATGGGCTTGTTAATATGCACTATCTGGTTTATAAAATACAATGAGGAATAGGTCTTGTAGGGACAAGACCCTCCTCTTTTATAATGAAAGAGTCCTCAGGGGGACTCAGGGCATCATCAGGGGAGTACACCACTATCCTAGATTTCGTCTCCAGTGGCTCAGAGCCCCAAGCAATCATCCCCAATGTATAATAACAATTACATACTCATTGGGGTCTATTTTTGAGGTAAGGTTGTAATTTATTTACTCAGAAGTTTGAAGTGATGGGGGGGAATCACCCCAGTCACTTATTCTCCTTCAAGAGTTCGCTCTCAAGGCTTCAGAATTGATTTACTTACCCTCTAACTCTCTGTAGATCTATTAGAGCAGGTGTTCAAAGAATTACAACCATATTATTAGATATTCCTAATCCACATAGATATGTATACTCTGGGTAAGTTTTCCCACAGAGTTTATCTGCACCAGGGGAGTTTCCTAGCTTCTGAGTGTACGCTTTTCCAGCATGATTAAATTCTTGAAATTTATCTACAAGATGGAAGGAGAGTTCTTAGAAAATAATTTACAATTCACCTAAAAATCTGGGTTATGGTAGATAAGGATTATTACAGAATATAGTTTCCACAGAGGGAAATATTTAAGGACATAAATTGTACATCCAATTGGACGCTTCCAGAGGATTGTAATCTAGATTAAAGTTATAAGATCTCCCATAAATTATAATATAAACCTTCAAGGTTTTATGGGATGATTTCTAATATTAAGACATACTATAAAAATATGATTATATGAAACTTTATATGTCAAAAATATGGATATGTAATGGACTAATGTAGGCTTGAACACACTACCTAGGTACTCCGAAGGGTACTAAGACATTCATTAACCACTATACTACCAAGACTTGTGAGTTGGGCAGCCTATAGGACACCAATACATGTCTCATGGCTGACAGGTTCCGTTGAGTCCCGCTTCCCCAACACGTACTTAGCCCCCATGGGGGAAACCAATTCCACGTTTGAATCAGCTGTTTATTCCCTCTTTCCTGTCCGCCAACAGTTGTTGTCCTCCCAATTTGCGCACACGCGGGGCGCAGACGCGCTGGGAGACTGAATAATCTCCAGATAGGCCTTGAGGCCCCTTGTCACCTCTGCAAGTTCGCTAGCCCAAGAGATGGTTTCCGGTGGTGGGGCCGGAAAATACTCTGCCCTGTAGTACTGCAGTTCCGCAGAGTCCACTCCTGCTTTTAGCCAGCCTTTGCCGCGCACCCCTGGTCCGTAATTCAATTCCGCGGACGGCTTGAGATTGTCCTTACAAAAGCGGGAGCCGCGCCTCCCCCATCTCGCCGGGATGTTCCCCTTCAGTGTTGGCCAATCCAGGTTCCGGTATCCTCCCATCTCTTCTATGTCCCAATGCTCTTCTGCATCCTCAATGAACAGGAAAAGGTAGCGCGCCTTCTCAAAATCCAAAGCGCCTTCAGAGTCCGCAACCGTTTCATATTGTGAGATGAATCGCTCCACACCCACAATGTTGAATCAAATATGCGGGTAAACCTTTGGAGCTGTGCAGAGACCAAGGGAGGAGGAGGATGAGAGAGGGGTGAATGCTGGTAGCATTGAGTAACTTTGAGAGACTTTGACAAAAGATTTTTCCCGGCCAGACCCCCAGATGTGGAAACCAGAGGGGCAATACCCCTGAAGTTGTACTTGAGTTCCGGAAGTAATTGAGCAAAGCGTCTGTAAGGAGATTGGATGCAGCCGGTCAAGAGAGAGAGAGGGAGGGAGAGAGAGTGATAGAGTGATAATAAGATGAATTCCTTCCCTTCCAATCCAATTTAACACACGTATTCCCATGATAATCCCCCACAACCCGGAGTTGAGATTGAAGTATTTAAGTCCTCCCTCTCAACCCTAACCTAAGTACAACCGCAAGTAAGCAAGAATGATGGAATACAACCCCTAAGCCACAGAACCCTAGCCCAAACCTATCCCTCTGTCCCCTGTCCCGTATCCCATGCTCCACCTCCCCTGCACCATGCCCCGTCCGTGTTGCCTGCTGGTTTGTCCTTCTCATGATGCGTCCGCCCAAAAACCCGTTCCAGGTATCCGGGGCCTACCCGCGTGATCCAATCCGCGCGGCTTGCAATTTGCAATCCGCTTGATCCGGGCAAGCCTTCTGATCCGCGCAATCTATCTGATCCGCGCGAGCCTTCCAATCTGCGCAAGCTTTCCGATCTGCGCAAGCCTGCAGCGCGCAGCCTTTCCCGACTCGCATCCATGAAAGAGCACCACAGCGACCAATGGCGCCAAGGCTGATTTGTCAAGAAATGCTTCTAAAAATTTTCTTAGACGCTGGGGCAATGCTGGGGCATTGCTTTTGATGGCCTTTTCAAAAGAGCCCAGCAACAGTGGTCTCAAAAAGGCTATGGAAACTGTGCAGCGCAGGATGCAAATTGTTGATGCCAGGCTTCTGGAAGTGCCGGCCAAACCCCCTCTGGAATGTTGAGGGGGGGGAGGGGTCACATTGCACACCACTGCATGGTATAATAGGCCACCACAACATGGAATGAGATAAAATGCCTCCCTGGAATGGGAAAGCATGCCAGGTGGTGTGATTATAGCAATTAGTTTGGTATTATTTTATCCTTTCCCAATTTGGTTCCCAAATTCAACCAAATTTTTCACCACTCTCAGTAGAATCACACCAAATTAAATAATGGTAAAATATACAAGAAAATTTGCAATAAAATTGTATCCATAAGAAAACATCAAAAGGTAATAAATATTGAATTATATATATTCAAAATCATCTTTGTATTTACAACTAAGTTTGGAAGGAAATCCCCATACAAAATGAGACTTTTATCTACTGATCATTAATTTTGGAATCTATCCAGAGGTCATGAGCTGTTTTTTACTATTCTTAATGCGTCATTTTCATTTATATCCAAAGAATGTTGAATTTCTTTAGTTTTCTCAGTCCCGGTATATATTCACACTTTCAGGATCAAACATTTCAAAACACTTTTTTCAAAAAAAAAATGTATCCAGAGATAGTGTGAATTAATCCAAAATGGTATCAATTTATCCAGAGAGGACTAAAAAATCATGCCTTGAAGCATGTTTTTCTGGCAAAAGAAGGTGAAAAACCATAATTCAATCAAATAAAGTTGTGCAGACATTTAATAAATTAATTCAAGGTTTTCAAAAAATTCCCTTAAATTTAAAATTTTTTTAAAAAAATAATTGAGGTATCCATACCCTTCCTTGGGTTTAAAAGCATTTTCTCCCCTAATTTGAAAACTCTGGAGGGGAGGAGAGATTTTTTGCCGCACATCCTTCAAACAATGTCAGGGGAAAATTCAAAAAAACTAGAAAAATAAAAAATTGATCAAATTTAAATCAAAAATGAATGAGGTATTGAATTGAAAATGCTTTGTAGTTGATATTATGGCTCTTAAAATTACCCAAGGCTCTAGAATAAAATCAATCCTTCCAAATTACTAAAATAATGCCTTCTTTCAAAAAATGAATCATCATAGAATTTTACTTTTCTGAAAATATGGCTCTTTCACAGAAATATGTGATTATAGTAAATATATTACTAAAATCATGACTTCTTGCAGGTTTTCCTGCCCAATAGATTAATTCAAAACTTAAAAATAAATTCCAATAAAAAAAGGGCATTGATTTAGACATTTGAGATTTGGGACACCGTTTTGAGGTTTACGGGAGTGCCTGGGAAGGGAGTCCATGTCTATTGAGGTTTTATTGACCCAACCAAGACCAGTAAAAATAAATTGAGGCTCTGGAAGGGTAAAAGAGGGCCTCCTGACTGCCTGCAGGGCTATTCACCACAAAAGAAATGGTGGCACCTGCCAGCAGGCCTTGCACATGAAACTTGTTTTGGATTGGTTTTGAATTTGATAAAAATTGGCTTCTAACTTGAGGAGGAAACTGGGAACAGTTGTTTCTATCATTTATTGATTATTCCAAGTAATTGTAGTGCATGCATGGAATACAGAAAATTTAGAATTTTAGGTAATTTAAATTGTATGTAATGAAGAAATTTGTGTATACCATCAAGAAAATCACAATTTTTTATTGAGTCATGAGATTTAATCAAATTTGAGTTGTTTCTGTGAAATTTTCCTGATCATTAAGGATTTCATTAGTTTAATTTTCAAAAAGGAAAATAGGCTAATTTTTTAATAAAATATTTTCTTCATTATTTTGGATAAATATGTTTTTTTTGCCACTTTAATGCTTTGATAAATTTTCAGTCAAATCATTAAATTGTTGATCTCTTTTTTTTCTTTTTTTATTAATGTTTTTTCCTGTTAATAATAATATTTTGGATTGATTTATTTTCATTTGATTGATTTAATTTTAAATGGTTTGACTTTAATTTCAATTCAGGTAGGTTTATTTTTATTATTATTTATTATTATTTCTAATTTTTTAATTTTTTAATTTTTTAATTTTTGAAATTTTTCAGGTTTTTACTTGATTTTATTGAGATTTTTTATTATTATTTTTGCTTCTTTATTTTTTTAGTGCATTTTTTTTAAAAAAAAGCCTTGCCTTAAAAAAATTGGGCATATCAGAGTTAAGCAAACCCACCATTTTTTAATGGCGGGTTTCAAACCAAATCTGCCATTTCAAACCTGCAATTAAAAATCAAAAAAACCCACTTATTTAACATCAGACATGTCAAAGTTACCTGGAAATAATTGAGTTTTTTCAAATAAAGTATTTAAAGATTTCCACCACCTGTCCACGTCATCTGCCCCTGGCTTCCCACCTCCTTCTAACTCAAACCTCATTGGAAAAAATTTGATGTATTCCTCTCCACCTCTTCATCACTCTAATCACTTTATTGCTTTCATCACCTCTAGCTAACTCTCATTGGATCAATATCCTAATCAGTTCATCACTCTCATCCTTTCTTTGCTTTCATCACATCCAGCTAACTCGCATTGGATCACTATCCTCATCACTTCATCACTCTCATCCATTTAGCCCTTTCATCACATCCTAAATCTTATAGCTTTATCCCTCTTTTCACTTCATCACTCTCATCTCTTATCATTCTCTTGGCTTCATCACTCTCATATCTTCCTGTTCTCTTTGCTTCATCACTCTGATCTCTTCCTATTCTCTTTGCTTCATCACTCTCATCTCTTCCTATTCTCTTTGCTTCATCACTCTTGTCCTATCATCACATACTTGCTATCACTACTTAAACACTCTCATAGACCTTCATCCCTTCATCCCTACTACTATTTTTAAATGGCCCCTCAGCAATCCTTCCCCAGAAATTCCACTAAACAATCAAATGGAACAAAGCAAAAATCTCCAAGGAACTCAACATCCAACAATCCTCCCCCATCAGCTTCCAAAGGCTCAAGTCAGCTCAAGAGAGCTGATCACATCATCCTGGTAAACTGGCTCAAAATTCTGTCCAACTACAATGCTTGCTTTGGATCCAAAAATGAAACATGCCTTGGCTGACCTCCTTCCTTAAGGTCAATGGTTATCTCCTGATGGCCAATGAAATCAAGAATAAAACAAAGTTTAGGCTGAATCTATCATCCAAACAGATGAGGGAGCAATTAAAGAATTATCAAGCCAAGTACAAAAAGGCCCATTCCATTTCAATCTCCACAGGCTTTGGTATCACCAACTCTGACAAATCAAAGGGAATCAACATGGTGGTTGATAAGTTGGGGCCAAGGTGGGGCCGGAGGGCAAGCAAGGAGGCAGGGGGGACCAAGGTGGGGCCAGAGGATCCAGAGGGGGGGGCCAAGGTGGGGCCAGCAGGGGTGGTGGGGCCGGCAAGAAAGGAGGGGGGCGGTGGTGGGGCCAGCAAGAAAGCAAGGAGGGTGAATGGTGGTGAAGGACAAAGCAAGTGAGGAGGGGGGGCAAGAAAGGAGGGGGGGAGGTGGTGGGGCTGGCAAGCTAGCAAGGAGGGGGGGGGGGGGTGGTGAAGGAGTGAGCAAAAGGGAGGAGTCAGCTAGGATGGAGGGAAGAGGAGGATGAGGAGGAGGGGGGGAGCTTACCTGAGGACCTGAAGGTTCCTGGAGGGGGATGGAACATTTGGTTAGCTTCTGATGACGGGGAGGATGATGAGAAGGATGAGGAGAGCTTACCAGGGATGCCAAAGGTGGTGGGTGAGGTGGAGGTGGTGAGTGAGGAGGAGGTGGTGGGTGAGGAGGAGAGTGGAACAGTGGGGTGAGGTGGGTGGTGTGGTGGGCTGAGGTGTTGGGTCATTTTTGTCTAAGAAAAAAAAAAGAAAAAAAATGGAGTGAGTCAGCCTAGGATTCTTGGTTAAAAAAACAACACAAAAATAAATTGGAGTAAAATAATAACAAAAGTTCAGTCATCTTTTTTTCATTTTAAATTCACTCGCGGGAAGTTTTATTGGACATGTTGAGAAAGATGGTGATTTGATGTGGGGTAATGAGATGATGATGGGGTTAGTGTGAAGATGAAGATGTGAAGTGATAGAGATGTGAAGAAATGGAGATGTGAATTGATAGAGATGTGAAGGGATGGAGATGTGAAGCAATGGAGATGAGATCTTCCTGAAGCAATGGAGATGGGATTGGTATGAATTTGCTGATGTGGATGGGTGTTTTGGATGCGATGGATTGTGGATGGATGATGATGCATAAATGGCGGTTTTGATGTTTGAAATCCACTATTTTCATGAAAACTGCCATTTTTAAATACATCAGTTAGGGGGTATGTGTATTTCAGAAACCCACCATTGAAAATGGGGGGTTTGGTCCATAAAAATGGCCGGATTCTAATGTTGGGTTTTCTAACTATGATACACCCTAATATGTGGGTATTTTACACCCACATTATGTTCTGTACACATTGGAATCTTCTTGAAGACAAAGGTATTTCAAATAGTTTTTTTTGAAATTCCCAACACCACATTCTTCTTAATTAGATTCCAAAAAAAATTACCAAAAATTTGAACTATTGCAAAAAATTGAACAATTGATTCAAAAATCACCAAATTTCAAAAAAACTCATTGAATTCTTTTGACCATTCCTTTGCATTTTCAATGGATTCTTGGTGGAGATTAAATTCTCAGAAAGCATAATAATAAATTCAAGCCCTTTAAATTTTTTTTTTGCTACTTTTTGGATGTATTCTTGAGGGAAGAAAATTGGATCCAACATGAACCAAATTCAAATTAACAAATCCTTCTCATTTTTTATTAAATATTGGAATTAAAGTTTCTTTCTTTCTAGGTATTTAGAATATCTTTAAAAGATTGAAAGAAAAATGATTTTTCATTTTGATCAAAGGTGTTACCCCATAAAATATTTATCATCACAAAAATAACTGCAAATAAAAGGGGTGGAATACATTTTTAAGTATGTTTTTTTTACATTCAAATTAAAAAATAAGAATATTAAAGGAAAAAATGATAATTTTTTCACCAAAATTCCTGAAAGGGCTCTAGCTTACAAAAATATTAGTATTGAAAATGTTTTTATGATTTTTTGTGTCTTTTTTTTCTTGGAAATATCAAAAAAAAGAAAAAGTACAAGGAGCCCCAGTACCTAAATAGTTTTTTGCAATGGGCCAGGGGGTCTTAAAAACAAATTTAATTTCTATTATGCCTTTTTTTCTCAATTTATGTTTGACTTATTTTGCTTTGATTATTGTTATTGTTCTCAAAATTCCTATTTATCCTTTTTTTAATTATCAATTTTTGGTAAAAATGAAATTTCTTTTGTATTTTGAAGCCTTATTCAGGTGGTAATTGAAACCTTTTTCAGAACATTGATATTTCTCCTCAAATAGGAACTAATCTTCAGTAAAAACCGCGTGTGTGAAACACCATGAAACATTCCATTTTTTTAATAGTTGGTGCACTGCTGTGCAATCTCTTATTTCAGGGCAAGAACAAAAATTTCAGCTTTCAGGACAAAAATGTGGTCCAGGATTTTTTTTTGTGATTTTATTTATTTTTGTTGTTTTTTTTCTAATTTTCAGACAATTCAATTATTTATTTTTTTTAATTTTTAATTTTTTTAATTTTTTTTTTGGTCTGGCATGATGGAAGACTTAGGATAGGTCATCCATCATACCAGCTGGCTTGGGATTTTTTTATTTTTATTTTTATTTTTTTGTCTTCTTTGATTTTTTTTTAGATTTTGGGGGATGATACTCAGTGCACTGGTGTGAACTCCCATATAGTAGGGCAGGACCAAGAATTTCAGCTTGCAGAACCCAAATGTGGTCCAGGATTTTTTTTTTGGGTCTGGAACAATGGACAGCTTAGACTAAGTCAACCACCATGCCAAAGGGCACTGAGATTTTTGTTTTCATTTTTTTTGATTCTTTTTTTGAATTTTGTGATTTGATTCCTTTTTTTTTGAATATTTTGTTTTTTAAATTTCAATTTTTTTCTACCCATCAACATGGTAGACAACTTAATCTAAGTCCTCCACCTCCATTCAGGAATTCTTTGTATGCCTCACTTATGGGAAGAGGAAGCCAGACAGGGGTCATTTGTGCCCCAACCAACTGTCAGTTTGATGGAAAACTTTAGCTAATTTGCTTATTTTTCTGGCAATAAGAGGATTCACAAAAATGAGGAAAATACAATCAAAGAAAATTGAAAAAAAGAGAAAATAGAAAAATAAAAAAAAATTTAAAAAATGCAGGTGCCTTTGGGGAGGCAGACAACTGAGCCTAAGTTGTCCACTATGTTAATGGAGAAAAAAAATTAAAATCAAAATCAAAAAAACACAATATTCCAAGAAAACCAAAGAAAAATCAAAAAAATTGGCCAATGTTAAATTTGCAACCTCAGGGTTGCAAACAGGTGTGAATTGCTGTTCACAACCAAAACAGGTTGCAAACAGCCAATCACCGCCCAACAAGCAGAAAAACAGGTTGCTAGCAACTTGAAAATCCCCTGGTGGGTTGAAAAACCCTGTTTGCGACTCATTTTGTGTTGTGATTGGTGAGTTGGGACCATTTGTGGGTCGCAATTGAGGGTTTGCGACCCCCCGGGGGATTCAAGAGTTGCAAGGGGTGGTTGCACGTGTTTCCCTGGCCCATTTGAGCTACTCCCCCGCCAAATGGAACATTTGAGGGGGGATTTGCGTACCTAGGAACCCCTGGACCACATGTGAGTGCTGTCAACCCAAATTTGTGGATCTGACATACTATTGGGGAATATTGGACCACAAAAAAACTTGGAAATCAAAAATTCTTCCTATTGGCAAAAACCCTTGAAACAAACTACAAACACACATAACACATGCCAGTTGCATAAATTAATTTTTCTCAAAATTTATTTTTTGCAACCCAACAGTGAGAAAACTTTTGAAGTTGTTGGATTCAAAATTTCCTGGAATTTTAAATTTCTGTTGAATTTTTTTGGTTTATGGGAACAGTGGCAAGCTCAAGCACTCCCAGATTAAACAAGGCCAATTCAAAGGACTTAAGTAAAAGTGTACTTAAGAAAGTTTTGGTGGAATCTAGGGATTTGGGTTTGGAGTTGGAAAAGAAAAAATGGGAAGCCCCAATTGCATCCCCATCTAGAGTTAGAATTGAAGAACAAGATGTTTCTTCACAACTGGAACAAGATGTTCCATCAAAACATGAATTGACTTAAGGTGGTGGTTCACATTTCATATGTCATGGGACTGAGAAGGATTTGGCTTGACAAATACTAATGTAAATAAGGGGTGCCAGACTGGCTTGAAACTGCTCCTATGAGTACTTTTTCTTGTAGCAAATAAGCCAAGATTTATTTTCAGAAATGGGAAGCCATTCATGGATATGCATTGAAACTTTCAAGTTGAGAAGAGACAATGACGTTGTTATAGCTTGTGATAGAGTTGGGGTTTATGAAGGGCCATTTCTCACCAAACATCAAAGTCAAACTCAAACTAGGAAGGTTGGGTGTAAATTCATGATCCTTGCAAGTAGGAAAGTAGCAGATCCCACATGGAATCGCTCCATTAGAAATGGCCTACACAATCATCAACCATCTGAAGGTCCTTCAGTGCATCCTCAACTGAGGAGAATCTCTGGGAAAGCATTAGACCTAATTAGGGAAGCAATGAAAGATGGTCTAAATACAGCAGAACTTAAAAGGTAATTGAGCAAGATTGATGGTTCATAAAAAATTGACAATAGAACAATCTATAACACTAAGAAGAGACTAAACCAAGGATAACTGGATGGGAAAGGTGTTATGGATTTTCTATTGGAAATTCTCCAGGAATAGCAGTGGGTTTCCTGGTCAAAATCTGGTGGAGAGGGTCACATAGGGGCCCTTTTCTTGGCTCATCCTGAGTCTATAAAACTTTGCAAAAAAAATCCATCATATCACATTGTTGGATTGTACCTATAAAACAAATAGGTACAACATCCCTCTATTGCATATTGGAGGAATGACTTCCAACAAAAAGACTTTTACTAATTTTTTTTTTATCAAAAGAGAAAAGTATGAGTTGTGCAGTTGGGCATTGAACACATCAAAGGAGTTGGCTTATGATCCCAAGAGGCTTCCAAGCGTCTTTGTGGCGGACTGTAAAGAAGCTCTTATTTTTGCTATTAAAAAAAGTTTACCTGAGTCATCCAGACAGTTGTGCTCATGGCACTTGTCTAAAAAAATTCAAGCAAACTGTAAAGTGCGCTTCAGTAATGATGATGAAGGATGGAAAAGTTTCATGACTCTTTGGGCCAGGTATGGGCCCTCTAAAACCAAGGGGGAGACAGAAGTAAATGATGCAAAGCTCAGAGTATGCCAACTTATTGCTTCTTCTATTGATCTCTTCTGTTAGTGCTTACTTTGAAATTTGTATACAGTGGTTCTTGAAAGACTGTAAGGACTTTCTTGAGTATACTGAAAAAAATATATCCTTATCAAAGAGACTTTTGTAACAGTGTGGAATTATTTCAACCCAGACTTTGGAAATAAACCAACTTCTCCTGTAGAAGAGGCCAATTCAACTTTCAAATGATTCCTTGTGGAATCTTTGGGGAATGTTTTGGATGTGTGGAAACACCTTCATGGAACTATTGAAATTCAAAATAAATCAGTCCATAAAGCACTTAAAAACTCTCAAATAAATTTAAGAACAGGTCTCCCAACAGAACTATTACCTTTGGGTTACAAATTTTTAATTGAGGCAATAAAACTCATTGGGGAAAAATTTGATAAGTCAAAGCGCAACCATGATAGCAAGGTGTTCTCCAAGTCATATTAAAAAATAATGGGCTTTCCTTTTTCCCACATTTGAGGTGAAATACTAGTATCAAGAGGATCCATTGTGTCTGAGGATGTTCATCCTCTCTTTAAGTTAGAATATGACCCTTCCAATGAAGTAAGTGGGGTTTTTTTGAAGGGTACCAATCATTGGATTGAAAGATTAATTATGAGATTGCAAAATTGATAATTCTCTTGGTTTTTGAAATTATGAGACAGATCCAGGGCTTGATGAAGAATCTAAAATGTTTAAAAAGTGAAATTCCATGTATAAGGAACAACCTGAAGAAGTTAGGTTTGAGATTCTATGTTCAATGGTCAAGAATACAGCCGCTTTGATTGCCAAGGCAAGGTTTGAGCCAAAGTTTTAAAGGTCAAGCCATGGTTTACAAAAATTGAAGGAAACCCTTTGTGATATTTCAAAGTTTGAATATGTTGAGAGAGGAATCAAGATGGAAAAAGGGGTTAAAGAGGGAACAAAAAGACTCAAGACAGTAAGTATTTTTTTTGGGTGAGAAATGATAATGTTTATGGCTTAATGCACTCATGGGATAATGATTTCAGTATTGAAAGGATGGCTTTTCATCTGAATCTCATATTTAAGAGGACAAGACTGAAGAAAGAGTTTAAAGGGGACCAGAAAGACCAAATATAGTAAGTCTTTTATTTTGATAAATTTCAATTTTTATGGTTTAATCAACTGATGGGAAAATAATTTCTGTAGTTTAAGGATGGCTCTTCATCTTAATTTCATAGTTCAGTTGAAGAGACTGAAGGTTCATTGGCTTTGGTGCTGTTGGAATAAGATTTCTTTTTGAAGGATGAAGAAGAGGAAATGGAGGATTCAAAAAGAAGCTAAGCCTTGGTGAGTGGTGATTCCTTTAATGAGATGAGAATTGTGGCTAACTAATTTTTGATTTTAGGAAGTGTATTACCTCAATCAAATACCTGAGAACTTCCATATGTTCTTGGGCCGGGGGAGGGGTTGGGATCCAGTTGGTGATGGAAATTTTGGATTTAGAGTCATTGATAAATGTAATGTTATGAGGCAACTAAAACCAGATATTATTTAATCAGAATCAGAAACAAGACAGAGTAGAAGAAGAATGAAATCTTAAATAACCTAAAAACAGGAGTTGACAAGAATAGAACTTCAGTAAGCAGTGAATAATGAAATCTTGATAGAAGAAACAATGGCATTGTTGAAGATGACAACCCCAATCACAAGCCAAAACCTGAAAGAATCTTAGTTGATCAGAGAGGGATATCATAAATAAGCTATTTGTGAGCATTTGAGGATGGAGCTTACCTGACTCAAAGCACCCTTAGTCCAATTACACAACCGTTCAAGTTGTGTGAGGAACAGGAAAGGGGAGTGCGCGAGTCAGGTCTTAAGTAGCTCAGAATGCCAATCTAATATGGAGTATTGGCACTGGAAACAGTGTGAAAGAGCGCACGTACAACTTGCATAGTAACTTGACAAGGACTAAGACATGAGACTGAGGAGACAATGGAAAGAAGAAGTAAGTCAAGATAAAAGAAGCTGAGAGATAGTTAGAGATATTATGAGAATTCAACACCCACCCCATCTCTCAGGTTCAGACTCAGAAAACATTGATTGCACATAGGCTACCTTCCAGAATTTGCCTCAAGACAGGTTTGGTAAGGAAATCGGCATGATTATTCTTCAAAGCAACCTTTTGTAAGCTAATAGTACCTTTTCCGATTTCTTCCCTAATGAAATGGTGACGGATGTCAATATGCTTAGTTCTAAAGGACAAATGATTGGCATGTTGCAAGGCGAGCTTGATACAACCTTCTTTGTCTTCAAAGACAGGAGTCACCTTGAGAGGTTTGAATTTGATGAAATCAGACAGAAGGGTTGTCAGCCAAAGGACCTCTTTTATTCCATTGCCCACAGATTTGTATTCAGATTCAGTAGTTGAAAGGGATATGGTAGGCTGCTTCCTTGATTTCCAAGTGATGAGATTACCCTTCCAGGTTATCACCAGCCCTGAGATTGAGAGTCTAGTTTGTGGGCAGGTTGCCCAGTCCAAATCCACAAAAGCTACCAGGTCTTCTACCACATCCTATTTTCTAAAGTTAAGCCCTTTTGTGCTGGTATGCTTCAGATAGTTGATGACTTTTAGGGCAGCATCGTAGTGGGTGAAGTTGGGCTTAGTGAGGAACTGAGACAGGTAATTTGTTGCAAAGGTGATATTGGGTTGAGTGTTGCAGCTGACGTACAGCAACTCGCCAATTATCTTCCTGTAATCAAAGCCAGATTTGACAAAATGTTCATGCTCCTCAGTGGTGGAAGGTAGAAGCTTGCCATTCAGTTTAAACGGGGTGGAGTGTTCCTTGTGATTTGGAAGTTTGTATTTACTCGCTAGAGAGTCTATGTAGGTCGACTGAGACAGCTTGAAACCTTTCTTTGTGACTTCTACGTTGATGCCTAGGAGCATGGAAGCCTGACCCATGTATTTGGTCTTGAAACGCGATTTGATTTGCTTTCTGAACTTTGAAGGATCCTTGCTGAAGATGGCAATGTCATCCACATGGACGTACAGCCAAGTATCTTCAGAGTAGCATACGCAGTTGTCTGCTTTGCTGCGTTGGAAGCCTATGCTGAGTAACCAGGAGCTTAGAGTATGATACCAGGCCATGGGTGCTTGTTTAAGGCCGTAAAGCGCCTTTTGAAGCTTCAGAGACTTGCCGGGTGATGTAGGTACGTTGGCTGGAGCAGCAATGAAGATCCTTTCCTTGAGAGGAGCATTTAGAAAAGCTGACTTCATGTTGAGCTGGTGAAATTGAAGATTGTTTTGAGCTGCAAAGGAAATGAGTAGACGAAGAGAAGTCTTGTACCCAGTGGGAGCAAAGACACTCTCAAAATTTACACCTTCTTTTTGGTTGAAACCTTGCACACATAGTCTTGCTTTGAATTCAATGATCTTGTTGTTGGCATTACACTTTGTTTGGAATACCCAGACGCACTTGATTGCCTTGGATTCTGTTAAGCAAATGACACAGGAGGATAGTAGAGCGCACGGGAGGCGACTGAACCCATAAGGATGTGGATACTCTAATTGGAGCTATCACCATCCAAGTAGTATGAGAAGAGAGAGTATAGAGGGAGCACTCGAGGATAGATTAATCTTTGATCATCGCAACTACTCTCAGCAATCCCTCTCAAACCTCACAACCTACTCTCACCTCAACTCTCACTCAAAACTCTCCAGTCTCCTATTTCTCATTTTCCTTTCATCTCATATCTTTATCATACCTGTCACCCTTGTCAACACATCAGAACTCCTACACCTTCCATACCTCAACTATAGTCTGTGTGCCTGGTGAGATTCTGAACTAACCCTTCTCACATAGTATACTGGTCATGCTTACTAAAAACCTTGTCTCTCAGCCTCACCCAACTATCTACGCCCTGCTTCTTCAATCCTCATGTCCATGTCCACTAATGCTAATATACTCCTGGTCTGATGTTAGTATTTATACATCCTATTGCCTCTCATGATAAGATGTTGATTAAAGCTTTTTCTTTAGTTTCCAGTTTCTAGTGCAATCCATATAAGATCTCTATTACGGTTAAAAGCCGAAGGGTCAAAGGCTCTCCCACCTCACAAAAAGAACCATACGATAGAAACTGGAAAATGGCGGCCTTAGAAGGATTTCGTCAAGCCATGCTCAAGACCGCCCTGGATACCATTCCGAGACTAAGCAAGGATAATTACGGAGTATGGAAAGACAAAATGGACGCAATATTGGACGTAAGAGGATGTGCAAAAGCCATAAACAATGAAGCTTTGATTCTAGACGTGGACGTTAATGATGAGATCAAACTACTCATAATATCACGACTAGAACCCTCAACTCACGATAACGTAGTAACGCCTTCTAACAAAAACTCGGCAAAAATTCTCTGGAAGGCCATAATCGAAAAGTATGCACCATCTCAAGCGTCAAATAGGGCTAGAATATTTAACGATTTCCTATACATCAATTTCAAACCAGACAAAATTTAAGAATTCATCACGAGAATCAAGGTACGCCTAAAGAAGATGTTGGAAGTAGGAATCACTCCACCCAACGACATCCTAGCCTATTTGATTCTCTTCAAATTCCCCAAGAACATGAAAGACTTCAAGAGGCAAATAATGCACACGGAAAAGGAGCTATCGGTAGAATACGTACTCAACCATCTCACACAACTCAACAATGAATCAAAGGCCCAAGGCTCTAGAGACACACTTAACGACAGGTCAGAAATAGCATTGACAAACACCAAACCTTCAACCTCAACTGGATCCACCCTCAATAGAGAAAAACGAAGATTCTCCGAGGGATGGCATAATCCCAAACAAGACAAACTTCACTCGTCGGACGAATGCTGGCATCTCCACCCCAAGCTGGCTCCAGATTGGTGGAAAGAGGATCAACAGAAATGGAAGAATCGGAAAAACAAATCGACTGCTTCAGCACACTACCTGGCGCTATTGACAGCATGGATCAATCATGGCAACCCAAAGTCTAGATTTATCCTCAATAGCGGAGCATCTCTCCACATGATCAACAACAGAAGATACTTCAAACAGATGTCTCTGTGCCAAGAAGACAACATTAAGACCGGAAAAGAAGGAGCTGAGTTAGAAATATAAGGGAAAGGGACTGCTATCTTTATGTGGGGAGATTTTACTCTAGAACTATCTAACGTGTATTACGTCCTGGGTTTGACCATCAATCTCCTGAGTGCAGGGGCACTTAACTTAGCCGGATGTACATTGAAGGGAGAAAAAGACGGGTTTTCTATCTTGAAGGGCGAACAACGCTTGTTTGGTGGTAAAATAATCAACAGTCTATACACGCTGGAAACCCCAACATTCTTCCGACTCCACATGAACACCGCAAACCTGGCCTACGAGCACGAAGATGATCTAATGCAAATTCATTTTAACCATGGACACGCCTCAATAACTCGACTGGAGAAAGTCACCAGACACATTCCTACGGAAGTAAAACAGAGATTCGAGTGCATACATTGTATCAAAAACAAAATCACCAAGACGCCCTTTAAAGAAACATCAAAAAAGGCAAACAAAGTATTTGAACGGATTCATATAGATCTAATGGGTCCTCTCAAACCCCAGTCGACGGGAGGACACAGATACATCTTAACCCTAGTCAACAATGCCTCTGGATACATAGGAGCCTTCCCGATGGGATCAAAAGATGAGACTTCAGACATTCTAATAGATATAATAGAGAAGGAACATCGGAAGAGAGGTTACTACCCATTGGAGGTATGCTCGGATGGGGGCTCAGAATTCGTGAATCAGAAGCTGAAGAAGTTCTATGAGAAAAATCATATTCGTCAAATTATCTCCGAACCATACCACCCCAAACACAACGGAAGGGCGGAACGGGCCAACAGGAAGATTATAGAGTCAACCAGAACCATTCTCAAGGACGCTCAAATGCCAGCAAATCTGTGGCATGAGGTAGTTAAAGCAAGCTGCCTCATGTTGAATCAGATCCACAGAGATGGACACGAGGAGTCTCCCTGGACTCAAGTACACGGTCAACAACTACCGCCAAAATACGTGAAGCCAATAGGTAGCCCCTGTGTCTATCTTCTGTCGCGACGGGAAAAGGGGAGAAAGTTTAATGAAAAAGGAGACGAGGGTATCCTTGTAGGCTTTAATCCGCTTCTTTGCTCCTATTGAATCCTAACTAAATCTTGTTCTATTATTCATACTAAGCACGTCAAATTCCTGAAAATGGCTAACCCTCAAATCTCAAACCTCCTTCTCTTGGAGGACGAATCATGTAAAGACAATCGGGGAGAAGGAGAACTGAATACTGTCAGCAATCAACCTCCATCGAAGAACATACCCACGTACACCAGATATTGCAATACAGTGAAAGATTCATCCTCCTCAGAATCCAAGGATCATTCCAACCCAGACTCAGAATCATCTGAGGAAGAAAACGCTAATCCTCATCTAAATGCGACCAGTCCACCAGAGAATCACCCAATAAACAACCAACGAGAACGGTTAACCCCAGTAAATGAGGTACCGACAGACCCACCATCAAGGACATTACGGGAACGTTCAACCCTACGACCCCCGCAACAATACGGCTTTTTCCACTACTACAAGCCGAAATCCTACGAAGATGCTATAGCGTGTGAAGAAGGAGAAAAATGGATCACAGCTATGGACACTGAACTAGGATCAATTGAATCACTGGAGGTCTGGGAAGATTACGATGGACCAGAACCGATAAACCCACTTTGAACCATCTGGACGTACAAACTCAAGGAGAATTGCCATGGAAACCCCATCAAATACAAAGCGAGACTGTGCGTCCAGGGGTTCAATCAGATAGAAGGTCTCGATTACTTCGAGACATTTGCTCCAACAGGCAAACCCTTGACCCTCCGCATGTTACTCGTATACGCGCTAAGATCGTCTCAAAAGTTTTGGCAATTCAATGTTAAGAGTGCTTTCCTGCACTTTAAAATAGAAGAGGAGGTTATCATTCGAACCCCAAAGGGATCAAACCGCAAATGCCGATTTCTCAAACTAAAAAAATCGTTATACGGGTTGAAAGAATTGCCTAAAAATTGGTACAAGACTCTTACGGCGTGGTTCGAGGAGATAGGCTTCCACAAATCTCAATGCAATCCATGTCTTTATCTCTCAGAAGACGGCAATTCAAGACTTTTCTTCCACGTAGACAACCTGATTCTAGTAGGAGATGGACAAGGATTTGAACAAAAATTTCTTAACAAATTCAACGGATCAGAAAGCAGAAACCCAGATACACTTCTTGGCATGAAAATCCAGGTGGAATCGGATAGGATACTCCTCAGCCAACCAAACCATATTCAATGTGGCCTAGAAAAACTGAGACTATGCGACTGCAAGGACACAACTACTCCACTCACTCAAAACCTACAACTGAAGCCTGCAACGGACAAAGATCATCAAGCATTCAAGACATTAAACATAAACTACAGGTCGGCTATTGGGATGATCAACCATATAGCGTGCTATACAAGACCCGACATCAGCTTCGCGGTCTCAATTCTCGCAAGATTCAATTCCAAACCGGGACTCACCCATTGGAACAAACTCAAGAAGACCTGGAAGTATCTCAAAACGACCAGAGATCTCTGTCTACAGCTCACGTGTCATTCGCAGGACGAACCGTTACAAGTATACTCGGATGCATCCTGGGCGGACAATCCAAACACCCGAAAGTCTCAAACAGGTTACCTTTGCATTGTATTCGGCAGTCTAGTCTCATGGAACAGCTGCAAGCAAAGAAACATAACTTGGTTGTCGACCGACGCCGAACTTAATGCCCTAGTGGAATCATGCCATGAGGCGAATTGGATTAAGGCGCTTTTAAATGACATCTTAGGACAACTCATCAGGACTGTCCCAATAAATATAGACAATAGCGGCCTAGAAGACAAGATCAGGAAGTTTGGCTCCAACTCCAAGAACCAACACTTAGACCTAAAAACCAAGGGTATGAGAGATGAACTCAAGGCAAATAACATTGAACTAACATTAGTAAAATCTACAGACATGATAGCAGACCCTCTAACTAAAGCCGCCTCAGTTCAGAGCATCGGACTCTTGTCCCGTTTCTTTTTCTCTGGTTCTCATTCAATTAGTCCAAAGTAGTATGTTCTGACTGTTAAGTAGTTTGTTCTTTCATCTCATCGGGCATGGAGGGGTGTTAAGCAAATGACACAGGAGGATAGTAGAGCGCACGGGAGGCGACTGAACCCATAAGGATGTGGATAATCTAATTGGAGCTATCACCATCCAAGTAGTATGAGAAGAGAGAGTATAGAGGGAGCACTCGAGGATAGATTAATCTTTGATCATCGCAACTACTCTCAGCAATCCCTCTCAAACCTCACAACCTACTCTCACCTCAACTCTCACTCACAACTCTCCAGTCTCCTATTTCTCATTTTCCTTTCATCTCATATCTTTATCATAACTGTCACCCTTGTCAACACATCAGAACTCCTACACCTTCCATACCTCAACTATAGTCCGTGTGCCCGGTGAGATTCTGAACTAACCCTTCTCACATAGTATACTGATCATGCTTACTAAAACCCTTGTCTCTCAGCCTCACCCAACTATCTACGCCCTGCTTCTTCAATCCTCATGTCCATGTCCACTAATGCTAATATACTCCTGGTCTGATGTTAGTATTTATACATCCTATTGCCTCTCATGATAAGATGTTGATTAAAGCTTGTTCTTTAGTTTCCAGTTTCTAGTGCAATCCATATAAGATCTCTATTAGATTCTGGATCATACTCTTGTTCTTCCCAGACATTGTAGGATTCTAAATTAAGAATTTCTATATTCATAGCATCAATCCATTCCAGTCTATATTTGTCTTTCAGCGCGTCGTCTAAGGAAACTGGATCCGTGTAATTTATGGCTAGATAGAGTTGAGATCCTTTGCGACAAGGGTAGGTCACGATGTTGTCTGAGCTGACTTTGCTGGGGCAAGGATGAGTGGCTCGGTCTGGAGCAGTCAAAGTAGGGCTGATTGGAACAGCTGGTTCCTGTGTTTCAGGAAAGCTGATGGGAGAATCAAACTGTTCTTCTGGTATGGCGCCAGGGTTGGTACCGTTCTCGGGAATGAAAGGAAAGGGAGTTTGAGGATCATCTTTGCTAAATTGGCCTTCCTTGAAATGAGTGTTAGCAGTGATGTAGACCTTGCCATTGGTGGGGTTGAGAATCCTGTACGATGAAAATTGATTGCAGTACCCCAGCATAACGCCTTTAAAGCCCGATACGCTGAATTTAAAGTCACAATTGGTCTTGGGAATGTGGACAAAGGCGGTACAGCCAAAGGGATGAAGAACCTTGTAGTTTAATTTGGTTTTGAACCAAATAGCGTAAGGAATCCAATTATGATTGGACACCACTGGTAGAAGATTGAGGAGATCCGTAGCTGTCTTAACGTCTTCAGCCCAGTAGCAAGGAGGAAGTTGACTGTGATTGAACAGGCATTTAGCCTTTTCAATGATTGATCTGTTAGCGTGTTCAACTAATCCATTTTGTTGAGGAGTGTAAGGAGGCGAAAAATGATGAGTGATTCCAGCGTCTTGGCAATAGGATTCAAATTCTGAGCTAGTAAACTCACCACCGTTGTCAGAGACTAGGGTGATCAATTTCTTGTCAAGGCGCCTTTTGGAAGTAGATACAAAGCTCTTGAAGGCAACTAGAGCCTCACTTTTGTTCTTAAGAAAAGAGACAGTCTTGAAATGTGAGTATTGATCTACTATAGTTAGGAAGTATCTGCAACCACTAGCCAATTCAACTGAGACCGGACCTACTAGATCGATATGAACAATTTCTAACGGCTGATTAGCTGTTTTGAAATGGCCATTGAACGCAGTGGTGGTCATCTTACAGGTCTGGCATACGTTGCAGTCAGCAATCGTGGAAGTTGAATTAGGAAAAAGAATCTTTTGAGTAGCAGTGCCGGGGTGACCCAGTCAATGATGCCACTTGAAGTCTGGCTGGTTAGTTGATAGATGATGGACCAGAGGACTGGTAGGCTCAGTGACAAATTGAGTAACGTATAATTCCAGAAGATGATTGACAGTTGAACCAATGAGATTCACATTGTCAATCTGGATTGAGACGCCACTTTTGCTGAATCGAGAGAGGTTTGATTTCAGTACTAGAAGTCTGTCCAGGGATAAAAAGCATTGGTTAAGGTCTGGAATCAACAAGACATCTTTCAAGATGATTACAGAACCTTTGTGATTGATTAATTTTGCTGTGCCAATAGCTGTGGCTTGGTGCAAGGAGGATTTGGAGCCCAAGCCAACAGGCAGATTAATCGGTTTGGAAGTGAGCAAGAAATTCGGATTGTTTACAATATGATGACTGGCCCCTGAGTAGAGGACAGGTGGCAGTGTGGGAGTTGGATTGGAGCAAGCTGGATTGGCCTTTTTGTGGTACAGTTCAGCATTGAAAAATGCATTGGCAGGTTTGACAGAGTTGTTGGGAACTGGAGTAGTAGATTCTACGGGTTGAGTGTGATGAGCTTGGGGTGCATTCTTGTCTGGACGCAGATGAGGGTGTAGGTGCCAGAAGCGGGACTTGGGGTGTTTGGCAAGAGGATTGTGATGCCCTTTTGAGCAAGGGTGTTTTGGCCCCTTAAGAGTTTTTGTCTTTAGAAGGGCAGTCAACCCGGGTTGATCAGGAGAATTAGTTGGGGGAACAGGAGTGTTAGGTGATGCTCTGGTTGATTCTAGGTGAGTAACTTCACGCAATTTGTTGAGAACTCTAGAGGGACTTTGTAGTAAGTTGTTGTTAAGAAGAATACTGTTGACCAGGTGGTAAAAGTTGGTGGTAAGTTTGGCCAAGATGGTGTAACTAAGTATGTCTTAGGGCACATTGAGTTAAACCACAGCAATTTTGTTCAAGAGTTTTCTAAATTCTCTCAGATAGGTTTGGAGATTTCTGTCAAATTTTTATTGGATGAAATTCAACCAGATGCGACCTCTATTGTTGGTTGATTGTGAGGCATATTGGTCCAGGATAGCTTGCCAGATCAAGGAAGGTTTAGACTGATTCTCGGGGTTGACAACGGCATCAAATGCTGTATCGCCCAGATGCTGAATTAGAAGATTGGCTGCTTCATAGCTTTTCTTTCTTTGAGGAGCCGTAGTAGGTAAAACAAGTGTTTTGAATTTGGTATATTCAACATACTCTAGTAGACCTTTTCTTTGGAGGTGACTTCTAATTCTCATTACCCAGGAGGCAAAATTGGATTCATTTAAGAGAGGAAGATGGAGATTTTTTGGATTTGGATTGTCAAGGTCTGACATATTGAACCACCAGTGTCGATCCTTGTTAAGTCAATGAGTCTTGGGACTGTAAATCTGTAAATTTATGAGGCAACTAAAACCAGATATTATTTCATCAGAATCAGAAACAAGACAGAGTAGAAGAAGAATGAAATATTAAATAACCTAAAACCAGGAGTCGACAAGAATAGAAATTCAGTAAGCAGTGAATAATGAAATCTTGATAGAAGAAACAATGGCCTTGTCAAAGATGACAACCCCAATCACAAGCCAAAACCTGAAAGAATCTAAGTTTATCAGAGAGGGATATCATAAATAAGCTATTTGTGAGCATTTGAGGATGGAGCTTACCTGACTCAAAGCACCCTTAGTCAAATGACACAACCGTTCAAGTTGTGTGAGGAACAGGAAAGGGGAGTGCGCAAGTCAGGTCTTAAGTAGCTCGGAATGCCAATCTAATATGGAGTATTGGCACTGGAAACAGTGTGAAAGAGCGCGCGTAGTCGGGTGCGCACGTACAACTTGCATAGTAACTTGACAAGGACTAAGACATGAGACTGAGGAGACAATGGAAAGAAGCAGTAAGTCAAGATGAAAGAAGCTGAGAGATAGTTAGGGATATTATGAGCATTCAACAATAAATCACTTGGGTATGATGAGCAGGGATGGTTTCAAGTAAAAAAAGAAATGCTTGAAAAATTGAGGAGAAATAAGAAGTGCTACGCTAAAATCCTTGGTGGAATTAAAGAAATTGAAAATATAGAAAAAAGGCTTGATTTTAATGACATCAATGAAAAGATCCCATCTAAAAATGGATTTCAAAGTTAGATATGGGTTAAATAATAGCAGATAATTATTGCAGACCAATATTTTGAATTCCATGGGATTTATGCTGTACTTATACTCCTATGAAAATGGGAGTAAAAGAACAATCATCTCCAATGTTCATTTGCTTTGTTTATAATAACCATTGGGTCCAGCTTATTCTTAAGGGAGATGTGATTCCACTCCCACCCATAGTTTCCAAACCACGTTCCATGATTTCCAAAAAATCCTCTTGTTGGGTTGATCAACTCAAAGATCAACTTGAGTTGTATTCTAATTTATAACAATAATTTTAATCTAAATTTTTGGCTTTCGGTTCTGATTCTGATCTTGCAATTCTATTAATATTAAGGTTTACAATATTTTTAACATTATTATTTTGAATTTTTTGAGTTAGCATAATTATGATGAGTTTTTTGAATGAGATTTTATTGGAAATTCAGATCAACTTTTTTTGGGCTGATCCCATCATAAGGAGTATTTTTACTACTTTTGATTATATCAGCTTAAAAATGGTTGAACTTTTTTTTTTTTTTACTTTAGGACTGTTCAAGTTACTTTTCTTTTTTTGGTGTTTTTACTTTAGGCCTAGTGGAGTTAGTTGTCTTTATTTTGGTGTTTTTACTTTAGGTCCTGCCATGTTGAAGTTGTATTTTTTGGCACTTTTAATTTAGGGATGCTCCATAGACTATTTATTTTTTATCTATTCTTTACTTTTTATTTTTTATTTTTATTTATTTTTTATTTATATTTATTTTTTATTTATATTTATTTTTTATTTATATTTATTTTTTGTTTTTATTTATTTATTATTTATTATTTTTATTTATTTTTATTTATTTTTATTTTTATTTATTTTTTATTTTTATTTGTTTTTATTTATTTTTTATTTTTATTTATTTTTTATTTTTATTTATTTTTTATTTTAATTTAGCATGATGTTAAACTCACATCTCCAACCGTGTGGTAGTTGTGTAGGGCCCTACATGGCTTAAATGAGCTGTGGAGGCCCAAAGACAACTACAAAGGGCCATTTCCAACACAGGAAAGCCCCAGGGGGTGGTGTAGGAGCCATGTAACCCCTGTACACAGCTCAAATTGGCCATTTTTGGGGGTGCACAACCCCCTGGAAGACGTGCCAGAATTTTGGGCACCCCCTGGATCACACTAGGGTTCTTTCAACCCAAATGTGGGATTAAGAAATACTTTTTTGGGACTTTTGTTCCACACCTAGTGATCCCAGAGAGACATTAAAGAAAAAAACAAGTGAATTTAAAGTAAATAATTGTAAATCATATAAAACTCTGCAAACAATTCTTTCTCAACTTGAAAGTGAGCAAACTTTGTTAGATCAATTGAAAGTTGGATTAAATAATGAAGTATACAATTGCATGTTTTTGCATGGGAACAGTGGAAAGCCCTCCTTCTTCTGACATGGCTGCGTGGAAGGTCTACATTGATAGTGCCATCAACAAAGCTTTGGAAAAAGAAAAAAAGGATTTGGGTAAGAAACATTGGAAGCTCCAATTGCATCCTCATCAAGGGTGAAAATTGAGGAACAAAAGGATTTTCAAATGGACATGACTTCTGGTGGTGAGTAACATTTTATGTTACTGGTCTTTGCCATATTTAATTTGATTGAAACTGATGGAATGAATTCCATCATTATAACTATGCAACTACGGCGGATCCACTTGAACCACCTCCCTTGAGAGCTTTTCCTACTAGGGAAGAGTCACAAAACTATTGTCAAACATGGGAAATGAAGCATGGTTACGCTTTAACAGTTTTCAGCTCAAAGCCTGACCAATATGTGGATTTAGCCTGTGATAGAAATGGTTCCTATTCAGGAAGTCTTCTTACCAAACGGTATAGACAAACTCACACAAGGAAGGTTGGGTGCAAGTTTTTAATCCATGCTAGTTGCCCAAAGGCAGACCTCTTGTGGCTCCTCTCCTACAAAGAAAACCAACATAACCATCAACCATCTGAACATCCCTCTGTGCATCCTCAACTGAGGAGAATATTGGGGGTGGCTTTAAACAATCTGGTAGGAGGCATGAATGATGGGCTCAATATTTTAAAACTGAAGATAAAATTGAGCAAGATTGATGGGCGGGATTATTTTGATAAAAAAAAAAATCTATAACACTAAGCGGAAGGTCACACTTGCAGAACTAGAGGGAAAAAGTGTTATGGAGGTACTATATGAACAGCTTGAAGGGATGATTGAGCGCGGCCACCAGCCAATCAAGGACACAATGGTGAAAATGTGCAGCAAGGATGGAAAACAATGGCAGGAAACCCTTCAGGCTGTTCTTTTGGCAGATCAGATTTCTGTGAAGAGATTGATGGGTTATTTGCCATACCAGCTGCTATTTGGGCAGGAACCTGTGCTGCCAATTGACATTGAGCTGGAAACTTTTCTGGGTATCAACTGGTGGATGGTTAAGATGGCTGCAGAGCTAGTCAAGGCCCGCGCCAAGCAACTCCTGCAACAGGATGAGATGCTGGAAAAAAGCAGCTGCAAGACTGAAGGCAACCCGCACAAAGTCTGTCCGCTACTGGATGGTTAAGATGGCTGCGGAGCTAGTCAAGGCCCGCGCAAAGCAACTCATGCAAAGGGATGAGATGCTGGAAAAAGCGGCTGGAAGACTGAAGGCAACCCGCACAAAGTCCGTCTGCTACTGGGACAAGAGCTGCGGGCATAAGCTCTGGGATCCGTTGCGGAAGGGGGACTTGGTTCTGCTTTACAATTGGAGCCTGGAGACTCAGTGGGGGAAGCTGTTGGATAATTGATGGAAAGGGCCTTTTTGCGTGACATCCAAATTTTCCAGGGGTAGCTACCAGTTGGAGGGATTGGACGGAACTCCACTCAAACAGAAGGCCGCGGCTTTGCACGTGAAACAATTCTTCGGGCAAGGCTCCACTTCATTTGAAAAGATGGCTGGGTCAGATAGCGGAGGGGATGATAACACGTATCCTTCCTCTGAGGACAATCCCAGGCCTGCCTTGCTTCTGGAGGAGTAAACAGCTGCAGATCGCTGGGGACAGCAGCCAAGTTGGTGGGGGGGAAAGGTTGGATGATTAGGGGATATGATTGGATTTGATGAAGGGGTGTTCTAGCCGGTTCAAAGCCAGAAAAACTAGACACCCCAGAATGTTTGTTTTCCTATTTTCTTCTCTCTGGATTGGCTTTTTGTATTATTGCTGGCTATGGAAAGTTGCTTTTAGTTATGGGCACAGCACAAAGCTGGGTCTGTAGATGCAAGGACAAGCCCCACAGCCAGATGAAAACGCATGGACTATTTCCAAAAGATGATTAAGGGAACTAGGAAAGCGCGTTGTGCAGTATGGATGTGGGTTGAAGAGCAAAGGCGCGATCTTGGCAAAGGGCCAGTGTTTAAAAAAAATCTCTCTATCTCTCTCTTTAAGTTTTCTTGGTTATCTTATAGATTGAAGGTATGGATGGGTTTGGGCGGATTGTGTTTCTTTCTCTCTCTGAATTTTGTGCACATGTGGCTGGTTTTCTTTTTACTCTCTATTTTCTTCAGATGGGTACCGGGAACTGTGTTGAATTTCATCTGGGGCGGTCCTGATACCTTGAGGGGATACTTCTCACTCTCACGGATTCCTCACTCTTGCGGGTTGCTCTCAAAAGCGCAGATCTTGCGCGCAGATGTTCTTACTCTCACCGGATGATCTCAGTGACGCGGATCCTTCTCAATCTTGTGGATCTTGCACGTGGCTCTAATTTCTCCCACAGTTCTCACAAAGCCCAAAGGCTACTCAAGATGGCGCGGCAAAAGTCCATATCTTTGCAAATGGGCGCGGGGATGAAGACAAAATGGAATGAAGGAAGAAAAGGAGAAAGGGGGGGAAATCCACCTAAGCTGGCCAAGTCTTCATCACATCCTCCTTGTCCGCACAAGCCTCTGTGGCTAGGTATTGGAAGGCCATCCGGACCTTGCGTTGCCCATTGGTGGTTTGTGCGTAAGGAACCAATATGAATCGCCGGAGGAGTTTGTCTGCATTGTTTACCATTGCGTCAAACCTTGCCAAGGAGAGAGCTGGAACCAGGGGGATCTCTTGGATCTTGGGAGTTGCGGCCAAAGAGTTTGCAGAGGCTGCAGGCTCCAGTAATGAATTGATCACCACGGGAGACAGCGCACGCGTGGCCTCAGGGGATGACCTGGGAGCAGGTGATGGTGACAACAACGGTGGAAATCAGGCCGGAGGAGGAGTTGGTCTTGCAGGAGTGGGAGGACGCAGTGATGGTGGGGAGGAGCTGGCCTTGGTGGGGGTGGAGGAGGCGCGGCCGGAAATTTCTGAATCCTTGGGTCCATTGCCGGTACATTCATCCAAACCCGCCCGGCCCACTTGTGGGTGGCATTCCAAAAGTATGCAAAGTTCGCCAAATCCTGGCGCCTTGGAGGTCCAGCCCAGCGGAACGGTGTGGTGACCAAATCTGGACACCCTGCACCAGATGCGGAAAATTCAAAATTTTTTACGATTCTTTTATTTAGGTGTCATTCAACAAAAAAAAAAATAAATAAAATAAAATAAAAAAATAAAATAAAAATAAAAAAAATAAAAAAAATAAATAAAATAAAAAAAATAAAAGAAATAAAATAAATAAATAAAAATAAAAAAATAAAAATAAAATAAAATAAAATAAATAAAATAAATAAATAAAAATAAAAAAAATAAAAAAAATAAAAATAAAAAAAATAAAAATAAAAAAAATAAAAATAAAAAAAATTGGAACTTTTTTGTATCAGTATCACTCCTCCAATTTCCTCATCCTGCCAAGCATTCATCTGTCCCAGTGGTCTAGGACAGGCCTCTCTTGGTCTCATCACCTAGGCATGGCATTTGATTCCTTCTCTCTTTGTTCCCCCCTTCCTTTGGGCCAAACGCGCGGGCTGAGACCCGCTTGGCCCAATCTTCCTCCACTTGGACAGTCACCCCAAGTCCGGAGCAATCTTCCTCAACTCAATCCATCCATCCATCCTTTCTCCCCTCTCCCATCTCCTTGGACTCAATGATTGGCTACTGATGGCTGGGTCTCAACCGTAGAGCGATCAATGGCATCAAGATCATGGCAATCATTGAATCTGTTGCTCTCGGAATCTCAAATTTGAATGAGGATTAGAAGAAGAGTCAAATGAAGCCAGTCAACGGTATCTTTGAAATGAATGTCAAGAGTTCCGCCAGTAAAGAGGGTACGTGGAAAATCAATTTTAAAAAGAAAAAAAGAAGGTAAAGTTTATCAAGGTCCTGCCAAACCTAAAGAGGACGTGACCATCAATCTATCCGACAAAACCTTTCAACCTTTAGCGGATGGGAAACTGAACGGTCAAAAAGCTTTTACAAGTGGTAAATTGAAAGTCAAGGGGAATATCATGCTAGCCAACAAGTTATACGTCATCTTCCAACTGGCCAAGTCAAACATCTAGCGTTCTCCCAGTTCTGTCCGTGTATTGTCTCAAATCATTTTCATCATCCTCCCCAGTTATGGTTTCAAACGGATCTTGAGCCATTTGATTTAGCGTTGTCTCTGCGATTCTTTTTTTTTTTTTTTGCCCCTGCTTGATTCCACGTCACCATCCCTCCATGACTGCGAAATGAACTGATTTGTTTTATGTGATCCTAAAGGCAAAATCTGCTTATCCCCACCCTTTTTTTTAAATTATCATCCTTCCTATCCATTGCTTGGACATACATATATATGTTTGTTTTATTTTTCAACCAACAGGAGACTTATGTTTTATGTTGAGTTTGAAATTAATTTGCAATCCTTCATGTTTTTATTTTTTTTTTCCTTCTGAATTGCAGTCTCACAATCCTGTAGAATTTTCCCCGTTGAGAAATGATGAAATTGCAAGTTTTCTGGTAAAAAAATAAAAAATAAAATATATATATATATATATATATATATATTTTTCCCACTCTATCTGTAGTATTACTTGTACAAAGTCTAACAGGGCCTCCTTCCCATATAAGGAAGGGCTCTCCCCTGCCTTTTGGTAGGGAGGGGGGGGTATCTTATGGCATCTTACCAGAGAATTTTCATCGCTATCATCTTGAAATAAATTATCTGTGGGGTCTCATTCCCCTTTATCTGAGACTGAATTCTGGGTATATCCATGATTGCCCCTTTATCCTTGAGCCTCCATACTCAAATCCTGATCCTTGATCTTTATCACCAACCAATAGCCTTGCTGGTTGAAGAAGAATTTGACTGATTGAACTCTTGAGTGTGTTAAACCACTCCTGATCCCTTTATCCAACCCTACTGGTCCTGATCATCCTTTGACTATCTATCTGGAACTGGTCACATTTGACTGAAGAGGTTTTATTAAGCTTAAAACCTGGAGTGTTAAACCTCACTTTATTTCTTTTTGAAGTTGAATTCCGCCATGCTACTCTTGATTCCCTTGAGAAGTGTTGGGTTATTCTTGTTTGAATCAGTTATTGTTTTGCTTCTAGAGCTTCATCAAACAATTAGCTTTGTCTTGTGCAGCCACCCACAGTTATCTGGTACCCTTCAAGCGCTTGATTGCAGAGAATTGGGCAGGTTCATTGAGAACCTGGAGGTTGTTTGGGATTGAGTTGATCTTTCCTAAGCTTCTGCTGATGAAGAGAGCTATTAGCTTGTGGGCATTGTTACTTACAATTGCCTTGTCCTGTTGAACTCTGAACAATCCTTGAATTCTTCTATTCAAGTTTCCCCGGCATCATCTCGCCTCAGATAGTGTTGTTTCCCAGCTACCAACTACTATCATCTTTATCCTTTACTCTTTGGTCCCTCATTTGCCAGGTTCTGGAATTTGATCTTGGTTTCATTTAAATATTTTTGAAACACTCAGGAGGGCAGCCTAAACAGCACATTTCCCCTCCACAGAAATGCCATGGCCTAGCACCGTTTTGAGTCTTACAACGGCAAGCCTGAGTTCTAGTTCTCACGCTATGGATGATTTTGAGGGGCGCGTTGCGGGCGGTTTCAAGGCATGTTTGGCGGAGTCCACTCATTTGTTGAGATCTCCTTGTTGCTTGAGATTACAAAGTAGTTGTGACAGGTCCTCTTGCACGGGCAACCTTGCGGACATTTGCGCAGCATTCCCTCCAAAAGGGAGAAGCAGCAGTTTCCGGCTTGGCACAGGACACAGGCGCGCCGGCCCAGAATAATTTGGCAGGGAAGGCGGTTCCTGCTGCAGTAGGTACAGGACATATTATTTGAGGGGTGTTGGATGGGGTTTTTCTTTTTCTGTCTTTGGTCTGATGAAGGGGTGGGGTTGAAAGTGGTATAGCTGGGGTATGATGAGAGGCAGGTGAGATAATGGTGGATCTCTGGGGACAGAACTCAAGTTGGGGGGGATGTGGTGGTTCTTTAAAGATGCGATTCCAAATAGGTTGCGCGCTGCGTGCTCAGAAGTAGCAGCTGGCTCAGCAGGGGAAGCACGCTTAGCAATGGGTGCAGATTCGCCAAATCATGTTGCCCTGCAGGATCCGCAGCAGCTTAATTGGGCTCAACATCTGCAGACGCAGGATGGATTGGGTTGGATTGGAAGGATTGCGCGTGCATCGCAAATTGCAAGACGCAGATATCTGGAAGGGCGCGTTGGGCCAATGCGGAAATGCCCGGGGGGCTCCAAGTTGGGCCTGGCGCAAGGCTGCCTCATGAGAAGGACAAACCGGGTGGATGTAATGGCAGGCGGGTAATACGGATGGATATGGGATATTGGATATGGGATATGGGTTGTGGATTATGGGATGGGAAGGATAGGGTTGAGGCTAGGTTTCTGTGCTTAGGGGTTGTATTTCATTATTCTTGCT
Organism: Puccinia polysora; assembly: GCA_025617555.3. NCBI lineage: Eukaryota > Fungi > Basidiomycota > Pucciniomycetes > Pucciniales > Pucciniaceae > Puccinia > Puccinia polysora. The sequence continues at coordinate 32,399,647 of CM062615.1, forward strand.
TGCTTCTGGTTTTACTTAGGTTAGGGTTAAGGGGTAGGCTACTTAAGCTGCACCCTCAACATGGATATCTTGGAGATTGGATCACGGAGGATCATCAGTTGTCATAGGTTTTGGAAGGATCTTTAGTCTCAATTCTCTATCTCTCAGTTAAAGGATGAACAGTCTCACTCAGGGTTTACAGACGCAAGGGATCAATAACTTCCAAAATTCAAACTATTCAAGGAGAAGTCCTCTTCTGAATTCCAAACCACACAAGTCCGTGAGCTGTGGGGGTCTGTACACGGCTCCAATTGGACCGTGTGCCATGCCACACGGCCCATTTTCAACTGTGTACAGGGCTCAATGAGCCATGAATTTAACATTACGCTAAGTTTTAATATTTGTATCCATATTTATTCTTTCTTTTTAATTTTTTGAATGAAGCTTGTAAGTTTTATGCAAGAATGCAGATGATCTTCAAAAATTATTCATGACCTGTTTTTTTGGTTTTTTAAAATATAAAAGCCTGAAAGCTTGAACAAACCATAAAAAATTATATAGGCCAAAAAAAGGGTTCAAAAATTCAGTGAGAAATGTGAATTTTTGAAATTTTTTGGTTTTTTGATGAATTTTTTAAAGGTCAAAAATGAAATCCAAAAATATTGAAAAATTTTAAAAAGTTCTTTGTTAATCTCAGAGCCATTAGAACACCTTCAAAAATGCAATCAAAAAATCAAAAAAATCCATAAGAAAAATTATTGTATGGGCTTTTGGATCATCATTAACTGTAAGTACCTGCTCATATCAGGGCCCCGCAGCCAAACCTCTTCTGGGGATTGGGGCCTGTAATATTTAATTTTTAGCGCATAAACAGCAGGTTACAGAAAAATACAAAGAAAAAAGCTTGCAACTTTCTGTAAGCTTTTTTTGCGGAGGGAAGCATTGGAGTGTAACTTTGTAACTTCAATTTGGTGAGCGGGGGGATTGAAAGTTACAGATATGGTGTGTCCACTGAGTTTGGTTGGCTCATCAACTTGGTGGGTTTTTTTTTCAAAACGCAGTTTTCAGGTGCTCAAAGCTGTGTGGAATTTAGTCAACCACCCCTTTTCAGGTGGTCAACCAATGGATGTGTGCCATCAACTTGGCCCTGGCTGCTTTCAACTGAAGCAACCAAGAGTCTGGTATTGACTTGAGGCCACCCTGTTGGTTGTAAAAGTCATGAGGAGCACAGAAGCAGAAAAAATACTTCTTGTTGCCCTTAGTTGATCAGCAACATGGTCAAGTTGATGTCCTGAAAATATGGGCCCCCCTTGGCTATTGCCCCATCAAGCTATTTGGTTGGGCCATCAACCATGTCTTTTCACATGACCAGGGGGATTTTACCACCTGACCAAACTCACTGGATACACTATAAATTGTGCAGCTGAAAATCACCTAAATGGCTTCAAATAGGTCAGTGCTATGTTCATGTGTGATCATATTTCTAATTCAGATAATGAATTGTTATCTGGGCAGGTCCACCAATCAAGAAGGAATGCTCTTTGAAAAAAATGATTCATTTTTACAAGGAAGGAATACACCATGCCAAAGCTTAGGTGCTGACTTTCTCAACCATGATACATTTTTGGAATATTGGTCATGGAAAGAATCCCAGAGTAACGTAGGAGAAAGTAAATTTGTCTGCAGGATGATATGCTCTTGTATTCAGGATATCAAAAGTAAAATTTGAAAGGTGCATAGGGATGATATTGATGTGCTTTGATTGCTGTGTGATTAAATATGAGCACAAAAAAATCACTACTTTCAATTGAGAATATTTGAGAAATATTATGTGGAATTTTATGTAGAGTTTCTTTCAAGAGAGTGTGATGTTTTTGTAAAGAATTCAAGATAGGTACTAGAGGACTAAACCAACAGAAGTTCAACCAGACTTGATAGTGGATTAGATTAATAAGGACAAGAAGGAAATATTGAGTGTAGGTGAGTAGACTATAGGAAAGCAGATCTGTGGAAGCATTGTTAGACTCTCTTGGTTGATGAGTGATTGATGTTGGGTTGTCTTACCAGGCAGAGATTGAGAAGTGAGCTGGGATCAGATGGAAAAGGAAAGATTTGAAAAGGATAGGCATAGTTGACAAGCGGATGATATAAGAAGAATAGAAAAGACAAGACAAGAGCAGACGCGAGAAAAAAACCAAAAATAATAGTAGTAGAAAATAGAAGAGAGAGCTTAGATCAAAAGAGATCGAGAGGAAAAACTAGAAGTAGAAACCATCCCCGGAGCCCCCCTGGGGGTCTCCTCACTGTGTGGGAACACATGAGATGATGTGAGAGTATATTGAGATCTTAACACCCCTTGTGACTGGTAGGACAACAGAAGAGGATTGGAGAGTTAATTTGCTAATTACCAGCAAAAATGAACTTTTGGAGAAGTTGAAGTGAGCTTCGGCTGGAAGCCTTTGTCAAAGAGTCAGAAACCATTGAATCTGTTGGGATGAGTGATAGATTGTATTCAGATTTGTTGTAGTCCTCCCTTAGACCCTTTGTCTTGATGTTAATATGACAAGATTTAGAGTGGGATCCAAATTGTTTGGTCTTATCGTCTAATCCCTTGTTATCGATGTACATGGTGGGTTTGATTATTGAAGATTGATAGATTTTGCCTATTAAGTGATTAATCCACTTGAGCTCAAGAAAACAGTCAAGGAGAGCATTGAGCTCAGATTCTGTTGAAGAGTAAGTAACATTTCTTTGTCTTGAAGAGTTCCAGACTACAGGACTACCATAGTGAAATATGATAAAACCAGTTCAAGACTTTCTCAAGGATGGATCATCTCCCAATTTCGCATCACTGTAACTAGATATCATCTCTTCTCCGGATTTGTAACTGAGGATAAGCTTGAGGTCCTTAGTAGTCTTGAGATATTTCCAGACTTTACAAGCTTCTCTCCAATGAGACATGCCAGGCTTGGTATTAAATCTAGCAAGAGTTGAAACGGCGTACGCAATGTTGGGATGGGTATATTGAGCGAGATGGTTGAGGAGTTCCGTAACTGAAAGGAAGTTGATATTGAGTTTTGTAAACTCTTCGTGATCTTCATCAGAGGCTAGTTCCAGGTGGAGATTTTGAGTGAGTGGAGAGTGAGTGTCCCTAAAGTCTGAGAGACCTAATTCTTCCAGACCACAATTGATGTGGTTAGGTTGACTGAGCAGAATTTGATCATTATCTACCTCCATCAGCATCCCCAGGATTGTATTTGGCGGGTGACAGGAAGAAGTTTTGAACCTCTCCAGAAAGTTGACCTTGAATGTTTTTTTCCTTCCCACATAAATAAGATCATCTACATGGAAGTAGAGAATCTCTTTAGAGTTGGTACTGATATATAGACAGGGGTCCAAATCCTTGAGATTTAATCCAGAAGGTCAGTGTTTTGTACCAATTTTTTGGAGATTGGTTGAGGCTGTATGGAGATTTTTTGAGCTTGAGGGAGGGAGACTTCCTGAGCGAACCTTCAGGTGTCAGGATAATAACAGTATCATTGAGAGGAGCATGGAGAAAAGCGCCTTTAACTTCAAATTGGGTAAAGGTCATCTTCTCCTTTAAGCCATATAGAAGAGCAATTTGTAGAGAGCCAAGCTTGCCAGTAGGTGCCCAAGTCTTGTTGTAGTCAACGCCTAGAACTTGATCAAATCCTTGTATGCATAATCTCGCTTTGTATTTCACCGGTTTGCCATGGCAGTTTTCCTTCACTTTGAAGACCCATGTGGGATTTAGAATGTTGTCAGGTGTCCCATAATATTCTTCCCATACTTCTTGTGATTCAATAGATTCCAATTCTTCTTTTGAAGCCTTCTCCCACTTAGGCCATTCAGGGCATTTCCAAGCAGCCTTGTAGGAAGGAGGTTTGTAATACTGATGAAAATCGTAGCGTTGAGGTTTTCAAGTCTCACTTTTTGGTCTTTGGTAGACCTCAGGACTCGTAGGAACAGGAGATGGGATCTGAGAGGGTTCTGGTTGAAGATCAGAAGAATCTGAGTGGAGAGAGATAGAATTGTCTTGAGGTGAGTCCAATTCTGAGGATTTGCAATTGGGATCTCTAGCCGTGAATTGTTTATTGGGAGAGGAAAAATAAGATTTGTTGGAGTCTTGACAAGATTGAGAGAAGATATTGGTACCAACAAGCTCCAGAAGGGGAAAATTGTTTGTATGGGTCTTGAGGAAAGTGATGCGCTTTGTTTCAAAAACAGAACCCAATTAGTTAAGAACAAGATAAGAGTGAAAAGTTGGATTGAACCCAACTAGTATCCCTTCATGTCCATTTTCATCAAACATGCGGCCTTTTTGCATGCCATTTGCCAGATATAACAGAGGAGAACCTACAGGTCTCAAATAGTGAGCGAGAAGCTTCTTACCAAAAATGAGCTCCCAAGGAGAGAGAAGGTTACCTTCTCTTGTTATCTGATTAAGCATGAAGAAACAGCTTCTTGTGATGATATGCCAATACTTTTTGGGCACTTGGGAGGAAGAAAATGTAGATTGAGCTTATTCAACAATTGTTTGATTTGCTCTTTTGGCGCGGCCGTTGTGTTGAGAGCGGTAGGGTTCTGAGATGAGTAGCTTGATATGTTTAGTTTTGGCAATTTCCTTGAGCCTAGAATTAGTGAATTGGGAGCCTTTGTTGGAGTAGATTTCTGATGGATAATACTTGAGTCTTTTGCATTCTACCTCCAGTATGTTGATGATAGTTTTGGAGGTCTCATCCTTGGAGTGTAAGGGAAATGCAGCAAGATATCCATAATGATTGTCTACTAGAGTTAACATATATTGATGGCCAGATTTGGATTGAGGGTTGATAGGTCCAACTAAGTCAAGGTGGATTTGTTCAAGTGGGAGATTAGATTGGGTCAGAACAGCGGGAAAAGATGAGCTTGTGATCTTGCTTTGTGCACAAGCATCGCATTGGAATTGAGTTAAGTCTTCTTGAGTAAAGAGATTCTTGAAGATTGGTCAAAGAGTGGAGACCGAGGCATGACGGTATGTCTTGTGGATGTCCATCAGGGATAAGAGCAAAGAATGTGGATCTTGAACCGGTTGAGTGATGTGGTTAATCACATTGTTTGAACCAATGGTCTGCAGTTTCTCAACTACAAAGAGATTATAGCAAATTAACCCATTGAGAATGACCAAACCATTCTTGGTGATGGATAATTTGTTGTGTTTTTGAGTTAGACAGCAACCTTTCTTGGCTAAAAGACCGGATGATAAAATTGCTCTATGATTAAAAGAATTAGAACCAGACTACAAGAGTTGAAGACAATCAACAACAGGACATGGCATAGGAGCTGATTTAAAAGAAGAAGGAAATACACACCAATACTGTATATAATAAGAGTATGACGGACTAAATGTAGACTGAGGAGATGAGTTGGCTAAGGAATTGAGATCTTCATGGTAGGAGTCAACATTATGATGAGATCAGAACATGAGGAATGATTTGATTCAACTAGCAGTAACGAGATTTTTTGTGTCTTCTCACCAAACAAGAGAATGAGGATTCATTGGCATTTGAAGGTGTTGAGCGTAGCTTCACAATTCAGATTGATAATTGACAAGTTGATGGTTGATGTATAGCGGTTGCTGGTGATAGGTGTTCATGGTTGTGAGATTAAGGCAGGTAGTAGTAAAGGTATAGGAGAAGAACAAATAAGAAAAGAAAAAGAATAATAAAAAAAGGTTTAGATGGTTGTTGGTGAAGAGGATTGATTGACAAGAGTTTTTATGGAAAGACAATTGAGAAAGGGGGAGTCTGGTTGAGATAAGTTGGAAAGGGAGAGTCACGTCTACATCACTAGGTGTGACATGTTGTTGATAGTTGACATGCTCTTACATAGCGCTGGAATCACACAAAGTTGAGCCTGAGTCAGAAGACATGTATTCCAACACCCCAGGATGGTTGGTGAGAAGGAAAACAGATGATCACTGGAGGCAATTCTTCCTGAGACATCCCAGAGACCCTGCTGAGCAGCTTTTTGGAAGATCATCAGCTACCATTTCCAATGAGGATATGAGCTGAAAAACAATTTCCTTGTCTTTTTACAACTGCCGGATGTATGCCACCTTGATTTCCAGGTGCTTAGATTTTGCGTTGGACCCTATGTTTTTGATTTTTTCTAGAAGACCTTTGTTGTCTATATGAAAGAGAGTTTGACTTGGATTGGACTGCCAAAGTTTGCTGATGAGAGAGGTCATCCACTAATTCTCTTGTACACCATCAGCCAGAGCGTTCAGTTTGGATTCCGTCAAAGACATGGAAATGTTCTTTTGCTTCTTACTCGTCCACGTCACAGGGCAGTTTTTCCAAAAAGAGATCCATCCGCTTTGCCATTTGCAATCTGACAGGTCGTCCCCCCAGGTAGCATCAGTGTAATAGCTGAAGCAGTTATCATTTGATGAGAATGGATTCAGTACCAATGCTAGATGAGATGAACCTTTCAAATACTTCCAGCAATGGATAACCTCTTTCAAATGGCTTACACCCGGATTGGAATTAAACCTTGATAGTATAGAAACTGCAGCTGAAAAATCAGGACAAGTTCTACAGGAAAGATAGTTCAATAGGCCAGTGAAGGTTTTATAATTATATCTGAGAGCCTTAAACGCACGGGACTCTTCCTCAGAGGCAGGTAGAAGTTTAATGCCTGGAGTCAGGGGAGTGTTGACTGAGCAACATTTGGTTAACTTGAGTATTTCCAGTCCTTTGGTTATCAGAGAAGGTTGAGAGAGTGAAAATGATCTGTTTTTGATAGTGATATTCATACCCAGAAGGGTATCAGGATTGTGTGCAGAGGAATCGGGATATTGCAATAGAAAGTGCTTCTCAAAGTCTTCCACGTTGCCCGCTACTATGAGTTTTTCCATGTGGAAAAATAAGAGTGTCTTACAATTGGAATGGATGAATAAAAAGGCATCAGAGTCGGATCAATAGAATCCGAGAGATTTCAGCCAAGTAGTTAATGTATCATGCCATTTGAGCGGTGCCTGGCAAAGACCGTAAAGAGACTTTTTTAGTTTTAGGAAGGGAATTTTGCAATGGGACTCGGAGGGAGTTTTTATGCAAAGAGTTTCATGGAGTGGTGCGTAGAGAAAAGAAATTTTGACATCCAACTGCTTAATGGGCAAGGAGCAATCAAGAGCGAAAATAAGGAGAAGAAGAAGGGATGGAAATTTGCCGGTAGGGGCATAGGTTTCAGAAAAATCCAAACCAGGTGTTTTCAGAAATCCTTGTATGCAAAGGGGAGCCTTTGTCTTGGCCGGAGAGGAGAGTGTAGCAGGCTTATGTCTTACGGCTCAGGTGGTTTTGAGATATCCATCAGGAGTGAAGTCAATGTCTTCCCAAACATTGTGATCTTCAATTTTCTGAAGCTCCACTTGTTTAGCTTCCCTTACGTTTGATGAATAATTGCTTTGAGTCAGGTAGCTATACTTATCAGGTTTGAACGCTGAGGTCCTTTCTTGAAGATTCCTACCCAATGGAATGAGCTTTGCTTCTACATTTGAATCAGAGACGGAGTCTTCAGCTGAGGGACTGTCAGATAGGTCATTGCTGATAGGTTCGGAGGATTCACTTGATTTTGGCTTTATATGATCTGGAGCTTCAGGATGAGATTTTTCGTGAGACAGTTTGGGCAAGATGACATTGGTGGGTGTAAGCTCCAGCTCGTAGTAGGAGGAGGAAGAGTGAGTGAAGGATGATTTGGAAGGGAAAGAGAGAAATGTGATACTTTTGGTGTTGATAATTTGTCCAGAGGAGGAAAGAATCCAGTAGGACAATAGCTTGGGATTATAACCAATCAATCAACCAGGTTCACTGGGTGTTTCTAATTTATTGCCGGAAGGTTTAGGTTGGGGCAGAAAAGAAGCAGGATTGCCAATTGGTTTAACATAGGAAAGAGGAAGAGAATGAAGCTTGAACATTTCATAGGGGCTCTTCTTGGATCGGTGCAATGGAATTTGATTCAGAGTGAGAGTAGAAGAATGAATAATTTTGTTCCATAGATTCCGAAGGAGATCAGAGTTGTGTAATATAGTTCAAAAATATTCAAGAATGGTGCAATTAAATTTCTCAGCAAGCCCATTTTGTTGGGGTGTGTGTGGGTCAGCAAATTGCTGCTTGATGAGATGGTTCTTGCAGAATTCAGACAGCGAGGAGTTAGCAAATTCTGTACCACTATCTGAATGCAGTATAGAGGGATAGTATCCTACTAATTTGGCTTCAAGACTCAAACTGTAGATGAGGGCCAATGGAATGGCATCTTTGGATGAAAATGGAATAGCAGCACAGTATCTCAAAAAGGAATCCACCAACGTCACAATATACTTATGCCCACCGGATGATAAAGAGAGAGGACCAATTGTGTCCAGATGGAATTCCTCAAATATCTGAGAAGCATGGGAAGATTGTTTTTTGAAGGAGGCCTTGATGATTTTTGAAAGAGAGCAGGCTTCACATTTGTTTTCCTTAGAGATGGGCAGATTCAGTTTATTCCTCAGGCGGTGATAGCTTACGTGACCCATGGACTTATGAATTAGCTTGGAGGAGGAGAGATGAGAAAAGGGCAGAAGAGGCAAGAGCTGAATGCATGGTATGTTATTGTGGTAGCATCCTTGAAGGATGAGTTCATTTTTTTTAAAGAGACTAAAACAGTCAGAATAAAATTCAATGTCAAATCCTTCCCGTATTAGTTTTCTTAAGGAGAGCAGGTTTGAAGACAAGTGAGGTACATAAAGCACATTGGTGAGGAGAATTTCATGATTTTCCGCTTTCAGTCTAACAGTAACGGAACCACAAATTTCCAGGGAGTCTGATTTATTACTTGTCTTGATTACTTCTTGGCATTGGTTGTCTAGCACAGTGAAGGAAGCTTCATCAGCTATCATGTGACATGATGAACCAGAGTCAATAACAAAGAAGTTTTTTCCAAGACTGTTGATGGAGGAGAGTAGGCTGAATTGTTGATTGTTGGTGGGTGCGTTTTTTGGTCTCAGGTGAGGATATAGCATCCAACACTTATTTTTGGGGTGATTGGCCAGAGTGTTATGCATACAAGCTTTGCACTTGCCGGACACCTCAGTGTATAGGGAAACCGTTGAAGTTTAGGAGTTGACATTCATCCTTAATTCATTCATATGGATTCAAAGATGATGGAGAACAGCGTCTGCAGCGACTTCTGATTTGGCTTGCAAGTGAGTGATCTTCTGCTTGATGTTCATCACGGAGGAAGGCAGCTTATCTAAGATCATATAAGCAAGGATGTTGGTGAGAATCAGGATACCTATTTCCAAAAGGCGATTGACACCAGTTGTGACATCAGTTATGAATTGCTTAATATTAGACTTGTTGAATGTAATGGAGGAGAAGTTGCTGTATATGCGAGCACAATTGGCAGGTTGAGACAACACAAAGTGTTTGAGTAGGGCTTTCCAAATTAGCAGAGCATTCTCTTTGTTGACGGGAGTGGTGATTTTAGAGTGCACAGCTGGCAATAGCTTTGAAATGATAATGGACGTGAGAATTGAGTTGTCATTGTCTCCAAGAGGATCGCCGGCCATTATAGATTCCTTAAGTTTAGCCAAGTTCAGTAGAGAGTTGATTCTGGTTCTCCAGATGGTGAAGTTCTCCTCAGTCAGAAGGGAAATAGCCTTGATGGTGGTTTTGAGGATGGTGGGATTTATAGAGTCCATGGTAGTGCCTGGTTCTTTGAAGATAGAGGGTTGTTTGTTCCGCTGGTATTTTTACTGTTAATTGTGATGAAATTTCTCTATGATTAAAAGAATTAGAACCAGACTACAAGAGTTGAAGACAATCAATAAGAGGACATGGCATAGGAGCTGATTTGAGAGAAGAAGGAAATACACAACAATACTGTATATAATAACAGTATGAAAGACTAAATGTAGACTGAGGAGATGAGTTGGTAAGGAATTGAGATCTTCATGGTAGGAGTCAACATAATGATGAGATCAGAACATGAGGAACAATTCAAGTCAACTATCAGTTAGGAGATTTTTTGTGTCTTCTCACCAAACAAGAGAATGAGGATTCATCGGCATTTGAAGGTGTTGAGCGTAGCTTCACAATTCAGATTGATGATTGACAAGTTGATGGTTGATGTATAGCGGTTGCTGGTGATAGGTGGTCATGGTTGTGAGATTGAGACAGGTAGTAGTAAAGGTATAGGAGAAGAACAAATAAGAAAAGAAAAAGAATAATAAAAAAAGGTTTAGATGGTTGTTGGTGAAGAGGATTGATTGACAAGAGTTTTTATGGAAAGACAATTGAGAAAGGGGGAGTTGGGTTGAGATAAGTTGGAAAGGGAGAGTCGCGTCTACATCACTAGGTGTGACATGTTGTTGATAGTTGACATGCCCTTATATAGCGCTGGCATCACACAATGTTGAGCCTGAGTCAGAAGACATGTATTCTAACACCCGGGCTAATGAGATTGACAACAATATCAGGGACAAAGACGTAGTCTTCTAAGGTGATGATAGAGTTCCTCCATTCTAATCTTACCGTACCATTCCCCACAATCTTTAGACTGGCTTTGGGTTTTCCAGTTTTGATTACTTTGTTTTCTTCTTGTAGTTTAAGGTCAGTGAAATAATTGCGGTCATTGAACACATGAATGTTGGCGCCGGAATCAAGAAGGAGGTTGGGAGTATTATCTGCGTTGATCCATAGAGTCAGCAGAGCGTGGTAATTGATGGTTGGTTGTTGCTTCTTGTTTTTATTTCTCCATTTGTTTTGTTGTTCTATCCACCAACTGGGCGCAATTTGAGGATGTAGATGAAAGCAAGAAGATGTGGAATGTGGAGCATTGGGGTCATGATACCCATCTTTGCATTGCATCTTTACCTTCTTGTCTTCTTGAGTATTTTGGGATCTTGTAGTTACTAAAGAGAGAGTAGAACTAGTTTTAGAAGCCTTTGGTTGAGCCTTTTGTTTGTTCTTGTATTGAATTAAGTGGTTATAAACAAGGTTTATCTCCATTACCTTCTCCACGTGCATGATCTGTTGTTTGAGATTCACAAGACTAGAGGGAAATTCAAATAGAACCAGGTAGGCGAGAACATCTTTGGGTAGTTCTATTCCCACGTTGTGCATCCTTGTTTGAGCCTTCTTAGTATCCGTTACAAAATCCTTGATGGCGTGGTTGTTGAAGGTGATGTGAAGGAAATGATTGAAAATTCTAGCACAATTTTCTGTTTCAGAAAACGCAAACCAACAAGTTATCTTGGCCCAGAGCAATTTAGATGAGTTGAAATTTGCTGAGTTGACCACATTGGCGTGCGTAGTACTGTCCAGTTTTGAGAGTAGAATGGCCCTAATATCTTGATCCTGCTTGATAGACATTTGTCCTGTTTTACTCGTGATAGCATCCTTGATTTCCTTGAGGTCAAAAAGCATAAGCATTTTTTCCCTCCATATGGAATAGTTTTTGTTGTTGAGAACAGGTATAGCATTGACCGCAGCTCCTTTATTTAATTTTCCACATCTTCAAACTTTTTCTTAAATTCTCTTGCCATTGATTGAAATTTTTAGATATCTTCATTATTGATTAATCCCCACATCCATTGCAACACAAGAACACGTGCAACCAAGCCTTCCAAATGATTTCCTTGAAATTTGCAGTCCAAGCACTCTTTTTTTGGGCATTGCATTCCTCTGCCTCCAGGAGTCCTTCATGAGCTCTTTTCCTTTTACCTTGCAAAAAACCTTCTACAACATTGCCTGTTAGCTGCCTTGCGTCAGTCTTTACCAGCACCTCAAATCACACTAGGCTTCCTTTGCCCCAATCTTCCATCCATTCCCTTCAACTCCATCTCTCCCCATTTCATTACTCTCCTCCTGTCCATTGTTGTTTTCTCCTTCCTCTTCATTTATTTTTGTCCCGTTCTTTTCGCTCCTGCCACCTCATTCCGTTCCACCCTAGTTTCCTTTGAAATTTAATCAACCTTGTCCTGCACTCCAACTTTGCTTTTGATCCTTGTATTAATCTGAGTTGTTTGAAATTTGGCCAATGGTCCAAAATATAGTGTTGGTGGTGGTGTTTAATGATTATAACTCGGGACCCTTGGAAATACTACAAAGGACAAAAATTACATTATATTAGTTTCATATTTTTCAGTTAGTAAGTCTCTAGCCTCACTCACCTGGATTCTGCAATCTGAGAGATTCAATATCTGGTATTGGCCAAATGTGATAATTCACACACAGAGCAGATCTTCAACTTTTGCAATCTCTTTTGGAAGCCGCTGGGGTATAAACCAACTTCTTGCTACTTAAGGGGAGATTGAAAGCTACCTTTTGAAGACAACAGGGCTTGCACTTGCCTTGAAGACCATGGGCAGCAGTGCAAGGAATAAATCCCTTTTTTTGATGGATGAAGTTTTCACAATTGCAAGAGGAGGACAACAAAATAATAAATCTTTTTCAAAAGCAATTAAGTATAGTCAAAATGGGTATAAAGTAGGGTAAATACTTCTGGAATCAATGGGAAATTACCTAAAAAGCATGCAGGAGCTTGCAGCTTTATACCAGGGCAACTGTCACACTCAAAGGTTAAGATTCATTGTATTCATCATTTTTACATATCCTTTTCCTCAGTACAATCTACCTCAGTCCTTGAGCATGAAAAAAAATAAAGCACAACATCAACAGTGCCTTCTGCTTAATACCTCTGGCTTTCCTAACAACCTTTCAATCTTGGAGAATCAGTATAAACTTGCAAATATTTTCAGTTAAATCTAATGCAAGTTGAACATCAATTAAACATTTGCTCTTCTACCCTGTTTATCATCAACCCTTGGAATCGCATTCCAGTCACACAATTGTACTAGCTTGCGCACATGCCTAGATAGCAACATAAACTGTATAGTTTGTAAATGGACTGGTCCCTTTTCCTGCATTAGCTGTATCTTCACATTTGAATTTTCTTCACCTTTTGGCCTTCATTGTCTCATCCAGTATGCTTCATTATGCTTTTATTCTATTGTCTTGCACTTATGCTGCAACCTAGGAAGCAATTTTACTTTCATTTCCTTTTTCCCTTTCTGTTCCTGTCATTCATTGCCTCATTTCTCCCAGCTTTTGATGGCCATCAATCAGGTTTTATGTAGTCACCTTTGGATTAACTTATAAATGCTGTTTTGCCTTCCTGAAGATTGTCTCCTCAGTTAGTTAATTTCATACTTTCTTGCATTTACTAAATCCTGTCATCACATTGGTATTGGCTTTGGTTTCCTTCTATTGTTTGTTGAGCCATCAAACCACTGTTTTCACTTTGCAGTTAGGATTTCTACCTTGCAATTAATCCTTGCACTCAGTCTCCTCATTTGCTCTCACAATCATCTAAGATTTCCCTATAGTAAATGGGGTGGTTGAGTGACAATTTAGAAAGTTTTGTAATCTAGTCCTCCATATAGTGAATTTTTTTTAATTCAGAAAGGGTATGGCCTCTATTTTAGTTCTTAGAGTTGTGGGGTTGATATATTCCATGGTGGGAGAGTCTGTTTCTTAGGGAGGTCTGTGGATTTTGACTGTTAATTTTGAAGAAATCCTTAATTTGAAGTCTGATTGATTTAATTGAATAAATCACAAAAGAGCTTAAAGTAGAAGAACCAGACTGAAAAAAAAGAAATTAATCTGAGGGTTAGAGCCAGTGAAGAAGGATTTTGTTTCATTCATTATCTTCATATTACCAAGCAGGACTGAAGAGCTGGTAACTTAAGATTCTATAGTAGGGTTTGATTTAATGAACAGTGGCGCAGGATAAAAGTAGCAGTTTTAGTTTGAGGACTGGAGGGTTTAGGACAACTAAGAAGAGAAGAGAAGCAACAGAGAGCGGAAAAAAAGCCAGATAGAATGAAAAAAAGTGGGATTATGTGATAAAAAAAGACACCTGGGGCCATTTCTGATCAGGAAAAGAGAGAATCTAGACCCAGCGTGCTCTTTTAAAAATAACCTCTCAGGAATATGGTACACAGGTATTTCAATAATTCCAACAAGAAATTTGAGAAGTTGAAGCATAACCATGATGGAAAGGTGTGCTCAAAGTTTTATTCAAAAACCTTGGGATTGTAGTGTTCCCCCATCTTAGCAGAAATACTAGTATCAAGAGGATCTGTTGTGCCTGAGAATTTTCATCCTCTGTGGAGGCTACACTATGACCCTTCCAGTGAATTTAGTTTTCATTAGGGCGTATCAAAGTTAGCAAACCCGCCATTAGAAACCCGCCATTTTTTTTGAAAAAACCCGCAATTTTTAATGGCGGGTTTCTGAAATACACATACCCCCTAACAGGTGTATTTCAAAATGGCTTGTTTCATGAAAATGGCGGATGTCAATCATCAAAAACGCCATTAAACCCGCCATTTATGCATCATCATCCATCCAACATCCATCACATCAAAAACACCCATCCACATCAGCAAATCCATACCGGTCCCATCTCCATTGCATTACACACATCTCTATTGTTTTTCACATACCTTCACATACCCATCTTCACACAAATCCCATCATCATCTCATCACCCCACATCACTCACCACCTTTCTCAACATGTCCAATCAAACATCCTGCCAGCAAGTTGAAAACGCAAAAAAGCTGACTGAACTTTTGCTACTGTTTGACTCCCATTCAGACTCTGATTCAGACTCCAATTTGGAATCAACTTGGTTAGCTTTGAATTCTCTGTTGGCAAAGCAATACACGGTTCCAAGAATACAAACTCTCCATAACCCTATGTATGAAAGGCAAAAGCTTCATCTCATCCCTGACTTAAGCTTCCAGCAACTGTTCCAAAATTTGTTGCCTTCTTTCATGAAACTTTTGGCAATGATTGAAGACCACCACATCTTCCAGAACAATTATTGCAATCCTCAATGCGATCCAGCCATGCAACTTGCTGTTTCTCTTTGTAGATTGGGGTCAAATTGAAATGGAGCAGCAATCCATCAATTGTAAAATCTATTCTCAGTCAGTTATGGAAGCATTGACTTATACACCAAATGAGTCATGATTGCTATCCTATCTTTCCGTCGCTTGGTCCTTTCATGGCCAACCAAAGAAGAACGCAAGGAGATATCTCAATTAATGGAGACAGAAGGCTTTCCTGGTTGCATTGGTTTTGTTGATGGAACCACCATCCCCTTGAGTCAAAAACCAAACCTAGATGGCAACCACTATTTTGATCGTAAAAAAAGGCAATTGATTCATTTCTTTTCCAATTGCTATGATAAAACTTTGGATCACACACTGACCAAATATGTTCCATCTCTTTGTTTAGATACTCCGTGGCACTACAACTTGTTTGCAATAACAACAAGAAGTTCATCTCCCTCCATGCTGGCCTTCCAGGTTCTTGTCATGATTCATATGTTTTCAATTGGATGCGGATTGCCCAACAACCAGAGATCTACTTTGACCAAGATAAATACCTTCTGGCCGATTCGGCTTATGCTAGTGGGAAATATGTAGTTCCAGCATACCGGAATGTTTTGTCCAATGAAAAAGGAAAAACCAATTTTAACTATCATCTTGCCCAATCACAAGTTAGCATTGAGCATGCCATAGGAATTCTGAAAGGAAGATGGGCCAGCTTACGGGAGATGCAAAACCAGCTCCAATGTTCCAAAGATATGAGGTTCCTCATCAACTGGATTATCACTTGTGTAATCCTTCACAATCTTTTGGCCAACATCAAAGATGAATGGGACAAAATATTCCAAGATGATATTCCTGATCCGCCTCAAGTCATCCCTGTCTCATCTGGTCCCTCATCTTCTTCTATGAGAGAGCGGATTCTTCCTCTCACCCTTGCTTGCTTTGATGAGTAATTTTTGATTTTGAAATTTGTAAAAATTCCCTTCACCGTATTTTTTTGGTTTTGGTTGTTCACCCAAGATTCATAGGCTGAGTTTTTATTTTATTTTATTTTTTTAGTGGACTTGAATCCAAAAACACCTCCACCTCAAACCCTGCCACTCACCAAATGCCACCCCCCTCCCCCTCACCACTCAAACCCTTCAACCTCACCCCACTCACTCACCGGTCAAACCCTGCCTCCTCCTCACCAAACCACCTCACTCATCACCACCACCTTCAAAACCTCACCAAAACACCACCACCTTCACTCTTTACCAACCTCACCAAACCACCTCACTCATCACCACCACATTCAAAACCTCACCAAAACACCACCACCTTCACTCTTTACCAACCTAACCAACATCCACAACACCAACAACATACCTACCTCCCACCCAACCTCCATCAACCATCAAAGGTGAGTCCCCTCCCCTCATTGAATCACCTTTCTCTTTTTTCACCTGGCTGATCTCCTACCATAACCCTCCCTTTGAACCCCCCCAGGTCCAGCCAGCCCAGTCCCCCTCCCCCTCTTCATCCTCTGGTCCATCCTCTGCCCTTGGTGAGTCCCCCCTCCCCTTCATCTTCTTCCTGCCATTGATTGCGAATCAATTGCTCAATCAATTTGCAATTGATTGCTTGATCAATTGCGAATCAATGGCCCGATTGATTGCAAATCAATTGAGCAATCGATTGGAAATCAATTGCTTGATTGATTGCGAATCAATCAGGAAATTGATTTGCAATTGATTGAGCGATTGACTGCGAATCAATTGGGCAATTGATTTCCAATCGATTGAGCAATCAATTGGCAATTGATCTAGCAATCAATTGGCAATCAATTGCTTGATTGATTTCGGATCAATTGGGCAATCAATTCGCAATCGATTGAGCAATCAATTTGCAATCAATTGCCCGATTGTTTGGGCTGATCAATGCGGAGTTTTGGAGGGTACAGGGAACTGACTTTCCCTTTGTTTTTTCTTTCTTTTTGTTTATTTTTTTTTAGGTTTTCTAGCTCTGCCAGGTTTTGATTTTCATCTCTTTTTTATTTTTTTAATCCCACCGTTTGTTGGCAAAAATGAGAACGTTGCTGACATTTTTTTATTTTTATTTTTATTTTTTTGACCGGTCTTTTTTTTTATCCAACCCCTTTTTTGATATAAATTCCTTCACTGCCTACCAAACTCAAAATGTCATACAACCATTCAAATTTCACCTTGATCCTCACCTCAGGTGCAGCAAGTGCCTGGGAGGGAGAAAGATGGAAGTAGATGGTATGAAAAAAATAAAGAGAGGTGGCAAGCAGAGGAATTGTAGAAAAAGGAGGGCTCAATTGAGGGATTTGGAAATTTCTTTGGAAGCAACTGACAACTGGATCAAGGAAAAGTTTGCCTGGTCTAGACAAAAGCTATGCCCTTTGGATCTGTACCCTGCTATCACAGCTGAAAAGAAAAAAAACCCTTGAAAACCCACCCAGGAAGAATTTAAGCAAGAAAAACAGACAATTGGGGCTTTCCACTTCTTCCACCATGTAAAAGTTATTGTTCTTGACCAATCTTATCACCATGCTCTGGTTGCCTTCATTGAATTTGTGCCTTTGGATTGACTATCTGAGCAAGATAAGAAAGATATCAACTTTGTGACGACATTCCTTCACTGTTCAAAAAAATTTGTCAACCCGGTAGGTCCCTCAAGATCTTGGGGTGGAAAAATGTGGGTGATTGGTTGGCAAAAATCGATGAACCGTTTGGAGTTATTCGGACGTTATGTGAAGAAATCATCCATTAGATCTTCTCCTCAAGAGTACGCTGTCCTCAACCTGAAGGCCAACAAAGTATCCCGAATTTTAGGACAAATGTTTTGTAATTTGGCCAAACTTGCCTTTGAATCAAACCGTGATACCATGAAGGACAGCACCATCCCCTCTTTCTCTTTGTTGGAATTTGGTTCCAAGCCTACACCTTTTGATTGCTCCCCACACCTCACTTTCACCTTGGATTCTTTTTACAATTCTCCTCATATTGACAAAGGCGACATCTCTGGCTATTCCTTTTTACTTGTGGTCCCAACCAAAAAATCAAATGGTCAACTTATTGAAGATACGCATGAATATCAAGTTTTGGACGGTCAATTTGTTTTTCCTGACCTTGGCTTTGGAATTGATTTAAAGCAAAAAGGTATAGTCAAAATGGTTTGGGCGGCTAACAAGTACAAGCACTGTACCTTTCCATCTGTGGACACAGCAACCCATACCAGAATGGCCATGTCACTCCAAATTAATAAAAAAACTCAGAGCACTTGTAGGGACATGAAAAACGGCCAAATTTACTCCAGAGAAAAAAATTTCAATAAAAACAAAAAAGATCTGTATATTGGTGGGGTTAAGAATGCTCTCAAAAGTTGTTGTAGTAAAAAATAATTTGTTTTTCTTTCATCCATGCAAATATATTTACAAGCCCCGCATTTGAGTAATCTGCTGTATTTCTTCTACCAATCTACCACTGCCAATGCAAGCCAAAGCTACTGATACCTTATCCTTTTTTTTGTTTGCCCATTGTTCCCTCTCCTTTTCCAGTTGCACTTGCTGCCAATCCTTCTCCTTTTCCTCTTTTTGAAACTCTAGCTCAGCTTGTTTCAACCTCCACTCAGCATCCAATTTTTTTTGATTAGCCAAAGTCTTGGGTTGCTGCTTTTGACCATCCATGGCCAGTTGAAAATCCCACTTTTGCTTTTCAAACTGAAGTTTATCTGATTCAATTTGTGATTTCACTGTTTTTTGGAGGGGAATGGCAATGAGCATGACTTTGAAAGCAAGGATATTGAATCAATCAACTTACATGAATCTTGCTTCTCCATGATTTCTTCAAAGCCCGAAAAAATGGAAGTGTTTCTCCTCTTTTGATGACTTTTGGGGTTGAAATTGATGGAATTGGAGGCCTTTTGCTTACCCTTGGCAGAGGAGGTTTGAGTCTGAAAGTCCTCACTAGTATTTGAAGGCAATGTGGGAGGCCCCATTGGCTTGAGTTTTTGGCCAATCAAAAATGGATGAGCCTGCTTTTTTACAATGTAAATCAGTCAGGAGAAACCAGACAGAATCAAAAACAATTTAGTTCCTTAATTGAGCAGATGTTGATGGCAACGGTGATCCAGGAATAACATCCTCCTCATTGGGCAAGTTCTCCAGTTGGTCTGCCCCAGGAAGAGAGAAATCAAAAGAAGGAAGTGATGGGTCCAAGGTCGGGATTGACTGATCAATCAATACCAAAGTAGAAGTTATTGGAGCCAATTGTGTTTGAATATCCTCCTTGTCATCAGATGGGGGCCACTCCAAGGCCAAGTTTTCATCAAGGTCCCCATTGGTAGGCTGAGAATCCCCAGCCAAGTCCTTGGCATCAACGTAATTGGATTGTTGGGCATTGAAAGCAGCTAGGGGGGTGATGTTGGCCTTCTTTCAGAAGATTTCATCCATTTGAATATAAAAAGGACAAATGGAGTCCAACTTATCAACCACCGAGTTGATTCCTTTGGCGTTGTCCAAGTTGGTGATACCAAAGCCAGTGGAGATAGACATGGAGTGGGCCTTTTTGTACTTGGCTCAATAGTTTTTGAACCGCTCCCTCATCTGTTTGGATGAAAGATCCAGCCTACCTTTTGTTTTTTTCTTGAGTTCATTGGGCATCAGGAGATAACCATTGACCTTAGAGGATTGAGGTCGGCCAACACGTGTTTTGTTGTCGGATCCAAAGCTGTTGAATAATTGTTGTGTCCCTGTCCGCGGCACTCTGACCTTTCCTCACAGGTGTCACGCACATGTCACTATCTTTCATTATTTTTCCTCTCCTCGGCTCTGTCTCTTTTTTCTTTTTCTTCCTCTTTCTGTCTGTGTAGATTTCCACTCCTCTCCCTGTCACCTTAGCGTCCATCTCATGTCTACTTCTCCACCCATTCTCACACCCGATCACTCCTCAACATAACATCTCCACTCGATCTCCTGATTTAAACCTCTCTCCATCATCCTACATTCTTCCTTGACCCTTCTTCCTCATCGTCCTCGCACCTTTTGATACATTCTCATTACTCGTCGAGCCTCACAAACGTGTACTGCCCATCTACGTAGAACATCTTAACCGTTGATCCAGTTTGGTATGAATCTCTCAGCTCTCTTTCTTTCTCATTTCTTCTTCTGACCTGTTTTCTGAAACCATGTACAGAGGTCAATCTCCGGTTCTTTTTCAGAAATCTTTCCTACTTCACTCTGGCATTAATATCTTAAAAACTTCCTTCTCTCCGACTCCATCAGAATTTATTCAATCAAGCCTTACGTGTTGAACCTGTCACAGTTGTGGGACTCTCTTCATGTTCCTTTAATGATTCTCCTGTCCTTCAGTTCTTTTCTCAGTTCTCACATGTTTTTCTTTTTCCTTTTCAGTCTTTGTTCTCTCTGTTTAATTGAATTATCTCATCACAATTAACAGTTGAAACGACCAAGAACTTTAACTTCAAACCCTAGACACCATGAAGGACCAACTTCAGAAAACCATCCTAAAGACCGCAATCAAATCTATTCCCCAACTTAATTCAGACAACTTTTCGCTTTGGAAAAATCGAGTTGTTAACATGCTAGACATCCAAGGCATCAAGAATGCTCTTCTCAACGACAGCATCAGCCTTTCCAAGACCAATAATATCTACCTTAGATCTATAATTACCTCCAAACTCGATTCGTCCATTCACGCCAATATTATCACTCCGAACAACAAAAGCGATGCAAAGTTGATCTGGAAGGCCATTATCAAATTTTTCGCATCCTCTGACGCCTCCAACCGAGTCCAAGTTTTTGACAACCTTCAAAATCTTACCTTCAACCCTTGAGACATCCAGGACTTTATCACTGGTTCCAAGGTCGCTATTCGACGTCTTCACGAAGTGGGAATCAAAATTCTGATTGATATTTTGGCTTACATGCTTATCCACAAGCTCCCTTTGTCCATGTCAAACATAAAAGATAGGATCATCCACAATCAAAAACTAATCAATCCTGACACCGTACTCGAACACATCCAAATCCATTTTAATAATGTTAAAATCAAAGAAGAAAAATCTATTAACTTTCCCTCCGCATTGGTTAGCTTCAATAGGAGACCTGATGTTCCCAGATGCACAAACGGCAAGCACAACTCAAACGCTTACCACTCTCCGGCCAACTGCTGGGCCTTACATCCCAAGCTTAGAGAAGAATTTATGAAAAGAAAGAATGCATCATCCTCAACTGTCAGTTGTTTCTGCCACGCTCCTTTCGAGCTCTCCTCCTCCATGTTCATTCTGGATTCTGAATCATCCTCTCACATGTCTCCCAACATCAACCTTTTCACCTCCTTCTTGAATAAAGAAGTAGGATTCGTAAAAACAGGAGCTAAAGACGGAAACCTGTCAATCAAGGGTATCGGAAACATTGAAATCAATCTTGTTCCCTTCTCTATAATCCTCAAGGATGCTCTCTATGTTCCAGAACTGCGCGCCAATCTCATTTCATCTCGGTGTCTGCTGTCAGATGGCTATCTCATCAATTTTGAAAGATTTAAATTTCAGATTGTTAAAAATGAAGACTGCGTCTACGAAGGTCACTAAAAGAATAATCTTCCCACTGTTATCTCTGAAGAAATGCAATCCTATTCCCTCTTAACTTCCTCTGAGTTTCTTCACAAGTCACTCGGCCATGCGAGCTACCACCGCATACGCAACAAGTTGAACATCCCCATTAAAATGGAGAAACCTTGTGAAATATGCGCCTCGTGCAAAATAACTTGCGCTAGATTTAAGAATTCTCACAACAAGGCTCAAAATCCATTCCAGGAAATCTATTTAGAACTTGTTGGCCCCTTAACCACGACCAAAAAAAGGACATAAATACTTTATCACGATCGTTGACAGCTCCACCCGTTACTGCTCCGCCATTCCTGTCAAACTGAAGAGTGAAGTTCCTGAGGTTCTCATACATCTTCTCGGCATGGAAGCCAAGCGTTTTGGATACTTTACCGATGTTCTTCACTCCAACCGAGGTACTGAATTCATTAACTCTACTCTAATCAACTTCTGTCAAACCAACCTGATTCGCATGAGACAATCTGATCCCCATACTCCACAACAAAATGGACTCGCCGAGAGATTAAACCAAACTATCTTCGAAAGCCTTTGTTGCATGATCAAAGACTCCCAGATTGGCAAAAACCTTTGGCATGAACTCATACGATCAGTTACTCTTATCCTCAACCAAATTCCTGCTCACAAGAGCCTTCCCTCTCCCTATAAACTCTTCAGAAATAAAGAAATCCCTCTCTCTCTTTTTAAACCTATTGGAATCAATCTGATTTTTCTTGCTCCTCCTGGTCTCCCTCGCTCCAAGCTTGATCCTAAAGGAGTCCCTGGTATCTTGGTAGGTTACAACAACGAACTGCTTTCCTATTGAATAATGACTGAAAGCAGACGAATTTTTGATACTAAGCATGTTGAATTCCTTGATTTCCGTCCGGAAAGATCAAACCTTGTTCCTAGACCCTCTATATTTGACAATGATTCTTCTGACTCCTCTTCTCAACTCCCCACATCTGAATCCTCCAACTCTCTCCCCGACTCCAATCCTAACAAATCCAATCATGAAGTGAACAACGAAGAATTTGAAGAGTCTCCATCGGAAGAATTTGTCAGCGCTGAGGAAGAAAACCCTGACTCAGAAGACCTGCCCGATGCAATTCCCATCTTTGACAATTCTGACTCTAGATATTTTTTAAGAACTAGGAATCTCAGCGTCAAACCAGTAAAATACACGTACCTCAACGAATGTCTGGACTCCTTCAAAGATGCCATTGACGAGGAATTTAACAAAATCAAAAATCAAGAGGTCTGGGAAGAGTGTCCATTCACTCCCTCCAAATACCTCAACACCACCCTAGTTCTGAAAACCAAACCCGCCACTGACTCCAGTAAAGAAAGGAAGAAAGCCCGACTATGCATTCAGGGCTTTCAACAAGTTCACGGAGTGGACTATTTTGACACATTCGCACCGACGGGAAAGTTCTCATCCCTACTTGCCCTTCTCTCTCTGAGCCGAGAAAAAAAACTAAAAATCAAGCAGTTTGATGTCAAGGCTGCTTTCTTACATGCTCCCCTGAAAGAAGAGATTTACATCAAAACTCCAAGATTCTGTAAACAATCCTCGCCCTTCCTCAAACTAAAAAAATCACTCTACGGACTTAAACAAGCCCCTGCCAACTGGTTTGATACCCTCACAAGCTGGCTAAATGAAATTTTGTTCTTCTCTTCGGACAGCGACCCCTGTCTATATATATTAATCGCTCCTCTGATACTTTTGTTTATTTCCATGTCGACGATCTCCTTGTAGTAGGAGACGTGGACACCTTTTCCAACTCCTTTCTCTCTTGCTTTCCTAACTCCTCTGCGCAATCCCCTGATACCATTCTTGGCATGGACATCTCTGTCTCTGAAGATAGCATCTCCCTCAACCAGACAAAGCTAATCAACAAAACTCTAGAAGAATTAAAAATCACCTGCTCCAGATCCGTTCTTACTCCACTATCACCTGGCGTGCATCTCAATAAAGCTACCAACAAAGATCTTGAAGACTTTGCCCGTCTCAATATCAATTACAGGCGATTCACTGGAATTCTAAACTTCCTGGCCTGCCGTACCCGACCCGATCTGGCTCCAGCCGTCTCTATCCTATCCAGATACAATAAATCGCCTGGATTGTTGCACTGGAAGGAAGTTCTACACTTCTTTTGCTATCTGATTGGCACCAGAAAACTAAAACTTCAACTCAAACCCTCAAATTCCGCTGGATCTGAACTACAATACTTCTCTGACGCCACCTGGGGAGACAATCATCACTCCAGGAAGTCTCAATCCGGATATATATGCCTATGGAAATGTTGTCCTGTCTCCTGGTACAGTGGAAGTCAAAGAAATATTGCAATGTCGTCCACAGAATCTGAACTGAACTTCCTGGCCGACGCCAATCAAGAAAACAAATGGATCACTAATCTCATCCGAGAACTTTGGCAAGTTGAAATGACTCCTACGCTCTTCCACATTGACAATTCTGGCCTTCTTGACAAAATTGAAGACTTTGGATCTCACTCAAAAACTAAAAATTTGGATATAAAGGCCAAATATCTCCGGGAAAAATTTAAAAAAGGGGAAATAAAAATCAAACTCGTTCCCTCACAGTCCATGATTGCCAACAGTTTAACAAAAGCATGCTTGCGGAACTTACTTAACTCCCTTCTCAATGTGTGCTTTGGGAATTCATCCCAAACTGAGGGGGGTGTTGAATAATTGTCGTGTCCCTGTCCGCGGCACTCTGACCTTTCCTCACAGGTGTCACGCACATGTCACTCTCTTTCATTATTTTTCCTCTCCTTGGCTATGTCTCTTTTTTCTTTTTCTTCCTCTTTCTTTCTGTGTAGATTTCCACTCCTCTCCCTGTCACCTTAGCGTCCATCTCATGTCTACTTCTCCACCCATTCTCACACCTGATCACTCCTCAACATAAAATCTCCACTTGATCGCCTGATTTAAACCTCTCTCCATCATCCTACATTCTTCCTCGACCCTTCTTCCTCATTGTCCTCGCACCTTTTGATACATTCTCATTACTCATCGAGCCTCACAAACGTGTACTGCCCATCTACGTAGAACATCTTAACCGTTGATCCAGTTTGGTATGAATCTCTCAGCTCTATTTCTTTCTCATTTCTTCTTCTGAACTGTTTTCTGAAACCATGTACAGAGGTCGATCTCCGGTTCTTTTTCAGAAATCTTTCCTACTTCACTTTGGCCTTAATATCTTAAAAACTTCCTTCTCTCCGACTCCATCAGAATTTATTCAATCAAGCCTTACGTGTTGAACCTGTCACGGTGGTGGGACTCTCTTCATGTTCCTTTAATGATTCTCCTGTCCTTCAGTTCTTTTCTCAGTTCTCACATGTTTTTCTTTTTCCTTTTCAGTCTTTGTTCTCTCTGTTTAATTGAATTATCTCATCAAAAGCAGGCATCATAGTTGGAGGGAATTTTCAGCCAGTTTACCAGGATGATGTGATCAGCTCTCTTGAGCTGACTTGAGCCCTTGGAAGCTGATGGGGGAGGATTGTTTGTTGTGGAGTTCCTTGGCGATGTTCTCTTGGGTGTGTTGGACTTGCGGGGGGAGATTTGCTGAGGGGCCATTTGAAAGAGTAAGGGCTATGCAAGTGATGAGAGCGATAAAGTGATGAGAGTGGTGAAGTTTTGAGAGCGATAAAGTGGATGAGAGTGATCAAGTGATGAGAGCGGTTAAGTGATGAGAGTGATGAATTTTTGAGAGCAATGAAGTGGATGAGAGTGATCAAGTGATGAGAGCGATAAAGTTATGAGAGTGGTCAATCAATTTTATGATGAGGGTGGGGGTAAAAAATTTTCCCATGAGGTTGGAGGTAGAAGGAGGTGGGAAGACAGGGGTGTATGACGCGGACAGGTGGTGGAAGCATTTAAATACTTTATTTGAAAAAACCCACTTATTTCAGCTTAACTTTGACACGTCTGATCTGAAATAAGTGGTTTTTTTTGATTTTTAATGGCAGGTTTGAAATGGCAGATTTGGATTGAAACCCGCAATTAAAAAATGGCGGGTTTGGTTAACTTTGATACCCCCTATTTCGGATTTTTTGAAGGGTAAAAATTATGGGATTGAAAGATTAAGTTTTTTTTCTTTTTGAAATATTTACACAGATCCAGAGCTTCAAAAATCCAAATTTTCTAACAATGGAATTCCTTGCTCATGGGATGACCTCAAAAAGATAGATTGGATATTTTAAATTCCATGGTTCATTATACAGCTATATTTATTTTCAATCCAAGGCAGGAGCCAACGGTCTAACATTCCAGCCGCAGTTGACCCAAATATAAAGCCAATTGTTTTGAAGCCTCAAAATTTGAAAAAATTGAAAGGGAAATTAAGAGGTAAAAAAATGTTAGAGGGGTTATCAAAAAGACCAATATTCATTTTTATGGTTTCATGAACTGATGGGAAAATGATTTCGGTAGTGCAAAGAAGGCTCTTCATATGAAATTCATATTTCAGAGGAAGAGACTGAAAGTGAATTGGCCTTGCTTCATTTGGAATTTTCTTCCTCTTCTGAGGAAGTTCCTTGTCTGAGGAAGAAGAATAAGTGGATAATTTAACCATAATACCATCTTATGTGAGTATTAATTTCATTGATATGATCAACAAAACAAATACTAAGTAAGTTTTGATGGTAGGAACCAAAATTGAAATGCCTTAATCAAATACCTGAGAACTTGCACAAGCTCTTGGGGGATTTTTTGGATCAGTTTTTTTGATGAGAATTGTTCATTAAGCTTCATAGCAAATTAAATTTACTACAATAACCATGGTTGGTTTAAATTAAAAAAGGATATTATTCAAACATTGAGGAAAAATAAGACATTCTTTTCTAAGATACTTGGTTGCAGTAGATAAATTGAAAATATAAAACAAAGGCTGAATTTGAATGAAATCAATTAAAAGATTCCCTATTCAAAATGCCTTTCAAAGCTTTAAATGGGCCAATTAATAGCTGATACTTATGGAAGACCAATATGTTTCATTTCATTGGATTCATTTTTTAATTTTATTTCTATGTAAATGAGTCCAAAAGAAAAACCAGATGCTATCTTTATTTTCTTTCTCAACAATAATAACTCATGGGTTCATCTTGTAATTGAGGGAGAAATGATTCCTATGACCCCTATTGTTTCCAAACCTAGTTCTTTGATTTGTAAAAATTCTTCTGATTTTTTTGATCCTCTCAAAGATAAACTTTATTTTTATTCCAGTTTATAAAAATAATTTCAATCTCATCATTTGGGTTTGGTTTGTGATACTTATCTTGTAATTCTATTAATATAAAGTTTTATCTAATTTTTAACATCATAATTTTGATTTTTTTTGATTTTCATCATTATGTTGATTGTTTTAAAATAGATTTTTTGGTAATTCACTTCAACTCGTGTTGGGATGATCCTACCATAAGGAGTATTTTTACTTCTTTTTATGGAATAGGCTTGACAAATATTGAACTCTTTTTTTTTACTTTAGGGCCTTTCCATTAAGGTTGACTTGATAAAAGTGTTTTTGATTTTATTTTCAATTTAGGGATACTCCATTGAGCTGGGCTTGATAGAAGTCTTTTTTGTTGTTTTTAATTTATGGCTAATTCATTGAGGTTGTCTTGATACAAGTCTGCCTCATTGTATCAGCTTGAATCAAGTTAAACTTGTATTTTTTGGAATTTTTACTATAGTTATGGTCCATAGACTCTCATTGTTCATTTAATTTTTGGTTCTTTTAATTTAGGACTGTTTGATAGACTTTGTCATTTTTTATTTATATGAGCTGCATAGTAATGGCTCCAGAGTGGTGAAATTTTTAGAATTTCCATTTCATTTTTTGTCTAATTTTCCCTTGGTTTTTATTTTCTTTTTCTGGTGTTTTTTTTTCTTTGATTTTTTTGATTTATTTTCATTTATTTTATTTTCAATTTCTTGTCTTTTTTTTTTGGTCACCGCAAATGGTTTGCAAATGGTTGCTCAAAACCTATTTTGGAGTTGTGGTTGGCCATTCACAACTGAAATATGTTGTGACTGTCCATGCATGACTAAAATAGGTTGGGAACGGCCTTTCATGACTGAAATTTGTTTTTAACCCTACCACACAAATGGATTTGGTTGGTGAACAAGTTGCATAGCATTGCAAATTTAAAATTGAACTTTTTTGTTTTGTTAATTTTTTTATTTATTTCAATTACTTTTCTATTTTATTTTTGACCACAAGGCTCAAAAGGTGCAGTTTTGAAAAGCAATTCATTACTCTGAAGGTTTAAAACAGCCGTTTGCGGCTCAGATGAGTTGAAAACTGCTGAAAACAACTGGTTTTGTGTTGTGAACAGGTTGCCTAGGGTTTCAAATTCAAAATTGTCCAATTTTTTACAATTTTTTTAATTTTTAATTTAATTTTTGTGTTTTTTTTGTTTCTTTTGTTTAATTTTTTTGTTTTTTTATTTATTTCCTTCAGTTTTAGTTTTTCTCCCAACCATGGGGTTTTGAACAGCTGGCCACAACTTGAAATGGATCATGTGGTCCAGTTTGCAACCCATCTCAGTTGTGAAAAGGCATTCACCACCCCCAAAGTTTCGGGGAGCCATAAATGGCCCAAATGGGTTGTGAACTGGGCGACATGACCCATTTTGAGTTTTTTAAGGGTTTTTTATGGTTGTGAACTTTTTAGAACGCAATTGAAACATATGTAAATTTTCCATTTTTTTTCTGATGCTTAGTATAAAAGCATTTAAATTACATCAGAGTATTTAATTTTATTCAAAGAATTTTTTTCTATTTTTTATGTAATTGATCATTTGTTTTTCACATTATTAAAAAGATCTGAATTCCCAGTATTAAATAGTTCTAGGTAGATTTTTTCTTTGTTTTTCATGTATGGTACAAAGGCATTTCAATTCTATGGCAAATATTTCATTGCATTTGAACAAAATGAATTTCCATCATTTTTATATCATTGGATAGATTTTCATTCAAATTGGAACTTAGATTTTAATTCATTGCAAAAAATCAATATTTATCTCCTTTTAACATATTACATCAAGTCAGTTGGTGTCAAAATGTGAATTCTCCCAAACATTTTACTCCCAATAGCCCAGCAGGAAGTCTTGGAGGCCCTCTTTTACCCTTCCAAGGCCTCAATTGATGTTTAAAGGCCTTTGTGGGGGGTCAATACAACCTCAATAGACATGTTCTCCCTTCCCAGGCACTCCTGTAAACCTTAAAAATGTTTCCCCAATCTCAAATATCTAAATTGATGCCTTTTTTAATTGGAATTTATTTTTAAGTTTTGAATGAATCAATTGGGAAGGCAAACGCGCCAGAAGGCATGATTTTATTAATTCATTCACTATAATAATATCTTTCTTTTAAAGAGGCATCTTTTCAGCAAAGTAAAATTTTATGATGATGCATTTTTTGAAATAAAGCATTCTTTTAGTAATTTTGAAGTATTGGCTTTAGTCTGGAGCTTTGGATAATTGTAAGAGAAATACTATTGATTAAAAAGCATTTTCAATTCAATACCTCATTCATTTTTGATTGAAATTTTGTCAAATTTATATTTGTTTATTTTTTTGAATTATCCCCTTACAGTGTTTGAAGGAGGGCGGAAAAAAAGCTCCCCTCCCCTCCAGAGTTTTCAAATTAGGGGAGAAAATGCTTTTCAACCCAAGGAAAGGCATGGATACCTTAATTAGGTTTTTTTGTAAAATTTTCAATTTATGGGAAATATCTGCAAACCTTGACTGAATTTATTCAATGTCTTCACAACTTTATTCAATCAAATTATAGTTTTTTCAACTTATTTTTCCATAAAAAAAATGCTTCAAGGCATGATTTTTTGATTTTTTTTGGATAAATTGATACCTTTTTGGATAAATTCACACTTTCTCTGGATAAGTTTTTTTTTGAAAAAAGGCTTCTGAATTTTTTGACCCTGAAGGTGTGAATATATAATGGTACTGAGAAAACTAGAGAAATTCAAAATTCTTTGAACATAAATTAAAAAGATGATGTATTAAAAGTAGTAAAAAACAGCCCATGACCTCCTGATAGATTCCAAAAGTAACAATCAGTAGAGCAAAGTCTCATTTTGTATGGGGATTTCCTTCCAAACTTAGTTGTAAATTCAAAGATGATTTTGAAGATATGTAATTAGATATTTATTATCTTTTGAAGTTTTCTTATTGATACAATTTTATTGCAAATTTTCTTTTATATTTTACCATTATTGAATTTGGTGTGATTCTACTGAGAGTGGTTAAAACTTTGGTTGAATTTGGGAACCATATTGAGAAAGGATAAAATAATGTCAAAAAAATCAATATAATTACACCACCTGGCATGCTTTCCCATTCCAGGGAGGAATGTTACTTCTTGCCATGGTGTGGTGGCCTATTATACCATGCAGTGGTGTGAGATATTTGGTGTGACCCCCCCTCAAAATGCCAGAGGGGGGGGGCCTGAAACTTCCAGAAGACTGTAATCAAAAATTTGCATTGTATGCTGCACATTTTCCATAGCCTTTTTAAAACCACTCATGCTGTGCCCTTTTCAAAATGCTATCAAAACCTATGCCCAAGCATTGCCCCATCTTTCAAGGCCATCTTTAGCAGAATGTTTTGACAAAACAGCCAGGGCACCATGGTTTTCACACTCATCCAGAGTTAAGAAAAGTGGTTGCATTCCTCCTTCCCCTCCCTTTTTCATATTTTTTTCATATCTTTTTGTCTTTTTTTTGATTTTGTTTAATTTTCATTTATTTTTTATTTGAGTTAAAATTTAATAAAAATTGCACAGAGGCTTTTAAACTAACAAAAATTGTGTGAGGTGGTTGAAAGCCTTCCCTCAATTATTGCTTATATATATAGTGCATTATTTTTCTCACACATCCAATCCTTTATTTGACACATTTTTACGCTGTCACGCAGTCCCACCAGTCAGATATTTCACACATTCAAAATTTATTTCACGCAAGTTTCAAGAATTTATTTTCTTTTGAATTCTGACTAGCAAGCCCTCTAGCAGGGCTTCTTCAACCCATTACCAAAATTCTTGGTAATTTCGGAGCCATTAGAACCCCTTCAAAAATGCAATCAAAAAATAAAAAAATTCTTCAAAAACAAAGGTTTTCATGTGTTTTTGGATCCTCATTTTGGCTATTTTAATTTTTTTTGGTTTTTTCAGCTGCAATGAATTTCAACCATCATCCAAAGAGCTTCAAAATATATTTTCCATATCTTTTGGATTTACCCTTTCACCTTTAAGATTTCCTTCAAAAAACACAAAAATTCAAAAAAAAAAACAAATTTCTGTTTGGAAATTTGAATCCTTTTATTTTTCCTTTTAATTAATTTTTTGGGTAATTAAAGCTTTCAAAAGTTTAAAACAACAGGTCAAGAGAATTCAAATATTTTTTTCAGAGTTTTTGGATTGATTATTTTACTTTAAACAAATACATCAAAAAAGAAAAAACTTCAAAAAATTCAATTTTATCATTGGACTTTTGGATGCTTTTGTTTGCTTTTTTGATTTATTTTTTGGTTTTTTCAAGCTGTTATGAATTTAAATGAACTATTTGTGTTTATAAACATCAAGAAAACTTGCCATTTTTTAATTGCGGGTTTCAATCCAAACCCACCATTAAAAATAAAAAAAAACCACTTATTTCACATCAGATGTATCAATGTTACCTCAAAACAAATGTTTTTTTCAGATAAAGTATTTGAAGGCTTTGAACGCCCCAAACCATCATTTCAAACCATAACCCCTGGTTTCAAACTCCAAAATAATTGTAAAAATTCTACCTCAAACCTCATCCAAAATTTGATTCATCAATCTTCATCTCTTCATCACTATCCTCATCACTTCATCACTGTCATTGCTTCATCACTCTCATCACCTTCTTACCTCATCACCTCATCACTATCATTGCTTCATCACTATCATCAGTTTCTCACACTTTATTTCTTTCAACACATCTATCCTCTCATCACCTCATAGATTCATCCCTGCTTTCATCACCTCCTCACTCTCATTTCTTCATTGCTTCATCAATTCACTCCTGCTTTTAACAAATCCCTTAATCACTACATCACTTCATTGCTTCATTTCTAAATCCCTCTTAATGTTTTCAAATGGCCCCTCAGCAAACCCACGCTGGCAAGTCCACTAAAAAATCAAATGGAGCAAAGCTAACATCCCCCAGGAACTCGCCATCCAGAAATCCTCCCCCATCACCTTTTAAAGGCTCATGTCAGCTCAACAAAGCTTATCACATCATCCTGGTAAACTGGCTCAAAATTCACTCCAAGTATGACGCTTGCTATGGAGCAGAAAATGGAACACAAGTTGGCCAACCTCCATGGTCCAAGTTCAATGGTTATCTCCTGATGGCCAATGAACTGAAAAAAACCAAAGGTCTGCTGGATCTTTCATCCAAACAGATGCGGGAGCAATTCAAAAACTATCAATCCAAAAATTTCTGCTTTAGCCAATGTTGACAAGCCCTATTCTTGCCCTATCTCTTTTTTTTTCTTCAAATCATCTTCTCCCATAAACATACTACAATTGGAGTGAGGATCAAGAAGTGATTCAATTCATCTTTTAAAATTCACTTGAATTGATACCCCATGGGATTAAATTGCTTGCTTGATTGCCAAGTGATCCAGAAATTCATTGACAATCAATTTCTAAATCAATTTGTGATTTATTGAGAGATTGATTGGAGATTGATTGAGAGATCAATTTGAAATGGATTGGCAATTCCACATCTCTGTATTTTTTGCAAATGATCTCCTCCCATCTTGTTCCCAACCAGGCACCCACTACACTTGGGGTGAGGATCAAGAAGGGATTCAATTATTTGTGTAACATTTTGATTGAATGGATACCCCATGGGAATAAATTACTTGGTTGATTGCAAATCAATCCAGAAATCAATTGCCAATCAACTGCCAAATTGATTCATGATTGATTGAGAGATTGATTGGAGATCAATTGAGAGATCAATTGGAAATGGATTGGCAATTCCATGTCTCTGTATGTTTTTCAAATCATCTACTCCCATCTTGTTCCCTCCAAGGCACCTACTTCACTTCAGGTGAGGATGAAGAAGAGATTCAATTTGTTGTATATCATTTTGAGGGCAGTGGAAGTTTTACAACCCAAAATTTTACACACTATGTGATTTGAACCCATGAACTACACATTGATGAGTGATTCTTTAGTCTAAGTATGCCATTGCAGGATGGGCCAATGTGCCTTTCCAAAAACTCAGCTTCATCATCTAATCACCCCTTTCTCACCATGATCATCCCATCTCACCACAATGATCATCCCAGCTCACCAGCTGCTCATCACAGTACCTTTCTAACAAGTGTACCTTGGATATTCATATCATACATTGGGTCACATCCCCAGGTAATCACATCCATCCATCAAAGGCTGCTGCACTTCAATCAATCAATTGATTGCAGGAAGTGTAAGAGGAGGAGGAGTTGGCCGCCTACAATTAATTGCCAACAGCAGAAGAGGAGGAGGAGGCACCCAGCCGCATCAATTAATAACCAGTAGCTGCAGAGAAGGAGGAGGAGGCCCCCAAAAGCAATAAATCATTTGATTTCCAGTGGCAGAAGAGGAGGAGCAGGAGGAGGCCTCTGGTGATCAATTGATTGATTTCTGGTGGTGGCACAGGAGAGGAGGCCGCAATCAATTGCTGGTGGCAGCAGAGGAGGAGGAAGAGGAGGTCACTGCCTGAAATAAATTGCTGGCAGCAGCAGAGGAGGAGCAGGAGGAGGCCGCCAGAAATTAATCAAAAAATTGTAGGTGGCAGAAGAGGAGGACAAGGCCGCAATCAATTTATTGCTCAATTGAATCCCAGCGGGGGCAGAGGGGGAGGAGGAGGAGGCCTCCACCCGCAATTGATTGATTGCTTGATCAATTGCTGGGGTAAACAGAGGACAAGTAGGAGGAGCCGCAATTGATCCATGGCTCAATTGATCACTGGCGGCGGCAGAGGAGGAGGAGGAGGCCGCCACCCACAATCACTTGATTGCTTGATTGATTTCTGTAAGTGGCAAAGGAGGAGCAGGAGGAGGCCGCCAGTAATCAATTTAGCAATTTCCTGCGGGGGAAGAGGAGGAGAGCAGGAGGAGGAGGGGAGGTAAGAAGGTGAGCAGTGAGTGAAGCAAGAGAGGTTGAAGATTTGATTGATATCTGTGAAAACAGTTGAGAGATGGCTAAGTTGATGGGAGATCTTGAGCAGGGAGGCCACCAAGGAAGGGATACTACAGGGAACTTTCCAAAATCAATTGCAAGTGAAAAGCAGTTTCAGAGGAGGAAAAGAGGGGGAAATTTCTGCAATAAATTGCTAGCGGATGGCAGCCACCGCAGAGGAGGAGGAGGAGGGGGGGGGAAGCTTACCTGGCAGATTGAGCAAGGAGGTGTGGAGGGACCTAGAGGTTGAATGATCAAAGGATCAGAAACCAATGACGGGCGGGAAGAGGAGGACAATGAGGAAAAGGGGGGGGCTTACCAGGGGTGCCAACCAAAGGAGGATTGGAGGTGGTGGGTGAGGTGGAGGTGATGGGTGAGTTGGTGGTGGTGGTGGTGGGTCAGGATGTTTGGTTAGGAGGAAGAAGGATTGGACCGCTGGGAGTGAACTGGTGGTTACAAGTTCAGTCAGCTTTTTTGTGTTTTCAACGTGCTGCCAGGAAGTTTGATTGGAAATTTTGATAGAGATGGTGATCTGATGTGATGTGGGGTGATGAGATTATGATAAAATTTGTGTGAAGCAATGGAGATGTTAAGCAATAGAGATGTGAAGCAATGGAGATGAGATTTTTTTGCTGCAATGTAGATGGGATTGGTATTTATTTGCTGAGTTTAAGGTATGAATGGGTGTTTTGCATGGGATGGATGGTGGATGGATGATGGTGCATAAATGGCAGGTTTGATTTTTGAATACCCCATTTTCAATAAACCAGCCATTTTGAAATATGTCAGTTAGGGGTTATTTCTATTTCAGAAACCCTCCATTTTTAATGGCTGGTTTTGTCAAAAAAATGGAGGGTTTCTTATTCTGGTTTTTCTAACTTTGAAACAACCTTTTAAAGATCTTCTTAAAACAAATTCAAAATATTCAGATGTCATTTTTAAACTTTAAAAATTGCATCAAAAACAAATAAATTTGAAAAATTCACTTTTATAACTGGATTTTTCAATTCTTTTGTTGCCCTTCTCAATTGATTTTTTTGGGTAATTCAACCTTTCAATTTTTTTTTAAGAAAAAACAGTTCATTAATAATTTTTAATAATCATCTGCATGTATGCACAAACCATAAAAAATTCTTCAAAAAATTAAATATAAAGAGCAAATATGGGTACAAATACTAAAATTTATTCAACTATGATTGGTTTTATGTTTCTGCTTGATTTTCTTGGAGGGACCAAAACATCATTACCAACATCTAAATTTCTCTGAGAAGGTTTACCAAGATTTGAAATCCTTTGTTTCAAAGCTTTTCCAAAGTGGATCTTACCTGGGAGCAGGGCCATGATCAGACTTGAACATTAATGAGATGATATGTTTTAAATGTTCTAAAAGAATGAATCAAATAGGAGAATATTTGGAATTAAGAGTGGGAGGGGAATTCAGAGGAATATAAGTTCAAGGCATCAAAGAAGAAAACAGAACCACTGGAAACATATATAATTCAGCCAGAAGGAAACCATGGTATGAAAAATTCATCCATATATTTATGGGAGCTGTGCCATAAAGGTGTTTCAGTTGCATGTTTGCTTGATGGAAAGTTTCACACCAGATATCACGCAGTAATATTGTGTCCTTGACAATTGGTTTTGAATCAAGATCATTCACAATTTCTTTCCTGACTTGAATCCAGTCCCCTGGGTTCCTCAAAAAACAAAGGGCTTCTGCTTGAAAGCCACAGTACCCATCCCCAATGAAATCTTGAGAATGTGAGATATGTGAAATGGATGTTTTTGGGGAAATAAAATCTTTAAATTGGAACCAAAACCAAAAATAATAATTTTGTATAATAGAAAATATTTACTTAAGATAAAAATGACTCATTCAATTGATACTTGTTCAAAGATTCTAGAACAAGATATAATTTGCAGGAAACCCACAGAACCCCCCCCCAAAAGATCAGAAGAGATGGATAAATGAGAAAATATAAAATTTACTCACCTTCTCACTGATTTTTGGGGCTGTTTTTGCTAATAATTGCCTTCCAGGAGGATGGTAAGAAGCATGACCATCTTCATAGGACACATTTTTCTTCTTGATTCTTGTCCCAGTTGATTCTTGTCCCAGGATTGTATTCAGGACAACCAATCCTCTTATTCACCATGGTTTCAGACCTGTGATCAAAGTTTGAATGAAAATATTAATGAATAAAAATATCCAAAAAATTAGCCAAACATAAAAGAAAATGAAAGATCACAATTTTAATGAAATTTGCATCTGGACGCTCTTCATTGGCTGAATCTTCCCCTTCATCCAAATAAGGAAACTGTTCATATTTGGGATGTTCCTCTTCAGTCAGAAATCCACTCTAGGTTAAAAAAATGACAAGGACTCTCTAAAAAAAAAAACAAACCATTTCAGAAAAAATAAGTATAGTTATAAAATTACCTCTTACTCTGATTTCACCTTCTTTATTTTTCTCCCCTTCCCGTGGATGCCCTTCCACCTTCTTCAAACCTGAGCACATAAGAAATAAAATTAATTATGAAATTTTATGTATTTTATTTTACAAAAAAATGGTGACTGACCTTTGAATTGGCTATGCATTTCTTCTTTGGCCTTCCTAAAATCTTATTTTCTTCTAAATCTGCAAAACCACATTGATCTCTTTTGCTTGAGGAGTGAGGGACCTTCTGGAACTGATTGGCTGCTCCTTTGGGTCTTCCTCTTACTTTGCATCTTTGAGTGTAATTTGGCCTTCAATCAGGGAAATTTTCTTGAATCATCTGAACATCCCCACTCTCCTCCTTGATTAGAATCACTGTGCTCCGCATCCTCTTTTTTTTATTTCCTCTTGTTCTATCTCTGTCTCTTGAATGACACATGTACAGAGCGCGCGCCCAATACTCTCCTCCCAAATCCTATGTCGCGCCCAGACCTTTTCTCAGTATTTTTCATTATTAAAATCCAACTTCTCTTTTTTTTGACCATTAAAGAAGGCTTCACTTGACCTGTTCTTCTTGTTCCACCTCTTCTCCTTTCTCCTTTTTTTCCAAGCCTTCCCCCTTTTTCTTCTTCCTCAATTACTTCTTTTGTTCTTCTTCATGCGTCCACCTCAACACTCTCAACCCTGCGACTTCAACCTCTTGTCCTCAATCTCTTCTCCATCCTGCTCTGTTTGGTAAGACTTTAACCTGATCTTGTCGCCTGTCCAATTTTTGCTCCTCAACTCTGATCTTCTTTTTTTACCATACAAAGAATCTTTTTCCTGTTACCAATTATCTGTTGGTCTTTAGCGTCCCCACTCAACCAACCCTAACTCAGCTCTGCCGCGTCTTGATGTTTGTTTTCTTCTCATTTCTTTCCTTCTCTTTCTTCTCTTTTGTGATTCCTCATGCTGATTATCTTCTTTCCAGCCCTCTTAAAGTTATAAATTCTTTTTGCCCTCTTATTTAACCTCAGAAATCAAACATGGTTAAAAGCCAAAAGCAATCCCAACAAATTTAACCAGAGTAATGGAGGGATCAAGCACCAATGGATTCCGAAAAATTATCCTCAAGGCAGCTCTCCAAGCCGTTCCCATACTCACAGACAAGAATTACTCTATCCGGAAGGATAAAATGTTAATGCTACTGGAACTCAAAGGCGTCAAAGTAGCGTTAGAGAACAATACCAAAAGTCTCAGCCCAACAGATGACATGGAAATTTGCGTCATCTTTATCTCTTGAATCAACTCCATTACTCACAAAAATGGGGTCAATCCTTCAAATATGTCCTCTGCAAAGCTTCTATGGCTAAATATCAAGGAACAATTTGCTTCTTCTCAGATGGCCAATTGAGCTCAAATCTTCAATGAGTTTCTATATGAACAGTTCAAAACAGATGCGATTAACACCTTCATCACAGAAATCAAGATCTCCATGAAGAAAATCCTGGATGTGGGAATTGATCTCCCTGACAACATACTCTCTTACCTCATCCTTTTTAAATTCCCTTCCTCTTTACAATCTCTCCTGCAGCAAATCATGCATTCTGACAAAGGTATCTCCGTCAATCTTTTCCTAAACCATCTAATTCAATTAGACAATGAATCCAAATCCAAATACAAAGAAATCAAGTCAACCAATACCTCCCTGGTCGCTCCTTGAAATTGCAAGAAACCTGTCCCTTGAGAATTACAATGCAAGAGAGGCTTATATATTCCTCTTTCCCCTGATCACTCAGAGGATAAATGCTGGCACAAACACAAAAATCTTGCTCTGGACTGGTGGAAAGAATATCAATCCAACTGGAGAGCTCAAATGAACTCCAATTCCAAAGGAAAAGAATTTGCACATTACCATGCCCTGCTAACAACTTGGATAGAAGAAATTAATCCAGCCAACCAAATCATAATTGACTCTGGTGCATCTTTTATTATGTTCAATTCCACCAATTTCTTTGTTCATCTTGATTACTGTACAAATGGCGACTTCATTAACACTGGAAAAGCAGGCTCTAAACTCTCAATCAAAGGAAAAGGAACTGTTCAACTCATCTGGAAAAACTGCGTGGTTACTCTTTCCAACTATTTCTATGTTCCCAATCTTGTCATAAACCTCATAAGTCCTGGAAAACCAATCTCAGAAAAAGCATGTTTGCTCATATTGAATGGGTCCCAATTCCAAATTTTCTCCAAGTCAAAGCCCTTTTTCTCTGGTTTCATCCAAGGCAACGTCTTTGTTTTAAATCTTCCTTCTCTCCTAGGAGCTAATCAAAAACTCTGCCATCTCTCTTGTAAGGAATTAACAACCAAGAATCTCAAATAAATTCATGAGTCTCTTGGCCACGCTAGTCCCTACCGCCTTAAGAATCTCTTTCCCAACCTCTCTGCCAAGTCTCTCTCCAAGTTTCAATGCCTTGATTGCATTTTCTCCAAATTTTAAAATCCCCTTTCCAAAACAGTCAATCTCAAGCGTCAAAACCCTTTGAACAACTTCACGTTGATCTCATTGGTCCTATCACTCCCAGCTACAAGAACCTCATTAACTATATAATTTACATTGTCAAAAATCACACGGATTACATTTCAGCCATTCCTCCTAAACACAAATCCAATGCAATTACTCAATTAAAAATCATCCTTAATCACAAACATCAAAAACAGAACTGTTTTCCTGCCACAATCTGCACCAATGGAGGCGGAGAATTTTACTCCTCAGATTTTAACAATTTCCTTACCCTTAAATCTATTTGCCATCTCTTCACGGAACCCTACCATCACAAACACAATGGAAAAATCAAAAGAACCAACAGCACTCTAACCAAATCAATTCCAGCTATTCTCTAAGGTTTCAAGCTTCCTCTCAACATATGGGCCAAAATCTCCCTCTCAACCTGTCGGCCGAAATATCCAAAAAGGCTTTTCTCACTCTCCATCAAATTCCCAAAGATCCTAATTCTCAGTTGCCCTATCAGATTTTTAACAATAAATCACTTCCATACAACTATGTTCACCCAATTGGTTCCAAAGGTGTCTATTTGGACAACAAAATTTCTTGCGGAAAGAAATTCAAGGACCAAGGCCTTTCAGGCACTATTGTGGGTTACAATCCCAACTTTCTTTCCTATAAAATTCTTACTCCTGACAACTCCATCATATCCTGCAAACATGTAAAAATCATCAAAGACTCCGCTCCCTTTTCTCCTCCTTCTTCCTCCTCTTCCTCCAATCCTGACAACCAAATCTTAATCAAGTTCGACAATGACCTCCCTTTTCCCTCTGTTTCCTCCTCTTCTATTCCTCTTCCTCCCTTTCCTGATGAATCCCAGTCTCCCTCTTCTCCTTCCCCTTCTCTTGATACTCCTCAGCCTGAGGATCTCTCCTCCAATAGCTCTTCCAACTCCTCCGACAATCTGAAAACTCAGTTAGATCTCAGATACCAACTACAAGATTGTTCCTCCCTCAACCCTCCGCTTCAATACTTATATCACCATTATTACGTCCCTAGAACCTTTGAACAAGCAAAAAAATGCTCCGACTCTCTCAAGTGGGAAGCCTCTATGGACACCAAACTTAATGGCATAAAAAATCTTGTTGTTTGGGACAATTATGACGGACCTGAACCCATAAACCCGCTGAATACCACCTGGGTATACCGTCTAAAAGACAACTGCCATGGAGATCCCCTAGTCTACAAAAGCTGGCTATGTGTACAAGGATTTGACCAAATATATGGTCTTGACTATCTTGACACTTTCTCTCCTACAGGAAAAGCCGCGTCTCTTAGAATGGCTCTTCTCTTTGGGCTGTACCACTCTTGTCCCATGTAACAATTTGATGTTAAAAGCGCCTTCCTCCATGCCCCTTTATCCAACAAGGTCATTATTAAAACGCCCAAAGGAAGCAAAAGAAAATCAAAGTACCTAATCCTCAATAAGTCGCTCTACGGACTCAAGCAATCTCCTGAAAATTGGTTCCACACCCTAACCTCATGGATTCAAGAGCAGGGCTTTAACAAGTCCATTTCAGATCTCTGTCTATATATACATCCACAAAAACACTCCGTTCTATTCTTACACGTTGACAACCTAATACTTGTAGGCCCAGGAGATGACTTTCAACTTTCTTTTCTCAATTGTTTTCCAAATTCCAGTCACCATGAACCCAGCACTATTTTAGGTATGAAGTATGAACAAATCAACAAAAGATCCTTCTCTCTCAACCTAAAAAAATCAATCACGGTCTTGAAAAACTCAAAATGAGTGATTGCAAACCCTCCACTATTCCTCTTACCGTCAATGCCAGCTTAACCCCTGCCTCAGACGAAGAACATGAAGAAATTAAATCCTTAAATATCAACTATTGATTGGCCATTTTTCTCATGAATTACATAGCGTGCCTCACCCAACCTGACCTTAGATTTTCTGTATCTAGCCTTGCCAGATTCTGCAAGAAACTTGGAATGTGTCACTGCAGGTAATTAAAAAGCTTCTGGAAGTATCTCAAGGCCACCAAAAATCTCAAACTCACTCTTCAAATTCGTTCTCCCAATAACCAAATTGAGTACTACAGCAATGCCAATTGGAGCAATGATCTTGAAACTAGATGCTCCCAATTGGGCCACCTCTCTATCCTCTTTGGATCTCTAATCTCCTGGAGCAGCTATATACAAAGGAATGTCACTCACTCTATGACCAAAGCTGAACTGAACCCACTGGTGGATTACTTCTTGGAAGCTATTTGGATGAAAGACTTAGTTGCTGAACTGTGGAAAAAAGAACTCAAACCTAGTCTCCACTATATAGATAACAAGGGCTTAGACAAAAAACTCAAGAAATTTGCTTGCAACTCTAAAACTTGCCACATCAACATTAAAACTAAGGCCCTAAGAGAGGAGCTGTCCCAAGGCAAACTTACAGTCAAACAAATTTCCTCTCATCAAATGAAAGCAGATGGTCTCACAAAAGCTCTACCCTACCTTTCTCTATCCAACTTTCTGAATCTCATTGATCCCTCTCACTCAATTGCATCTTCAGTCATACCAGCCACAGGGAGTGTTGAATCTTCTGAACATCCCCACTCTCCTCCTTGATTAGAATCACTGTGCTCCACGTCCTCTTTTTTTTATTTACTCTTATTCTATCTCTGTCTCTTGAATGTCACATGTGCAGAGCGCGCGCCCAATACTCTTCTCCCAAATTGTATGTCGCGCCCGGACCTTTTCTCAGTCTTTTTCATTATTAAAATCCAACTTCTCTTTTTTTTGACCATCAAACAAGGCTTTACTCGACCTGTTCTTCTTGTTCCGCCTCTTCTCCTTTCTCCATTTTTTCAAAGTCTTCTCCCTTTTTCTTCTTCCTCCATTACTTCTTTTGTTCTTCTTCATGCTTCCAACTCAACACTCTCAACCCTGCGACTTCAACCTCTTGTCCCCAATCTCTTCTCCATCCTTCTCTGTCTGGTAAGACTTTAACCCAATCTTGTTGCCTGTCCAATTGTTGCTCTTTAACTCTGATCTTATTTTTTTACCATACAAAGAATGTTTTTCCTGTTACCAATTATCTGTGTGTTTTTAGCATCCCCACTCAACCAACCCTAACTCAGCTCTGCGGCGTCTTGATGTTTGTTTTCTTCTCATTTCTTTCCTTCTCTTTCTTCTCTTTTGTGATTCCTCATGCTGATTATCTTCTTTCCAGCCCTCTTGAAATTATAAATTCTTTTTGCCCTCTTAGTTAACCTCAGAAATAAAACAAATTTAATATCTGAAACCATACAGATTCTTGCTCTAAACCAGATAACAAAGGTGTTCTGCAGGTGGCAAATTTCTTAATTATTCAAAAATTGTAGTGAAATATAGGTTTTAATTAATTCCTTTTTTTGGAACTTAAGGTTTTTCTCGTTCTTCAGTTGATTCAGGTTTCAAAGTAAAATTGAGCAACGAATATCAAAATCAATCAGGAAATAATTGGTTTGAGCTTGAATTCCAAAATAAAAACAAGAGAAAAACTTACTGAGATAGGAGATTTGACATTCCATTGAGGATGAAAATAATCAAGTTGGAAGACTTCACCCTTTCTTTTGGAAAATTTGACTTTGTGAACAAATTGTATACCCAATTAGGAAGAATAATCACAGTTGTTACAATTTGTGGAAGAATCAGGAACTTGATGAAATGAAAGAATTATTTTGAGGGTAAATTGGCTGATCTTTCCAGAAATATGATCCACACAGTGAGGCAAAACAATGAGATGCTTGAATTCTTGCTGAGAGGCTTTTATGGCTCTTTTAAATGTTTGGGTGGTGATGGAACTGTACTTTTTTTGAACTAAATTATAGAAAGAGCGAACAGAAGAATTGGTGAATCTTTTAACATAGGAGTTAGAACCTCCTATTTTTGATATACTTTTTTTTCCAAAGTGAAATTATTTCTTTCTCAAATAGGTTACAAATTTTCTTTTTAGAGGAATCTGGTTTTCAAGGAGGTAGTCAGAAGTGAGAGGATTGCAGAACACAGAAAATTTTTTGAAGTTTTCCTGATAGCTTGATTCAAATTTTGAATATACCAAATGATGCCATTGTTTCTGGAATAGCATCCATTCATCTTCAGATTTAAATTGCTTCCTGCAATGAGTTTGAATATACTTTAAAATGTTCCAGAAACAGATAAGATGATGAGAGGAAGGGAAAACTGATCCAATTGAACTAATAAGTGCTTTTTACTTGTCTTTCAAACTCACACTAGGTTCTTTATCTTCAAATATTTTGTCAAGTTGAGTCAGGGTCAAATCATAGTTCTGTTTTTTCTCTTGATATATAAAACAGAGTGCAGCTGAGTATTTAATAGCAGAAT